>OZ005681.1:36430415-37065681 GCA_963930675.1 Gnaphalium uliginosum
ACTGACATAATATTGATACAACGGTGTAAACACATACCGTGTCACTTCAATTTTTGAGCTCCAAATTTACTAATATACCATTATTTTTACACAGTAAAAAACCAAATAAAAAGGGGACGCATTCGTAATCTGGTCGGTTTGACGACGCAACACAATCGAACACAATCGACGCACGTAACTAACACATTTGTGCTATTGGTGTCCCCAAACGGATGCGCGTCGGTTAGGACCTAACCGATGGGAGCGGTCTAAGATTGTAAGTAAAAACTTCCGACATTGGTCGAATAAGACTATAAACTCCAATATTAATTGACCCCCTGAGTTTTTAATTGAAGTACACTATAATTATAATATACATATACAAATTTATTAATAATAGTTTTAAAGGCTGTTGACGGTTAATTAGCAAGATTCTAAATATATATATTTTACTTTTAAAAAGTAATAAATTAGTTAGTCAAAAGTATCTTGCACATCATAGAGGAGTAATAATCTACACTTCATTATAAAAGATTTCCACATTTTCTTTATAAATTTATATTTTTAAAGATGCGAAACTTCAGTTATACAAGTTTTATTGACTTAATATATATAGAAGCTAATAAGATATTAAGTAACTAATGTTATAAGTAACTAATATTTTCTTACTTTATAAATGTTTATTAATAAAACATTTTACAAATGACCCTTACTGACTGATTCAATATATATGAAAAAATCAATTATCAACATAATAACTATAATATCATTTTCTTTTTTTTAAATCAAACATTTTAACTTTATAATTAAGTTCAAGGATAGATAAAATACATTTTTATATTATTTAAAAAAGATAGAGTAATGCAAGATAACATAAATCATTATACACACATTCAAAATTTCACATATTTTAAAAAATCAACTTAAATTGAACAAATTTAATAAATCAATCATGATAAAATGTCACTATTGGTAATCGATACAGGCAAACATTAATAATGATCATCGCCAACAACTATCACTATATTTTTCATTAACATTATTGTCAGCTATAACTATCGACTACTGCTACGTTTTTCTCATTTATTACCATTGCGCGGGTAATTTTCTAGTAATACTAATTAATACAATATGTTTTTCGTGAAGATCTTATTAATCGTATTTCTTAAAGACTGATATGTGTGTTTCGGGAGATTAAAAAGAATTGTTCAAAGCATCGAAAAGTTTTGTCATTAAAGAAAAAAATTAATGTATTTAAAATTTTATAGGTATAAATAATACTCCTTCCGTCTCAAATTTATTTTTCATAGACAAAAAACACACAATTTAAGGAAACATAACTATTACACTGTACTTTTGTGTACCGTGACGTTTTACCCTTACTTTTTACCCAGTTTTTTATGACATGCATATAAAGTAAGGGTAATATAGGAAGTTTAGTTAATTATATCCTCCTACTTTTGAAAGTGAACAATTAATTTGAGACGTCCAAAAAATAACGTGGACTATACATATGGGACGGATAGAGTAGTATTAATACATATATAAATTTAGGCATATATAACATATATACTTACGCATTGTTTGTTAGAAATATAAAATGGGTGTGATGATAATCTGAACAAATTCTTTGAATCGTGTTGAATCACTTTCACAATAAAGTATCTCGACCAAACACTGCCTAGGTATCACGACATCCTTAATGGGATAATTCAAGAAATTACTCAATATCTTGTCAGAGAATTTTGAGTATAGCAAAGAGATTATGTTGTGTTTTCGTTTTTGCAAGAGAGCCAAATGTTTATGTGGTAATTCTTTATATACAGAAACGACGGTGGTTAAATCAACGAAGAGATGCAACCCTTCGCGAAAAGGTGCGATGTTTAATGAACAAATACAACTGTCTGTTATTCATGTTCGTTTTGGCGGGAAAACCGCTTACGAGGGTTATTGGATAATAAGTTCAATACGGGTCGGGGTCTTGCCTAAACCCTTAGACCTCCGCAAAGGGCGCAACCCCTTGACCCCGCAAGGGGGTGCAGCCCCTTGACCCCTACTTTTAGTGGCGATCCAAATTTTTAAATAAATATGCACCCTGCACTTATCAACTTGTTTATAACTTAACTTGAAAAATCTTTTAATCTCAACTAAGTCAAAATTACACTAAAATTACTGACATATATACTTACAATTGTTGGAGATTAGACATGGTCCCAAGAAAGCTAGGAATCGTTCCACTCAAGCTGTTATTGTGCAAATCACTGAAATCAAAATAAACAATTAGAATATAACTTTAAAGTAAATAAATCGAGATGTATTCAAACTTAATTTTTAATTTTATTGTGCTTGTATAATTTGAGTTTAAAAATTATATTTGTGCCGCTAACAATACTTTATAATAAAATTGGGTGTTGTTAGATCAAAAATAAAACTAAAAACTAAATTAAATATTTATATATTACGTTAAGTAGCATTTAATAAATTCATAATTTTCTTAAATATCAGAATTTATAATTTATATATGAATAAAAATATAAATATTCAATTAATTAATGAAATATTAAATATAAAAGTTAATATTTAAGAAAATTTTTACTTTATTAAATATATTTTATCGTGTTTCCGGTACTCATCGGCAAAACACAGTTATCAGCGGCACACATCTTATCCTTTCAATTTTAAAGAAAGGTTACTTCCGTTAATTAGTTGACCTTGTATAAATTATCACAAATAATTAGTTTCACCGAAACTCATTAAAGTTAATACAAAGTCAATTAGTAATGGATAACATTTGGAGGAGAAAATTTTATTTGAAAGGAATGAGTAGAATATGAGAAAATTTTATTTGAAAGGAATGAGTAGAATATTTTTTTTTTATTGTATTTTAGGATAAAATTATAAGAATTAAAATATACTGATGTTAAGATCCAGTTAAATTTATTAATATAAAATACAGTGTTGTTAAAATACAGATGTTGTCGTAAATCACAAAAAATTATCCAAAAATGCAGTAAAAAACTTTATCCTCCCTCTCCTCAAATGAAGTCTTCCCCTCGGATCCTTCACTATTAATAATTAGCAAACACGTAAATTATTTTAACTAGACGTGTATTAATTCATAAATAAAAAGACAACTAGAAGATTTTTTAGCAAACAAGCTTTTAATTAAGCATGTGATATTTTCTAATGACATCGACTCTAAATTGATTAGCCCGTTACTACAATAATTTCAACATGTATTATTGCCATAAAAAATCATATAAGAAAACGTCTAAGATTATATATATATATCACACTATATTAGACTCACATTATCACAAGAGCATCCATGGAGCTAATGTCTGGAAGTGAACCCAAAAGGTTGAAGCTATTAAGATACCTGCAAAGTTAAAATTTTGCATAATGTTAATAATCGTGTTTTATTGTACTACAAAACCACGACATCGAATTAAGTTCAGATAATTTACAATGAAGTTACGCGAGGTGTAGAATCGTTACTACAATCGAGCCAGTCCCACGAGTATGGTGCAGGAAGGCACGGATCACCACTCCATTCTTGTAACACGACGAATGAGCTTTGTAACAAAGCTAAAGCTTTCACTGACAACAACGTGAAACACAATTCAACTAAGTTATAAAACATGCCTCGTGTGATCGAATTGAAAACACACATCTCTTTTAAATCTATGTTTTAGGCACATTTATTTTTAAATTTAAGAAAGATAAAGTAAACAACATTCATAATTAGTACTAATATACCTACCGTCGTTGCTGTCAGTGCCATCGGTTAAAACATCGCTAATCGTAAAATGCTCTATGGCGTTTATGATTGGGGGAAGATTCGAATCAGAGGTAGCAGCTAAAGAAAGATTCATGTCCACTGCGACTGTGTAATTATAAATATTATTGCTTACCAAGACTTCCATGTAAGGTGGTGATATTGCGAGTTGAACTGGACTACTATTTTCGTAAATATTAAATGATCTTTTTTGACCAAAATCGAGACTGCTAACTTCTGAAAAGTACATATTTAAGTAGGCAGGAGGAGAATAAGCAGGAATTTGGGCAAAAATAATAGTTTGAAGTCTGCTTGGAACTGTAATTGCATTTTCAAAAACTCCTTTAGGTGGGTTATTGGGTGCAGTTGCATCAATATAAACTGCATCATTTGTGACCTGCTCGGTACCGCTTCGGGCTGGGTAGGATACCCATATTCGGTCATAACTATCGTCGGGGTACCTGCACGTTGTTAGAAATATAATTTCATAATAGTTTCAAAAGTACGGTATCGGTTAACTAATTAAGGTTTAATGCATCATAGGAGTATTGCACTCTTTAAAAGAATCTGTACAAGTCATTAAACTTTATTTGGAATACTTCATCCGTTCTAAAAAGATGTTCTCCAAAAAATAATTCATTTTAACATATAGGTTAATTAGTAAATATTATTGTATTTTCGATAGGATAAGTTTGACGTTAAATAGTTAAAAATGAATTTATTGACAATAGGAAAAAAAATATTCCTTAATTAGTTGCTTACTAATAAAAAAAAAAAAACATTTCCCCTCTAATCAATCCTTGCACTATCAGACATATATATCGACTAAGAAAATATTGGATTTAATTGCATGACATACCTTACGTCTTTACTTGCACCATAAGACAACCTATCGACTAAGAAAATAGCTCGGTTGTCGTCGACTTCACTATAAACATCTGAGTCGAGGCTACGTATTTCGAGAGACGAAATAAATGGAAATTGACCGGTCATTGTTTGAGCCAAGCACACACTAACTGTGTCTCCTTTTGCAACAAAAATGGCTTCGTACCTCGTATACCCATCGAGTGATGTTTTGACCGTGGTCCAAAGGTTCCCATCAAAGATGAGAGCAAACGTTGGAGGATTTAATAACCCGTCATAATTTCCATAGTTGAAAGTTGCCCTAGCTAGGATTTTTGTACCTTGTGTAACCCCTATAGAATAACAATTCTTTTTTCGGCTTGTGAAAACCCTAAGGGTGTCGAGCAACAAAGATATCGAGTAACTTGGTATAACTGTTCGAGAAACGCCATTAGAGATGATAGTATCATCTGGAGTCCAAGTTATCTTGTTCGCATCAGTCATGGTCTTTGTCCCCCCACAATCAATGCTTGCAATCACTATTGTCAGAAAAGAACATTTTTAACATCAAATATATAGAAATGAAAGAACACATGTTAAAACTCATGCATTGAATAGACCAAAAGTTACCATGATTATGTAAAAATTTATAACTAATAGAATCTATAAAAGGAATTCAAAGAATAAATGCAATTTTCAAGAAACACTCAGTGAACTAGCTAAAACAAGAGTAAAATGCATGTTGGGCATATTACTAAACTAATTAATCAAGTAAAATGAATTAAATTTCAAGCATGTCTAGCTAGCAAGCTTTACAATCGTAATTTGATCGGTTATTATGAGACGCTTACAATGTTGGCCAGAAACGGAGAAAGTAGATAAAGCTAAGAAAAGAACTGGTAGCAACTTGAAATGTCCGGCCATAATGAAGAGATTGGTGGTGAAGCGAGTTGAAGCTTGATCAGTTGTGAGTTTATATATAGTTGATTGATCTATTTTGTTGACTTTTAAAATGGGAAGACTTTTGAAGGGTAGAATTGTCAAATCCTGATAATATTCTCTTTGACATGTCATTCGTTTGTAATGGGAATGTTTTTATTTTTATACAATTGCCAGCTAGCTAAATTTCCCCTCATACAACCTTTGTACAATCAGCATTACTTATGGTTGCTTCAAAGGACACAAACCTATTTATACAATAAATATAAATAATAATAATAAAATAAATAGAATGAGACGAAGTTTAAAGTATAAAGTAATTAGGGTGCAAATAAGTTACTTGTGAACAAGCTAACCTAGCTATACATGAAAGTAGTACTTTTTGATTTATGGTTTATCGTTTGAATTTCATTTTGTTTGATTGTATTTGTGGTACAGTATTTGGTAATTAAGACTACGTTAAAGAAAATGGTTAAAAGTGTGAATTTGCCACTCAAAAAAATGAAAAATGAGTGATTTTGTCCTCCACCTTTTGAAAAGTTCTTTTTTTGCCATTCAAGTTTAAAAATTAGTGCAAACTTACCATCAACTTAATAACATTATATTGTTTTTTAATATAGAATAAAAATTATGTCTCTTTACTATTATTGGAGGAGCAAATATACGTAAACACCATGAATTTAAGACCTTATGAACTAATCTCATCCCTTCAATAATTTAATCTAAATAATTAGAGTCATTGGTCAACTTAAAAATAATTGTTTAGCAAATATGTATAAATTATTAGAACAAATTGTCTAAGTTGCCCATATTTTTTTCATCAGTCTACGTACTAATTTCCTTCAATTTGAATTATCAAATTAAAATCCCCTTAAAATCGTATATACTTAAAATTTTGAATTAAATGTAATCTCAATCTCAACCAATTAGTGGTTTAACAGGTAAACACTAGCTATTAAACAGGAGATTTGTTTTTATCTCCGAATTGATGTAGAAGATTTAATTAATATATTAGAATTAAACTTATTCTTTTATTAAAACTTTCCCTTTTTAATATATACATGCGTAAATGAAAATAAAAATACACAAATTTAAATATATTTTTGTAAGTTTATTTTATAGTAATATGTTTACACTACAGAGCCTGTGGGATTGTTTTATATTAATAGTATTTACATGTAACAATTAAAATACCATAAAATTCAAAGAAAATTAATTAACATTTGTTATTTTTCATGTATTCAATATTGAGAGAATATCTCTCTTGGTGTTAAAAGAAAATTATGTTTTTGATTTGATATTAGTATTCAAGAAAATTGAAATTGAAATTTTGAAAATGAAACACTAGCACATTTCTCTCCAAAATATACACTTAATTCTCAACAACCATCCCTATATATACCCGATTATACACCATGTATTTGCATAATAATCTAACACAATTACTCCACAATGCAGAAAACATTGGCCATCATCGATGGATTTACTCCCTTGAATCTTTTTCATACTGGAAGGGACAACTGGTAGGTCCGCGTTAAAGTTTAATGTTGTGGTAACAAATCTTTCAAAATAATCCTCAAATTGTATCAATGAAAACGATCTTTATGGATCTGCAGGTACTTAACACAATAACTATTGATTTGGAGAATATGGACTTATATGTTTACTTATAGATATGATGATATATGATATATATGTATCATTTGATTTGTTATATATGTATTTGTATATGTATATTTTCATTTATGAAAATGAATTTTGATTTTTGATTACAAATATTAACATTCTATAGCGTTAATAAATAGATTTTGTAACTGAAATTTAACTAATTCTCTTTTACAATGTAATAAGGTCATTGCTTCAATTAATAAATGAAGATGAAGATGAGTATAAATGCGATTACTTTCATGGAGACAATTAAAAAATATCACATATGAATGCGACCAAATTTATTTTTTCCAAATCTTTGAACATGAATGATTCTTGATAGTATAAATCTTTAGGTTATTAAATGAGATCTATTTGTATTGAAGTTATAGCTTTTATTATTGTCTTCATATATCTCCTTAAAATTCTTTACTATAACATTCAAATGGTGTAGAATATTTCTACTATATTACTAGATTTTAATGTGTGTTAGGTGTAACTATTCACTAACGGTTTTTATCTTACGACGTTGTAGCTAATCTATATTCTCATTTTTCATTCTATAAACGTTATTGTTAATACTCGTCTGATAATAATATTCAATATACAGTCAGATTATAAGGTAATTTATTCATAAATTGTAACAAAACATTTGCAACATTGTATACAAACGACGTTTCTTAGCCCGCGCGTTGCGGCGGGTTTTTCAAAAATATTTTTTTTGCAACAACGACTGGATTGTGATTCCCCGATCCGATTTGTTGTAGATGATATTTCGGTCTCAAAGGTGCTCGTTTGATGACATTATGTCTTGCATTTTTTTCGAACAAGCAATCATCAACTCACAAAGGTTATTCAAGGTGCTGGTTATGTGTTTATTAAGGAGGATGTATATAGTTAAATGGTTACTATATTGTTGTTTTATTTAATCATATATATTGTTGTTTTATTTCTTAATTCAAAGATGGTAATCACAAACTGACAAACAACGAAAGAAATAAACTACGGAGTATAATTTAGCATACAAACTGCTAGTTTCATGTTTACACATCCAAAACATAATAGTATCTCAAATTTAGTTCACACACAACCACCACCATCAAACATGTACGTAATCCAAAGACCTAAACATAAACACACTTATATATATATATATATATACATCCAAATAAAAAAAATATACAAAGGAACGAAAGGGAGGGCAGGAGAGAAGAGAAGAGGGTGGTGGCAAAAGCAGAATAGTGGCCGAAGTTGAAGAGAGAGAGGTGTTGCCGGACAGAAGTGATAGATGAAATAGAGCTTTGTGAGAGAGTACAAGAGTGTAAAAGTAAAACTGTGAATTTTCAAATGTTATGAACTGAAATGAGATGCGAGTTTATCGGTTTAAGTAATTTACTTGAGTAACTATTCATCAACTGTAGTTTGAACTATTCATCAACTGTAGTTTGAATAGTTTCATTTACCTCATGGTAAATGTTAATATAGGTAAGTTTGAATAGTTTCATTTACAAAAGACGACTAAAAGGTGTCACAAATAAGAATTTTTGAATTCCGGTTAATAACTACATAGAATATGAGTGATTAGTAACTTCAATACATACAATAGAAATTTTAGAAGATGGATACATACAATAGGATTTCATGATAAGTTCAATAAATTTACAAACCAATAGCCCATTAAAGAATGGTTCAAAATAGGGTGTTCAATATTTGGTTTGAAACCGTTTAAACCACAAACCGAACCGAATTAAAATTGAAAAAAATTTGAATCGAATTCAAATTCGGTTTTCGATTCGGTTTATACATCTGAATTCGGTTTTCGATTTTAAAATTTAGAATTTAGTTAAACCGAATTCAGATTAATAATAGATTGATTTATTAAGATATATATATGTATTATATATGTGATATTTAAATTTCTTAAACATGTTTATTCACACTTCAACTCTAAATTAATTTCACATCTTTCTTTTCTATTCGTACACATCTGATCCTTCTTTCTCAACCTTCAACTTCTGAGAAATTGCATCCATCACTGTCGTTTTTATGTTGTTCTTTTGACGATGAACCACTCCGGTACAACAAGCTAAAGTGACCTCTACCGAAAACACTAGAAGTTATAACCCGAAATTGATTTTTTATAGTTATTTGGTTAAATTCGGATTTTTTTCGGTTTTTCGATTTTAACCGAAACCGAACTGAATTCGAATTCGGTTTTCGGTTTACACTTTAAATTCGGTTTCCGGTTCGGTTTTACTCAAAAAATTTAAAACCGAACAACCTGAACCGAATAAATCAAGGAAACCGTAAATCGAACCGATGAACACCCTAGTTCAAAAGCACATGACCTCATTATCGAACACCACAAGTACATCATGTTAAGTACATATACCCACCTTCAAAAGAAACATAATACAAGTTTTCACCATGTTTTGAAAATATAAAATATAATAAGATCGACAACAGGTTATCGATTTTGTAGTCCCGTTTGTCCATATAAATTTCTGTTCAAACAGATGTACCAAGTTGTGGTACTTGCTACGGTTCATCCGGATTCACATTTGCTCCTCCACCCAAATTATTGTTTGCTGTGTCACCTGGATTTTTTATCAACAACGAAAATCAACAACACAAATTTCCCCAAATGCATTATTAATTGTTACGTGACCAAAATAAATTTAATCCTTAGCCAAAAAGTAGACTATTTCTAACACTTCGGAATGCAAATTTCATTCCTAAAATGAAGCTTAATTAATTAATACTATATATCTTTGCAATTTTGGTTAAAAGAAGTTAAAAGTGTGACAACTTGTAAGAGAAAATTGGTTAACCTGGAGGAATCACTCGCATATTGACGTCGGCTGTTGGTCTTGTTCTCCTACGTAAGATGACAAAAGCACCGATGCCGAGTATTATAGGTAGCATGCTACTTTTCTTCTTACTATCTCGGGTACTAGAACTACCCAGAGAACTTGAGCAGGACTTGCCAGATGTACACAGAGACGGATTTCCAGTAACACTATTCATTGTGCGAAAATAAATAAAAAATTAATGTCAAATACTTGCAACACCAGAAAGTTTTCGGATATTACCATAGTTCTAACTTTCAATTGTCGAATTTCTCATTTATATTCAACACTGAAATATATTTAACAGGTAGGTAGCATATATATCAAAGTCAACTTACGTTAGTATTAATTTGTTGTTCGTTGATAAGGAACTGGGTATAGATCCACTGAAATTGTTATCCGCCAAATTCCTACAAAATATAAAAGTTAATAAATAAAATCAATTAAAAATTATAACGTATATTGTCAAAAAACAATTATCAAATCATGCATCGGTAATAGGCATTGCCCTGTGGCCTTTGTTCCACCGGTATCAATAGCTTTTCAAATTTTATTGTCGTGAACTCAAGTCTCGTCGATAAAATTCGCCAATTGTATAGTTACTCATAGTTTATAAACATGGAATGTATAATGTACGTGATCATTTGATTATTGATTAACATAGCTTAGGTCACTGACATCGGTTTCTTCGGTTGGAAATCGACGAAGGCCGGCGAACCGACGCCGTTTGTAGAGTTTCGTAAGGACGGGTTCCAGCGGGCCCACATGCATTTTTTTATTTTTTATAAAAAAATCAAGCAGTTAAGTTTAAAAAAGAAAAATAAAAAAATAAAATAACTGCATTATATCCGTTATTTTGAAGAATTTTTTTTTTAACTTTTTAACATTTTTATCCAACCCAAAATACACTATAAATAAATACACAACTAAACTTTAATTCACACACATTTTTATCTTCCATTGTCTCAATCAAATATATTATTCCACCCAATTAAATAATATAATTCAACACTTTCTTTACCATTCTTTCACTTCCAATTCACTAAAAATGTCAAACTCCAACAACAATAATTTCTATCAAAATTTACTAAACACTCTCATTTATCCCAATTCACCGGCTAACTCATCTTCGGCAACTACCTTTAATAATTCACCAACCGGTTTCACTTCATATCCATCCCAACCATGGTATTCCCAACAACCACAACCACAATACAGCTACCAACCATACCAACAACCACAATACGGCTACCAACAACTACTATATGGGTACCGAACACCACCACAATACGGCTTTCAAGCTTACGCTCAACCACAATCCGACCAACACTCACACTCACAACCCTAAACAGCTTTCCAAACACAACCCGAAACTCAAAATACCGTAGTATCCGAAGACGAAGCCGAGCACGAGGTTTATGTTAAGGGTAAAAAAGAGCACAAACTAAATATTGTAATGTTTTTTTTTATTATTATTGTAATTTTTTTTATAATTAATGTAATATTTTTTATTTTAATAAAAGTATTTTTATTCAATTTGTGTTTAAAAAATTAAATTAATAGTCAGTGGGTCTCATAAATGAAACTGAAGAAATGACTGTTGACAGTGTTTATTGAATCTTTCATCAGTTTTGATTATGCCGACGTGACGCTGAGCTGACAAAACTGAAGAATCAATGATTGATAGTGGTCTTAGAAACTCGTGGGAAAAAAAAGACTCCCTCAGTATCAGTCAAAGTGTCCATTTTGACTATACACACAGTTTTAGAAATCTCCACTAACTATATTATTCACCAATCAAATTTCAACTCTACCCACTAAATCTCTTTTATTTGTTTGAAATAAAGTAAACACTTATTTTGAGATAATTTAAAAAAAGAAATTGATGTTAATGTTTTGTACTTGAAGTCAGTATAGTGTAATTAATAAATACATGTACAAATTCAGTGTAATTTGATAAGGACAAGTAAGATCACTCTCATCTTTTGTGTATCAGTGTGCTACCTTAACGTCATTTTAGCACTTCTCAAACTGACATAATATTGATACAACGGTGTAAACACATACCGTGTCACTTCAATTTTTGAGCTCCAAATTTACTAATATACCATTATTTTTACACAGTAAAAAACCAAATAAAAAGGGGACGCATTCGTAATCTGGTCGGTTTGACGACGCAACACAATCGAACACAATCGACGCACGTAACTAACACATTTGTGCTATTGGTGTCCCCAAACGGATGCGCGTCGGTTAGGACCTAACCGATGGGAGCGGTCTAAGATTGTAAGTAAAAACTTCCGACATTGGTCGAATAAGACTATAAACTCCAATATTAATTGACCCCCTGAGTTTTTAATTGAAGTACACTATAATTATAATATACATATACAAATTTATTAATAATAGTTTTAAAGGCTGTTGACGGTTAATTAGCAAGATTCTAAATATATATATTTTACTTTTAAAAAGTAATAAATTAGTTAGTCAAAAGTATCTTGCACATCATAGAGGAGTAATAATCTACACTTCATTATAAAAGATTTCCACATTTTCTTTATAAATTTATATTTTTAAAGATGCGAAACTTCAGTTATACAAGTTTTATTGACTTAATATATATAGAAGCTAATAAGATATTAAGTAACTAATGTTATAAGTAACTAATATTTTCTTACTTTATAAATGTTTATTAATAAAACATTTTACAAATGACCCTTACTGACTGATTCAATATATATGAAAAAATCAATTATCAACATAATAACTATAATATCATTTTCTTTTTTTTAAATCAAACATTTTAACTTTATAATTAAGTTCAAGGATAGATAAAATACATTTTTATATTATTTAAAAAAGATAGAGTAATGCAAGATAACATAAATCATTATACACACATTCAAAATTTCACATATTTTAAAAAATCAACTTAAATTGAACAAATTTAATAAATCAATCATGATAAAATGTCACTATTGGTAATCGATACAGGCAAACATTAATAATGATCATCGCCAACAACTATCACTATATTTTTCATTAACATTATTGTCAGCTATAACTATCGACTACTGCTACGTTTTTCTCATTTATTACCATTGCGCGGGTAATTTTCTAGTAATACTAATTAATACAATATGTTTTTCGTGAAGATCTTATTAATCGTATTTCTTAAAGACTGATATGTGTGTTTCGGGAGATTAAAAAGAATTGTTCAAAGCATCGAAAAGTTTTGTCATTAAAGAAAAAAATTAATGTATTTAAAATTTTATAGGTATAAATAATACTCCTTCCGTCTCAAATTTATTTTTCATAGACAAAAAACACACAATTTAAGGAAACATAACTATTACACTGTACTTTTGTGTACCGTGACGTTTTACCCTTACTTTTTACCCAGTTTTTTATGACATGCATATAAAGTAAGGGTAATATAGGAAGTTTAGTTAATTATATCCTCCTACTTTTGAAAGTGAACAATTAATTTGAGACGTCCAAAAAATAACGTGGACTATACATATGGGACGGATAGAGTAGTATTAATACATATATAAATTTAGGCATATATAACATATATACTTACGCATTGTTTGTTAGAAATATAAAATGGGTGTGATGATAATCTGAACAAATTCTTTGAATCGTGTTGAATCACTTTCACAATAAAGTATCTCGACCAAACACTGCCTAGGTATCACGACATCCTTAATGGGATAATTCAAGAAATTACTCAATATCTTGTCAGAGAATTTTGAGTATAGCAAAGAGATTATGTTGTGTTTTCGTTTTTGCAAGAGAGCCAAATGTTTATGTGGTAATTCTTTATATACAGAAACGACGGTGGTTAAATCAACGAAGAGATGCAACCCTTCGCGAAAAGGTGCGATGTTTAATGAACAAATACAACTGTCTGTTATTCATGTTCGTTTTGGCGGGAAAACCGCTTACGAGGGTTATTGGATAATAAGTTCAATACGGGTCGGGGTCTTGCCTAAACCCTTAGACCTCCGCAAAGGGCGCAACCCCTTGACCCCGCAAGGGGGTGCAGCCCCTTGACCCCTACTTTTAGTGGCGATCCAAATTTTTAAATAAATATGCACCCTGCACTTATCAACTTGTTTATAACTTAACTTGAAAAATCTTTTAATCTCAACTAAGTCAAAATTACACTAAAATTACTGACATATATACTTACAATTGTTGGAGATTAGACATGGTCCCAAGAAAGCTAGGAATCGTTCCACTCAAGCTGTTATTGTGCAAATCACTGAAATCAAAATAAACAATTAGAATATAACTTTAAAGTAAATAAATCGAGATGTATTCAAACTTAATTTTTAATTTTATTGTGCTTGTATAATTTGAGTTTAAAAATTATATTTGTGCCGCTAACAATACTTTATAATAAAATTGGGTGTTGTTAGATCAAAAATAAAACTAAAAACTAAATTAAATATTTATATATTACGTTAAGTAGCATTTAATAAATTCATAATTTTCTTAAATATCAGAATTTATAATTTATATATGAATAAAAATATAAATATTCAATTAATTAATGAAATATTAAATATAAAAGTTAATATTTAAGAAAATTTTTACTTTATTAAATATATTTTATCGTGTTTCCGGTACTCATCGGCAAAACACAGTTATCAGCGGCACACATCTTATCCTTTCAATTTTAAAGAAAGGTTACTTCCGTTAATTAGTTGACCTTGTATAAATTATCACAAATAATTAGTTTCACCGAAACTCATTAAAGTTAATACAAAGTCAATTAGTAATGGATAACATTTGGAGGAGAAAATTTTATTTGAAAGGAATGAGTAGAATATGAGAAAATTTTATTTGAAAGGAATGAGTAGAATATTTTTTTTTTATTGTATTTTAGGATAAAATTATAAGAATTAAAATATACTGATGTTAAGATCCAGTTAAATTTATTAATATAAAATACAGTGTTGTTAAAATACAGATGTTGTCGTAAATCACAAAAAATTATCCAAAAATGCAGTAAAAAACTTTATCCTCCCTCTCCTCAAATGAAGTCTTCCCCTCGGATCCTTCACTATTAATAATTAGCAAACACGTAAATTATTTTAACTAGACGTGTATTAATTCATAAATAAAAAGACAACTAGAAGATTTTTTAGCAAACAAGCTTTTAATTAAGCATGTGATATTTTCTAATGACATCGACTCTAAATTGATTAGCCCGTTACTACAATAATTTCAACATGTATTATTGCCATAAAAAATCATATAAGAAAACGTCTAAGATTATATATATATATCACACTATATTAGACTCACATTATCACAAGAGCATCCATGGAGCTAATGTCTGGAAGTGAACCCAAAAGGTTGAAGCTATTAAGATACCTGCAAAGTTAAAATTTTGCATAATGTTAATAATCGTGTTTTATTGTACTACAAAACCACGACATCGAATTAAGTTCAGATAATTTACAATGAAGTTACGCGAGGTGTAGAATCGTTACTACAATCGAGCCAGTCCCACGAGTATGGTGCAGGAAGGCACGGATCACCACTCCATTCTTGTAACACGACGAATGAGCTTTGTAACAAAGCTAAAGCTTTCACTGACAACAACGTGAAACACAATTCAACTAAGTTATAAAACATGCCTCGTGTGATCGAATTGAAAACACACATCTCTTTTAAATCTATGTTTTAGGCACATTTATTTTTAAATTTAAGAAAGATAAAGTAAACAACATTCATAATTAGTACTAATATACCTACCGTCGTTGCTGTCAGTGCCATCGGTTAAAACATCGCTAATCGTAAAATGCTCTATGGCGTTTATGATTGGGGGAAGATTCGAATCAGAGGTAGCAGCTAAAGAAAGATTCATGTCCACTGCGACTGTGTAATTATAAATATTATTGCTTACCAAGACTTCCATGTAAGGTGGTGATATTGCGAGTTGAACTGGACTACTATTTTCGTAAATATTAAATGATCTTTTTTGACCAAAATCGAGACTGCTAACTTCTGAAAAGTACATATTTAAGTAGGCAGGAGGAGAATAAGCAGGAATTTGGGCAAAAATAATAGTTTGAAGTCTGCTTGGAACTGTAATTGCATTTTCAAAAACTCCTTTAGGTGGGTTATTGGGTGCAGTTGCATCAATATAAACTGCATCATTTGTGACCTGCTCGGTACCGCTTCGGGCTGGGTAGGATACCCATATTCGGTCATAACTATCGTCGGGGTACCTGCACGTTGTTAGAAATATAATTTCATAATAGTTTCAAAAGTACGGTATCGGTTAACTAATTAAGGTTTAATGCATCATAGGAGTATTGCACTCTTTAAAAGAATCTGTACAAGTCATTAAACTTTATTTGGAATACTTCATCCGTTCTAAAAAGATGTTCTCCAAAAAATAATTCATTTTAACATATAGGTTAATTAGTAAATATTATTGTATTTTCGATAGGATAAGTTTGACGTTAAATAGTTAAAAATGAATTTATTGACAATAGGAAAAAAAATATTCCTTAATTAGTTGCTTACTAATAAAAAAAAAAACATTTCCCCTCTAATCAATCCTTGCACTATCAGACATATATATCGACTAAGAAAATATTGGATTTAATTGCATGACATACCTTACGTCTTTACTTGCACCATAAGACAACCTATCGACTAAGAAAATAGCTCGGTTGTCGTCGACTTCACTATAAATATCTGAGTCGAGGCTACGTATTTCGAGAGACGAAATGAATGGGAATTGACCGGGATTTGTTTGAGCCAAACACACACTAACTGTATCTCCTTTTGCAACGAAAATTGCTTCGCAACTTGTATACTCACCCACTGAAGTTTCCACCGTGGTCCAAAGGTTCCCATCAAAAATGAGAGCAAAAGTTGGTGGAGTTAATAACCCGTCATAATTTCCATAGTTAAAGGTCGCCCTAGCTAGGATTTTTGTGCCTTGTGTAACCCCTATAGAATAACAATTCTTTTTTCGGCTTGTGAAAACCCTAAGGGTGTCGAGCACCGAAGTTTTCGAGTAACTTGGTTTAACCGTTCGAGAAACGCCATTAGAGATGATAGTATCATCTGGAGTCCAAGTTATCTTGTTCGCATCAGTCATGGTCGTTGTCCCCCCACAATCAATGCTTGCAATCACTATTGTCAGAAAAGAACATTTTTAACATCAAATATATAGAAATGAAAGAACACATGTTAAAACTCATGCATTGAATCGACCAAAAGTTACCATGATTATGTAAATACTTATAACTAATAGAATCTATAAAAGTAATTTAGAAAATAAATGCAATTTTCAAGAAACTCGTAGTGTACTAGCTAAAACAAGATTATCATACATGTTAGTTAGGCATATTACTAAACTAATTAATCAAATAAAATGAATTCAATTTCAAGCATGTCAAGCTAACAAGCTTTACGATAGTAATTTGATCGGTCATTATGAGACGCTTACAATTCTGGCCGGAAACGGAGAACGTAGATAGAGCTAAGAAAAGAACTGGTAGCAACTTGAAATTTCCAGCCATAATGGAGAGAGTAGTGGTGAAGCGAGTTGAAGTTTGATCGGTTGTAAGTTTATATATAGAGAAAATTAAACAAATCATCCTCTAATACTTTAAATTTACCTTGAATTTTACTAACAGTTCTTTATAATATTTAATTACATCAATTATCATTTCTTTTTAAACTTGTTACGTTAATAGTCATTTATACTAAAGGACCACATGTGAATTTTTCTTTTAATATTTTTAGTAAAATCTAAATTATAAAATCTAAAATATGTATAGATACGTTATTAGGTGCACAAAACATCAGTTTCATTTTTTCCACTGAAACATCAAATTTTATGTTCACTACCCAAATCCATCACCATCTTTCACCACTCAATCAACATTCGAGGCTTAAATATTACGGCTCACATATTTAGTTCACAGTTTTCAGCGCCGTTTTACTTTGAAGTTGGGATTTTTCGTTTGAGATATTTTTCGAGTAAGCAATAGATGCAAAAGAAAAGAGGCAGTGGCTACCAAAGTCGTGACGTGATAAGATTAGTGGATGATGGAGGGTCCCCGAGTGGTAAAAGATATTGATGAACTATAAATTTAATGTTTCAGTGCAAAAAATGACCGAATTTGATGATGAATATGATAAATACTTTGTGTAAGATGAAAATGATGTTATGTGCAGCTAATGACGTATTTATATATATTTTAGATCTTATAATTTATATTTTACTAAAAAAATTAAAAGAGTAAATAATTAACAACCATTAGTCAATAGAACTACTAGCGTAATAAGTTTTAAAAGCAAAGATGATTGGTGTAATTTATTTTTACAAAGGACTGAAAATGAATTTTGAACTAAACTTAAAGAATCTTAAAGAATGGTTCGTATAATTTTGAGATATAATTGATCGATCTATTTGTTGACTTTTAAAATGGAAAGACTTTTGAAGGTTGGAAAGACTTTTGAAGTCGTCTCTAGTCGTTGATAATACGACTTATCATTTGAAGACTTTTAGAACATTGGTAATCCATACAACCCTTTTTAAGGTTGTATGAATTGCCACGTCACTGTTAGTTACAGCTTTTTCTTTTAATTAATCTAATCTAATGTAGGGCGCACTATTATTCTATACCACTGGTTCATGGTATACGAGAGTGTGATCATATTCTTTGACATGTCATTCTTTTCTAATGGGAATGTTTTAATAGAAATTATTATTATTATTGTTATTATAAATCCATTTTTAAATTATAAAAAAATACCACTACTTATTTAACTCTATAACAAAATTAATATTGTTCAAAATGTTTAGAACAAGTAACATAATTTGTTTAATGAAATCTTAAATATTTTCTTCTTTTAATCAATCATCATCATCTACTTCATCCTAAGTTGATCTTTGCATTGTTATATATATATTTTGGTAGGATCTTACAATTCTGGTCTGATTTTACGATTTCGATATGTCATAGATGAAAATGATCTACGTAGGATCCAATATTGACAACCTTGATTTCTTGTGTGTTAAGTGGCAAATATGCTCTTTTACCCGAGGGAAATTGTTATTTAATGATAAGAGAAAAAATGTTAAAACTAGGGTCATATTTCATGGTTTTCTATCTCTCTTTATAATTAAACTAGTTTTTTGAGCCGTGCGATGCACGGTGAGAACTTCAAGAAAAACGTAAGTCTTTTTTAATACGGTAAGTTATTTTTGAGTGAAAAATAAGTACACACCCTTTTTATATAAATTACCGTGTAATAAGTATTAATTAAAACCTATGAACCATGCAACAATATCGTAAATACTAAATACATAAGCCTGCTTTTAGTTCAACATTATTTTCTTTATCTTAATAACTATATAAAAAAGATTAATAAATCTGTCTAGTTTGAAAATTTATTATAGGCCTTTAATTTTACTCCGTAAACTATTGTTATAAACCTTTCTACTTCATGCAAACCAAACATAGAATCCTAAACCTTCAAATTTTATGATATATATAGGATTATATTTATACCAAGTATTGATTTATTTGAACTTTATATGCACAGATCAACAAATATCATGTGTTTCTTGAGATCCAAACTCTCAAGTGATGTCTTTTGAACCGTTGTTTCAACCACTTGAAGATCTGCACAAACCATATATGAATACATGTAAATAAAATTATACATGTAAAACGATTAATTTTTTATATATTTCCGATTGAGGTTCAATGTCATTAAAAATACATAAGAAATCAAAACCTTTTAAAATTAAAAAAATAGCTGATGTACTATAACATTTTCTCAATAATTAATCTTAGCAACTTTCTCAATCTCATCTTTCTTATGTATATTGCATAGCTAGAAAAATCAAAATTAACGAATGAGATTTTTTTTCTTGAAATATTTTAGTTAAATAGACAAAATTTTTAATACATCCTACATTAATCCCAACCAATAAACGTCGTAGAGGTTCCACTCTTAAAAACTTATAGTGCGATTAATTTTTTTTATTTTGCTTAGTCAAGATATCAAGTTAAAGAAAACCACAAAATAAATAGTTAACTATTGATGAATTATTTTGGACCAAACAATAAATAGGAGGTGTGAAGTGAAAATTAATTTCAAAATAGAGGTTGTAATGTATGTAGTTACAAATTTATGATTGATAGATAATATCTTGGAATTGAGAATTTTATTAGCTAAAAGATAGGTGGATTTAATAAAACCTTAAGGTGAATTTAAATATTTTTTCGATTTGAAAGATACATATGATTTTTTAGTAAGATATAGCAATGACATATATTATTTTTGTTTATTTGTCAAAAGCATAAATGTATCACATATGAAAGAGACTATCATCATCTATTAGTTATATAGATAGAAGATAGAAGAAAGTTATTATTAAATAATATTTATAAGTTCAAACCCTCCTGCATCCTAACCCTCCATTAATTATCTTTTTTAAATTTGGACCCTGACCATCTAAATAGTGGAATAGAGCTCTTCAAAAGACTTTATTGCCCTTGAGACACTAATGATGCTGAGGAGGATGTTGTTAAAACTGATTGGTCCGAGGATTCTATTGAAAAAGCTAAAACTATCAGAATGAAGACATAATCAATGACTCAATGACTCGATATCTTGAGGTAGTTGCAATCAGTTTTGTCACAGGTGTGTGTAGTTTAAGATATGCATTTATAAACGTATTGGTTCTCAGAGTATGCTTTTCTTTAACATGCATAACATTGATGTTATTAATCCCGATTGACTAAACATGCATATCATATGTACCAGAAGCGTATTCAACAGCTACAAAAACCGCCTGCTAATTCACCTGAAGTTGTACCAGAGAAATCAGTTCAAGATAAAGTGAAGTCGTTTTCTGAAGATCCACGTGTTAATCGGACCACAGTTATGGGTAAAATCCAATATGGCCTTTATTTCTTGGCAATGTCGTTCTTTCAACTTTGATGCCTGCTTCTTAGGTAAACCGAAATTTAATTATTATAGTTTCCATGTTGTATAGTTGTTTGCTATTAGTTTGGAATTGCATATTTACTTATTCTCCAAATTTTATGCCGTATGTTGTAAACATTATGCAGCATTATAGATACATAGAAACTCATGGTTGTACTTTTCAGTGTCTCTTTTCAAGTGAGTTGGATGATTCTCATTAGTCTTCATGGTCATGGTTGTTGAAGCTTAAAGATGAAATATAGTCGATGGCTTAGCGGGTAGATGATATTCTTAATTATTTAGCACGGACATTTTGCGTAACGTGTGACATCTAATTCTTTAGCACAGATATTCACAGGTAGGACACACAACGACATTGGTGATTGATAATGTGCATAAGTAGCCTGATATCGTTGGTATGTATGTCTGTAAACAGACATCCATAATGCCACCTTATAAATTGTATTGTTCTGCTGAAGAAAAAAATCATGTTATTAGATTGCTTTTTATAGTAATTTCATGATCTTTTTACTACAAATATAGCTGCAAGCAACAGTTGTGGACGTTGCTAGCACCTCCAGCAGCCTTTTCATGAGATTTTTGGAATACAAGTATGTGATCAATGGTGTGAGAGGGTTCTATGATTGACTGAAAACGGTCAAATATTGTATGATAAAGCATCCTCTCTCAGATGCAATCCCTTCTAAAGGCAATTACCCGTGCTCTATTCTATCTGCAATTTAGCTTCTTGTTATTACGACTTTTCATGCACCCAAGTAAATTTTCAGGGCATCATGCACCGACAATGGACAGTTGATTTAATCCACAAAGAACAACGGCAGGATTTACGAGGTTGAACACCAACCCATTTACAAAGATGCACTGTTTCAATCTAGAAGCAAACATTGGAAGCCAAACAGAACAATAGAAGTAAAACAAACATTAGGGACGATGTCTAGCAGACTAGCACCCATTTCATTGTGGTGTTCTAGTAGTTGAGAAATTTTGAGAATTACCATTCTCTTCACAAAACTCTTCAATTCTACATTCCTAAACTCAGTACCATGGTCACTTCTTAGTTGCTTGACTAGTTCATTACTACATAGAGTCTCCATTTTGTTCACTCAACTAATTATCAACATGTCGACATTATAATGACAAAACGACGCTTTCATCCTCATTCGTCATCATATCATCGTTGCTCAGTTATATATATTGTTATTGAGTGTCAAACACACCAAGACATATTATGTACTTCATAAGATAATGTTATTACTTCTTCATACATAACAGATTAATGAAATAATGGTTCAAATGCACACAGCCTCATTATCGAACACCAAAAGTACATCATGAGTAAGTACATATACCCACATCCAAAACAAACAGGTCGAATACAGCTTTCACCACGTTTAGAAAATATATAATATGAAACGATGGGCAACAGATTAGCGATTTTGTGATCCTGTTAATTTGTCCATATCAATTGCTAGTTCAAACAGTCCTACCAACTTGTGGTGAAGGTGACATGAAAGCTTATTGCGCTACATCCGGATTCACATTTGCTGCTCCACCCGAATTCATGTTTGCTCTGTCACCTGGATTATGTTTTATCAAAAATGAAAATCAACAACACAAATCCTCACAAATTTCCCTAAATGTGATGAAAATAAATTTAATCACAAATCCTCATATCTACTATATCTACTATATATAATATATCTTTGTAATTTCAGTGAAAAGAAGTTAAAAGTGTGACAACTTGCAAGAGAAAATTGGTTGACCTGGAGGAATCACTCGCATATTGACGTCGGCTGCGGGTCTTGTTCTCCTACGTAAGATGACAAAAGCACCGATGGCAATCCATATAAGTAAGAATACTGGGATTGTGATGCCGAGTATTAGAGGTAGCATGCTACTTTTCTTCTTACTGGCGCTACCCGGAGATGAATTCGTGGACCCCAGAGAACTTGAGCACGACTTTCCAGATGTACACAAAGATGGATTTCCAGTAACACTATTTGTGATGCGAAAATAAAATTAAAATAAATCTCAACAATACCAGCAATTCCAACTTCTCTGTTATATTTAACACTTGGAATTAAATTAGCAAAAGCATATATCTATCAATTCGAACTTACGTTAGTTTCAATTTTTTGTTCTTTGATAATGAAGTGGGTATGGATCCACTAAACTTGTTATCCGCCAAATTCCTACCAAGTAAAAGTTTATTAAAATTGTCCAGAAAATTTAATTCTAAATTATCTTGAACAATTGCAGCAAGCAGAATGTAAATACGTACAATTGTTGGAGATTAGGAAGGGTGCCAAGGAAACTAGGAATCGTTCCATTCAAGCTGTTGTTGTGCAAATCACTGATGTCAAAATAAACAATTAGAATATAACTTTAGGAATATGTACTTCAAGTTATGGAAGAAGTAGATAAATCGAGTCGACATGCATTCAAACTTAATTTAAATTCAATTGTGCATGTACTACTCAAATTATATAATTATAGGTGCCGCTAGCGACACCTAATTATGTTGTTGCAGTAGGACCATACAAAGTGGGGTGGTTTTTGTCGTCATTTCCAGTGGAGAATATTGTCTGAAGTCGTTCTCTCACTTTCTGATGGCGTTCTGAAACAGCGTCCGACGCACGACGCTGCTTCGTACCTTTTTTTCTTTTTCTTTTTTCCCACACACACATTAATTTAAAAAATCAAAAATAAATTTGAGAGCATTGTAACTCAATATCCTCCACTCTCCACTTTTTTGACCATCAATGTTGTCACGAGAGTGCTAGACCACCTGGGTAAACATTTTCGGGGTGACCAAGAGAATGGCCGAAAACGGTTACGAGATACTCAAGTTTGGCCATGTACGTCTAAGTGAAAAAAGACGCACCTATCTTCTAGGTAACCTAAACATATAAAAGCTAACATGTTACCTTGGCTTAAGTTGACGTCCCAAGGATTGAACGTACAGTAGACACATGATCTAATCGTTTGGATTAAGAAATTAATTAGTAATAAAGTTACGTTATTAGGCTCACATTATTACAAGAGCGTCCATTGAGCTAATGTCTGGAAGTGAACCCAAAAGATTAAAGCTATCAAGATACCTGCAAAGTTAACTTTTTGATATAAATTATCATAACACTTCTATGGGATGGAATTCATGGAATGATAATTAGTCAGTGACAAACATTGTTAAAAAGAATAATCATAATCAGGAGCGAAGCCACGATAAAATTATTGAGGGGGTAAAAATTTTTTTCTTTTTATTCTTTTTGCATTTTGAAGAGTCAAAAGTCATAAAATATCAATAATACCTTTAAAGAAATTTCTATATATGTAATTTGAAATTTCGTAAGGGGACAGCTACCCCTTCCCCCCTTCTAGGTCTGCCCCATCATAATCATATCGCATGCTTTCTTGTAATACAAAATCACGACATCGAAGTTGAGATAATTTACAATGAAGTTACTCGAGGTGTAACATCGTTACTGCAATTGAGCCAGTCCCACGAGTATGGTGCGGGAAGGCACGGATCCCCATTCCATTCTTGTAACACGTCAAATGTGCTTTGTAACAAAGCTAAAGCTTTCACTGTTTCGAACAAACAGTTTTAACTAAGTTTTAAAATATGCTTCAGGTGCCAAAAATATAAGCGTGAAGATCCATGGGCATAAAAATTCAATTGGTACACATATAAGAAATATTGGTGAATGTAAGAAGAAGAGAAAAAGTAGAAAACATGCGTAAAAAACGGTATGGATTACAAATGTGTATTTTCATATCTATATTAGACATATTTAACAGTATCCTTAAATTTAGAAAAGAAATAAAGGAGGAGCATTCATAATTAGTACTAATATACCTACCGTCATTGCTATCAGTGCCATCGGATAAAACGTCGCTAATGGCAAATAACTCTATGGCGTTTATGATTGGCGGAAGAGATGAATCAAAAGTAGCAACTAAAGAAAGTTTCGTGTCCACTGTGACTGTGTAATTATAAATATTGCTTACCAAGACTTCCATGTAAGGGGGTGAAATTGCAAGTCGAACCGGATAACCATTTGCGTCAATATTGAATAATCTTGTTTGACCAAAATCGAGATTGCTAACTTCTGAGAAGTACATATTTAAGTAGGCAGGAGGAGAATAAGCGGGAATATAGGCAACTAAAATACTTTCGGTTGTGTCTGGAACTGTAATTGCATTTTCAAAAACTCCTTGAGGGGGGTTATTGGGTGCACTTGCATCAATATAATCTGCCTCGTTTGTGGCCTGCTTGGTACCACTTTGGGCTGGGGAGGATACCCATATTCGGTCATAAATATCATCTGGGTACCTATATGTTATTGAATGTCAACGTAGCAATTATACATTTCTTAAATTGTGAGAAAATGTTATGGTGTGCTTTGTTCAAGAAATATGGGGGAGTTTTCAGAAAAAAATGTATAAGAAAAGTGACAATAGAGTGACAATAGAAAACATGTTCAAAATTAGTATTTTTCAAAAAAGATTTTTAAGAAAAATGGAGAACTCACCTTACCCTGTTATAAATAGAAGTTGTAAAACAAGATTTCCAATTTTTCAATTTTTTTACTTTATACCACTTTCTTCATTTTTCTATAAATATTCAAAAATCTTCTCTTTTAACTATCATTTTTTCAAATGGAAAACGCTTTTGAACACATTTTTTTTTTATTTAACATTTTTCTAGTTTACGAAAACTTTTTTCAGTTTTCAAAATTATGAATGGAAAATTGTGAAATTAATTTCACAACTAAACACACTCTTAATGCACGTGGACTGTAGAATTATCGTATGCTTTCAGAAAAAAAATTTACATATAAGTAATATAATTGATCTTTTTTTTAAAAAACCCAGACAGTTTTACATCTAATAAAATTTTAAATTGATAATAAAGAAACACGATTAAGGGCGCGTTTAGTTACGGAAAAATATCTTTGTTTTTTTTTCATTTTTCTAAAGTTTTTTGTCTATTGACAACTATAAGAAATTTAGATAACACATTCAAATGTAAATGATGAAGTTTTTATTTTTCCAAAATAGAAAAGATAGAAAAACTTAAATCATAGATTATATTTTCTTGAAAAACTCATTTGGAAAACTTCAACTTAAACACATTTGATAACTTTTCAGTTTCCTAAAAAGTATTATGAAATAATGGAGGAGTTTTCCATAACTAAACTCATTCTAAGCCTCAGTGAAAACGAACTACCTTATAACAGCAGTTGAATAAGTCATCGATCGGTTTCATAAGGTGAATTGTAACACCCCGAAATTCGTTAAATTTAAAAGTTGTGTTCTGTTATGCGACACAAGGGTTAGTGTCGCAGGTAGCGACACAGAGCCCAGTGCGACACAAGGCTTGTGTCGCAGTGTCGGGTGGAAAGGCGGTTAGTAAGGGTTAAAAGTGTAAAACAGAGGGGTTAAACCCCACTTTTCGATTCCAAAACTTTCCAGAAGCTAGTCAACACTTCCAGAGCTAATTGTGTGTGTGTTTTTGAGATTCTAGAGAGAGAAATCAAGATTTAATCTTTGAAAGTGTTCCTTTGTAATCTGAAATCATTTCCAGGTATTTCGGGTAGCAATTCATAAATATCCGATCGTCGTCCTCGAGGTACGTAGTAGGAATGTAAAGAATATAATTGGCTGACTTTGTTAATACTAATTGTGTTACAAAGTTGCATTAAATAACTGAGTGAACAATTGAGCCTATGAGATTGAGTTGAGAGGTCAATTGCTGAGTGAACAATTGAGCCTATGAGATTGAGTTGAGAGGCCAATTGCTGAGTGAACAATTGAGCCTATGAGATTGAGTTAAGAGGCCAATTGCTGAGTGGACAATTGAGCCTATGAGATTGTTGAGAGGCCAATTGCTGAGTGAACAATTGTGTCTATGAGATTAAGCTGAAAGGGCAATTGCTGAGTGAACAATTGTGCGTATGTATATGTGAGTTAAGTGATCAATTGCTGAGTGATCAATTGTGTTTAGCTCTATGAATTAATGTATGATTGAAGGGTAACGTCACGAGATGTCTGATTTATTGTATTACTGTGAATGTGCTGTTCCTTTACTTACTAAGCGATGTGCTTATGTATTGTTGAATGTTGTGTTGATAGGTACGCCTAAAGGGATGATGGGCAGGGATCCGGGCAAGCGACCCGAGAGCTGCTAGTGATGGACTTACTATAGCAAGATAGTAAGGAGACGGACTCATAAATCATGCTCTATATTAACACGTGATGTTTTGTAAAAATGATATAATTCGTGTTAAACCATGTGGTTATTACTTTATATTAATATATAAAGTGTTTATGAGAATTTAAATCGAGTATACATTGTTTAAAAAAAAAAAAAAAAAACTGGGACGTTTGAAGTTGGTATCAGAGCATTGGTTTAAGAGATTCGAGTATCCATCATTAGAGGTACTTGAACTTAGACCATGAAATGAGTCTAATGAGCATGATGAGAATGTTGTGTATTATGAGTTGATATTTGAGTAGTTGTTATAATTGATGAGATGTGATAATTTGCTGATTGTCAGGGAATTGTGGGAGTATTATGTAATAACGATTACGTCTGGCCAACGTAATAATTATTATATGAACTCATACGATACCATGACTGTTGTGTGATGCTAAAGAGAATTGTGAAAGATAGACTAATGTGTAATGAGAGTTTTAGTCTATTCTAATGTGTTTGCTGATAAACCCTTTCAGTATAAGATGGAAGGGAAGAATTTTAATGAACATAATACTGAGAGCTCTGGACAAGAGCATGTGATGAATCTATTGTCTATGACTACGGACGAGATGAAAGAGTTTATAACATAAGAGATTGCGTTGGCACAAGAGAAATCTCTTCCGTATTTATTGGAGAGAATTACTGAGACTGTCAGAGATGTTCTAGAAGAGGAATTACAAAAGAGAGATACAGAAGGATCTGGAAAGAGTGACCAGATGAAAGAAGAAAAGAAGAAGGTGAGTTATAAAGACTTTGTGGCATGTAAACCTCCAGAGTTTAAAGGAGAGACAGATCCGATCAAATGTTATCGATGGATCTCTGTAGTGGAGGCAGCGTTTGCTATTTCTGAGTGTCCTGATAAATTGAAAGTAGTGTATGGTGTTAGTCTGTTGAAAGCAAGAGCAAAAGAATGGTGGGATGTGCAACGTCAGGCCATGGGAGAAGAACGTGTTGGTAATTTATCTTGGAAGGAATTCAAGGATATGTTTGTGATAGCCTATTCACCGGAAGCTGAGTTGACCAAGCTTCGCCGAGAATTTCTGTTTATGAAACAAACGACAGAGACTGTGAATGAATTGACAGGTGTATTTCTTGATAGGGCCCGATTTTCCCTGAATATACTGAGGATCCGAAAAGACTAATGTATCATTTTCATGAGGTATTAAAGAAATAGATTCGGCAGTTTGTTGATCCGGGTCGTTGGAATAAATTTGAAGAATTTGTAAATGAAGCGAGAAGGAGGGAGATCGAGATAAATCGGGAGGATGATAATCCTTCCAAGAGAAAGATCGAGTCAGTTGGAGGATCTTTTAAAAGATTCAGGCCTAGTGGAAGTTTTAAAAGGGAGGATCGACGAGAAGCGCCTATGTGTCAAAAATGTCATAAGAAACATTTTGGAAACTGTGCGGGCGACAAGAGGTCGTGTTATCAATGTGGACAAGAGGGCCACATTAGCCGTGATTGTACAAAGACGGTACGAGTATGCTTTAATTGCTATGAACCTGGGCATATAAAGAGTGAATGTCCGAGATTGAAGAGTTCAACAGGTTCTAGTGGGGTAAAGAAAAGTGATGAAAAGAAATCTTCAGACCAGTCAAGAGTGAAGAGTCGATCCTTTCAATTGACTGCGGATGAAGCGAAGAATGCTCCGGATGTTCTTACGGGTACTTTTCTTATTAACTCATTACCCGCTTATGTATTATTTGATTCTGGAGCTTCTAGATCTTTTGTCTCTGAAAACTTTAGTAAGAGTTTTCAATTAACGTTAAATGAGTTAGATACACCCTTAGATGTTGAAATAGCCGATGATCGTGTCATTTATGTGACCAAAGTTTATAGAGGGTGTCGAATAGAGATTAATAATGAAACCTTCATGATTAATCTTATACCCATGAGGATGGGTGAGTTTGACGCAGTAGTGGGTATGGATTGGTTAAGTAAATATGATGCTGTTATTCGTTGTGAGAGGAAAATTATTCGAATTGTTGCTCCAAGTGGGGGAGTGATAGATATATATGGAGAAAAGCCTAGATCTTCTTTGTCAATTTGTACATATGCCCGTGCTAGAAGGCATTTGTCTCATGGATGTCAGGCATTTTTAGCCCATGTTATCGATATGCAAAAGAATGTGATGAGTATTGAGAATCTTTCAGTCGTAAATGAATTTCCTGAGAAATTACCAGGTGTTCCGCCCGAGAGGCAAGTAGAGTTTCGAATTGAATTAGTGCCGGGGGCTACTCCTATTGCTAAGACCCCTTACAGACTTGCGCCTCAGAAATGCAAGAAATGATGAAACAAATAGAAGAGTTGTTGGAGAAGGGGTTTATCCGTCCGAGTAGTTCACCATGGGGAGCGCCTGTATTATTTGTTAAAAAGAAAGATGGGAGTATGCGTATGTGTATTGATTATAGAGAGCTGAATAAGGTAACTATTAAAAATCGTTATCCGTTGCCGAGGATTGATGATTTGTTTGATCAGCTCCAGGGTGCTACCTATTTTTCAAAGATTGATTTACGATCTGGTTACCATCAGTTACGAGTAAAAGAAGAGGATGTTCCCAAGACTGCTTTCCGAATGCGTTATGGTCACTATGAATTTGTGGTAATGCCATTCGGGCTGACAAATGCTCCTGCTGCTTTTATGGATTTGATGAACCGAGTTTGCCGGACGTTCCTCAATAAATTCGTAATTGTGTTTATTGATGATATTTTAATATATTCAAAAACAGAAGGGGAGCATGAAGTGCATCTGAGACAAATGTTGCAAGTGTTACGAAATGAAAAGTTATACGCAAAATTTTCAAAGTGTGAATTTTGGCTGAGAGAAGTACAATTCTTAGGACATGTGATTAACCACGAGGGAATCAAGGTAGATCCTACAAAAGTAGAAGCGGTAATAATGTGAAAACCTCCTAAGACCCCAACAGAGATTTGAAGTTTTCTGGGATTGGCAGGATATTACCGGAGATTTATTCAAGATTTCTCCAAGATTGCGACTCCACTTACAAGACTTACGTGTAAAAATGCCAAATTTGAATGGAATGAGGAACATGATCGAGCCTTTAATATTTTGAAAGAGAAACTGAGTCAAGCACCTATACTAGTACTTCCCGAAGGGAATGATGATATGGTAGTATAGGCTGTGTGCTCATGCACCGAGGTAAAGTAATAGCGTATGCTTCGAGACAGTTGAAAACACACGAAAAAGAAAACCCCACTCACGACCTAGAATTGGCAGCGGTGGTGTTTGCATTAAAAATTTGGAGGCATTATCTTTATGGAGTAAAATGTACGATTTATACAGATCATAAGAGTTTGAAGTATTTCTTTGACCAACGAGATCTTAATATGAGGCAGAGGCGTTGGCTTGATTTGATGAAAGATTATGACTGTGAAATTTTGTACCATCCTGGAAAGGCGAATGTTGTAGCAGATGCTCTCAGTAGAAAGACTGTTGATTTCGTGTTGAAAGTAAAATCTTTTCAAATGATTGTGGTTACAGATTTAATTGAGCAAGTGAAAGAAGCTCAACAACATGTGTTACAGAGTAGTGATTTCCGAACAGAACGAATAAAAGGTCAAGAGCAAGACTTTGTCGATGATTCCCGCGGATTAAAGACCCGTTATAATAGAATTTGGGTGCCAAGTTCTGGGGAAATGAGAAAACTGTTACTTGATGAAGCTCATAAATCCAAGTATTCGATCCATCCTGGTGCCACGAAGATGTATCACGATTTGAAAAGAGATTATTGGTGGCCAGGTATGAAAAGAGAAATTGTCAAGTATGTGGAGAAATGTTTGACCTGTTCGCAGGTTAAAGCTGAGCATCAGAAACCCTATGGAAAGTTGAAGCCTTTAGATATTCCAGTGTGGAAATGGGAACATATTACGATGGATCTTATTACGAAATTGCCAAAAACGTCAAAGCATCATGATGCCATCTGGGTAATAGTGGATCGATTGACTAAGAGTGCCTTATTTTTGCCGATAAGAGAAGCTTCTTCTTCAGAAATAATGGCCGATTTATATGTGAAAGAAGTGGTGGCGAGACACGGTATACCAGTATCTATTGTCTCTGATAGGGATAGTAGATTTACATCTAGATTTTGGACAAAGTTTCAAGAGGAGATGGGTACACGTCTTAATCTGAGTACAACCTATCACCTACAAACCGATGGTCAAAGTGAGCGGACGATTCAAACATTAGAGGATATGCTGAGGGCGTGTGTTATTGATTTCGGAGGAAATTGGGATGTGTATTTGCCGTTGGTTGAATTTTCTTACAATAACAGTTATCACTCCAGTATTGGAATGCCGCCATATGAAATGCTTTATGGAAGAAAGTGTAGAACTCCAATCTGTTGGGATGAAATTGGGCAACGTGAAATGGCTAGTACTGAAGTTGTGCTGAGAACTACTGAACAGATAGAACAAATCCGAGCCCGTTTAAAGGCTGCGCAAGATAGACAAAAATCGTATGCAGATAAGAGAAGGCGTCCAATAGAGTTTAACGAAGGAGATTATGTTATGTTAAAAGTATCTCCGTGGAAGGGTATTATTCGATTTAGAAAGCGCGGGAAGTTGAGTCCTCGTTTTATTTGACCCTTTAAAATCTTAGCGAGAATAGGTGAAGTGGCGTATCGCTTAGAATTGCCGGATGAATTGGCAAATATTCATAACACTTTTCATGTGTCATATTTGAGGAAATGTTTAGCCGATGAGACAACCTATGTCCCAATGGACGAGATTGAAGTAGATGATAAATTGAATTATATTGAAGAACCAATCGAGATATTGGATGAGAAAATAAAGAAGTTAAGAAATAAAGAAATCTGAATGTTTAAAGTCCAATGGAAGCATCGAAAGGGATCAGAGTTTACATGGGAACCAGAGAGTGAGGTTCATCGATATTATCCCTCGTTGTACCAGAAGTGGATTGTGAGGACACAATCCTGAGTAAGTGGGGGAGAGTTGTAACACCCCGAAATTCGTTAAATTTAAAAGTTGTGTTCTGTTATGCGACACAAGGGTTAGTGTCGCAGGTAGCGACACAGAGCCCAGTGCGACACAAGGCTTGTGTCGCAGTGTCGGGTGGAAAGGCGGTTAGTAAGGGTTAAAAGTGTAAAACAGAGGGGTTAAACCCCACTTTTCGATTCCAAAACTTTCCAGAAGCTAGTCAACACTTCCAGAGCTAATTGTGTGTGTGTTTTTGAGATTCTAGAGAGAGAAATCAAGATTTAATCTTTGAAAGTGTTCCTTTGTAATCTGAAATCATTTCCAGGTATTTCGGGTAGCAATTCATAAATATCCGATCGTCGTCCTCGAGGTACGTAGTAGGAATGTAAAGAATATAATTGGCTGACTTTGTTAATACTAATTGTGTTACAAAGTTGCATTAAATAACTGAGTGAACAATTGAGCCTATGAGATTGAGTTGAGAGGTCAATTGCTGAGTGAACAATTGAGCCTATGAGATTGAGTTGAGAGGCCAATTGCTGAGTGAACAATTGAGCCTATGAGATTGAGTTAAAAGGCCAATTGCTGAGTGGACAATTGAGCCTATGAGATTGTTGAGAGGCCAATTGCTGAGTGAACAATTGTGTCTATGAGATTAAGCTGAAAGGGCAATTGCTGAGTGAACAATTGTGCGTATGTATATGTGAGTTAAGTGATCAATTGCTGAGTGATCAATTGTGTTTAGCTCTATGAATTAATGTATGATTGAAGGGTAACGTCACGAGATGTCTGATTTATTGTATTACTGTGAATGTGCTGTTCCTTTACTTACTAAGCGATGTGCTTATGTATTGTTGAATGTTGTGTTGATAGGTACGCCTAAAGGGATGATGGGCAGGGATCCGGGCAAGCGACCCGAGAGCTGCTAGTGATGGACTTACTATAGCAAGATAGTAAGGAGACGGACTCATAAATCATGCTCTATATTAACATGTGATGTTTTGTAAAAATGATATAATTCGTGTTAAACCATGTGGTTATTACTTTATATTAATATATAAAGTGTTTATGAGAATTTAAATCGAGTATACATTGTTTAAAAAAAAAAAAATCTGGGACGTTTCATGAATAATATAAAGAACATTCTCGTCAATTAGAAAACACGACAAAACATTTTTGTGAACATTCCTTCACTGCTTAATAGAAAAAAAAAAACACATTTTCCCTCTAATCTTCGGATTAATTAAAAAATATTTAATTTAATTGTATGGCATACCTGAAGTCTTCACTTGAACCATAAGCCAACCTATTAACCAAGAAAATAGCTCGATTGTCGTCGACTTCACTGTACACATTCGAGTCAAGGCTACGTATTGCAAGAGACGAAATGAATGGGAATTGACCGGGATTTGTTTGAGCCAAACACACACTAACTGTATCTCCTTTTGCAACGAAAATTGCTTCGTACCTTGTATACCCATCGAGTGAAGTTTTAACCGTGGTCCAAAGGTTCCCATCAAAGATGAGAGCAAAAGTTGGAGGAGTTAATAACCCGTCATAATCTCCATAGTTAAAGGTCGCCCTAGCTAGGATTTTTGTTCCTTGTGTAACCCCTATAGAATAACAATTCTTTTTTCGACTCGTGAAAACCCTAAGGGTGTCGAGCACCGAAGATATTGAGTAACTTGGTTTAACCGTTCGAGAAACGCCATTAGAGATGACTGTATCATCTGGAGTCCAAGTTATCTTGTTCGCATCAGTCCTGGCCGTTGTCCCCCCACAATCAATGCTTGCAGTCACTATAATATCGAAATGAAAGAACACATGTTAAAACTCATAGCTGATAGCTTATTAAACGATGTTTAACATACATGTTATAAGGCATACATGTCAAAGTGTACGTCTATTCTGAAAATGAACAAGTTTAATAAATGTACAATCATTACATATCATCTTTAACTTTTAAAACATTTATAAATGGTTGTCATACAAAATACACGTACTTATTTTAGGACAACAGACAATAGAAATAAAGACACTTATATGGGTTCAAGGCAATAAATATCAAATATGTATATAGCTTTACGATAGTAATAATTTGACTATTATGAAACTTACAATGTTGTTGGCCGGAAACGGAGAATATATATGAAGCTAAGAAAAGAACCGGCAGCAACTTGAAATGTCCGGCCATAATGAAGAGATTAGTGGTGACGGGAGTTGAAGCTTGATCAATTGTGAGTTTATATATAATTGATTGATCTATTTTGTTGACTTTTAAAATGGGAAGACTTTTGAAGGTTAGAATTGTCAAATCCTTATAATATGCATTCTCTAGCTAGGTCGTCTATGGTCGTTGATAACACGACTTAGAATTTGAAGATTTTTAGGGTTTGCTAATCCATACAACCCTTTAAGTTTGTATGAATCCATATAATTTATAAAACCATAACATTCTGCTTTTAATCTAACGTAGGGCCCACTATTATTCTATACCATTAGTTCATGGCACACACGAGTGTTAATTATCATCTCTTTGACATGTCATTTTTTTAATGTGTATGTTTTGTATACGATGCCAGCTAGCCAAATATCCCCTCATACAACCTCGATCTTTACAATGAGCATTACTCATGCTCTTATGGTTCCTTCAAAGGACACAAACATATTTATACAGTAAAAATAATAATGATAAAATAAAAAGAAGGAGACGATGTATAAAGTATTACTTAATTAAAATATGAAAAATGCTACTTGTAGCACCTGTGACTACGTATAAGATTTCAACTTCCACCAAAACCGCCTAACTTCTTTTAACCATTTTAAAACCGTCAACTATATGTAGTTAAATAGCCAACAAAGTTAGTTTTTTTAATCATAAGATACCAACTACCCATAAAATATTAGTTGTTATTCATAGTCCTTAGAACTATGTTTAACAAAATCCTTAAATTATGTAAGATTAGCTAGGGTGCAAATAAATTTCTTGTCAACAAGCTACCTAGGTATAAATAAAAGTAGTACTTTTTGGTTTCATTTTGTTTGATTGTTTGTGGTACAATATTTGGTAATTAGTAAAAATTACTCGTATATACTAAACTACATGTAATTAAGACTACATAAAAGAAAATGGTTAAAAGTGTAGATTTGCCGCCAAAACAGCATGAAATTTTTTGATTTTGTACTCCAACTTTTGAAAAGTTCTCTTTTGCCATTCGAGTTTAAAAATCAGTGCAAATTTATATCATTATACTATTTTTATAGAAATTATTATAAATCTAATTTTAAATTATAAATACCACTAAAGATAAGATTATGAGAGGAAAACCTTAATTGATGGGAAGAAGGGACAAACCAGATTTACTGTTTTTTAGGACAAATTTGTAGAAATAAAGTTATGTGTTGTTAAAATGCAGTTAAATTTTATTGTTAAAATGCAGATAAATGCAATGAATCTTGGCATATATCATGAATAAATCTGTCCTAAAATGCAGCAAATTCGACCTGACACTCTTCTTATTTGAGGCATTCCCTTCTGATCCTCCACCTTAATAATTTATCTCCGTAAAAAATTTATATTGATCGAAATGTTTACATTAAATAACATAATTTATTAGATGAAATCTTAATTATTTTTTCATTGAACCAATCATCGTCTACTTCATCCTGAGTTGATTTTTGCATTGTTTTATACTCCTCCTGTCCCAAAATAATTGTCACCAGACAATAAATACACAGTTTAATAAAAAAATAATCATTATTGTTTTCTCTTTCTTACTTTTTGCAGAATGACAATTTTACCCTTAACTAAATTTAATTGGTGCTTTTTTAAAAGTTTATAATAATAATTTCAAGTAAGGGTAATATGGTAATCACCATTAAACTTCCCTGTCTATTTCTGAAAGTGTACAATTAATTTGAGACGTCCGAAAAAGGAAACATAAACTATCTTTTTGAGCCGGATGGAGTATATATTTGTTAATTTATTATATCTCTAAATTGATAGTAGTATAATATTTTGCCTTTAGAAAAATGATTTGTCTAATCGATTCCACTAATTAATTTGCTAGTATTATATATGTTATTAGCTTTCAAACCCGTGTATACACACGGCTAATATTAATATGATATTATAATATGTTTCGAATATTTTGTAAAGAGGTTAGTGTGTGTGAATACACTTACTTTAGCCAAACCTCTATATTGTGTATCAAACTTCATTTTAATCTATTGTGTGTATTCAACTTTTAAATATCATTATTGTATGTCTCTAATGTTACTTTTGTCGGTGTATCATCCGTGTAAGATGCAACGTGACATCCATACAAGTTGACACATCATTAGAAGTACTACTTGATACATACAATAACGATATTTGAAAGTTGAATGTATATAGAATATATACCAAATAAAGTTGGATACACGCTATAGAGTTTTGGCTAAAGTTAATTGCATTCTCATGCATTAATCCCTTTGTAAAATGAGTGAGAGATCAGTATGATATATTTTGCTATACTATAAAAGGTACTGAATATAAGTCGATATATATATATATATATATATATATATATATATATATATATATATATTATTACTATGTGCATGAATTCATGGGGTCGTTTGGACTTTGCTCGTGCTTTGATTGATATAAGGGTTGATCGGGCACTTAAGGATACTTTGATGATTTCTATTCCTTGTGTGGATGGTACTGATAATACGTTACATAAGGTTATAGTGGAATATGAATTGAAACCGCCACGATGTGGTACCTGTATGGTGTTTGGGCTTGCTGAGGACCAATTTCCGAAACGTGTTCTTGAAACTTTGGAAAACCAAGGTGCAAAGAATGCAAGGGCTGATATGAAGAAGCAAGATGATACTCAAATTCTGAGGTAGCCGTTTCGTGGCCTTGTTATTAGTAATCAAAAGAAAGTGGTCGTGGCTAAATCTAAACAGGTATTTGTGGCTAGAAGAAGTTAAAGGAGGTTACAACATCTAACTCTTTTGAAGCTCTTAACAAGTTAGATTCTAAAGTGGACATCAATGTTTCTTCGAGTGAGAAGCTGGTTAACCAAAGGGAAGATCGAGGGAAGAAACCTATAAATAGTGATAATGAATGGAGAAAATCTAGCTTGTATGAGCGTTGGAGAGAGGCTTATGGTCCAGAGACAGATAATCCATATGCAGATAAAGAGGAAGACATTCTTGATCTTTTAGAAGATGATGACACGGCTTCTTTCATGAGTTTGAAAGGTAGCCATGGTCGTGGTCGTAGGTAGCGTTGAGTACAGTGGTTTTTGTTTGATATCTTATATTGAGTCAAATATTGGTTAGTGGTTGTGTCCTTGTTATGTAGTCTTTATCGCCTATGTAACGGGCTGAGATGTGGGATTCACTCACATCTTTTGTAATTAAATGACTTTTTGAAGTAATCTATTTGCCGGGTATAATAACCCTTTATCCAAAATATTATTATTAATGGCTTTTAACATATCTGTATGTAAGTAACCCTTTAACACAGAGATTGTTAGTTCAATTTTTGTTTGAGCCAATGTGTATAATATGTGTGATTGTACATATAAAAAATGTGAGATAAATGTAGATTTGCCGTAATATATAACTATTTTTTGTTTTCTTTTAGAAAACTCGTTAAAATAAAACAACATAAAAAGTGAAATTAAACTAAATAGATAGGATCAACGTTAACCGTGTAAATGATAATGTAATGGATATTTTTAAAATAAATAAATAATAAATGTTAAATATGATATTATCTAAAAATATACGTTAACGAATATAATAATAATAATAATAATAATAAAAAGTAGAATAATTAATTAAAATTGGAACAAAATACATTATTGTTAACGAAAGTTTAAAAGATACCGATATACATATGGAATTTAAATTATAAATATTATTATATTTTACTTAAAGATAATTGTATTATTTTTGTTAATTTTAAAATTATAGTTTATGATATCATATTTTTCTTATTTTTAGGGAATTTGAAAAATCAATCAATTCTATTGGATAATTGATTTTTTGATGACATCATCACATGTTCCCATGTTCCCTGTATAATATTTAAGATCTTTAGTTAATTATTGAAATCTATTATTATGTAAGCTCTGCTAGTTGGTTCGTGCTACAAATTGCAACTTAAAGAAAAATATTTAAGAAGTATATTAGCTAATAGAATAGTGATACAACACATTATGTTGAATGAAAAATTTGCCTCAATTTCTTAAGTTAAATTACAAAATTAAGCCTTCAAAAAGTTGGAGGAAAAAATCTTTCATTTCATGTGAGTTGAGTGAAATATTACCGTTACAAAAAGTGTGACTTTGTCGAGTGAACCTCAACACTATCACCGTTACAATTGAATCGTGTGGAAGGAACAAAACCTCATGGAGATAATGAAACGAATGCTATTCATGTTACAAGTCCAGTTCGAGAGGAAAGGAACAAAACCTCACGTTCTTGTGCTGATGCGGTCTCTAATGAAAATAATAAAAAAATGAAATTGAACTTTCGGTTTGTCGATTCTTAAGATTTCATGGAGCTTGAAATCGACTTGGTGATATAGTGTTTCACTCAATTTTTTAAAATATTATACTTCTGTTTTTTAAGATTTATTAGAGTTATGTAAATTTCTATATAGATAGATGTGTTTGGGTTATATAATTTTATTACGAGAGAAAATTTTGTTAAGAGAAAATTTATGAGAGTATCCAAAATTGTTGAGAATTGAGCGTCTTTATTCTTTAAATCGTAATGTTTTAGTGGAATTTTTTGTTGATTAACCTTGAGGAGTTGAACCACCTAAATCGTTGTGTTTTAGCTTTTTCCGTTGCAATTATCTATAGGTTATATTAGTTGTGTGATTTCTTGTTGGGGTAATGGCTCCTAACAAGTGGTAACAGAGCGAGGTTCGTGGAGAGGAATCACACAATACGGAGGAAGCCAATTTTGAAAAAATTAATTTTTCCGATTCGTCAGTTTCTACGCGGCGTTAGAATAATAAACGATATGTGCTCGTCAACGTTGGATCTTTGTGATTTTTGAAATGTTGGTTTCTAATACATAGATCTATAACTTGACAGTTAGAATTTTTTATTGGAGATACATTTTGAGGGATATCAATTGTTAAAGTTAGCCCTTTTTCGTCAACTTTTGACCAGCTCTGGGGAAGCGAATGTTGCGGGTTCGTAAACCGTTGAATCATCGTGATTTTTTAGACAATAGGTTCAAGACACATAGTTCTACCTAATTATCATATTCGATCGAGAGAGATAAGTTTTCAAAGTTTCTGGACAGATTCTTCTGGTTTTTAGGTGACTTATTAATTGGAGCAATTGTTTTGTTGGAAAAAGATAGGTAGTGATACGTCAATATTCAATGGGAAAATGGATTCTCGGGTTTGGAAGATGACAATTAAAAATGTGTTGGTTCAACTAGGTATTGATGAAGCTTTACTAGAGATACAACCGTAAGCGATACAAGAAGATGTTTGGAACACGATGCAAAAGAAGGCTTCGAGTACAATTAGGTTGGCACTTGCTCCTGAGATCAAGTATGATGCTTTGAAGGATAATATGCCAAAAGGTATATGGGATAAGCTTGCGAGTATTTATGCATCCAAGTTGTTGACGAATCGACTATATATGAAGATTGATTTATATTCGTTGAAACTCAAAAAATGAGGTAACTTGCATGACAATATGAATTCTTTTAATCAATTGGTGTGTCGGTTGTCTAACGTGGATGAGGTTACGAAGGATGAAGAGCAAGCCTTATTGTTGATGTTGTCATTAACTAGGTCATACAAACTGGTTGTTCAGACTATGTTGAAAGAAAAGACCATTTTAATACTTGAAGATGTGCTTACAGTATTGCGGGATAGTGAGAGAATGACTGAGAATGGTAGTTTCTTGAGTGGGAAGAAAGTGTTAGTCACATAGTATCGCGATAGAGGAAGAAATTTTAGTCGTGGTAGTTCAATAGAGCGTTCGAAGCCTCAAGTGAGAGAAGATCGAGACATGAGCGATGAAGAATGTTACTATTGCGGGGTGATCAAAGGTCATATGCAGCTTCGTTATCCCCATTTTCCTAAAGATTTGAGAAGCTTACGAGATTCGAAGTGAATGAAGAAGGGCGATGAGGAAATGAATGTCGTGATAAATGCTTATGATGAGTTTATGTTAGCAGAAACTTCAAGCGGTGGAACTTTGAAAGAAAAAAAATTAAAGTGGGTGTTAGAATATGCGGCTTCGATACACATTTTCAATGATCGAGCTATGTTTGTGACATTAAAAAGGAATGGACAATTTGGTGAGATCAAAGTTATTTCACTCAACAACTGACAATGTGTATCTTCATGGTCGTCTTTGAGTATGTTTAAGTGTTATCTAAACATAGACTCAGTGACAACCAATACTACTCACTGAGGTGAACATACTCATCAATCAACAACAAATACTAAGAGGTGTGAACAATTTTTGCTACCTCTTCTCGCTGATTTGAACAAACTTCACTGAACCCAACAGTTTATATTTATTAACCATCATGGCCATAGTTTTCAATCTTTTATTTTATTGCAAACGTATAAATATTTTCAGAGCTTCCAATAAATTTTATCCAATGGTTAAGATGAATTAATTTGATCAAATTATAGTTAATATTATGTTCGTCTCAACTAACTGGGTTTGGAATATAGTCTTTTCGTTTTCTAGAATTAATATATCAAAGCAAGTTGTAAATTGTAATACACGAAATATAATTTTAAAATGATTCCTTTATTGATTGTCAATTAAATAATTCTAAATTTGTTTCAGCAAAATTACAAAGTGTTGAATACATATTAACACTCACTAACTATATAGAGAGCACACTCTAAAAGCTATAAACTGAAATGCTAAATCCACAATATTCTCAAGCCAACGTTTCAGCCAATCGGGCGCCTTCACGAATGCCCATTCTCATTGAGAAACATGCATTTTGGTTGTATTGACAAAGAGGATATCCTGGTTGTACTTGTTGTCGGTGGTGAAGTGCAAGCACATGCGGTATTGGCTAGCATAGTTAGTGGGAAGAACATTGATCCTAAAGCGGACATCTTTGCATGTATGTACAATTTGTACAACGTTGTAGATGCCTCAAGGATAAGGATGAGCACTTCTTAGTGTTGATTTAACATCATAATCGAATTATAACAATTTTGATGATGTTCATTTTCGGAGATGTCTTTGCATAGAATAAGTTCACATCGTTGAGTCTTCATTCTCTATCTTCAACTTCATCTTCGACCTGTTGAATGTTGTATGTGCATGTAATTAAACAGCTCTACCTTTCTTGATTCAAAGTTGGGTAATGCTTTAGTGGTGTTTTACATTGTGTTAGTTATGTTACACATAAACTAAATATGTGGTGTATGGAGAGGAGAGGTATTATATACACCTTTTAGAATGTGATATTCGTGAATTTCTAGCCCATCTCCTTAACCGTATTTTAGCCATTGTCTCTATTTCTTCCTTTCTTTCTACATTCCTCCTTTTCCCTCATCCACCATCGCCCCCTCCCTCACACCCTCCCCACCTGCCGCCACCACAAACTATCGGTCGCCACCGCCGTCGACAACCGTCATCCATCACCTATAGGTGGAATCCAATCGATTTTTTTTCACCTTTTAAAGTTCTTTTAAACATTTTTAATCTATCTAGTTTTTTTGAAATATTATTAACACAACTATAAAAAAATGAAAATTTCAGCGCGTATTCAAGATAGAAGACTCACGACCTCACTTTCTCGAGCTTAAAGCCTATCTACCTGGATTTGTTAGTATCAAAGTCTTCATATTTTCGATACAAAGCCAACGCAATAAGAATCATTCGAATCACACTCATAACGAAGAAGATAGAGCGCAAAACGTAAACTGAACAAAAACAATACACATGCCCTACCAGTTCCAGCCAAATGACACGCAAACCGACCATTACCGGCTGACCATCAACCAATACCGGCCCGTTGATGACTAGTAGCGGCCAAATGTCACCCTGTCCATGTGGTTTTTGGCCGGACCACTATCTAATGTTTTTTTCGCTACTAGATTTTATCCCTATAAATACTCAATTTACTCACCATTTCAAACACACTCTACACTCTAGAATTAATCTTTCACCCACTTTAATTTCTTTTCTCTAGTTAGTTGTTTCTCTCTCTACTCTCACTCTCTCTAGACTAGTTTAATTAATTAAATTAGTTAGTAGTGGTAGTTATCTCAGCAATGTAACACTTTGGATACTCAAAAGTAATACAAGTGTTATTTGGTTCTCAACATTTAGGAAAATATCTTTCCTTTCCTTTTATTAATTTATCACAATGTTGTTGTTTGATGTTTGTGATTTATTAATATTACAAATGTTTCTTTTCGTGCTTTGTGAGTAGTTATTTGTATGTTTGCCTTGATTTAAATAGTTATAAATAGGGATGATTTTATTGAGACGCAACATAAATAATGTAAACCGGCCGAGCCCTCGGTATAGCGTTGGAAACACCGATGTGTAGAGTACAAATGTGAAAGCTAAGAAAAGGCCGTTGATATACTATGTTGCGTATTATTATAGGAACCATAGTGTTTTGAATTTTCTTTCTATCTATGATTTTAAACCTCATTATCATTATCGCCATTCCACCAATAAACGTGATTAAAACTATTTTATTAATAATTTGTGTCAAAACTATAGTCACAGTAAGAGGCCATGGAAATATTCTAGAGTAAATGGTAAACAATAGGACATTTTTTACTATGGTCAAGTGTGACAACCCTCAAAAACTGGTACTTTTCCGTATACCATTTACGTGCATTCTTACGCTAATTCTCTAAATTGAAAACTAAACTAAATGTAAACTGAGTTAAGTCTAGCACAAGCCCACGATGCATATTTAATGCACACCATTTTAAATGCATGATTTGCATTACGTTTACGTAATTATTTAGAATTACGCGAAACCATCGGACGATTTCGATAACTACGAACGTTGGTGATAAAAATTTTAATAAATAACTCGCAATTATTTTGGTAGTTATTTATTTATTATTATTATGTTAGGATATAGCATAACGTTACGAAAAATTGAAATTAACGTTTACATGATTTCAATTTTATACAACAACGTTTGAGATTTCGTAATTTAAACTAAACGAACAAATAGTAGCATACGAATGTCATGGAATCAAGTATTTTAACTCTAATCACATTTAGTTACTCTAATTACCTCTAACTTACCTTAATCATCTAATTAACATCTAATTAAACCAATACCTAACCTAATGACTAAAATATCTATGTATTAATCTATGAGGGTACAAAACAAGTTAACCACCTTAACCCCCCTCTTTTCCTTGTGGCCGGTTCCATACCACCCCCCCCCCCCCCCCCCCACCATCCCTCATTTTTTTTCATTCAAACACTCCACCAATACTCCTCCATACCTCTCTCTCAATCAGAACCATCTTCAACTATCTTCATCATCCATCATCATCTGCATCAAAGAGCAAGCAAGGAACAAGGTGGAAGCAAGAACCTTTTCATCTTTTCTTCATTATTCCAACCTCATCATTGTAAGAACCACTCTTTTTTTCTCATGTACTACAACATTTTTTATGCTAAATGTTCACTCATGTAAAACCTTAACTAAAAAAAAAGTGTTAAAAATCATGATCTATTAAGTTTTAAACCCTTACATAAACTTTTGAAGTTAAAATAGAAAACTGACAGAAACTAAAGACGAAATCACGAAGTCATAACTTGAGTTTTACACGACCAAAACAAGTGATTCTAAAGCCAAAAGTTAATTTAAGATGTTAGCTTTCAAACCCAAGTAGTTTCATGCATTTTGGACAAGTTTTGATATCCCAAATCGATTTTACGAGAACGAGTGACAAATTTGTCTTCTGGAGACAGATCTGGACCTCACTTTGTATGATTATAACTTTTATTCTACACGTCCAAAAATCATGAACCCTTTTCCTAAATATCACATTTTTTTGTTAGCTTTAAAAGTTGTATTTTTTCGTTTCGCGAAGATAAGTATAGCTTGGTAAAAGAACGACTTTTCCGACGACTGTCCGGAAAAGTAGCTGCTGGACCTTTGTGTCTTTATATATTATTTTGAACACCTTATACTTAGTAATAATTTATGAAAATTACTTTTTATTGAACCTAAGACATATATGAACACGTGGTAAAAATCTCATAATGAAACACTAATGTTTGACTAGCCAAAGTAACGCCACACGGAAGGCTAAAAACCCGACAGAAACTATTAATGGACCTGTTTGTCTTCATATAATATTATGGACACCTTAGACTTGGCCAAAATTTATGGAACTTACTTTTTATCGAACCTAGGACATGTGTGACCGTGTGGTAAAAATTTAATGACAAAACGCTAAGGTTTGACTAGTCAAAACGACGTTACACGGAAGAACAAAATTTGGACAGAATCTTTAAGGATGAGGACTATAAATCTAAAAGAATTTTAAGTATTTAATTATCGAAACAATAACGCAAACTATATATATATATATATATATATATATATATATATATATATATATATATATATATATATGACGAAAAACTATGTATATATGACAAATAAACTATATATATGACGAGTAAACTATATATACACAACGAATAAACTATATATATGACGAGTAAATTATATATGTATGACGAGTAAACTATATATATAACGAAATAGAATTCCTCAAGAAAACATAAGCACAAGGTATGAAACGAAACGAGAATAATAATATTATCGAGAAATATTACTACAAAAACATCACCAACGGGTCGTACACTTTTTGAAAACGATAAACACATGATTTTCCCTAGTTGAGTGAACAACTTGCATAGATGGGCAGTTAGCCGTCTACTCATACAAACGACCTCTTGCGTTTAGGGTGCTAGGAGGCTATTTTTGAAAAAACACTCTCACGGTTAAACGCTAGCACTCACACAACACACGAGGTGAGATCACAGCCCCTATTTTACCGTTTTACTGCTTTTAAAACTGGGGTGAAAAACATATGAATGACTTTCATACTATACTTGAAAACATGACAACGAATCTTTGTGCGAACCTACGTTTACAGTTGTAGTGCATAGAAGTCCTCTTGCTTGCAAACTATAACCATTAACTTGGTGACTCTAGCCACTGAATATACGGATAGTACTATCGGGATGACATCCCTCCCACATTTGTTAGTCATGCTAACCACCGACATTATGTCACAACGAGGAGCGTATGTTTAACCGGTCCCAGGCAAAAAGATACACAATAGGTTGTGGTTTGGTTACAGGACTAGGTGTCGGCACTTTAACTCGTAAGGCCTAGCTAGCCTTTGGGGGATCACCGTCTATGTATTCCCACCAAATTTATACGAAACTCATGGTTTGATCACTAATTGATTTATACAATATTGCAACGATTTATTTACGAATTGGTTTAATGATAGAGTCTTAAACCTGTGAATTCACTCAACAATTTTGTTGACGTTTTAACTATGTTTTTCAGGGAATTAGCATTGAAGTAAGAATTACATGCATTTTGGGGACCACGCCTACCTACGAAGTTAGGATGCCACCTTTCTTTTGAAACTCGGGATTTCCTTTGTATAACTATAAATCTTTTTTGTCATATTTATGAAATCCCCGTATAACATTGTATTCGCAAAGACGATCGTTATTTTGATAACACTACTACTTTTGCGACTAGATAAGTCGTAACTTTTGGAATAACAACAACTTATGGCATCTTAATATTTATGTTCTGCGATAGTTATATGCTCTGTGTTTTATCGATCCAACCGACTCACGCCCCGCGCACGTGCTTCTGTTGACCACTCGTTGACTTTTGGCTGGGTGTGACAGAATTGGTATCAGAGCCATTGGTTATAGCGAACTAGAAGTCTTAGAGACCTAGACTATAGCCTTAGACTGGAACATTCATTCATTTCATACAATTACGTAAACCATATTTCATCATACGAAACTATTGTCACGGCATGTCTAAAGAATACCCCATTCACGTGATTGATACTGATGAGGATCCATCTGAGCACGACTACGACAGCGATGGTACGTTGGTGTACGAGAACCACCGACTGACCCTAGAGTGACTTCGGATGATGGCAGCAGCGATGCACCATCGTCACCACCGACATTGCCTTCGACGAAGCCCGACGCGGCACGTGGCGTAACTGAGACTTGGACCATGTTCGTCGAGACAGCACGCACACCATGGATGAAGAAAACTGCTAGGAAGGTGATTAGAGATTTTCCCACCGGACCATTAGCGCCATGCGATAAGGCACCAAACGAGCCAGAGGGACTACCGGAGGAGCCACCACTGAAGAGGCTTAAGACTACACACTTAGACTGGATGCCTAGCATGTTGAGCCACTAAAGAGCGCTTGAGGGTATCCCTTCGACCTATGAGACCTGAGAGTCTTCTCATCCACCACCTTCTCTTCCTTTTACCGGCGAACCTCTTGAGCTGACTGTCCCTACATTGGTTGCCGTGACCCACTCACAGATCAGGAGCCTTTCTAAGACACGTGACTACGTAAGGTAGCTACAGAGCGACACCTCCCATCTGGATGGAGACATAGCCTCTACATATGAGCATCTTGATTATGTAGAGAGCCACATGATTGTTGACAGAGAGGCAGCCCATTCTACCCGTGTACGTGTAGAGACACTGGAGGGACGTGCACGAGCGGCAGAGATCGTAGTTGGGGTTAGCTTGATGATGACTAGACTGATGACTACAGTGGGGATGTATTTATCTTATTTTCATTAGACCTACGTATGAAGGGATGTGCCTACGCTATATTGTACTGAAAACTTATATTTCGATGGGCATATAAGAACCCTATCACGTTTTGTATAAAACTATGTACGAATGTTTTCACTTTATGTATAATATAGTGTAAGGTTGTTTATTTTTCGCATTCTTTGTGTTGGCATTGATTATTGTATCTTATTTATCTTTATTGTGTGTATTAGAACGAAATCATGCCGCCCAAACGTCGAAAAACCACTAACAGCCAAAGGAGCACAGAACCCCTCAACGCTGATTCAGTTGAAGAACTCGTTAATCGACGAGTGGCCGATGCTATTGCCTAATATGAGGCAAGTCGTGTTCGCGACAATGGAGGAAATGGTAGCGGAACTACAGGGAATATTGCAGGAAGAAACCGAGTTGAGGAACGAACCAATGCGACCAAAGAAACTGAGAATATCTAACGAGGGTGTTCATATAAATCATTCCTGGCATGTAAACCGAACAACTTTCACGGGAACGAGGGTGCTATAGGAATAGTCCATTGGATCGAATAGATGGAATCAGTGCTAGACATCAGCAATTGCTCACCCGACTGCATGGTAAAGTATGCTACATGCACGCTAGCTGACAAAGCATTGACCTGGTGGAATGCCCAAGTCCAAACTCTTGGATGAGAAGCCGCCTACTCCATCTCTTGGGAATAACTAAAAACAATGATGCTGGAAGAATTCAGTCCCCGTAGCGAGCTACAGAAAATAAAAACCGAATTGTGGGACATCAAGATGATTGGTTCCGATATCACAGCTTACACTACGAAATTTCAAGAACTAGCGTGTTTAGTACCACATATGGTTACACCGGAATATAAACGCATCGAAAGGTACATTTGGGGATTGGCACCACAGATCAGGAGTTTAGTAACATCGTCTCGACCCACCACATTCAAGAGCGCCGTTAGCTTAGCGCAAAGTTTGACAGATGAAGCAGTGAGACTAGGGTCACTGACGTAGAAAAGCGGGTCGGGAAGGAGTGAACTGAACAGTACTGAAGGAAGAAGCTTTGGGACAGAAAAATGAAAATGGAACGGCGGAGGGAATGACCGACAAGGTCAGTAGAATGAGAAACGTCAAGGAACCCCAAAGCATACACTGCATCCACATCAGAAATGAAGAGTTATCAGGGAAATAAACCAAAGTATAGTAAGTGTGAAAGACACTGCGAGGGCAGGTGTACCCTCTGTGAGAACTGCAACCGATGGGGTCATCAGACCCAATTTTGTAGAACCAACCCTCCCACCCAAGTCAATAACGAACGACGAAACACTGGATGTTTCGAGTGTGGGGACACGAAACACTATCAAAACCAGTGTCCAAAAATCAACAACTGCAACAACAACAACAACAACCGCAACAACAACAACAACAACAACAACAACAACAACAACAACCGAGCCAACAACAATAACCAACCAGCTCCTGGACGAGCATTCGTTGTTGTGGCACAGGAGGCACGACAGGACCCTAACACCGTCACTGGTACGTGTCACACCCCCAAAACGGTCAACGTTGGTCTGCGGAAGCAATTATGTACGGAGGTGGGGGCGTGACGTGAGCATTGGACCATATATTCACAGAGCATCTGATTATCGCAGAACAGAATAATTAAGATGCCATAAATATAGTTATTACAAAAGCTACGACTTTGAAAGTCGTATTTATAGTACTGTTGAATTACATCAGTTTAAATAGTCACCATCTTAATATCCGGGATTTCGTAAACAAGTTTCAAAAGTGGCATCCTAATTCGTCTTGGGAGGTTGTCATTCCAAGATGCATGCAGTCTTACATGAGTGCTAATTCCCTGAAAAACATAGTAGAAATCGTCAACAATAATGTTGAGTGAATTCACAGGTTTTATAAATACGGTTTGTTATACCAAGTTCTTTTAGTAAGTCGTTGACATAAAAGTCAAACAAATTTCGTTTTGTTGGAATGTTATCCAAAAATATCGATTCGTTGGGATGTTACCCAAAATTATAGTCTCTTTGGAATGTTATCCAAAAATATCGATTCGTTGGGATGTTACCCAAAAATATAATCTCGTTGGAATGTTATCCAAAAATATCGATTCGTTGGGATGTTACCCAAAAATATAATCTCGTTGGAATGTTATCCAAAAATATCGATTCGTTGGGATGTTACCCAAAAATATAATCTCGTTGTTGTTTGTGGGAAGACATAGACGGTGATCCCCGGAAAGGTGAGCTAAACCTGACGAGTTAAAGTAACGCAACCCAAACCCATAATCAAGCCACGACACAATTCGTAGTTTGCCTAATCGGACATTTAAATATACGCTCCGCTCTTAGTTGAAGGGGTCGTCACTCCGATAGTACTATCCGTATATTCAGGGGCTAGAGCCACCTAGCTAATGATTATGGTTGTAGCCATAAGGTCTTTGATGCACTACACATGTAAATCGGGGTTCGTACTAGGATTCGTTGTCATGTTCCCAAAATAGTATGAAAATCATTTCATGAACAAATAGTGTTGTGTAATCGTATAAAAACATTCATCAGAAACTAAGTTTTTGCATATAGTATCAAAACAGTTGCTATGTTTTCCACCCCTAGTTTAAAAGCAGTAAAATCAGTAAGAGTAGGGGCTGTGAACTCACCTCGTGAGCTAAGTGTGAGAGCTAGTAAAGTGGTTGCCCAAGTAAGGTCTCTTAACGTCCTATACGCAAGAGACTGTTTATATAAGTAGTTGGCTAACTGCCAAAACATATTAACTGTTCACTCGTTTCGAAAGATCATTGTGTTTAAAATGTGTACGATACGTTGGTGACATTTTCAAAATAATAATACATGATGATATTATTATTTTTCATGTTTCTGTGTTTACTTTGTAAAAGTACAAGTCGTGTATTTCCAAGTTGTTTTCTTATGTAGTTCATTCGTCGTTAATCGTAAAAATCGATAGTTTGTGACAATTTAACTTGGGTTATTTGGGTGATGAGACACTAATGTAGTGTCGCAGAGTCGTGTTGCGACACTAGGGTGGTGTCGCTAAATCCACAAGTGCGACACAAGTGATTTGCTTCAGATTTTATTGCGACACTATGAAAATGATCATTGTGTCAGCTATGAAAATGCGTAAGTACCTGGGGAAGCAGTGCTTTGCATTCCTGGCACACGTAGTTGACAAAAGGCCGGAGGAGAAGCGTATTCAAGACATTTCTGTTGTTAGAAATCACCCTGAAGTTTTCCCAAAGGACTTACCCGGACTTCCCCCACCTAGGCCAGTTGAATTCCAAATTGACCTAATTCCCGGAGCGGCGCCCGTAGCAAGGACACCATATCGTCTGGCACCGCCCGAGATGCAGGAATTGTCAAGTCAACTGCAAGAGCTACTGAGTCATGGACTAATTCGTCCAAGCTCATCGCCCTGGGGAGCTCCAGTTCTCTTTGTCAAAAAGAAAGACGGATCGTTCCGTATGTGCATAGATTATAGGGAACTCAACAAGTTGACGATAAAGAACCGATACCCTCTACCTCGAATCGACGACTTATTCGACCAACTGCAAGGCGCCTCGTACTTTTCGAAAATCGATCTTCGTTCAGGATACCACCAATTGAGAGTCCGTGAGGAGGACATCTCAAAGACAGCCTTTAGGACGCGATATGGGCATTATGAGTTCTTAGTAATGCCGTTTGGTCTAACCAACGCACCCGCAGTATTCATGGATTTAATGAATAGGGTGTGCCGCCCATATCTAGACAAGTTTGTAATTATGTTCATCGACGACATATTGATCTATTCCAAAAGCAAAGAAGACCACGAACGACACTTGGAGATAATATTGAAACTACTGAAGGAGCAGAAGCTGTACGCCAAGTTCTCGAAGTGCGAGTTCTGGCTCCGAGAGGTACACTTTCTTGGTCACGTGGTTAACCAGGAGGGAATTCATGTTGACCCAGCTAAGGTCGAGGCTATCAAGAAATGGGAAGCCCCGAGAACCCCTACTGAGATACGCCAATTTCTGGGATTAGCTGGTTACTACCGAAGGTTTATTGAGAATTTTTCAAAGATTGCTAAACCGCTAACTGAGCTGACCCAAAAGGCTAAGGAGTTCACTTGGGGAGAAGAACAGGAAGAAGCGTTTCAAACGCTGAAGAGTAAGCTATGTAACGCGCCCATCTTAGCTTTACCAGAAGGAACAGAGGATTTTGTCGTGTACTGTGACGCCTCACACCAAGGAATGGGCTGCGTGTTGATGCAAAGGAATAAGGTGATTGCTTACGCATCGAGACAACTAAAGGAACATGAGAAGAATTATACGACACATGACTTAGAGCTAGGAGCGGTGGTGTTTGCTCTGAAGATCTGGAGACACTACCTGTATGGCACAAAGTGCACCATCTTCACTGATCACAATAGTCTTCAACATATCCTCGATCAGAAGATGCTCAACATGAGACAGAGACGGTGGCTAGAACTGCTAAGTGATTACGATTGTGACATCAAGTATCATCCCGGCAAGGCTAACGTAGTAGCCGACGCTCTAAGTAGGAAGGAGAAAGTGAGACCCACGCGGGCACGAGCAATGGGAATGCAAGTACAGACGAGTTTGAAAACTCAAATTTTGGAAGCTCAAAAGGAAGCTTTGAAACCGGAGAACTTAAAGGATGAGACCTTGCATAACTTGGATCAGAGATTCGAGATCAAGTTCGATGGAGTTCAATACTTCAAGGAAAGAGTTTGGGTCCCAAAAGTCAATGAATTAAGAAAAGTCATTCTGCATGAAGCCCATAAATCCAAGTATTCAATTCACCCCGGAACTGATAAAATGTACAAAGACTTAAGAGAATACTATTGGTGGCCAGGAATGAAAAAGGATATTGCAGTATTCGTGGGAAAATGCTTGACTTGCTCCAAAGTCAAGGCAGAGTACCAGAAGCCATCAGGATTGTTGCAACAACCGGAAATCCCACAATGGAAATGGGAACAAATATCAATGGATTTCGTCACGAAATTGCCACGAACGGCAAGAGGACATGACTCTATATTGGTCATAGTGGACAGATTAACAAAATCAGCACACTTTATTCCCATCCGAGAAGATTACAAGATGGACAAACTCGCTCAAATCTATATCGACGAAATCGTTGTACGTCATGGAATACCACTCTCCATCATTTCTGATAGGGATAGCCGATTCACGTCACGCTTATGGCAACAACTTCAAAAGGCTCTAGGCACTCAACTAAACTTGAGCACCGCCTACCATCCACAAACCGATGGTCAAAGTGAGCGAACCATCCAAACATTGGAAGACATGTTAAGAGCCTGTGCCATAGATTTTAAAGGCAGCTGGGATACTCACTTGCCATTAGTGGAGTTTTCCTACAACAACAGTCACCACACGAGCATAGGCTGTGCACCCTTTGAGGCGTTATATGGTCGTAAGTGTCGATCACCACTTTGTTGGTTAGAAACCGGTGATAGACAGCTAATCACACCCGATGTTATTCAAGAGACAACTGATAAAATCACTATCATCAGGGAAAAATTGAGGACTGCCAGGAGTAGGCAGAAAAGCTACGCTAATAACCGTAGGAAACCTTTAGAATTTCAAGTCGGTGACAAAGTACTTTTGAAAGTGTCACCCTGGAAGGGCATGATCCGCTTTGGAATGCGAGGCAAACTTAACCCAAGGTATGTTGGACCTTTTGAGATAATAGAAAGGATTGGTAAGGTCGCGTACCGACTAGAACTACCCCAGGAACTTAGCAACATTCATAACACATTCCATGTTTCCAATCTAAAGAAATGTCTAGCCGACGAAACACTAATTGTCCCTCTCGATGATATCCAAATAGAGGACAATCTAAACTTCGTGGAAGAGCCACTTGAAATCATGGACCGAGAGGTCAAAAGTTTAAAACGAAGTAAGATACCTATTGTTAAAGTTCGATGGAACTCACGACGAGGTCCTGAATTTACTTGGGAACGTGAAGACTATATTCGACACAAATACCCTCACCTATTTCCTAGCACATCGGCAACCAATGGAACGAATTGAATTTCGGGACGAAATTCTTTTCAACGGGGAGATACTGTAACAACCACCAAAAATATCAGGTTAATACTTAACTTCATCTCCACCTAAATCTGGACCTGACCTTCTCAAGATTATAGTTTATACTGCTAGGCAAAAGTTAATACTGATTGGTTGTAGTAAGTACTGTTGTCACCGTTTCCACTGCTAACATCATTTCTTAGTTAACACTGCTAGCCCAAATCACCGTTTCCACTGTTAGTACAAATTAGTACTGTTGTCACCGTTTCCACTGCTCTTAATAGTTACTACTGCTCTCCTTGTTTCAACTGTTAGTTCAGTTTCCACTGTTAGTTCAGTTTCCACTGTTAGTTCAGTTACCACTGTAGTCAGTTACTACTGTTTGTTATTACAACTGTTTGTTACAACTGCTAGCTCAGTTTCCACTGTTAGCTCAGTTACTACTGCTAGTCAGTTTCCACTGCTAGACCAAAGTTTATACAGTTGGCACACTTATATCACGAACAAATCATGAAAAACTTAGTGTCAATCTACTGTTAGAGATATGCTTAAACAATTTCTAAAATCAACCAAATATTACCCACACGTACAGTAAACCTTCCTGCCCGATTTAATTACTTTCTAAATAGTCTAAAATGATAAGTAACCATTCATATTCTGTAAAAGGAACATCAATATTTGAAATAGAGTTAAACCGTGCACGCAAAAAGGGTTATGATTACCTCTTTTCTCTCAAAAACGGCCAGCAAACCCATTTTCCATAAAACCAAATCAATTAACTTACACTCCCCATAAATCACCTCCACCCTCACCCAATCAAACTCCCTGACATTAATCATATACACTCTACCCCTTATTCCTTTTGTATCAAACGGCAGATTCACATACACACACTTACTCAAACACTTTCACCCATTTTCTCTCAACTCTTCCAACACATACATCCGGTTTTAACATAACACTCAACATATTCATCACATCTCACCCAGTAATCGGTCACTCCAGCATACTTGCTAAATCTCAACTCTTGGTGGACAGAAACTTATCACTCAACGCCCATACTCCTGGTCGAAGAGGTAATCATAAAGTGCAAGAATGTTTACATTCTATTCTGCACAACCCACTTATTTACATTCTATTTACTGTTACATTTCTTAAAATATGTGTGCATTAGGGTTTTCGTACCCGAAATATGATAATGTTTTGCAAATAAAACACACACTTAAAGTTTGTTCGAATCATTTACATACGGATTTTATAAAAAGTTATGTGTTTTTCGTAAAATAAGAAAGTTGGACAACTTCCTGTCCAGATTTTTAAGTTAACTTTGGACAACCGCATTTCCCTCTATTCTTCATAAAAATGACGACTCTAAACTGAGAATAACTTACTTCTAATCTTTCACCAAAACCTAAATCATACACCAACGACCTAGCATTGTGAGGGTATCAAGAGATGCCCAGAAACTGTTAAAGCTTTGCTAAAAGGAGTCACAAAACCAACTACAAAAACCTGGGCAGATTTGTTATTTAAAACCGTGGGTAACCAAATTTGTACAAGCTATCATATTAAAGCATATCACTAGACATTAATGGACACATTCTTACTGGACTAGGTCACGGTTAGAGCATCATTTCCGGATTTGTAACTTGCTCACAGAATTATACTCGTTAAACTCAGCTCACAAGGTGAGTTCATTGTCCCCTCTTTCTGATTTCTATTTTTGGGGCTGAAAGCATGCAATTACTTTAAACTTTTGGTTGAACTTTTACGTACTATCAACTGCTTTTGAACTATTTTACACGAACTGTGGTATGTCAACATGTTAAGCTTGGGTTTTTCTTATACTCAAAGTTCCCTGTAACTAACCCACCACTAATTAACTCGTAGCGACGAGCCGTAGATATTATGGGTAGCATGCTATTTAGGGTAGGACCATCCCTCACTCACACTTCAACGTGGGTGCATAATATCGCCTTTTACTCATGTTTGTTGAAGAACATGCAGCTCTTATACTTTGGGGCAGCGGTCGGATAACCGGATTAGTTGTGGTCTCAAGGCTTATACATTCTCTCTTTACTACCACATGTTTACTTGCAATATCTTTATCAACCAAATGCTTGTTATAACTGTCCCGATTGGACAAACACAGGGATGATAGCGTCCACGAATCGGACGGCTATACCCACACTTATGTCCACGATTGGACACACTTTCGGTTTAATTATTTCAAACTTTGAACTCACCAACTATGGCCATAGTTGACCTTTTCTTTTGGCATGCTTTTCAGGAGAACGTCGGTAAGCACGGATCATATGTGGGCTAATGCATGGGATTATGTCGACCACGCCATTTAAACGGACTCTGAACTAAATTTTTGTAATATGTTTGTAATAATGCCGTATACTTTGAACAATTTGATGTATTTTTGGATGCCTCCAAGGCTGTTTTATCTTAATTTAAATGGTATGGTTGCTATATCTTTGTGTTGTGAAATCATTAGCTGTGACATCTCGTGTTTCCGCTTTAGCGGGGTGTGACAGACGGTGCGAAAGTTGTCAGTCTGTACGACACAGACTCAGATTTGGAGATGTTGCGACACTAAGGCTAGTGTCGCTAGATCCACAGATTGAAAGTCACAGACCGAGATCGAGATGTTGCGAAACTAAGGCTAGTGTCGCTAAGCTCACAGACTCTGTTTCACGGATTGAGCTTCGGTCTGTGTGGTTTAGTTTTATTTGTGGACTTGGTTAAACGTTCTCGTTTTGACCCGAAACTTTTACACAATAAATCTTAATGTTTTAGTACTTGTAAAAAGTAAGTTTTATAATTTTTGGCAAACCCGAAGGTGTTTGTTTTTATCCTCGGGAACCAAAAACAGCTTTGGTTCAGTTTTTCCTCTAAAACACTCGGTTTTGTGAGATCGTTTTCAAAAGTCAAAGGTCCAAGATAAAATCCAAGAAAAATCTCAGTTGTTCCCCTATGTCTTGGCTACTTACAGTAATTTTTTCAGAATTTTTGAGTAAGTCTAAGTATTTTTAATAATTTCATTTGTCCTCTGAGATCCAATAGTGACCAATCTGGACACATGCATTAAGTTTGAATTTCTGGGAAAAATCTAAAAATTTTCAGAGGAAATCATTCAAATGAAATTTGTACCTAACATAATTTGTGAGATTTTGGCAAAAACCTCATGTCATTTGAAGTTGTGTAGCTCGAGTTATGGGCTCGAGAAGTTGGCACAAAAATCTGACCATCAGGTCAGTCCGGCGCAACGTTTTTGTAAATTCGTGTTCGGGTATCAAACGGTGTCAAAAAATTATGAAACTACTTGGAAAAGAAAGCTAACATCTTGAACCGACCATTTTGGTTAAGTTTTGAATACGAAACTTTCAGGAGAAAGTCGTACTAATTTCTGGACAGGATTGCATGTTGTACTTTTGGCTTGTTTGGTTGTACAAAAACGTTTTTGACTTGGTTTTCGAAAAAGATCTTTATAGAGTGAACTCTTAACATGTTTTTACATATTTTTCAAGTAACATAAAAGAGGATGAAAGTTCTTACCAAAGTGTTTAGTTGAAGAGAAAAAGAAGTAGACGTTGTGCTCGTTTCCTTGCGATTTTTCTTGAAGATCTTGGTGGCGGTTTATGGTGGCTCTTTGGTGGTTGTATGGTGGTCTTAGGGTGGTGTTGGGGGCTGTGGTGGTGGCTCTTGGCCGAAATAGAGAGAGAGAGGGGAAGGGTAGGGAGTTTTTGAGAGAATTGAGTGAAAGTATGAGTATGTGTGAGTGTTTGTGTGTAATTGACCAAAGGGTTGAGTGTAAGAAAAGGAAAGAGAGGTGGGGAAAGGCATGCATGGTCTTGGGCAGATTTTTATGTGGGTCCCACCCCATGTGAGTGTGCTAAATTAATTCCCCAATTTATATTACGTATTGTGGTCGTTTACCCGTTAATTGTACAATGTTTATACGTTTAATTTGTTATCAGTTATTACGCGTTAATTTCTTTCGAAGTATTATTTCAAATACTTTATTTTGAGTTTTCAAAATATAAATTTTGCTTCATTTGGTTGTCGGGTTTGATTTGCGTATTTTCATCGCGTACGTTACGTTTTATAGTAAATGTATAATCGCTTACGTTTAATCGTTATGCTCTTTTGTTTGGCATAATATTTCCAAGTAAATAACTATTATTAAAATAGTTTTGCGTTATTTATCAAATTTCGTATCACCAACGATCGTTTAGTTATTGGGCTACACCCGATTGTTTTCGCGTAATTATACATAGTTACAAAATTCGTAATACCTCGTGTATTAAATTAGTGGGCTTTGCTAGACTTATCTCATGAAAATAGTTTAGTTTACGTTACGTAGGGAATTAGCCTAAGACATGTATGAATAAAATGTACGGTTCCGTACCGTAAATGGAGGGTTGTCACAGTACATTTCTAGTAAACAATCATTATGCCTCTGTGTTATTTGATTCGGGCGTTGATTTAAGTTTCGTATCTGTGGAATTTAGACCATTTTTGGAAATAGAGTCTCTTAAGTTAAATAATAAGTATGCCATAGAACTAGCAGATGGTAAGTTGATCGAAACTGGAGAAGTTATACCAGGGTGTACCCTAACCCTAGAGGGTCATTCCTTTGACATAGACTTACTACCTGTAGAATTGGGAAGTTTTGACATCGTAATCGGTATGGACTGGTTGTCTAAAAACCATGCCGAGATCGTATGTTTCGAAAAGTTGGTACGCATACCATTACCGGCAGGAGAAAACTTGGTGATACAAGGAGAAACGAGAAGGAGTGCTGTAAAGATGGTTATTTGCATGAAATCCAGTAAGTACCTACGAAAGGGATATCAAGCCAGTAAGTACTTACAAAAGGGATATCAAGCATAGACGATATACCGATCGTACGTGATTATCCGGGAGTGTTTCCTAAAGATTTGCCAGGATTGCCGCCCCAAAGACAAGTCAAATTTCGTATCGATCTAGTACCCGGAGCCGCACCAATCGCTCGCTCACCCTATCGTCTACCTCCATCAGAAATGCAGGAGCTGTTCACGCAACAGCAAGAGCCCTTAGAATTAGAATTCATCCGATCGAGCTTTTCACTTTGGGGAGCTCCGGTGTTGTTTGTAAAGAAAAAGGATGGATCCATGAGAATGTGCATAGATTATCAGGAACTGAATAAAGTAACTATAAAAAATCGATACCCATTACCGCGCATTGACGATCTGTTTGACCAACTTCAAGGGTCCAACTTCTACTCAAAAATCGATCTACGTTCTAGTTACCACCAACTGAAAGTTCGAGAGGAACATGTACCAAAAACCGCATTTAGGACTCGTTATGGCCACTACGAGTTCCTAGTCATGCCTTTCGGATTAACAATCGTGCCAGCAGTATTCATGGATCTCATGAATAGAGTATGCAAACTTTATCTCGATAAGTTCGTCATCGTATTTATTAACGACATTCTGATATATTCACAAATGAAGGAGGACCATGAACGACACATGAAGTTAATCCTCGAACTACTGGAGAAAGAGAAGTTGTACGCAAAGTTCTCTAAGTGCGAATTTTCGATGCGAGAGGTCCACTTCCTTGGTCATGTGATAAACGATAAAGGAATCCATGTGGACCCATCCAAAATCGAGGCAATTAAAAACTGGAAAGCACCAAAAACCCCAACCGAAGTACGTCAATTTCTTTGTCTGGCTAGCTATTACCGTTGATTCATCGAGAACTATTCCAAAATAGCCCAATCTCTCACCATATTAACCAAAAAAGACAAGAAATTTGAGTGGGGCGAGAAACAAGAAGCCGTTTTCCAACTGTTGAAACAGAACTGAGTACTGCACCCATCCTGTCGTTACCCGAAGGAGTGGAAAATTTCATTGACTACTGCAATGCTTCGCATCAAGGATTGGGTTGCGTGTTAATGCAAAACGACAAAGTTATCGCTTATGCTTCTCGTCAATTGAAAATTGGTGTGTGCTAGATATTGTTCAAAATGTTATAAATTGTTGTTTTGGAAATATCATACTATCATACAATACAGGCAAGAGTACCCGATCGAATAATAATATAGTTTGGTAAATCCGATTATCGAACACAGGGAACGATGTTATTAAATTGAGTTAATTAAAAAGTAAATAATAAGTAAAAGGGGGACGTTTTAGTTCCGAACAAACGTATTAAAGAAACGAATAAAAACTTAATTTAACAAAGTAATTTAAAATAGATTAGGACAAATATAGATAAAGAAGTGTATTTACTTAGACTTTTATTCTCTAGGTTCCAGTAATCATGTATGTTTAAATCATTGGATAAACTTATTGTGAATTTATCTTTTGTGAAAAGTTACTTTATCCAGTTAACAATTCCTATAAAGTCTATATTAGACACGAGACTTGATATGCATACACAAGAAAGTCTTTCTATGTGTTGTCTACCTAACCTTTATTTAATTAAGCACTTCAACCGTTTATTGCGATTTATTCTAGCGATCTTGAATCAACAAAAATCTAATAATCGTCGTTTGACAACTGTCACATTAAATAATGTTTAATAATTACTAATACTTTTAACCTATTGTCGATTAAAGCATCAAGCCACAATTATTTAACAAGCTAAACAATTGCAAATAATTAATAAACGTAATCAAGACTACGTTATGAAAAAGGTTGATTAATCTCGTTAAGTAATAACTAAAGATCAAGTAAATAAGATGGATCTTCGAATAAACACAATAAACTTCATAAAATTAATATTCCAACGTAAACACATATTCAAACCTTCATCTAGGTTTTATTGCCTAAGTAAACACAATGGAAAATTAGCTCATAGCTACGATACAAGAAATCATAATTAAACTTAAACAAAATAACATTGTTTAAAAAGAATAAGAAACCAAATCTAAACCGAAAACCCGAACAATCTTCGTGAGGGTTGAAAACCTTCAAACCCTAGCCTTCCTCGCTCAAAATTCGTGCTTAAAGTCGTGCTTTAAACTCTAAAGTCGAATTGGGTCAAAGTAAATCGTATGGTATAAAGCTGGGTAAAGGCCTCTATTTATAGATGATGAAACCGTCATCCAATCGGCGGTTGGACCATCCAACCAGCGGTTGGGCCTTCTTTCCGGGCCAGTAACGGGCGCGTTGCACCGCTTCTTGGCCCGCTAACATCCAACTGGCGGTTGGGCCTTCCAACAGGCGGTTGGGCTAGGAATCCAGAATGTTCTTTCTTCAATCAGTCTTCCAACTTCATCTTTTTACACTTTAATCCTTTTTCTTCGGTTTTCATCGTTTTTAGTCCTTTTTTCGTTCTTTTTCACATTCAAGCCATAAATACAACTAATTGCAAATATGAACGAAATAGGTATCTAAAATCATATAAATGCAACATAAATGTATTAAAAATAGGGAAATATTATTAATTTAATATATACTTATTTGATAATATCAAATATCCCCCCACTTGAATCCTACTTGCCCTCCAATTCGGAACCAACTATAAATTTATATTCAACAAAAGAATTAAAAGACAAATAATGTACATATCACTTTTTTCGCAAAAAATGTTAAACTACCAAGGAATCATATTAGGATGAAACATGTTTTTATTTGGATACCTTGAATCTATCCTGACTGTTGATATAATTTCCACTATAAACCTCATCAAATATTTTAAAACACAACAATTTCTAATTTTTTTGACATTTCAAAATAATTATTGATATTTTAATCCGCTTTAAACCTTCTATACTCAAGTTAATGAACAACTATACATTATTATTATTTATGAATATAACTAATGTTTCCCACAAATGATGTACCCCTGTAATCAAATCATGAACATAATTCTATAGAATAGGTGATTAATTGAAAAATCATTTTTAGAGTCAAGACATTGGTGACAGGTCAGTACCTCAGTACAACAAAGCTACTTATCTTGACTCGGGATTAAGTAGAATCAATTTTTTTTTTTATTTTAGTCAAACCAGCGGTGACAGGTCTGTACTTTAGTACAACATAGCGACATAATTTGACTAATCATTTACGTTTTGTAAATTCATATAAGCATTTTTGTTTTAAATTAGATATCCTGATGGAAACCATGTCTGTAGTTAGTACAACAGAGGAATCAATCACTGTATCTTCAAATGTTACCCCAAATTTATAGAATATGTCATGATATCATACAGGAATTAAGACTACAAAGTCATACATCAATTTGTGTTCCTCACAAAATTATATTCATGTTAGATTATTATTTCTTAAAGTTCAAAAACTCTTGTATGGAAAGCCTACCAATACATCATATAATGAATATGTCGAACACTCATGTGTAAAATTAGAAAAATTAATTTTTTTTTTTAAATATTAGTTAGGTCTATCAACATATCATAAATAGTATTTAAGCCATCCATTTTTATACATGCTCGTAACGTACTGTCATTTTCCAAAAGTAGTATCGCAAAAATTTTCTGTAATATGACAAAACAATTTTTAGTTGGTTAAAAAAAAATAAAAGACAAATACACTTTTTTTCTATGCTCCTCTCCCCACTTGAGTTGTACAATGCCCTCATTGTACATAATAAATAAATAAATAAGGTGAAAAGGAGAAAATAAGTAGAAAAAACTCCCCTGATATAGCGCGAAGAAGTTTCTGTTGGAAGCATCCGAGAGCATACATCTTGTCATTCGAAGTGAATTTCGATAATTATTATTTATAATTTTTTTTCCGAATAAATGCGGGTTATCTCCCGAGAGTGCTATTTGTTTATTTCAGTAGTCGTTAAGCTCGACTCGGCCCTAGAAACTCCTAATTGAGTGGATAAAGGTCGAGGATACCCTCGCCGTCTTTGTCACGCTCGTCTCCAAGATATTTCTTCACCCTGTGGCCATTCACTTTGAAAGTCCGCCCGTCCGGATGAAGTAACTCTACCGTTCCATATGCAAACACCTTTTGAACAAGGTACGGACCCGTCCACCAAGATTTCAAGTTCCCCGGAAATAATCGCAAACGAGAATTGTAAAGGAATACACGATCGCCTTCAATGAATTCTCTATTCGTTTTAATACGCGCATCGTGCCAATTCTTCGTTCGCTCCTTATAAATTCTCGCATTTTCATAAGCATTCAACCACAACTCATCCAATTCGTGTAACTGTAAAAGCCTATGTTTCCCTGCAGTATCAACATCCATATTACAATTTTGCAAGGCCCAGTATGCCTTGTGCTCAAGCTCAAAGGGTAAGTGACAGGCTTTACCATAAATTAAACGAAAAGGAGTACAACCAATAGGAGTTTTATATGCAGTTCTAAATGCCCATAAGGCGTCGTCCAATTTATTTGCCAAATCTTTACGATTTATCCCCACTGATCGTTCCAAAATTCTCTTTAAACCTCAGTTGGTAACCTCAACCTTACCACTAGTTTGGGGATGGTACGGTGTTGAAAATCTATACGGTACCCCATATCGTTTTAATACTTTTTCAAGTTGAGCATTACAAAAATGTGTACCTCTATCACTAATTAAAGCCTTAGGGGTACCGAACCGTGAAAACGGTAGTATTAAAAACTTTATAACGACCCTAGCATCATTCGTGGGCAAAGCTTTAGCTTCAGCCCACTTAGAAACATAGTCGACTGCAACTAAGATATATTTGTTTCCACGACTCGCAGGAAAGGGTCCCATGAAATCAATTCCCCAAATATCGAAAACCTCACATACCTGTATGGATATTTGTGGCATTTCATCACGAGCTGAAATATCACCTGACCGGTGACAAGCGTCACATGTTTTGAGGTATGCATGAGCATCCTTAAAAATCGTTGGCGAATAAAAACCGGAGTCGAACACCTTTTTGGCCGTATAGTTAGCTCCATGATGTCCACTGATAACATCAAATAATGTCTTAGTTATATTATAATATTCCCTTATTTCTAAGCATTTTTATTGCAAATTATTTATATATATATTACTTATTTCGTTTATATTTGCAAAAAGATGTTTAAATTGAAGAAATAAATAAAAGGAGCGAAAACGAGCAGAAAACTGAGAAAAATAAAGAGAAGATCAAAGACTAAGAAGAATGGGCCTTGAAGGAAGAAGAATACAAGAAGAATAAGATATTTGGCCAATTAAAAGGATTGAAATCGGATTTGTAAAAGTTGAAGCCCAAGGAAAGAGCCCAGCCCGACATTGGAATATTCTGGAATTCACATTCAGTCGGCGGTTGGAATATCCAACCGGCGGTTGAACATAAATATGGAAGTCGGTTGAACGCGCGGGTCAAAGTCCGGGTTATCTGGGAAAAATCCAACCCAGCCGGTGAAACGTCCCAGATTTTTTTTTTTAAAAAATGTATACTCAATTTAAATTCTCAAAAACACTTTATATATTAATATAAAGTAATAACAACATGGTTCAACATGAAATATATCATTTTTACAAAACATCACATGTTAATATAGAGCATGATCTATGAGTCCGTATTCTTACTATCTTGCCATAGTAAGTCCATCACTAGTAGCTCTCGGGTCGTTTGCCTGGATCCCCGCCCTTCATCCCTTTAGGCGTACCTATCAACACAACATCCAACAATACATAAGCACATTGCTTAGTAAGTAAAGGAAATTACATTCATTGTTATATAATAAGCCAGACATCTCATGTCTTTATCATTCAATCATACATTTACTACATTCAACATATACTCAATCGGCACAATTGGTCACTCAGGAATTGGCCACTCAATTCATACGGCTAGACACAATTGATCACTCAGCAATTAGTCACTTAACTCACATATACATGGGCACAATTGATCACTTAACTCACATATACATGGGCACAATTGATCACTTAACTCACATATACATGGGCACAATTGATCACTCAGCAATTGGCCACTCGGCTTAATCTCATGGGCACAACTGATCACTCAGCAATTGGCCACTTAACTCAATCTCTTAGGCACAATTGGTCACTCAGCAATTGGCTACTCAACTCAGATATACGATACTTAACCACACACGTGATCTAATTATCGTTATTTGGTGCAACCTCGTAACACATTTAGTATTAATAAAATCATACAATTGAATTCTTTCCTTTCCTACTACTTACCTCGAGGACGACGTTCAGATATTTATGACTTGATATTCGAAATACCTGTCGAGACATTCGTATTAATTAACTCTGATTAATATTATTTAAAATATCGACTAACCCTGCGACACTACCCCTTAGTGTCGCTACATCTCCTGGCGACACTAAATTAGTGTCGCACAACACACTATTGCGACACAACCTGCGACACTAGCTCTTAGTGTCGCTAAAACAACAATTACAATTAACAGTGGAAACAAGCGACATAAGCTGCGTCACTAGCTTTTAGTGTCGCTATAGCAACAGTACCAACTAGCAGTGGAAACTAGCGACACAAATCCTTGTGTCGCTAAAGCAACAGTTTTAATTTGCGACACAATCACTGCGACACAAGCTGCGACACAAGCCTTGTGTCGCAATGACGAACAGGGCAGCAGAAACCTTCTGTGATTAACAAATTTCTGGGTGATTTCAATACCCCAAATTCGAACCAGTTTCAACAAATGATTATCACACACACACAATCCATTCAAAACACATTCAATCTCATTTTAACCCACATAAACACTTTACCCCCAATTTCTCATTTTAAGCTCAATTAAAACTCAATCTTTCATCCTTTATTACTCGAATTAACCACAATTTCAACAGAGGGTTTGGGTTTCTTACCTGAAATTGCAAAGAAACACTTTCAAAAATTGCTTTCCAAGTTTAATTCTTCATCCCCTTTAGTTTTCTTTACTTTCTTTCTCTAAAACACCCAAACACACACACATAAAAGAACCTGGAATGTTTTCCTGCTTTCTGGAATGTTTTGAAACATATTTTTATTTTAATTTCACACTTAATTACACAATTAACCCCTCAAAACCGACTTTCTGTCTGACACTGCGACACAAGCATTGTGTCGCACTGGGCTTTGTGTCGCTACCTGCGACACTAGCCCTTGTGTCGCATAACAGTACACAACTTTTTAAATTTAACAAATTTCAGGGTGTTACAACTCTCCCCCACTTACTCAGGATTGTGTCCTCACAATCCACTTCTGATACAACGAGGGATAATATCGATGAACCTCACTCTCTGGTTTCCATGTAAACTCTGATCCGTTTCGATGCTTCCATTGGACTTTAAACATTCGGATTTCTTTATTTCTTAACTTCTTTATTTTCTCATCCAATATCTCGATCGGTTCTTCAATATAATTCAATTTATCATCTACTTCAATCTCGTCCATTGGGACATAGGCTGTCTCATCGGCTAAACATTTCCTCAAATATGACACATGAAAAGTGTTATGAATATTTGCCAATTCATCCGGCAATTCTAAGCGATACGCCACTTCACCTATTCTCGCTAAGATTTTAAAGGGTCCAATAAAACGAGGACTCAACTTCCCGCGCTTTTAAATCGAATAATACCCTTCCACGGAGATACTTTTAACATAACATAATCTCCTTCATTAAACTCTATTGGACGCCTTCTCTTATCTGCATACGACTTTTGTCTATCTTGCGCAGCTTTTAAACGGGCTCGGATTTGTTTTATCTGTTCAGTAGTTTTCAATACAACTTCGGTACTAGCCACTTCACGTTGCCCAATTTCATTCCATTAGATTGGAGTTCTACATTTTCTTCCATAAAGCATTTCATATGGCGGCATTCCAATACTGGAGTGATAGCTGTTACTGTAAGAAAATTCAACCAACGGCAAATACACATCCCAATTCCCTCCGAAATCAATAACACACGCTCTCAGCATATCCTCTAATGTTTGAATCGTCCGCTCACTCTGACCATCCGTTTGTGGGTGATAAGCTGTAATCAGATTAAGACGTGTACCCATCTCCTCTTGAAACTTTGCCCAAAATCAAGATGTAAATCTACTATCACTATCAGAGACAATAGATACTGGTACACCGTGTCTCGCCACCACTTCTTTCACATATAAATCGGCCAACACTTCTGAAGACGAAGCTTCTCTTATCGGCAAGAATAAAGCACTCTTGGTCAATCGATCCACTATTACCCAGATGGCATCATGATGCTTTGACGTTTTCGGCAATTTCGTAATAAGATCCATCGTAATATGTTCCCATTTCCACACTGGAATATCTAAAGGCTTCATCTTCTCATAAGGTTTCTGATGCTCAGCTTTAACCTGCGAACAAGTCAAACACTTTTCCACATATCTGACAATTTCTCTTTTCATACCTGGCCACCAATAATCTCTTTTCAAATCATGATACATCTTCGTGGCACCAGGATGGATCGAATACTTGGATCGAATACCATAACGGGTCTTTAATCCGCGGGAATCATCGACAAAGTCTTGCTCTTGGCCTTTTATTCGTTCTGCTCGAAGATCACCACTCTGTAGCACTTGTTGTTGAGCTTCTTTCACTTGCTCAATTAAATCTGTAACCACAATCATTCGAAAAGATTTTACTTTTAACACCATATCAATAACCTTTCTACGGAGAGCATCTGCCACTACATTCGCCTTTCCAGGATGGTATAAGATTTCACAGTCATAATCTTTCACCAAATCAAGCCAACGCCTCTGTCTCATATTAAGATCTCGTTGGTCAAAGAAATACTTTACACTCTTATGATCTGTATAAATCGTACATTTTACTCCATAGAGATAATGCCTCCAAATTTTCAACGCAAACACCACCGCTGCCAATTCTAGATCGTGAGTAGGATATCCTTTCTCGTGCGTTTTTAGCTGTCTCGAAGCATACGCTATTACCTTACCTCGTTGCATGAGCACACAGCCCAATCCCACGCGGGATGCGTTACAATATACTACCATATCATCGTTCCCTTCAGGAAGTACTAGTATAGGTGTTTGACTTAGTTTCTCCTTCAAAGTATTAAAGGCTCGATCCTGTTCCTCATTCCATTCAAATTTGGCATTTTTACACGTAAACCTTGAAAGCGGAGCCGCAATCTTGGAGAAATCTTGAATAAATCTCCAATAATATCCTGCCAATCCTAGGAAACTTCGAATCTCTGTTGGGGTCTTAGGAGGTTTCCACATCATCACCGCTTCTACTTTTGCAGGATCTACCTTGATTCCCTCGTGGTTTATCACATGTCCCAAGAATTGTACTTCTCTCAGCCAAAATTCACACTTCGAAAATTTTGCATATAGCTTTTCATTTCGTAACACTTGCAACATTTGTCTCAGATGCACTTCATGCTCCTCTTCTGTTTTTGAATATATTAAAATATCATCAATAAACACAATCACGAATTTATCGAGGAACGTCCGGCAAACTCGGTTCATCAAATCCATAAATGTAGCGGGAGCATTTGTCAGTCCGAATGGCATTACCACAAACTCATAGTGACCATAACCCGTTCGGAAAGCAGTCTTGGGAACATCCTCTTCTTTTACTCGTAACTGATGGTAACCAGATCGTAAGTCAATCTTTGAAAAATGGGTAGCACCCTGGAGCTGATCAAACAAATCATCAATCCTCGGCAACGGATAACGATTTTTAATAGTTACCTTATTCAGCTCTCTATAATCAATACACATACGCATACTCCCATCTTTCTTTTTAACAAATAACACAGGCGCTCCCCATGGTGAACTACTCGGACGGATAAACCCCTTCTCCAACAACTCTTCTATTTGTTTCATCATTTCTTGCATTTCTGAGGCGCAAGTCTGTAAGGGGTCTTAGCAATAGGAGTAGCCCCCGGCACTAATTCAATTCGAAACTCTACTTGCCTCTCGGGCGGAACACCTGGTAACTCTTCCGGAAATACATCAGGAAACTCATTTACAACCGGAATATTCTCAATACTCATCACATTCTTTCGCATATCAATAACGTGAGCTAAAAATGCCTGACAACCATGCGACAAATGCCTTCTAGCACGACCATAAGTACAAATTGACAAAGATGGTCTAGGTTTTTCTCCATATATATATATATATATATTATTCCCCCACTTGGAGCATTGATGCGAATAATTTTCTTTTCACAACGGATAATAGCATCATGTTTACTCAGCCAATCCATGCCCACAACGGCATCAAATTCACCCATTCTCATTGGTATAAGATTTATCATAAACATTTCGTCATTAATTTCTATTCGACACCCTCTATAAACTTTGGTCACATAAATAACACGATCATCTGCTATCTCAACATCTAGGGGTGTATCTAACTCACTTAACATTAATTGAAAGCTTTTACTAAAGTCTTCAATGACAAAGGATCTAGAAGCTCCAGAATCAAATAATGCATAAGCGGGTAATGAGTTAATAAGAAAAGTACCCGTAAGAACATCTGGAGCATTCTTTGCTTCATCCGCAGTCAATTGAAAGGATCGACTCTTCACTCTTGACTGATTTGAAGCTTTCCTCTCATCATTTTTCTTTACCGCACTAGAACCTGTTGAACTCTTCAATCTCGGACATTCACTCTTTATATGCCCAGGTTCATAGCAATTAAAGCATACTCGTACCGTCTTTGTACAATCACGGCTGATGTGGCCTCTTTTCCACATTGATAACACGACCTCTTGTCGCCCGCACATTTTCCAAAATGTTTCTTATGACATTTCTGACACATAGGCGCTTCTCGTCGATCCTCCCTTTTAAAACTTCCGCTAGGCTTGAATCTTTTAAAAGATCCTCCAGCTGATTCGATCTTTCTCTTGGAGAAACCATCATTCTCCCGATTTATCTCAATCTCTCTTCCTCTCGCCTCATTCACGAATTCTTCAAATTTATTCCAACGACTCGGATCCACAAACTGCCGAATCTCTTTCTTTAATACCTCGTGAAAATGATACATTAATCTCTTCGGATCCTCAGTATATTCAGGGCAAAATTGGGCCCTATCAAGAAATACACCTGTCAACTCATTCACAGTCTCTGTCGTTTGTTTCATAAACATATCTTTGAATAGGCTATCACAAACATATCCTTGAATTCCTTCCAAGATAAATTACCAACACGTTCTTCTCCCATGGATTGGCGCTCAACGTCCCACCAATCTTTCGCTCGTGCCTTTAATAAACTGGCACTATATACCACTTTTAACTTATTCGGACACTCTGAAATGGCAAACGCTGCTTCCATTTCAGAAATCCATCGATAACATTTGATCGGATCTGTCTCTTCTTCAAACTCGGGAGGTTTACATGCTACGAAATCTTTATAATTCACTTTCTTTTTCTCTTCCTTCATCAAACTTTTCTTTTCAGATTTCTCTGCATCTCTCTTTTGCAACTCATCTGCCAGAACATCTCTGACAGTTTCAGTAATTCTTTCCAACAGGTACGGAAGAGATCTCTCTTGTGCCAACGCAATTTCTTCAGTTATAAATTTTTTTATCTCGTCTGTATTCATAGACGATAGATTCTCCGTATGCCCTTGCCCAGAGCTCTCGGTATTATGCTCATTAAAATTCTTCCCTTCCATCTTATACTGAAAGGGTTTATCAGCAAACACATTAGAATAGACTAAAATTCTCATTTACTCATTAGTCTATCTTTTGCAATTTTCTTTAACATCACACAACAGTCATGGCATCGTATGAGTTCATATAATAATTATTACGTTGGCCAGACGTAATAGTTATTACATAATACTCCCGAAATACCCTGACAATCATCAAATTATCACATCTCATCAGTTATAACAATTACTCAAATATCAACTCATAATACACAACATTCTCATCATGCTCATTAAACTCATCTCTTGGTCTAAGTTCAAGTACCCCTAATGATGGATACCCGAATCTCTTAAACCAATGCTCTGATACCAACTTGAAACATCCCAGATTTTTTTTTTTAAATGTATACTCAATTTAAATTCTCAAAAACACTTTATATATTAATATAAAGTAATAACAACATGGTTCAACACGAAATATATCATTTTTACAAAACATCACATGTTAATATAGAGCATGATCTATGAGTCCGTCTTCTTACTATCTTGCCATAGTAAGTCCATCACTAGTAGCTCTCGGGTCGTTTGCACGGATCCCCGCCCTTCATCCCTTTAGACGTACCTATCAACACAACATCCAACAATACATAGGCACATTGCTTAGTAAGTAAAGGAAATTACATTCATAGTTAAATAATAAGCCAGACATCTCATGTCTTTATCATTCAATCATACATTTACTATATTCAACATATACTCAATCGGCACAATTGGTCACTCAGGAATTGGCCACTCAATTCATACGGCTAGACACAATTGATCACTCAGCAATTGGTCACTTAACTCACATATACATGGGCACAATTGATCACTTAACTCACATATACATGGGCACAATTGATCACTCAGCAATTGGCCACTCGGCTTTATCTCATGGGCACGACTGATCACTCAACAATTGGCCACTTAACTCAATCTCATAGGCACAATTGGTCACTCAGCAATTGGCCACTCAACTCAGATATACGATACTTAACCACATACGTGATCTAATTATCGTTATTTGGTGCAACCTCGTAACACATTGTATTAATTAACTCTGATTAATATTAATTAAAATATCGACTAACCCTGCGACACTACCCTTTAGTGTCGCTACATCTCCTGGCGACACTAAATTAGTGTCGCACAACACACTATTGCGACACAACCTGCGACACTAGCTCTTAGTGTCGCTAAAACAACGATTACAATTAACAGTAGAAACAAGCGACATAAGCTGCGTCACTAGCTTTTAGTGTCGCTATAGCAACAGTACCAACTAGTAGTGGAAACTAGCGACACAAATCCTTGTGTCGCTAAAGCAACAGTTTTAATTTGCGACACAATCACTGCGACACAAGCTGCGACACAAGCCTTGTGTCGCAATGACGAACAGGGCAGTAGAAACCTTCTGTGATTAACAAATTTCTGGGTGATTTCAATACCCCAAATTCGAACCAGTTTCAACAAATGATTATCACACACACACAATCCATTCAAAACACATTCAAACTCATTTTACCCCACATAAACACTTTACCCCCAATTTCTCATTTTAAGCTCAATTAAAACTCAATCTTTCATCCTTTATTACTCGAATTAACCACAATTTCAACAGGGGGTTTGGGTTTCTTACCTGCAAATGCAAAGAAACACTTTCAACTATCGCTTTCCAAGCTTAATTCTTGATCCCCTTTAGTTTTCTTTACTTTCTTTCTCTAAAACACCCAAACACACACACACATAAAAGAACTTGGAATGTTTTCCTGATTTCTGGAATGTTTTGAAACGTATTTTTATTTTAATTTCACACTTAATTACACAATTAACCCCTCAAAATCGACTTTCTGCCCGACACTGCGACACAAGCCTTGTGTCGCACTGGGCTTTGTGTCGCTACCTGCGACACTAGCCCTAGTATCGCATAACAGTACACAACTTATTAAATTTAACAAATTTCGGGGTGTTACAGCCGGTGGCTGAAAAATCCAACCGGCGGTTGAATTCGCGGACCTGAAATCTATAAATAGAGGCCATTCTCAACATTTAATCATACACTTTCACAAACGAATTAACTAATTCTTAATTCGGTTTTAGAGTTTAAAATTCGTCTTTGAGGGTTATTTGGAGGCTAGGAAGCTAGGGTTTGAAGCTTTTCAACCCTAACGAAGATTTGGTTCAGTTTCTTGGGTTTGATTCTTATTCTTTTCTATTTACTATGTTTCATTACATGTTTCTAGATTTGATTAGGTTTACTTTGAACATGAGCTAATTTTTTTTATTGTATTTACTTAGATGAATGATTTCTAGATAATGGTTTAATGATATGTTTATGTTGATTCAAATTATGAATGGTTATTAAGTTTATTTGAAAGATCCATATCGATTGTGTGTTGATTAATTGTTACTTAACGTGGTCAAAAGATTTATGCTATAACTAACGTTTGTAAAAGTTGATTGTTTATTCGCAATTAAGTAATTTATTAGTTAATTGTGGCTTGAGACTATAACTGGCAATAGGTTAAGAGACTAGCAATTAATATAACCTAATTGATGTGATAATTATTTAACCAAAATAATTATAGACTTGCGTTAACACGATGTCACAGAATGAATCTTAATGATCTGTTGATAGGATTAATAGCATAAAGCTTATGTTAATAACACGCCTCAGTATATTCAAGAGAATCTAGTATTAAGGTAAGTTTTATTAGGGATTAGTTAACCTTAACAGGAGGCTCTCCATATGAGTTGAGATCACCATAATAAACAATCAACACTCCAATAAACATATCTGAAACCTGAATCTAGAAATCACAATTCTAAGTAAATACATGCTTATCTATCTGATTACTTTCAAGTTACTTTTCTATCTTTTTAATTGTTTCTATTTAAATTAGTTTTCTTATTAAAAATCGTTCGTACGAAACTAAAATGCCCCCTTATCTATTTGTAATTTGTAATTTTAGGTTTAATTAATTATTTTAATTTACACTGATTCCCTGTGGTTCGACTCGGTCTTACCAAAGCTATACTATAATACGAACAGCTATTCTTGCCTGGTTGTGTTAAAGTTAACTTTAGTATTTCCATTTAATATAAAACTTGTTATTCTTTTTAAGCACTACTTAACACGCATCATCCACCAACTGGTCCTGTATGACAATGCATTAGAATCTTCCTTCTCTCCTCTCCATAGACACATCGTCAGATTATTCCGTCTGCACAAGATCGAAACAAAAACGGATCTTCCCAAAAATAATGTTTCAAATCGACAAAAAATCTCTTCTTTTGCTGAGCATTCATGTCTGTAGGGAGAGTTTTGGTAACTAAGTAGTTAGCATAATCCGCAAACCAGGGGAAAGAATCACTTAACTCGACAGTCATCAAGTCCTCGTCAGGGAATTTGTCCCTAATTTCGGACTCATCTAACTTCTCGAGCTCCCGATTTTCTAATCGTGATAAGTGATCCGCTGCCAGATTCTCTGCTCTTCTCTTATCTCGTATCTCTATATCAAATTCTTGTAACAACAAAATCCACCGAAGTAAGCGTGGTTTTGCGTCCTGTTTACTGAAGAGATATCTTAAAGCAGAATGATCGGTAAAGAAAATAGTTTTAGATAACACTAGATATGAGCGAAATTTATCAAATGCAAACACAACTGCAAGAAACTCCTTTTCGGTAGTAGTATAATTCTCTTGTGCATCAGTAAGAGTTTTGCTCGCATAGTAGATTGGTTGAAACTTCTTATCAATCCGTTGTCCTAAAGCTGCTCCAGTATGATACGGTGGATTGGGGTTTTCTTCGGACTATCTTACATGGTTTTGGCTTCCACCCTGTTATGGTTAATCTAATCATGACATGTGTGTCTAGCACGTCCTTCTCCCTGAGTTTTAATGGAAGTGTGCATGGGTTCTTTAAAGGCAAAAGGGGTCTGCGGCAAGGGTACCCAATGTCCCCTTATATCTTTACTCTCGTGATGGAGGTGTTGACCTTACTTATTCGGAGGAAGGTAGACGGTTCTACTTCCTTTAAGTACCATGCGAAGTGTAAAAATCTGGGTCTTGTTAACCTGTGTTTTGAAGATGACTTGTTTCTTTTTGCGCATGGTGATCTGGATTCTGCCACGGTGATACATTCTGCCCTTAAGGAATCTAAGGAAGTCTCGGGCTTGATCCCTAGTATCCCGAAGAGTACCGCTTTCTTTTGTAATGTTCCCGTTTCTGTGCAGCAAAGCATCCTCCATATCATGCCTTTCGAGGAAGGAATTCTTCCGGTTCGTTATCTCGGGGTTCCCCTTATCTCTTCGAGGCTCGTCAAGTCTGATTGTAAAGTTCTAGTGGAGAAGGTTCAGAATAGGATTGAGGAATGGAAGAATAAGTCTCTTTCCTTTGCTGATCGTGTCCAACTAATCTCCTCTGTTCTCGCATCCCTTCATGGGTATTGGGCTTCTATGTTTATTCTCCCTGCCTCCACTATTGATGATATTGAGAAGCTTATAAGGGGTTTCTTGTGGTGCCAAGGCCCGATGAAGGCTGGTAAAGCAAAGGTTGCTTGAGAGGATATCTGCCATCCAAAACAAGAAGGTGGCTTGGGGATCTGTCGTCTGAGTGAGTGGAATGTCTCTCTTATGGCCACCCACATTTGGAGCATCCTTTCTAGGAAGGAATCCATCTGGGTCTGTTGGGTGTATGATTATAAGCTGAGTGATCGCAGCTTTTGGGATGTCCCTGCCCAGCGCAGTATGAGCTGGGGCTAGCGGAGTTTGTTACGCATCAGGGATGTCGTTCGGCCGTAATGGGAGGACGGCTTCGGTTTGGTATGACACTTGGTGTAATCAATGTCCTATTGCCCGTCTTTTTTCCTGCCACCGTGACATTACGCGCCCAGGCTTCTCGAATTCTGATTCTGTTGCTGATCTCCTCAAGGGTGACTCTTGGAGATGGCCGGAGAAGTGGCTCCAAAGGTACCCCCCCTCTCTCTCAGATTGAGGTTCCTCTACTCTTTTCTCATCCTGATCAGTTATTTTGGCGTGATTCGGCTGGAAATTTTTTCGATTTTTGGGTTGGTCGTGTTTGGGATTCTATTCAGCCGAGAGGCAGTGTGGTGGAATGGGCCCCTGTTGTGTGGTTCTCTCAGTGCATTCCCATACATGCCTTTCATATGTGGCTTGTTTTAAGAGGCAGATTGAAGACCCAAGACCGTTTGAGGCAATGGGATGTTGGTCCTTCTGTTTACTTAGCCTTGCTGCGTTATCTGCTTTGTGGCTCTTGTCAGGACTCCCATGCCCACCATTTCTTTGAATGCTCCTTCTCCTCACAGGTCTGGTTCAGGGTTATTAGCCATGCACAACTGCAGATTTTGTCTGATAGGCTTGAAGACTTTATGCCCTCTCTATTATCTGCCACGGGTCCGAAAACTATTGACCACGTTGTGCCTCGTCTGGTGCTGGCTGCTACGACATTTTTCATATGGCAAGAACGTAACTTTAGGCTCTTTAACAAAGGCAAGAGGTCCTACAGGGAGGTGGCTGATGCTATCATCAACACAATTAGGCTGAAGATGGTTTCCTTTCCTTTCAGACCTTCGTTTCGAGCTCTCCGTGCCATGGAGAGATGGAAGATCCCAAAAGGGGTGTGCTCTGCGTCTTCTTGATTTTCCATTATGAGGGTGCAGTGGATCATTGCTTGGTTGGAGTTTGTCTATTGTTGTTGGTTATTTGTTGTTGTCTGTTGCTGTCTCACGGTTGTGCTTATTGCTGGTTGTCATACACTAGGCATGTCTTGTGTATGCACTTAGTCTCTCCTATTTGTTAGAAAAAGTCTTGTGGTGCTGCCGCATTTTTTGCTCTTGTAATGCTTATCATTTTTTAATAATATTTGCCGGGGTATTTTTTCCCCTTTAACGAAAAAAAAGCTGCTCCAACCGCGTAGTCACTTGCGTCGCACATCAACCCAAACGGCAAGTTCCAATTTGGGCTAATCATGATAGGTGCTGACACCAGTTTCTCTTTTAAAATGTTAAAAGCATTTAAACACGAAGTGGAGAAATCAAATTTTGCATCTTTTACTAACAGTTGATTCATAGGTCGCGCAATCTTTGAAAAATCCTTAATAAATCGTCGATAGAAACCTGCGTGTCCTAGAAAACTTCTCACAGCTTTGACATTTGTAGGTGGAGGAAGTTTGGAAATTGCCTCGATTTTTGCTTGATCGATCTCGATCCCCACACTTGAGATTTTATACCCCAAGACTATGCCTTCTCGAACCATAAAATAGCACTTTTCCCATTAAATACCAAATTGGCGTTTTCACACCTTTCTAGCATTTTCCTCAAATTTCACAAGCATGAATCGAACGAGTCGCCAAAGATTGAGAAATCATCCACAAATATTTCCATAAAATCCTCCACCATATCGTGGAATATCGTCATCATATACCGCTGAAATGTAGCTGGTGCGTTGCACAATCCAAACGGCATCCTTCTATAGGCGAATGTCCCAAAGGGGCACGTGAATGTTGTTTTTTCTTGATCCTCCGCCTCGATCGGTTTCTGAAAATAGTCTGAAAAGCCATCTAAGAAACAATAATAGTCTTTCCCAGCTGAACGTTCTAACATTTGATCGACAAAGGGTAAGGGAAAGTGATCTTTTCGGGTGGCGTCGTTTAACTTACGATAGTCAATGCAAACACGCCATCCTGTTATCGTTCGAGTAGGAATCAACTCATTCTTCTCGTTTGCGACAACTGGCATGCCACCTTTTTTAGGCACCACGTGAACTGGACTGACCCATGGGCTATCCGAGATAGGATAAATTAACCCTGAGTCAAGCAACTTTATGATCTCCTTTCTGACGACATTTTCACTTTTAGATTTAGTCGTCTAAGTGGTTGTACCACCGGTTTGAAATTTGACTCCATCAGAATTTTGTGAGTGCAGTAGGAGGGGCTAATTCCCTTGATATCAGTGATCTTCCATGCGATAGCCCGTTTGTGATCCTTGAGTACTTGCAACAAACTTGCTTTCTCTGCACTAGTTAAAGCTGAAGAGATGATAACCGGTAAATCAGACGTACCTTGGAGATAAGCGTATTCCAGATGAGCTAGTAATTCTTTCAATTCCAACTGTGGTGGTTGTTCAAATGAAGTTTTAACTTCCATTAATTCAGATCGAATACATGGAATTTCGTGTAGCGAGAAACGGGGATCTGGTTTATCGGCTAGTTGAGCCGCTGGTTGTTCCTCAACCGCCTGTTGACTTAACCAGTCGCCGGCTGGAATCTGCTGACAGAACGTTCTGTCTTCGCGTTCCGTGCAAAAAGTTGTCTTCACGTCTTCTAATAATTTGTCGAACTCTTCTATATCTCTTTTCGTATCAAAATCCCCAGTCCATCCATCTACTAATACAGAATCCTGTTAGTCATCCTCAAGAAGACTCTGCAAAAACTCATCATCGGAATACTCAAAAGCATTGAGATAATAACAAGTATCATCAATTGAGTTAGGAAATCGCATAGAGTTATTTACATCAAAAATGACCTTTTCCTCTCCTACTTGCATAGTAATTATTCTATTGTAAACATCAATCAACGAGTGAAAGGTAGCTAAAAATGGTCTTCCTAATATGATAGGAACTCTAGAGTTCTCAATCATATCTAAAATAACAAAATCACAAGGGAAGACGAATTTGTCAACTTTTACCAGAACGTTTTCAACTACTCCCCTAGGATATTGGACAAAACGGTCAGCCAACTCAATGCACATGTGAATAGGTTTAGGTTCATCTAATCCTAATCTAACATACATGGAATAGGGCATTAAAGATATACTTGCTCCTAAATCTGCTAATGCATTTTTAACACTCAGATTGCCAATTTAACAAGGGATGGTAATACTCCCTAGGTCTTTCAATTTAGGAGGTAGCTTGTTTTGCATCAATGCCGAACACCTTGCGTTCATCGTCACTGTTGTGGCATCCTCCGACTTACTCTTATTGGTCAGGAGTTCCTTCAGGTATTTTGCATACTTAGGCATTTGTGCAATTGCTTCCACGAACGGAATGTTGATATGAAGTTGCTTCAGATTCTCTAGAAATTTGTGGTATTGAACCACGTCATTTCCTTTCTTCAATGCATCCGGATATGGTGGTGGATGTGTATAATCCCTAACAACTGGCTTCGTTTTTACTGTTGGATCCACAGTTGTATTTCCATTTTGGTTGTTTGGAGTTTCCTCTACCTCGCTGTCTTTTTCCTTCATCTGTTCAACATCAATTGCATCATTAGATTTATAAAAAGAGTTCAAAAGTTTACCACTTCGCGTAACGATTGCCTTCACATGATCGCGTGGATTATTTTTTGTGAAACCGGGTAGCGTTCCCGATAATCTTTCCTGAAGAACCCTTGCTATTTGGTGAACCGTTTCTTCGATCTACTTAATAGAAGCACCCTGATTAAGTAGTGCTGATTCAAATGCTTCTACACTTGGTCATTAGAAGCTATGATAGTTTCCTCCAAAGTTATCCTTTTCTTGGGAAAAGGTGCATTGGCTCCTTCCTTGGCGTAGAACGCTGGCGCCCCTTGTCGGTATTGCTGGTTGTTACCCTATTGTTCCCTTGATAAGGCCTCCCATAGTTTCCTTCGTTTGCCTCTTCCGATTTATTAATTGGGCAATCTTTTGTCAAATGGGGACCATTACAAATCTCACAACCGACATGAATTGCGTGAACTTTTTCATTTACTTTCTTAATGTCTCTGCCCATGCTATCCAGTTTTGCAGTAATTGCAGCAAGTCCATCACTGTCATCAGCAAATCGCCTTCTTCCGCTAGAACCATTATCCCATAGTTGGGAGTGCTTCGCCATATCTTCAATAGCCCGTCTTGCTTCAGCAGGGATTCTCTTATGAATCGGTCCTTGTGCATCCAACTGATGTCTGGTTGCTCGATCCACCCCCTTTAGAACACCATGATTTCCTGCTGAACATTAAGATCGTGTTGTGGGCACTTTTGAAGCATTTATTTGTATTTCTCCCAAGCCTGATACAGAGATTTGTCCACGTCTTGCTTAAAGTTCCTTATCTCATCCATCATTTTTGCGGTTTTTGAAGGCGGACAATACATTTTCAGAAATTTCGTGCAAAGATCTTCCCAGGTGGTGATTGATCATGCCGGTTCGTTACCAATCCATTTTTTGGCTCCCACTTTAAGCGTCATTGGAAACACTCTGAGCATAACTTGATCTCTGGTGACATTCAACACATGAAACATATCAGCTATCTCCAAGATTTTCTCCACATGCTCATTGGCATCCTCCTTGTCTTCTCCCTTAAATGGGTTCTCTCTCAGTTCCTTAAGAAATTGCCCCTTCAATTCGAACTCAACATCCCTAGCAATAGCTGGTCGGACTACTCCCGGACCAACTTCACGAGTTAAACCCATGTAATCTTTTATGGTCATATTCGCAATATCTTGTGCCATCTCAACGTCTAGTTCAGATTGATCATTGTATATTGAGTGGGTGGTCGTGAAGGTGGCTTGTCTCCGTATTGGTCAAGATCAGAATAATACCCGTACTCTGCCGTTGTGAAAAGCGTATTCTGATATATATCAAAATCAGATTCTAAAAACGGGTTATGAACAGGTGAATTTGGTGGTGCGGTGAATAAACGTCTTCTAGAACGAAGTTCTCTTTCTAGTTCTTCAAATGGCCTTAACGGATCCGGACTAGTTCTCCGGGTCATAAGCAATCCTAAAATCAGAAAAGAAATTCAGTAGAACGAGAAGATTAAATTTGTCAAACCACGAAATAACAAAAATTGTAAAAAATATTAAACACAAGAGATTCAACCGCCGGTTGGGAAAAATCAACCGCCGGTTGAAGTCTGAAGTATCGTAAAACTTTAAGTCCAACCGTCAATTGATATATTTCAGCCGCCAGTTGGCACTGAGCAGTGTAAGAATGTAATTACAACTAATTAATAAAATTTTACCGAAAAGTAACTTCAAGGAAGATAAATCTTCCCTGAAGGATTAAATAAAAGAGTTCAATTTAATAACTAAACCGCTCCCTGCAGCGGCGCCAAAAACTTGGTGTGTGCTAGATAGCGTTCAAAAAGTTATAAATTGTAGTTTTGGAAATATCAATACTATCACACAATACATACAAGAGTACCCGATCGAATAATAATATAGTTTGGTAAATCCGAGTATCGAACACATGGAACGATGTTATTAAATTGAATTGATTAAAAGGTAAATAATAAATAAAAGGGGAGCGTTTTAGTTCCGAACGAATGTATTAAAGAAACGAATAAAAACTTAATTTAACAAAGTAATTTAAAATAGATTAGAACAAATATAGATAAAGAACCAAGTAACATTATTGCTTGATCCAATCCTTAATATAGATAAAGAACGAATGTATTAAGGGAATGTTGTCTTCTCCAATCCTTACTATTGCTTGATCATCTCCCTTCAACTGTTAAACTTCCAGATGCAATAACAAAACCTCATCAATATTCAAATCTATAGCAGCTAGCAATTCCTCTTACCATCTCGGTTTCTTAGTTCAAGGAGCTCTTCGTCATTTGAACCAAGTAACATGAGCAATTCTTCATCTGAATCTTTGTAATCAAAATTTGGCAAAATCGACCTGTCCACTTCATTTTCTTCTACCTGTTTAAACTCACTAAAAAATTCATTAGAAATAAAGGAATTAGAAGAATGAGGATACTTATCGATTTGATGAACCATCCCTTCAACCGTTGAATGGAAGCTCCTTAACTTTGATCAATCGCTTTGGGTTCTTCCATTCGGTCACTTGTAGTTTCCATGAATTGTGTATCTCCAACAATCGATGGTCGGGATAAGATCGAAATATGTCCTTGTACTTCCTCCATCCTACTAGTGAATTCTATCGGATCCTTCTTTTTTATATCTATTTAAAGCAGCTGGATAAGGAGGCGGAGGTGTATAATCTCTAACAATTTCTTTCTTTAAAGCCTGTGGGTAGGGAGGTGACGACGTGTAATCCTCGAAACTAGGTTTCTCCCTTGTGTCGTATCCTCCAACCTTAGGTTTGTTAAGATTTTCCACCTTTTTATCTTCCTTGTCTTCCACAATTGCACCTTGGTTCCGAAGTTCTGCTTCGAATTCTTCCATTCGCTTTCTTGAAGTTTCAATATATTTACTCATTCGCTCTTCTAAGTTCACCATTTTCTCGTGAAATGGTGTATGAGCTCCATTATTGGCATAGAACTCCGATGGTCCTTGTCGAATTTGCTCATTAAACTCGAAATCAATGTCATCATGAGTTCGCCTCTCATACTCCTCAAGCGTCATGTTAGCAATATCTTCATCCATGTCAGCAGAAGAATCATTCCAGTAGTTGGTAGATTCGTTTCTCGCGTTTTGCAAACTTGATATTTGAACTCTTCGAATCCGGTTCTCATACTCTTCATACTCTTCAAGTGTCATGTTCGCAATGTCGGTTGGTTCGTTTCTCCAGTTTCGAAAAATATACGGAACCATACTCATGGTTCAGCACCTTCCTGGAAAACATTAACGGAAAAGAAAAACAGTAGAAAAAGAAAAGAAAAAATAAAAACAAACAAAACGCAAAAATTAACAAAACAGGGCCCAACCGTGGTTGGATATGGCCAGCCGCCGGTTGAACTAAAAACCCGTTGAGAAGAACTGTCCAACCGCCGGTTGAATAATCTCAGCCGCCGGTTGAGACTGAACAATTCGAGACTTTACAAGTTTTGAAATTTCTTTAACACTTAATTAAAATAACAAATTAATTAATTACAATAATTAATCAATTAAAAGTAATAAGTTCAATTAAAAGTAAAAGTATAAATAATTAAGTAGTACAAATAATTTATTACAGATTCTATTTACAAAGTTAATCAAAAGTCCTCGGTAGCCCCACTGTAAAATACTCAGAAGCGGAGAAGTAGCTCAGCGCTAAGATTATTAAAAATCCACTCCTTTAGGAAGCAGAACGACCCTCCTTATACCTCTGTTGTGTTGTATTCACATTGGGTGAGCCGATTTTTTAATCGATTAACGATGTACAAAAAAAATATCTTTTTACAGGGAAAAGTTTTAAAAAATTTTAATTTAACAAACCGCTTCCCCGGCAGCGGCGCCAAAAACTTGATGCGTATTAAGTAGTGATAAAAAAATAACAAGTTTTAATTAAATGGAAATTCTAAAGTTAACTTTAACACAACCAGGCAAGAATACCTGTTCGTATTATAGTATAGCTTAGGTAAGACCGAGTCGAACCACAGAGAAACGGTGTAAATTAAAATAATTAGTTAAACCTTAATTTACAAATTACAAATAAATAAGGGGTGCGTTTTAGTTCCGTACGAACGTTTTTAATTGAAAACGATTTAAACTTTAAACAATTAAAAGATAAAAAGTAACTAAAGATAATCAGATAGAGAAGTATGTATTTACTTAGATTAGTGATTTCTCGATTCAAGTTTCAGATATGTTTATTGAATTGTTGATTATTTATTACGGTGATTTTAACAAATTTAGATATTCCCCTGTTAAGGTTAACTAATCTTATAAGCTTTAGCTTAATACTAGATTCTCTTGAATACACTGGAATTTCTTCTACGTGTTATTAACCTAAACCTTATTCAATTAATACTATCAACAGATCATTGAGATTCATTCAGCAACTTCGTGTTAACGAACGTTTATAATTACTGATTAAATAACTATCACATTAATCAGGTTTTCTTAATTGCTATTCTCTTAACCTATTACCGGTTACAGTCTCAAGCCACAATTAACTAATAAATTACTTAATTGCAAATAATCAATCAACTCATACAAACCCTAGTTATAGCATAAGTCTATTGATCACGTTAAGTAACAATTAATCGACACACAATTAATATGGTTCTTTCAAATAAACTCAATAATCATTCATAATTCAAATCAACATAAACATATCATAAAACATTCATCTAAAAATCATTCATCTAAGCAAATACAATTAAAGAATTAGTTCATGCTCAAAGTAAGCAAAATCATATCTAAAAACATGTAATTACACATTGTAAATAGAAAAGATTAAGAATCAAACCCAATAAACCGAACCAAATATTCGTTAAGGTTGAAAACCTTCAAACCCTAGCTTCCTAGCCTCCAAATCGCACCTTCAGTCGACTTCTAAACCCAAAATCGAATTAGGCTTTTCTCAAATCGTATGGTTTATTCTGAATGAGGCCTCTATTTATAAAGTGCAGATCGTAAATCCAATCGCCGGTTGAAAGTTTCAAACGTCGGTTGGGTTGTCTTTTTACCCACGAAACCCAGTTTTGACCTGCGTGCTCAACCGCTTTCCGTTTTTAGATTCAACCGCCGGTTGGATGCTCCAGCCAGCAAGTGAAATTTCAGAAAAATCTGAATTTTTTATATGTTGTAGCCCTATGTGCTCTCTAAATTTGGGCTTTTAAATCACTCATTTTGGACTCCGTATGAGGAAGTTATGGCCAAAATACGAACGCCTAGCAGAAAACTCAGCTTTTATCATTTTCTTCCGTTTTCGATTTAAATTCCGTTCTTTTTACTTCAAACTCCATATTTAGGTCCTATTTGCAAATATAATCAAAATGAGTATCTAAAATCATATAAATGCAATAAAAATGGATATAAATGGAGAAATATTATTAAATAAAAGTGATAGTATTTGATGTTATCACTATTGCTGATTAAAGCTTCAAGCCACAATTATTTAACAAGTTAAATAATTGCAAATAACTAATAAACCTAACCAAGACTACGTTATAGAAAAAGTTGATTAATCACGTTAAGTAATAACTAAATATCAAGTAAATAAGATGGATCTTCGAATAAACACAATAAATTTCATAAAATTAATATTCCAACCTAAACACAGATTCAAACCTTCATCTAGGTTTTATTGTCTAAGTAAACACAATGGAAAATTAGCTCATAGCTAAAATACAAGAAATCATAATTAAACTTAAACAAAATAACATTGTTTAAAAAGAATAAGAAACCAAATCCAAACCGAAAACCCGAACAATCTTCGTGAGGGTTGAAAACCTTCAAACCCTAGCCTTCCTCGCTCCAAATTCGTGCCTAAAGTAGTGCTTTAAACCCTAAAGTCGAATTAGGTCAAAGTAAATCGTATGGTATAAAGCTGGGTAAAGGCCTCTATTTATAGAATCTGAAACCGCCATCCAACCGGCGGTTGGACCCTCCAACCGGAAGTTGGGCCTTCTTTCTGCGCAAGTAACAGGCGCGTTCCACCACCTATTGGCCTGCTAACATCCAACCGGCGGTTGGGCCTTCCAACCAGTGGCTGTGCTCGGAGTCCAAAATGTTCTTTCTTCGATCAGTCTTCCATCTTTATCTTTTTTCACTTTAATCCTTTTTCTTCGGTTTTTAGTCCTTTTTCCGTTCTTTTTCAGATTCAAGCCATAAATACACCTAATTGCAAATATGAACGAAATAAGTATATAAAATCATATAAATGTAACATAAATGTATTAAAAATAGGGAAATATTATTAATTAAATATATACATATTTGATGTTATCAAAAATTCACGAGAAGAATTATACAACTCATGACTTAGAGTTGGGAGCAGTCGTGTTTGCACTAAAAATATGGAGACATTACCTTTACGGTACCAAGTGTACAATTTTCACCGACCAAAAAAGTCTCCAACACATATTCGACCAAAAAGAACTCAACATGAGGCAATGACGTTGGGTCGAGTTGCTAAACGATTACGACTGTAAAATCTAATACCACCCAGGCAAGGCTAACGTAGTAGCGGATGCCCTGAATCGTAAGGAAATAGTTAAAACTCATAGAGTTCGTGCATTGGGAATGACAGTACGCACGAACCTCACCACACAAATTCGCGACGCACAACGAATGGCTTTAACTTTTGAACGCCTAAAAGAAGAATCCCTAAAGGGGACGGAAAAACAACTCGAATCTAAAGAGTATCAGGCGTTATATTATCTATTACACAACTATGTAAGTGTACCCTATCGTGTATAGTAGAGCTACAGTAAATCCGGTTCGTTCCATATGGAATGTGAAATTAAAAGTTATGTGAACTGTACTTAAACTAAACAAATAAGAAAATGTGGTGGTTTTGCAACCGAATTGTTACTTTGCAATTAAAACTACTAGAAATGTAAAGAAGTGAATTATGAAGAATTAGTTTAGAAAAGTTTATCTTATGTTTAAAATGATACTTACTTGGACTAGCTTAGTTTGTCAAAACCAGTTTACCTACGTTGAATTTGCAAATCTAATTAAGCTAGGATTAGCGTCCACTTTTTCTACACCTTAAGTTCAATTTACTAATTTATTATTTGATCCAGTAAATAACTTCCGTCAACTTTACTAATTCGCACGTTCAAGTCTAAATGATTATCCTATTTAATATCTGCGTCCGCAATCAATCAACAATCATTCATAGACAGATAATTGTAATGAATTACTAATATGAAAAAACTCCTGCTAAATTGATCATACAATAATCACCAATAAGATAAATCAACTGAAATTAAACTTGAATACACAAAGGTTTTATTTAACATAAATTTTTCAACAATAAACTCAAAGGATTAACACTCCTAATCACTAGCTTATATCATCCAAACAAGTAAAAGAGATATTAGCTCATAATTACACTAGAAAGAACAAGATTCATAATTAAAATCAAAGTAAACATTTTTTGGATTGAAAGAATGTTAACCGAATGATTTAAACATGATGTTGATCTTCGTGAACGAATGATTAGGTAGATGGAATGATCTTTAAAGATGATGAAAAACTTGCCAAGAAACCCCGAAATTCGTCTCTTATATCGCAATTATAAAAGATGTGAAGTTTAGGGTTCAATTTTCGTATCGATACCCAAAATAAGATTTCTTGTATGGCATACTTACCCGGTGGGTAAGTATGCATACCCGGGGGGTACTAATTACTCTTACTCGGACTATCTTATGGCTATCCGGTGTGTTCGTGTGCGTGTTTGGGAGGTACCCGGTGGGTAGGTCATTTTTACCCCCTTTTCTGTCCAAAATCATGATACGTTACCCGGTTTACATAAGTGAGTACCCGGCGGGTAAGCAAGCGAGTAAGCTCATTTTCTGCTCAAAACTTGATCTCTTCTCAAACTCACTCCAAATCTTTACCAAATGCGATTCTTTCACCATTTCTTCAACAATTACACCTAAATTCAATTACAAACTCAATAAGTACCAAAAGTTCATATAATTTACTACAAATAAGGTACAAAAGTAACGATATCACATGAGATAAACTTGTATAAAATGAGCGATATCAGTGAATACCTTATGAGATCACCTAGTCGTGTACATTTCACATACCAAGAATTGAGAGCATGCTTGTGTGAATCATCTTTGTTTTCTAAACAGATATTCTATTTATGCTTTTTTCTTAAGAGAAGTTACACATTTATAAAAACTAACTTACACTTTTAATTCCTCCCCAGAATCAACGTATATATAAATATTTTATGGGAAGTAAATAAGGAATTTAATATGAGTTTGTTTGAGGACAAGTAAAAGTCTAAGTGTAAGATACTTGATATCGCGTAAAAGTAATGTTTTTAACCTCGGTTCTTCCCCATTTAATTTCAATATTAGAAATACAGTAAAGCATTTACTTGTATTATTTTTTAAGGAGGTCAAACAAAGCTGATGCAAAAGGAATCGTGCAAAAGGACTAAAAAAATGAAATTTTTAGAGCGTATTCAAGATCGAAGACTCATGAACTCACTTACTCTAGCTTAAAGCGTATCTACCTGGATTTTTTGGTACCAAATTTTTCATTGTTTTATAGGAATCCAATGCAAAAAGAACTACTCGAATTGGACTCATAACGAAGAAGATAAATTGAAAACGTAAACCGAACAAAAAAAAACATTGTGTCTGACCGGTATCGTCCTCGCCCGACCGGTACTGGCTAAATGACTAATAACATCAAATAAGTACATATTTAATTAACAATATTTCCCTATTTTTAATACATTTATATTACATTTATGTGATTTTAGATACTTATTTCGTTCATATTTGCAATTAAGTGAAATTATGGCTTGAATATGAAAAAGAATGGAAAAAGGGACTAAAATAGAAGAAAAAGATAAAAGTGTAAAAAAAGAATAAGATTGAGGGTGGATCGCGGAAGAATATTCTGGAACCCGACCCTAACCGCCGGTTGGAGGCTAACAGGCCAAGAGACGGTGGAACACACGGCCCAACGGCCGGTTGGATTTAGGGTTTTGAAATCTATAAATAGAGTCCTTAACCCCAGAATTGGGAGAGAACTTCCTTAACCCTAATTCAAAAAAGGCAATTTTCTGAAGGTTTTAGGAACGAATTAGAGACACGGGATTGCAAGGATTTGTCTACGATCAAGCTTTCGACACGCGCTTCGCGATTCGGTTTTTCTTAATCTAGTTTCGTATTCAATTTAACATGTCGTTTCTTTGGATATTGTTTCTGATTTTGTATAACTTAATCATGAACTAATTTATCGTGTGTTTTCTTAGATGATAAAACCTAGATGAAGGTTTAATTGTTTGTTTACATTGGATATTAATTTTTATGAAGTTTATTGTGTTTATCCGAAAGATCCATCTTATTTAATTGAACTCTAATTGTTACTTAACGTGATTAATTAAACTTTGCTATAACGTAGTCTTGTCTAGGTTTATTAGTTATTTGTAATTGTTTAACTTGTTGAATAATTGTGGCTTGAAGCTTTAATCGGCGATAGGTTAAGAGTAATAATAATTGTTGAACATTATTTAATGTGATAGTTGTCAAACGACGATTATTAGATTCTTGTTGATTCAAGGTCGTTAGGATAAATCGCAATAAACGGTTGAAGTGCTTAATTAAATAAAGAATAGGTAGACAACACATAGAAAGGATTTCTTGTGTATTAATAATGAATCTTGTGTCTCATCTAGACTTTATAGGAATTGTTAACCAGATAAGGTAACTTTCCACAAAAGATTTATTCACAATAAAATTATCCAATGGTGTAAACATACATGATAACTGGAATCTAGGGAATAAAATTATAAGTAAATACATTCTTTTATCCATACTTGCCTTATAAATTGCTTTGTTTAATTTAAGCTTTATTAGTTTCTTATATACGTTCGTACGGAACTAAAACGCATCCCGTTGTTATTTACTTTTTATTAGTTTAACTATAAATTCCATTTTAATTAAATAAACACCGTTCCTAGTGTTCGACTCGGACTTACTGTAACTATATTATTATACGAATGGGTATTCTTTCCTGGCTTGTGTGATAATTATAATTGTAGTAATATCCATTTGATTATAAATATTTTAAACACGTTTAGCACACATCAAATTTTTGGCGCCGCTGCCGGGGAGCGATTTTGTTTTATTTATTTTAATTGGAATTTTTAGATAGTTTTTATTTTATTTTCTTTTTTTCTTTTTCTGCAGGTAGGTACCAAATCATGAGTAAGGTTCCTAAGATTTTTCAAAACTCGAGAAACGATCCTATCGAACACATGACGCTTGAGGAGTACATGAGCCTAACTCGTGATGACCCTTTTACGATTTCATTCCGATCATCATTTGCGGGGATGGTTCATCAAGTCATTGAGTATCCCCAATCTTCTATTTCCTTTACTTTTAATCAGGTTTCTAGTGAACTTGAAAAGGTAAAAGACAAGGAAGAAGAAGGAGCGATTTTGTCAAGGCTTGATTACCAAAACTCTAATGAGGAATTTTCTATACTAATTGGTTCAAATGACGAAGAGATCTTTGAATTGAGAAACCGAGATGGAGTTATGACGGAAGAAGAATTGATAGCTATTATGGATCCAACTATTGACGAAATTCCGTTATTATGTCCGGAGGTGGAACAATTAAAAGTAGATGATCGAGCGATAGTAAGGATTGGAGGAGGAAATGAAAACAGGACTTGCGGTGATCAGATATCAACCGAAACTCAGCTGGCGGTTGAGATCCAAACGGTGGTTGAGTTGTCTCGACTGGTGGTTGGAGTTTCTGGTAGCACAGGTTTGTTATTTTACACTTATGAAGATCCTTTTTGGCAATTCGACGGGAGGACAGTTTCTTGCAGTTTCTGAAAGGTCATGGAGCTTCACGAAAAGGAAATGTACCTGCCGTTAACGATAAGTATTTTAATTCTTTCAATTCAATAAATTTATATTTAAAGGTTACTTATCGATATTATCATCCACACGTCATCTTAAGTGTGGTAAAAGTCACTCAATTTTCAAGTAAATAAGGATGGAGTCAAGCTAGTGACTCGAACAAAAACAAGCGCTTCTCTAGCGGCAACTCGTGTTTTAATATTTTATGTTTTTAATTTTTTAATTTAATTTATTTTTCTTTTACTTGTATCTTTTGATCCGATATGTTTAATTTGTTGATTGTTTACCCTGATTAGAATGTCGACGTGTTATAATGATGCTGGCATTAAATTCAGCGAAAAATAGTCGAGGAATATGAATGCATCAGGCTGGCAGTTAGTTCATGTCACAACCCCAAAAACGGTCAACTTTGATCAGCGGAAGCAATTGTGTACGAGCAGGATCGTGGCGGCATAGGAACGTTACAACACAGAGCATATGATTATCGCTGAACAAAGTGATTAAGATGCCATAAATATAGTTGTTACAAAAGCTACGACTTTACAAGTCGTAGTAGTAGTGTTGTTGAAAAACATCAGTTTAAATGGTCACCATCTTAATATCCGGGATTTCGTAAACATGTTTCAAAAGTGGCATCCTAATTCGTCTTGGGGGGTTGTCATTCCAATATGCATGCAAGTCTTACATAAGCGCTAATTCCCTGAAAAACATAGTAGAAATCGTCAACAAATATGTTGAGTGAATTCACAGGTTTAATATCATTGTTAAACCAAGTTGTTTGTAAACTGTTGACGTACAAGTTAAAAAAAAAAAGGTGATCAACTTATGATCAAATATAGTTTTCATTTTCGTTAACATACGAGTCTAATAAGTTTCGTTTACGTTGGAGTTTATCCAAAAGTTTAGTTGGAAACGCATTTCCAAAATATGTTCCGTACGAGTCCCGCAGGATATCCACAAGTATAGTTTCGTTGTCGTGATGTAAACACATCCATTCGTAAACGTTTGGAAAATCATTCCAGTGTATAATTCGTAGGAACGCATTCCTAAATCGTTGTTCGTAGGAAGGCATAGACAGGATCCCCCGAAAGGTGAGCTAAACCTCACGAGTTAAAGTAACGCAACCCAACCCATAATCAAGCCACGACACAAATTCGTTGTTGCCTAATCGGACATGTAAATATACTCTCCGCTCTTAGTTGAAGGGACGTCACCCCGATAGTACTATCCGTATATTCAGTGGCTAGAGTCACCTAGCTAATGATTATGGTTGTAGCCATAAGGTATTTGATGCACTACACAGGTAAATCGTGGTTCGTACTATGATTCTTTGTCCATGCTCCCCAAAATAGTATGCAAATCATTTCGTAAATCAATAGTATTTCGTAATCATATAAAAGCATTCATAAGAAGTCAAGTTTTCGCATATAATATCAAAATAGTTGCTATGTTTTCTACCCCTAGTTTAAAAGCAGTAAAATAAGTAAAAGCAGGGGCTGTGAACTCACCTAGTGAGCTAAGTAGTAAAAGTGTTACCCAAATAGTATCCTTTAACGCCCTAAACGGAGGAGATAATTTGTATAAGTAGCTGGCTAACAGCCAAACTATGTTAGTTGTTCACTCGTTAAAAGATCTTTGTTGTTTAAAAATGTGTACGATTCTTTGGTGATGTTTCTGAATAATAGTATTTCCCAAAATATAATTATCAAGTTACGATTTGCGTTTGTGCATAATATTATATACGAATATTATATAGTTGTTTGTCGTGTGTATATATATATGACTTATTCGTTGTATATACATATGTATATATACATATATATATATATATATATATATAAAATATGAACAAACTACATATAAATATAGTTTATTACTCAAACGTAAACTATATATATATATATATATATATATATATATATATATATATATATATATATATATATATGATGAACAAACTACATATAAATATATAACAAACTAAAAATATATATATAGGTGTCGTTTTTGTTATTCGCGTGTGTGTGTGTGTATATATATATATATATATAAGTTTCGTTTTCATTTATTTGTAATTGCAAAAATGTCGTCTTTGGTTTCTCACATATTGCCATTATTTTTGTTCGAGTTTCATAGTAAAATATTTAAAATGTTCGTTTCGAGCTATAATCTAACATTTTTTTGGTTTGGTTTAAATTTTTCGTACCGAGGTTCGATTGGTTGACTTGGTCAAACGTGTTCGGTTTGACCCGAAACTTTTAGGAATGTCCTAAATACGTTTATAGAGCTCGGGAAAATTGTCGTTGCGTTTTGTGTTTAACCGGAAAGTGTCGTTATTTAAAACGCACCAAAACAGTCCCTAAAACCATGTTCCCAGAAAAATAGGTTCGTTTCCGAGCTCGATTTTACTAGTCACTTGTTCATGAAAAATTCCAAAATTTTTACACAACATTCCCACATATCTTAACTACTTTCCGTATTTTTTTCATAATTTTTAGTTAAGTGAAACTCGCTAAATAAATTCGTGACCAAGGGTGTGTCCAGAAACGACTATTTTCGACATATGTTCATAACTCAGTTTGTAACTCAATTTAGGTGTATTTTCAGGAGATGAGTTCCAAACGAAAGTTGAAGCTAACAAAATTACCAAACTTTTTCAAGTAGTTTTATATGTTTTTGTTACTCACATGATTTATTATGATTTTTCTACCAATGATAAAAATTCTGTCAAGAAAACAATTTCACCAAAGTTTTGTGTTCTTTAGTTTTCGTTATGTTTTAGTGCAAGGTCTTCCATGAGATGAGCATATAATATGTTAATACACTTAAATACATGAAAGAAAGTAGAGAGATGGAAAAGTTTAGTGTTTTGAAATATATAAATATGTTTTAGTGCAAGATCTTCCAAGAGGCGGCGGAACGCACGGCCTGTCGCACCCCCAAATTTGATGTGCAGCGGAAGTCGGGTCGGGGCGCGACTAATCATGGATCATTACACAAGTTATAACAAACGACCTCTAAATGAGACGTTTAGAATTTCATTCCATAAAAATACATTGTTCCCAAAAATTCACGTTTGTTCTATCAGCGAGTTCGCATAAAAGCCTAGAGATCTTAGTACATAACCAATACAAAAATAGTAATGCAGGAAAATCTCTCTGTTTTTTTGTAAAGCATGCGACTCGAGCTAGGGTTTCCCTGTAGGCCATCCTACTGTGTCTGCGAACCTGAGATTACATACTAAAACGGTCAACATAATGTTGGTGAGTTCATAGGTTTGAAACAGTTATCAAAAGTTGGTAATAATCACAAGATTTAATCAGTGTTGCACGAATGCAAAATAAGAGTATACTATTGCCATTAGTCTCACAGTTCGACGCTTAACCTAGTTTGTGCCTCGGGCAGATGCATAATCCAATACACCTGTAACAGTCAAATATTAATGCGTCCGTGGGTCGGCTAGAGCGACTAGCCCGGACGGGGATGTCAATCCCCGATAGATCTATCCAATAATACTCGCGCTTATACAATTAACGAACTATGATAAAGTGAGGACTTTTAGTGGATTAAAGGTCTCATGCAATCCGTATAAGAGTTGTTTCAGTACTTGTGATTATAAAACAGTGTATGTAATCTCACCCCATAGTATAAAACAGTAAAAGTGGGGCTATGAGACTCACCTGAGTCTTGAAAGCAGTTATATCAAAGAGTGGGTGTTCGTGTCCCAAAGTGCAATCTTCTAGCGCCCTAAACGCGTAAGATTGTATGTAAGTGGTGGGTTAATGTCCACTTATGTATGCAAGTGGAGGATTAATGTCCACTTGTGCTAGTCGTCCACCCAACTAGTTATGTCCAAAGTGTGTTTATCATATGTGTTTAGAAAACATGTACGGCCCGTTGGTGACGTTTTGTAATAATAATTCTCACATACATTATTATTATGTTTTGTTTCGTTGTATACTTGTAATAGTATATGTGTTGCGTTTAAGAGTAGTGTCGTATATGATATCGTTGTTGTCTCACGAAAACGTTCCTTAGTAAAATAGGTTTTCAGTCAGACTGTTTTATGCGACACAAAAGTTGTGTCGCTATGAGGTGTTGCGACACAAAGGTAGCGTCGCAAAGTATGAAATTCAAATAGTTGTGCGACACAAGACTTGGTGTCGCAAATCGAGGATTTAAATAGGTGTGCGACACGGTGCTTTGTGTCGCAGGTTAGTACTGTTCGATATAAAATGTTGCGACACGAGTTAACACTGCTTGTCTAGCGACACTAGGCTTGTGTCGCAGGTTGCAACACAAGTTAGTACTGCTGGCTTATAAATGTTGCGACACAGGGATTGGTGTCGCAGGAGTATTTCGAAAATCAGTAGTGCGACACAGGGCTTGTGTCGCAATGGTTTTGGGCCATCTGCGACACAGAGGACCTGTTGTGATTTCGGGTTCGGGATTGTGGTCAAACGTGCTCGGTTTGACCCGAAACTTTTAGGGAAGTCTTAAATATGTGTTTGGAGCTTAGGAAAATTATCGTTACGTTTTGTGGTCGACCCGAAAGTGTCGTTTTAAAACTTTTGCAAAAACAGTCCCCGTAGTTAATTTTCCAGATTTTGAGTCGTTTTTGTGGTTCGTTTTGACTCGTCAAGTGTCGAGATAAAAATCCGAGAAAATTACCAGTTGTTCATATGTGTCTTAACTACTTTCAGTAATTTTTCTACAGTTTTTGGATAAGTCTAAGTATTTTTAATAATTCCATTTGTCCTCTGAGGTCCAAAGTCGACCAATCTGGACACATGTTCAAAGATCGAATTACTGAGCAAAATCTACACACTTTTAAAGAAAGTTGTCTAAACGACATTTGTACCTAACAAAATTTTTGAGATTTGAGCGGTGGTTTCAAGTCATTTGGAGTCGTGTAGCTCGAGTTATGGACTCGAGAAGTTGAGTCAAAAATCTGTCACCCGAGACAGAAATGCGACACATTTTTGTAAAATCATTTTCGGGTATCAAACGGTGTCGAAAAATTATGAAACCACTTGGAGATGAAATCCAACTCTTTAAACTTAACTTTTGCCTTTTGATTCGTCCATTTTGGTTGAGTTTTGAGCACGAAACTTTCCCTTGAAGTCGGGCCAAGTTTCTGCCCAGAAACTGTTAAGGATTCTATGTTTTCAAAAACGATTTTCGACTTTGTTTTTGGACATAATCTTGTTATATGGACATTATAACATGAATATAAGTGTGTTCCAAGTAAAATAAAAGGGGGATAGAGTTTCTTACAAAGAAGTTGATGAAAGCACGAAGAATGAAGGTCGAAAGCTCGTTTTCTTGATTTTTCTTGCAAACCGAAAGAGATGATGCTAAGGTGGTTTATGGTGATGCTTGTGGTGGTTTGTGGTGGTGATTAGGGATGTATTTTGGGGCTGGAATTGCAGAGAAAAAAGAGAGGAGAGAGTTGAGAGAGTTTGAGTGTGAATGTGTTTGTGTGTTTGAGTGAATGTAAGAATGAGGGAGGTATGGGAGGGGTGTCTTGGCATGGTGGTGATGTTGGGTGTAGGGGGGCCGGCCAGGGGGGCCCACTAGGGGTGGGGGAGTGTTAAATTTTTGTTCCCCAAGTTTACGTTACGTGTGGTGCCCGTTTACTCGTTCGTTTCGTCGTTCGTTTAAACGTTAACCGTTTATTATTCAAGTTTTTCGCTAATGATTTATTCGCGTATATTTTGATTGAAGTTTTATTTAAAATACTTCTTTTTAAGTCATTGAAATATATTTCGGGCTTTGTTCGGTTGTCGGGCGCGGTTCGCGCGCTTTTGTCGCGTACGGTGCGTTTTATACGAAACATAAAACGTTTTCGATATTATTACCACGTTATAAGTTAAATGACAATTATTTATTATAATTACGTTATTTATAAAATATTTTTCACCAACGTCCGTATTATTGTGTCGGATTCCATCCGATCGAATTTGCGTAATTAAAAATTTAATTACATACGTGTATATATTTATATAAATACAAACTGTTACTGCACTTAGTCCTATTTCATACTAAATACATGTAATAATGATCTATGATTAATCACTAATGGCGGCCTAATTCGTCGGGTGTCACACGGCCTAACCGCCGGTTGGATTTAGTGTTTTGAAATCTATAAATAGAGTCCTTAACTCCAGAATTGGGAGAGAACTTCTTTAACCCTAATTCAAAAAAGGCAATTTTCTGAAGGTTTTATAGAACGAATTAGAGACGCGGGATTGCAAGGATTTGTCTACGATCAAGCTTTCAACACGCGCTTCGCGATTCGGTTTTTCTTAATCTAGTTTCGTATTCAATTTAACATGTCGTTTCTTTGGATATTGTTTCTGATTTTGTATAACTTAATCATGAACTAATTTATCGTGTGTTTTCTTAGATGATAAAACCTAGATGAAGGTTTAATTGTTTGTTTACGTTGGATATTAATTTTTATGAAGTTTATTGTGTTTATCCGAAAGATCCATCTTATTTAATTGATCTTTAATTGTTACTTAACGTGATTAATTAACCTTTGCTATAACGTAGTCTTGTCTAGGTTTATTAGTTATTTGCAATTGTTTAACTTGTTGAATAATTGTGGCTTGAAGCTTTAATCGGCGATAGGTTAAGAGTAATAATAATTATTGAACATTATTTAATGTGACAGTTAACAAACGACAATTATTAGATTCTTGTTGATTCAAGGTCTCTAGGATAAATCACAATAAACGGTTGAAGTGCTTAATTAAATAAAGAATAGGTAGACAACACATATAAAGGATTTCTTGTGTATTCATAACGAGTCTTGTGTCTCATCTAGACTTTATAGGAATTGTTAACCAGATAAGGTAACTTTCCACAAAAGATTTATTCACAATAAAATTATCCAATGGTGTAAACATACATGATAACTGGAATCTAGAGAATAAAAGTATAAATACATTCCTTTATCCATACTTGTCTTATAAATTGCTTTGTTTAATTTAAGTTTTATTAGTTTCTTAAATACGTTCGTACGGAACTAAAACGCCTCCCTTTGTTATTTACTTTTTATTAGTTTAACTATAAATTCCATTTTAATTAAATAAACACCGTTCTTAGTGTTCGACTCGGACTTACTGTAACTATATTATTATAGGAACGGATATTCTTGCCTGGCTTGTGTGATAATTATAATTGTAGTAATATCCATTTGATTATAAATATTTTAAACAAGTTTAGCACACATCAATGAGACACCAACCGACCAGTATCAGCTGGCCAAAACTAGTAAAACTAGTACCAGCCCGCCACCGACCAGTACCAACAAAATGTCACCCGGTCCGTCTAGTTTTTGGCTGGACCACTATCGGGTGTCCTTTTTCGTTTTTTTTTTCAGTGACGTGTCACTAAATTTTATCCCCATAAATACCCAATTCACTCACTAATCAAACACTCTCTATGCTCTAAAATTAATCTTTGACCCACTTTAATTTTTTCTTTCCACTTAGTTGTTTCTCTCTCTACTCTCTTTCTCTAGACTAGTGTAATTATTTAATTATTAATAAAATTATTTATTAGTGAGAGAAAAGTATGAGATTAATTTAATAGTTAGTAGTAGTGGCTAGCTATTAATGTAACGCTTTAGATATTCGGAAGTAACACAAGTGTTATTCGGCTCGCAACGTTTACGGGTAATATCTTTCCTTTTATTTTATTAATTTATCATAATGTTCTTGTTTGATGTTTGTGATTTATTATGTTTTGTGAGTAGTTACTTGTATGTTTGCCATTATTTAGATAGTTATATTAAGGATGATTTTATTGAGATTCAACATAAATACCATAAACTGACCGAGCCCTCAGTATAGCGTTGGAAATACAGATGTGTGTAGTACAAACGTGGAAGCTAAGAAAAGACCGTTGGTATAATATGTTGCGGATTAATATAGGAACCTTAGTGTTTTGAATTTGATTTCTATCTATTATTTTAAACCTCATTATCACTATCGCCTTTCCACTGATAAACGTGATTAAAACCATTTTATTAATTATATGTGTCAAAACTATAGTCAGAATAAGAAGCCATGGAAATATTCTAACATGGTAAATTACTATAGGACGTTTTTAAACATGGTTAATGTTTGAAGCCATGTAACACTACAAGTAAAATACATGGTGGATTACTAAGGAATTTATTGGGAAGTTTAAAGCAATGGTTGGTTTAAAGCAATGGTTGGTTTAAACCATAGATGAGATTTTATGATAAAAACTTAGTTTATCTAACACATTTAAATTTTCTCAAAACCATTTATAGAAAGTAATTCAAAACACAACCAATATTGGGAATTGTTATACTTTGTTATCGTTTAAATATTTATGACGCTAGATCTAATTTATGGAATACTCTTTCTAGTTATTCACATGACTATAGCCTAGATATTAAGAAGTCGTGAATCTTGATTGTGGTAAGTAGTTATGTGTGCTTAATTCATGATAAAGTAGGAAGCTACGAGAACATTGTTTAATACATAGGAATTACTATGGAATTACTGTGTATCTTTTAGTGAATTACTTAAATAACGCAGGGTAGATGTAAGAAGCTTTGGAAAGCACTGTTAAGTAGTGAAGTACACTGTGAATTACTGAAAGACATGGTCTGCATATAAAACAATGTTAAAGCATTAATTTATAATCTAGGGATGTATCACTGATTAAAAATGAGAGGTCTAGGTCATAACTAAAGTAATATGAGCTCTTAAAATATATAGGATTGAGTCTAGAAAAGAAAGCGAATGTCCAAATGACCTAAGATGCTTAAACCCTTAAAGTCTACAACTGATAGTTTAAACATACAAAGTAAATAATCTGTTACACACTTAGAAGAATGAAAGATAATCTTATGTGTTAAGATCGATCGGAGTTATAAGTCAGTACACCACTTTATTTCATGAACCTTGATTTACACCAATAAAGGTTGCTTATACCGAGGTCTGTCAGTCTATTAAACTAAACTGGTAGGGTTTACACCAAGGTCAGTCAGTCTATTAATCTGTTACACCAATAAAGGTTCAAGTGTTTACACCACTTTATTTCATGAACCTTGATTTACACCAATAAAGGTTGCTTATACCGAGGTCTGTCAGTCTATTAAACTGAACTGGTAGGATTTACACCAATAAAGGTTCTAGTGTTTACACCGAGGTCTGTCAATCTATTAATCTAAGAGTGTCCTCGTCATAAAAATCATCCTGACGTTATACTATCGCAAGTCATGGAAAATCACGTCTTCCATATCCCAAGTTGTTCCATATATAATAGCTAGCTTAGTTTTAATTTTATTACTTTCGTAGTTTAAAATAGATAAAAAAAACCAAATAAACCCTTATCCAACAAGTCAAACTCTATCTTGAATAGTGAATTATCCGAGCAAGCTCCACATAATTCAACCGTCTGGACACGACCCTAACCATCCTTACCACGTACTAATATTAGAACATGTATCTAGTGCCAGTAGGTAGTTCAGAGGTTTAGGCCCGATCAAAATAGAAATTTTAAGACACGCATTGATCACTCATGTCATCGAAATTCCAACGACCTGTTTTTGCATCACAGTTTTAAAATCTGGTGCTTCACAATTGAGAAAGTTGTACGTCAAAAATATAAAACTAACTCATCTATACTCATTTGATGTCTTACAACATGAGAACTGTCAAGGCGCATCGTTCTTGATAAAATCAGTGCATCACGACGTTAAGTTTGTTGCATCACAGTGTTAAGTCTAGTGCATCATAGTTGCAAAATTAGTACGTCAAAAGTACAAAACCAACACATGTATATTATACGCTTTTGAAATTTTACTAAATTGGAACTGTCAAGGTGCATCGTCATTATAAAATCATTGCATCATATCACAACTAATTTTGACAAACTAAATCTTTTGAAGACATTTCATCAAACACTCTGTGTGCGTTTTTAAAAATACGCATTTGAAAAATAATATTGATATGAACACTTGAACAAATCTGAAATATTAAAGATTAAAATGAAATAGTGAAAATAACTCCTTAAATCGTTTTAGATCTACAAATCTATCCTTAAATTCATTTGGATCTAAAACATTAACCTCAAATTTTGTGTCTTCTTCTTCTTCTTCTTCTTCTTCTTCTTCTTCTTCTTCTTCTTCTTCTTCTTCTTCTTCTTCGATTTTCGTATATAGTTAAGATAGAGGTGAAGATTACACGACTTTTTCAAGATTTAGGAGAGAGAGAGAACATATTGAGTATTTCTTTAATGTAGTACGACCAGTTCACCATGGAAAGCGAATTCGAATAGTATGTGTGTGCTTGAGAGAGAGAACGATGTGAAAGATGGCGGTTGACATGGGTCGCCAAGAGTTCACTTGTGGCAACAACTTGTGGTCAGGAGGTGGAAATGAGAAAGAAGTAGGAGGTTAAAGGATTCAGTTCTATTTATCGGGTTAACAATTTGCCACTAAAGTTCTATAGTTTTACCCTTTTGTCATCACGTTTTTATTGGTCATTAATATGATATCCTTGTTAAATCAATGGCTGAGATTTACTTTCTACCTTCTTGCATAAACATATATTTTCTCACGAACCATACTCATTAAAAAAATCAGACAAATCATTGAGGTTATGAATCAATGTCATTGGTACAAAACATATTTGTCTCTTAAAATATATGGTTAAGGTTCTGAAAGGCAACTGCATTTTGAGGGAAAAGTTGAGCAGAAAAGTTGAGCAGACGATCTCAGTCGTTGATTTTTATAATCAACGACCCAAATTCACTGCATTTTAACAATACTATTTTTGTAAAATTCAGTATAAATGTAAAATACAGTATTGTAAATTTAGACTCTTAATGCGGTTGATATCGTGTCTCTCTCCTTTCTTAAAAATACATGATCCACACAATATTTTATTTATCTTCAATTTTTTCTTTTACCATTTTATCCATCATTTCAAAATTCAATATCATGTTACGTTTTTAAAATTTTGTTCAACAAACATTTCCCCATTTGTACAACGAAGAAGTAGCAAATCAAAACAAAACAAAACATGTTTTCTCGTTCTCTTCAATTGACATATCACATGTCCACCTCTCTCTTTCTCTCTCTACAACTAAACCTCCGATAGTAACGACGTCGTTTCACTACCAACATATCATGAAATGAAGTGTTTTCACTTCACCAACGGCGATAAAAAACCTGAAACTGAAAACGCCGTCGTTTCAAGGTCATCCGCTAGGGTTTCATGGGCTCGTTCTCTCAGTATTGCATCAAGCACCTTCGATACAACTCGCCGTTCCGAGTACGATTCAGATTACACATCCACTGAGTTCACTGACTCGTTAGGGTTTCTAGAATTACTAACTCAGCGACGTGCTAACGAACTTAGGGTGTTTAATTTCGCTGAATTGAAATCTGCTACTAAAGGTTTCAATCGTTCGCTTATGATCGGTGAAGGAGGTTTCGGTTGTGTTTATAAAGGTGTTGTTAATGTCGCTGGAGAAGGAGCCGGCGATGGTAACGAGGACGGAGGTGATGGTGGTGATCCGTCTTTAGATGTTGCTATTAAGCAATTGAACCGCAATGGATTTCAGGCACGTGTTTTATTATTTTGGTGCTTTTTGTTTAGTTTTATTGATTTACTAGCTTTTTTAGTAATTGAGATAAATTAATAAATAATTATAGTAATACTTAAAATGTGCTGGCTTAGACCACTCCCAACAACCGACTACAGTCAGTTGTTGTCAACTCATTGCCACGTAGCTTTATCCAAAACTAACTGATCACCGTCAATAATGACACCGTCACTTCAATTTTGGGTCCACATTTACCAATATACGTTTATTTCTATACACTAAAAAAAAGAGACGCGTCCCTTAACTTCGCCGGATATCCGACCATTGCAACCGATGGAGCCAAATTGACCCTTCTCGGGCAATGGCGTCACTAAAGTGACGCCCATCACTTGCATACTGATGGACCAAGTGACGGTCCATTGGGAGGGGTCTTAGGTTAGTGAATGCAAACGATTTGAGCTTTTATCAGCTTAAGTTCCGTGTTTGAAATATATAATGAGCTGAGTTTGAGTTTAAAATATGTAACTAGTTATTTGCAAATGATGTTATTGTTCGATTTTATTATTTTAGGACAATTTTCTAAAGGTTTTCGAGTCGCTGCAATGGAGCTAAAGATTTTATTATTTTACTACAAATTTCTAAATGTCACTAATTTTTTGTTTTGAACCAAATGGAGAAATTTTGGACTTAATGTCAAGCATTTTAATTTGTATAAATACATTAATTATGATTTGTGTTATTGAGTCTAATGTTTATATATTTCTAAAATAAGTTTCGTTACTTAAAATGATACCTATGTAAGTATTCAAGCAGAGTCGATGATCAAAGACCCTCCATCATGGAGGCCGAGCTCGACTCGTTGGTAGCACTAGTGATGTGTGATTGATGGCTTAAAAATGAGTTTAGATTCATATGTTATGTGCAAAGGTGGCTTGTGTTATTACATTGGTTCATCTTATGTATTTTATTTTATATTATATGTTCTAGTTTTCAGGGGCATAAAGAGTGGATTAATGAAGTGAACTTTTTGGGAGTAGTGAATCATCCAAATTTAGTAAAGTTAGTTGGATATTGCGCTGAAGATGATGAAAGAGGGATTCAAAGGCTTTTAGTTTACGAGCTTATGTGTAATAAAAGCTTGGAAGATCATTTATTGGCTCGAGGAACATCTCCTCTTTCGTGGATGACGCGTTTACGGATCGCTGAAGGTGCGGCTCGTGGTCTGGCTTACTTACATGAAGAGATGGACTTTCAGGTGCGATATTGTATTATATGCTTGGTTACATTTACGTATTTTATGATCATCGTAGGTTGTGATTTTGATGCGTTTTGAGTATTGGATTATTGATTTAGGATGGAAATTTTGTTGACTAGGCGTGAATAATATCTTCTAAGAAGAAGAATGAATGTGTGGAGTAGAAGGAAGATAGGAAACTAATCCATCCAATAAGTTTGGCATGATTATTCAAATTTGACTTTGTGGGATTGTTATATTTACAGTTATTGCATTCAAAATATAGATTTATACAATGAACATGTGTTTTTAGGACATTTTGATGCTCTTACGAACCTGCTTAAATTGTTGACTAGGCGTAAATTTGTATCTTGAGTTTAAAGAAAGTTGCGTTGTGGCGTTAATTGGCTGACCCAGAAAATTTAATCACCGGTAGCACAAAAAATTTGAAGCTTACACTACTTGGTAGTTTATAAAGTTTATTTAAATAGTGAGGTGCACCACCTAATATGATTGGTAGCACTCTTAGTGAACCAATGACTATTCAACTAATTTTACACTAAGTCAGCTTAATTGACTGGTGGCACGTGCCACCACTGACTATAACGTAGGTCCACCCCCTTGCCGCATTAAAAGTAGCGATTTACGAGTCTCTACATTTGGAAGACATGAAAAAGGGGTTCGGCTTTGATTTTGAAATGTATGTGATTTTTTAACATTTGGAGAAATCTGTATCTATATCTATATATATACTTACAACAGATTTTCACATGAAATGCAAACTGAAGAGAGATCCATCTAGAATATGAATGACCATTATTTTTAGGACCTTCGTCACTAAATTAACTATATAGTTATTTTATTTTCTGTTAGTAACAAATATGAAGATCTTTCAATATTTCAAAGTCTTTTTTTGTTGTATTTCTACATGTTTGGAAGTTATTATATCATAATTATAATATATTAAATGCAAGTGACATATCTAAAATTGCACAAACATCCTTCGATTGTATCAAGAGTAAGTATTCCTTGGTAGCGAAACAATACTATCCTTAACAATTACATAACACAATAGAACATAAGACTTCAATTCAGTGTTATGGGGTTCTTTCCATTTTGCAGACTATCCACTTCGATCGAAATAGAAGTAAGGTGATTGGTTTTCTATCTTAAGCAGATAGTAAACGTTAACTAATTGCCATTCCACTTCTCCTTATGTTCCTAGTGTCTATTACAAGATACTTGTGATGGATTACAATACTACTGAAAAGGAACAAAATCGTTCATTTGAGAGTAGCAATATTAACCAAGTTATCAGAAATGGGTGACTTTGGGCAAGTTTTCTCACTTTGTCGGCTCATTTGTGCCCAGGCCGATTAAGAGTAAGGTTCCAATGGGTCATTTAAAACTTTTTGCTAAAGTCGAAATGGGATGAGATTAATAAATTAGTCATATCACCTACTAACTACCGTCTTCACCACCATCACCTACCAATTGCTGCTGCCCCCACAATCACCAAAAACCGTAGGTAAATGAAGCATAACCAGAAAGCTAAGAACCAAATAGTGTGTCCACAGCAACTGCTTGCTATGTTTTCCTTTACTGTCGTAATTTAAAAGGATAAAGGGAAACTCTTTTTGATCCGACATTGCAACCGGAAACGTGACCACCTGTTTTTCTACCTATAGAATACGTTAATAAGAATGTTGCCGTTGAGCTCTTAACTGATATCGATATTTAATTGGTATTTGAGGTGTACTTAGCTTGACTAAGTTCTTGTTCAACTGAACAACTTCGAAAACTTAGAAAGGACGAGACAATGAAGTTATAATTACCAGACTCAAACTATTAGTTTATTGCCTCAAGGCAATTCTGTTTATAAAGAATGCATACATTTACATTTCACTTTTTATGATCTTCTCGAGATCATTCTTGAATGTTGCCTAGATTTTGTGTAATGCCATTCATACTTTGCCAATGATGGTTCATGATCAGTGATACGATCCCGATAATCTCTTAAATTGCAAATTCTGCTATTTTTTGCTCACGTGAAATTTGTTTAATTTATAAGAGATTGTCACAATTATTACTGAATCAAGGTACAAATGAAATCCAAAATAATTATAATTCTTTTTTTCCCCATAAGCATCATAGAAAAATGGTTTGGGTTCTCTTATAAGTTAGTAACACACATGTGTGTCACATACAATAACTACAATCCATACGACATCAGATTCATAGGCGCATAGCTTAATAGATTCATAAAATGTTAGTCATAAGTTTCGTTATCCATATAGATATCTTCAATGATGCACTGTTCTTATTTATTTATTTATATTTAAAATTGTTAATCTCCTTGCGTTCTCAGATTTATATTCTTTTTCCTACTGATGCAGTTAATCTTTCGAGATTTTAAAACTTCAAACATTCTTCTGGATGAAGACTTTAACCCGAAGCTCTCAGACTTTGGACTGGCAAGACAGGGTCCAGCTGCTGGTCTAAGCCATGTCTCAACAGTTGTAAGCTCGTCTATCTGATTGCATAGGTGACATAGAACCTTAATAAGTCCATTTTCTTTATTTGACTTTGTTCTTTGTTTTTTTCCAATAGGTTGTTGGGACAGTAGGTTATGCAGCTCCAGAATACGTACAGACTGGTAGACTAACAGCCAAAAGCGATGTTTGGAGCTTTGGGGTGGTTCTCTATGAGCTCATCACGGGTCGGCGAGCAGTAGAGCGTAACTTACCTAAAAACGAACAAAAGCTCTTGGAATGGGTGAAACCTTACATTTCAGATTCAAAAAAATTCCACTTAATTATTGACCCGCGTCTTGAAGGAGAATACTCCCTCAAATCAGCTCATAAACTCGCATCTTTAGCCAATAAATGCTTGACAAAAACCCCCAAATCCCGACCCAAAATGAGTGAGGTGGTTGAGATGTTGGGAAGCATCATTGATGATATGTTGCCACCTCAAGAGGAACCCGAAACCCAACCCGTTGTAGAAGAGCCCGAAGAAGGTCCAGAACAACTGGATTCAGTGAAAGAAGGGGGTTGTGGAGGGGGTAACTACGTGAGACGCGTTTTTGAATTTAAAGAATTGGTTAGTTTGCGGAACCGATCATGTGGGCGATTGGATTGGAAATACTGGACACACGGGAGTCGTTGAAAACAGTTGTCCTTGCATCTGTGTAGTGTACCCGATTTGTTTATTCCATTTTGAGACGGGTTCTGAATTGTATAATTAATAGACCTATGATAAGCAAGTTCAAGTAGTTCTAAGTTCTCAATTTCGAGTCTAACAAGCTAGTAAAATGATACCAAGTGCAATTGCTACTAGCCCGTTGTTGGTGCACCGTTTAGTGAACCGACATTTTCTTTCAAACACAATGGGCGAACCATTCATTTAACTTATGTTACAAAAACAATGCATTTCCCAAAACTTTTAATTGTTGTAACAAGACGTAGAGAAAAAGGCTCAAGAAACAAGCTCTCGACAGCATTATAGACTTTTGCTAGATTTATTGGAAGTATAGAAATAAACATCTCGAGGCTTTCTCCTAATAATTCATCATTAGTTAATTTCGTAACTAAAACTTATAGTATTATGGTTATATAATATATAATATGGAATGGGCCTTAAAGTAGGTGTGATTTAAAATAAAGTTTGAAAAAGAGGGAGTAGAAAGTCATAAACCAAAAGGCACATTTGTATGGTAAGTGCCAGTGAGACAGCATTCAAACTTGGCCCATTATTCACAACCTACTGCACCCACAAAACCTTTTTATTTGACATTTATAACATCTTTATCCAAATCCCATTTACGTAGTCTTTAAACTCGAAACAAGTGGACACTCAACAATTATTTAATAACATTTTATATGTTTTCCATCAGCTAAAAAGAGTTCATGTTCAACCCACAACTCAAGTTGTCCCCAAGTTCTTTTTACTACATAATACATCGTACCCGCGATGATAGTCTAATGGTGAGACATGTAACATAAAAGCAGAAGTTATGAGTTCAATCCTCATCATCCACATGTTCATTTAATCGCAAGCTACGCAATTTACCTCTCTTATCTTGGCCGTGAGATCGGTTAGTGGGGAGCTGCCAGAATGTCAGTTTTACCCTTTACTTCATAATACATCACTTTGTTTCAAAAATATAAATCTTGTAGAACTGGGACAAATGGGAGATTTTAACAAATCTCAATGACATAGTTGAAAACACTTTACACAAAGATCTCGTATTACATTACTTAAAATATTTTAATATACATGTTGGAGATGGTCTCTAAGACCGTCACATTCGTGTACCTATTTTAAGCCTTGCATATCATTTATTTAGTTTAGATCGTGTTCAATCCATTTTGTTGATACTTGTCATGTACCTTTTTGTTAACATGATTTAACTTACAAAATTTTTAATGTACTAAAATAACTTTTGGGTAATTACGTTTAGATAATTTTGATACTTTATAAACCATTGAAATAAAGAGTTATAAATCAACATGATGGAATAGTTAGGATTAATACGAATCTATGTTTGATATATATATATATATATATATATATATATATATATATATATATATAATGAAATAAAGAGTCTATCCACAAACGAAACTATAGAATCCTAATTAAAGACACGAACATTTACTTGATTGGCCATATTGTTTTGGGAAACATTAAAAAAATGAAAAATCACACAAATTCGAGTTAACTTATACACATTTTATAGAGTAAGGTTCAAAAATGAGTAGATTAACTTTTAACAAAAATAATAAGAATGTGTCACGTGTCACAAAATTCAATTTTGTTCACATTTTTAAAAATTAAATATTTTACAAACAATAAGTCAAAAAATTATAAAAATTGCACCATAAAAATCATCATTTTTTTTCTCTCCGGACAAGTATCATATGTGATACCAATAATTATCACATGTGGTACCAACGAGTTTGTAAAACCCATAAAAAAAAGTCGTCGAAAGTATATCATGTGAGATGTCTAATCGAAAAGGAAAAAATGTTGATTTTTTTGGTGCAATTTTTATAATTTTTCAATGAGTCATTTTTGAGATATTTAATTTTTAAAATCGTGAAGAAAATTGAGTTTTGTGATATGTGACACACTCTTATTGGTTCATCCATTCTCATCAAAATTTTCATTCTTATAACCTCACTCACATTTTATATCACCATTTGTCTTTTTTCTTTTCTCTAATAGTTTTATAAAGGATAATTGTAGGGTACTCCTAATCCCGTATAATGTTTCAATGGTGCGTTTGTCTCAACCGCAAGGAGTATCAACGTTGCGCAAATCATCTATCCACAAATCACTCACTGAGGCACGGATTCGAACACCTGACATGTCGGTCACACATATGGGGTTTGGACGTTTGCGATGGCGGTACGACTTGGGCAATGCCCGCTTGGTTTCTCTAGAGTTTTGTAACCCCTGAAAATTTATATGAATTTAGAAAATACGTTCAAATGTAAGGGTAAGAGTTATCATTTTTAAGAATATGAAATGTAAAAAATCTTAAATCACAGATTTTCCATTTCTTGAACCTTTTTTTTTCTTCGGAAAATATCAATTTGAACATGCATTTTATTTTTTCAGTTTATTTAAAAAAAATACAAAAAACATTAGGAGTTTGCTGTAATTAAAAACGTTTTGAAATTCTCAATCGTAGACGAAGCAACTTTCAAGACAATGACTTTTAAGAAAGATCTTGTGTATATTCGAAAACCAATAATCTAAATCTCGACAATTTGAGTAAATCATATTTCATAAAGGAACGTGAGTTACAATTAATCAATCAACGAAAGCTGTGTTTATGATTACATACATAAAAGAATCTATGTTAAGACTTAAAAGTATCTTCAACGCTATAAATTTTACTAACAGTGGTGATATTTTTATCATTAATTTGATAAATTCATCACAAATGTACAGCAGTACATTACAAACAAGTGATGTATGGATAATAGATTTATCAAAAATATTGGTAAAAATATCAACCGCTTGCTACTAAAGTTTATACTTTTGCCGGTTTATGACACACCACATCAGTTTTACTACACTATAACTTAACTTTCACTTTATATTAATTCACATTTCAATTTCAATCCAATTTCAATTTCAATCAAAGGATGGTTGAGTCCACATTTTTCTCTCTTGATTCATGCAAGTTCATGTGCACGATGAAATAATGCAAAGTTAATTAAGGCGAAGTCCACATAACCATGAAATCATAGGTGCATAGAGCTAAATTTTCATATAGATCAACTTGTATCCTACAAGGAGAACAAACTTTGATTACATGCGAACTCAACCCCCAAATAGATCAAGTAATCTGCTCTCTTCTCAAATAAGGTCAACCCAAAATAACTATACAATCATTTAGCCAAAATCAATTCCAATATAGACATACACCAACATTATTGTTGCTCCCTATAAATCTTCAACTCACTTGCTATAAATAGCAGAGACCGAAGGCCTCGGATAGGCAGTGGAACGACTACCACCGCTTGTAGCACCACCATCTCGAGACACCAGTCTCCTCCCTTGAGCCTCGTTAGCTGAATGTCTTCGTAATTTCATCATTCCCTTTGGATCTTGAAGTAATTCTAGTTCTTTCACCACCTCATCCATGGTAGGTCTGAACCTTGGATCCATTGAAACACATCGTAGGGCTAGGTTAGCGGCTGCGTGGGCCCCATCTAAGGTGTACTGGCCTTCAAGGCGGTTGTCAAGAACACGGAAGAGTTTCCTTTTATGAGGAAGGTAGGGTTTGGCCCATTCTACTAAACTGTGTTCACCCGAAGGTCGGTTTTTGTCTACTGCTCTTCGGCCCGACAACATTTCAAGTAGGACCACACCAAAACTATACACATCACTTTTTGATGTCAAATGACCTACAATGACCAAACATACATGAGTACATAAGGTTAAGAAAGTGGGTACTATATCAAATCAGTTATAGTAAAGTGTCTATTTCGTATTTAAGCGAGGATTCAGATTAATGTTATTTACACATATATTGAAACAAAAAGTACTATTTAATGTCAAGTGTAGTGTATAAGAACAGCAAAAGACATGCTTCACGAAAAGTAGCAAAAAAGATGTTAGCATACCGGTGGCCAAATATTCAGGGGCCGCATAGCCATAGGTCCCCATGACCCTAGTTGAAACATGGCTTTTATCACCGGTTGGCCCATCCTTGGCTAACCCGAAATCAGAAAGTTTTGCATTATAGTCCTGGTTGAAACAAAGAATCAGTCATTACTGAGACTAACAATAACAAACGAGACATGAAAATGATATAGTTATGTAAATTCCAAATGACACTACATACGGAATCAAGCAAAACATTAGAAGTCTTGAAATCGCGATAGATCACTTTATTTTCTGCACTATGAAGAAAAGCAAGTCCTCTAGCAGCTCCAAGAGCAACCTTTAATCGAAGACTCCACGAAAGTGGTTGAAAATAAGATCCTCCTATCGACACGAGAAACATATTAAAATCATTTGAAATTTTCTATATTCTTAACCAAAGTCCTAACGGGAAAAATAAATTAAAAAAAGAAAGAAAAAACATAAACTCACTCCTGAACAAGTGATTCTCCAAGCTGCCACGTGGCATGAATTCGTAAACCAGAAGCCGATGCTCATCTTCCAAACAATACCCAATCAACTTCACAAGATTTGGGTGTGAAAATTGCCCTAAATAGTTTACTTCTGCCTACAGTAACCAATACAATTTCTTAACATAAAGTGATTAATTAAGATCTATAAAGAATTAATCTTTTACAAATAAAAGTAATTAGTTGCTCACCAGCCACTCCCTATGACCTTGAAAGCTTTCTTGATTAAGTCTTTTGACAGCAATAACAACTCCGGTTCCAGGCTTTGCGGCGGTGAACGATTGTTCATCCATCCACCCTTTGAAAACCGACCCGAAACCACCTTCACCCAACACGCTATCGGGTCGAAAATTTCTGGTGGCCATTTTGAGATCAGAATAACTAAAGCTCTTCAAATTTGATGATTGCAAAATTTCACCTTCACTCCGGGGAGTGGGAGGGACAGATGAGACCTTACTGCCACTTGAATTGCCATTATCCTTTCCATCTGCACTTACATTTCTTGAACTAACCCCTAGAATTTCAACACAATATGATAAGTATTTTTCATATTATAAAATTCAAACCATAAAGTTTGTATCTCTTTTACTAATACTTTAATTAAATGGGTATATATAATTATATAATAATATATAATATAATATAATTGATTCAATCCCACCTAAATCCAACTTAAATTTTGAATCTTGAAAAATCGGACAGAAACCAAGATTCTATAAAAGCACGAATAATAAAGTTAAATTGCGTTATAACAAAACCGATTCACAAAGTTTGCCTCTTTTTGGGTATATATCATATTTGATTCTAACAAAACACGACTTAAAGCTGCAACCTTGAATATTATAACCAAAACCCAAGATTCCCAGTGAATACTAAATCCGTGTCCTTTAAGTTTTTTAATGGGTATTCAATTCTAGCTAAAGCCAACTTAAAAATTAAAACAAAAAACAAGATGACCAAAAAAGATGTTTAATTTGCACCAAAAACAAAACCCATTTTCAAAAACTGTATTTTTATTACCATTTACTTAATGGGTATACAAATTTGATTCAATTCTACCTAAACCCAACTTGATGTTTGAATCTTCAAAATTAGAACAAAAAATCAGGATTCTCAGAAAAAGAAAAAAACATAAGAAAAAAAGAAAGATGCAATAATAATTATGTTTAAGTTGGGTTTAATCAAAACCCGTTAACCAATTAAACTGCTAATTAACCATCATTAACAAAGATAATGAATAGCATACATACCTGTGTGACAGGGGCTTTCAGCTTTGATTCTAGCACTCAAACAAATACCCATTGAAATTATTCTTCTTGAAAGGAGGTCTTTTTATCACTTCAACAAGATACTTTACTAACACAAAATTATTAAAGAAATGAAAAGGCAGATCTGGGTGTCAAAAAGGTGAAAAGAAGAGAAAAAACTTCATTCATCCCATTAACTAAAGAATAAAAAAGAAGGGGACAATTTTTGCACTGAAACCAAGTTTCATCATTAACAAGGTAACAATTTGATTAAAAAGTTTGTATTTTTAATGAATCTTTGTGTTAAACAAGATGAAATCACACAAACCCAAAACTAGGTTCAAGAATCTGTACCTCTTTTTTTGAAAAAAAAATTGAAATAAAAATAAAACTTAAAATAAAAATTAAGCAACAACTGGATGCCCACAGAGAAGGCAGTTATGGTGGTTGTTTGGGGAGTTTTGATGGGTGGTTAACTAAAATTGAGACAGGTTGGTTTGTGGGGTGGTGTATTTAGGTTGGGATGAGAAGCATTAATGGCGGTTTGCTACCACTTTGGCATTATATATACATTCCATGTATACTTTTAGAGTGTTGTGGGGATAAGAATATTCACAGCTTCTATGATTTTAGCCGGTTGTTGCTGGCTCATTCATATTTCACACCCCTTTTCAAGCTTGGCTTATTTCCAACACCCGCCTATCAAACTACACTTCGAGTGTATCTGGAGGAAGAGATTCTAAGGGCTGGATTGAGATTATTCGTTTGATACTCCTTCCCTCTCAAAATTATTGTTACGAGACAAGAAATACACATTTTAAAAAAAGTGCATTCATTACTGTTGATCACCAATAGAATTTCATCTTTATCATTTTCAAACATTTTGATTGGTTGATTTTCGATGAGGACAATTATTTTGGGACATATCAAAATAGAAAGGTGAACAAATAAATTGGGATGGAAGGAGTAATATGAAAATGCTATTTTTTTTTTTGGAATTTTTAATAGTTTTAAAAAGAATTCTCGACCACTAGGATTTTCTGAATTCAGTTAGCTTCTGCACCAACTAGTTTGTTGCTAAACGTACCCCTTTAGATGCACGACAAACACAATTTCACTCATAAAAATATTTGATAATGTAAAGAATGTAAACTAGATTTTATTGATGTAAATGATAACATAAATTGTGAAGAAAATAAATGAAATTCATGTGCCACGTATTATAGGAAGGTTATGAAGCATAAACAATTAATGTTACTCTTTCACCTATATGATAGATTGTTTTTTCTTAGATTTTGTAATACTATTATTAGGTATTGTCTTAAATTTATACTTAAATCTAATCAAATTTCAAAATATAGTGAATTATTCGTAATATAATTATTATAGTTAATCGGAACTTAAAAAACTCTGACAGACCACGTCAACCGATTACACGGTCAAAATGAAAAATATAAATCATGTAATTCGCGATTAAAAGGATACGAGGATGAGATTGAAGCGATTCACCTTCGCTTTTAGGGTTATAAATATACTTCCAAAATCTTCCAGATCAAAATAATGCACCGTAATGTATAATTAAAATCCAAGTAACTAAAAGTTTAAAAGTGTCTTTAATCATACATTTTAAAACCTTATTTTTATTGTTACTAATATTTAAAAATGTTAAGTAGGTAGTTTGTTAGCGAAGAACATGAATAAAAGGGGAAATTTTATCATTTTATGACACCCCCAAAGTCATGAATCATGATGACCAATCGGACCATTTTTCAAAAAGGTTGAATGAGGTCCAGTCGGGTCATCTTAGCTTTATGCCACGTACGCACGAATCATTTCACAATGGCTCGGCTTTTCAACCCACCCGGCTTCCCTTCGGTAAATTACGTAACCACATTCTACTTTTTCCTATCTCATTATCTCTTTATCGACAACCATCATATTATATTTTTCAACTTATTATAAGTCGGTAAGTCAAATATATTATTTTTTAGTTGACAGACAAATAAGTTACTTTTTGTGAAAATATTCAACTTAAGTTATTGAATTATTAATTTATTTAATTGAATTACTAAACTTAATAAAACATGATATGTAGGTTACTTAACTTATAAATATTAACACTAAAATCAATTTACTTAACTTTTGAATTCACTAAATTACTTAACTTATAAATATTACAATGCAAAAAAGTCTAATTTAGATATGAAAATAGTTTAGTAATCCAATTGAACAAATTAATAGTATAGTAACCTATTTGAACATTTTGGCAAAGTACAGTAACATATTTGTCTATTAACCCTATTTTTTCCCTTATAAGTTGGAAAATACTATTTGTAGCCTTAAAGACTATGGATAGCAAATATCTACAATTAAAATAACCATCAACTCCCTCGACCGTCATAAAACCGTCAATCAAATATAGTTAAATAGCAAACATTAACAATATTGTTAGTTTTTTAACCATAATTTATCAACCACTCATAAAAAGTTGATTGTTATTCATAGCCCTTAGGGTTATGTTTAACAAAATTCTAGTGACAAAACTACCCCTAAATAATATTAGAAAAGACCTATAATATCCGTAATCTTTCTATATATTAAATGAAATATAATATACTCCATAAATAACCTTTTGTAATTTTGAAAATAACCCAATAAGTATAATATATTCCTTACTAAATATTCACTAAAATTGATTCTATTCTTTATGTCAATTCTCCAAAATCGATCATGCAAGTAATATAAAAAATTGAATTATCATAAAACTACTATTACATTCAAGAAAAAGTTCGAACTTATTAGGATCAGACATCAAATATGTCTGATACTCTTATTTGTTAAAACAATCATATAGCAACATAATCTTATTATGTGCATAAAGTGTGCAAAAGTTGATCAAAATATCTATTGATTGATCTTGAAAAATTTATATACGGCAAGTCTTTGTTGATTTACTAAAATTGATGAACACATAACTAATAGTAGTAACCGTGTCCGGATTTCATTTCATGAACTTTAGTTCTTTACGACTTCAAGGTGTTAAATGCCTTGAGGATAATTGGTTTGGCTGGTGGCTAGGAGTTAGTGGAATATATATTTATATTTATTTAATAGTTCTTGTGTAAGGTACGGAGGAGAAAGTCTCAAATGAGGGAAGGAATGACATGATGGATTTGCTGCATTTAAAACAAATTTGTAGCGGTGAAATGCACTTAAATTTTATAGATGTGAAATGCAATGTTGTTAAAATGTCGTCGTTGGTAAGATGCAATGAATTTGAGCGTAGATCATAAATAAATTTGTCTTAAAATACAACAAATTTAGTTTGCCCAAATGCGGTTTGCTCCTCTTTCCCCTCATCTTCCCTCTAATCCTACAGCATGGTTCTTCATACAAGATAGATTACATGTTAAGTAAGAGTAGTCATTTGGCTTAGCAGGTATCAAACGATCCATGAGATTTACCAATTAAAAGGAGAATATTTAAGTATGTAACAAGTGTACGTGTGAATTTTGTCTTTTAATTTTGAAGTTGTATAGTAAAGAGTAGTCCATTTTTTCCTTCATTCGACAACCGTCGTGGAACCAATTCTCATTGAGCTTTCGAAAAGGGTTTATACTTTCACGGATTAGGCAAGTTTTGTGATTAACATTGTTCTTTAGCATCCTCAACGAGCTTTTTTGATAACGTAAACCACAACTATTTTTGTTCTTTTTGCGGACTTTTAAATCTTCCACACTTTCAACATGTATATATGTGGAATTCGGAATTCCTTCTTTAGTTCACATGAAAAGTACGACTTAAGAAGACAATATTCTATCTAGAGTTTGTGTATACTACTTGCTATTTATGGTTATTATTATTTTTTTTGGAAAAACGGAAATGTTACACCCATGATTTTTAATATAATCAATAGAAAAGTTTCCAAAGAAAGTTTGAAACATAATAATATTATATAAGAGTCAAAGGTTGCTTAACTAAAATATACTTAAATTGACCCATCAAGTCAACAAATAAAAGATAAGTCAATCATCACCTGTCAACACGGGTCAATCAAGTACTAAGTTATCTGAAACCACACCGGTTGATATTAAATTCTTTACATATAACATATTAGCAAAAACTATTCTTTTCAAAAGTGGGTGTCAAGTTATATCATGACCCGACCCATTATCTACCCTTGAATCTTCGTAAGCTTCTAAATTGGAGCCTTGCTCTTACTTTCCGATGTTTGACCTGCTTCACCTAAGAACACACACAACAATGACACGTAAGCATAAAAGCTTAGTGAGCACAATGTTTTTACAACTTTATAAATAACACATAACAAAGTAACGATAATAAGTAAACATTATTTTCAACTTGCCTTTCACACTTCACACTATTGGTTTAACGCAAATCCACCTAAGCTATGGATCCAAGGTAGGTCTATAGGATTTTCCTATCCTACATATCACACTGGAAGGAATTAAGCAAATAAATAGTAAGAATATCTTTAAAACAATTCGCACTAAGTGTGTGCCCCTAGTTTAGAGAAAAACATTATACTCACCTCAAGTCTTATCTATTATCACACTTGCTCCATTACTTGTACTCACGACCTGGAATCTATATAATATCATGGTCAACATATAAGTTAAGTCATCACACAACCCTATAAGGAACCTATATAGCAAGTACAACTCAACCCAAATATTTCAACATAGACACTTTCTGTCATTTTAATCATTTGGACAACTAAAACTGTGAATTAGTCTCTGAAACTTATTTCATTAGAAAGTAGACTTTTCAATCTTTAAAAACATATATGACACGCCTTGATCCGACTTACAAATGATTTAATATGAATATTTTAAAACAGGTCAGAAATCTACCCGTTTGTGACTACGAGTGGCAATTTCGCCCATTCTCTCATTTCGAAAATTACCATACTTTTACAACAAATCAGTTTACAATATACGTATATGAATAACAATTGACCATTTAGAATAAACTAGTCCCAAATACTTTATTTCATCTCCTTTTGAAATCAATTTTCATAAGATAACTAAACTAGGGGTGTTCATCGGTTCGGTTTACCGTTTCCTCAGTTTATTCGGTTCGGGTTGTTCGGTTTTGAAATTCTTTTGATAAAAACTGAAAAATGAACCGAAACTGAATTCAAAATGTAAACTGAACTGAAATCAAAAGCGAAAATCGAAAACCGAATTCGAATTCGGTTCGGTTTCGGTTAAAACCGAAAAAATCCAAACTTAACCAAATAACCATAAAAAATCGATTTCGGTTTGGTTTGTGGTTTAAACGGTTTCAAATCAAATATTGAACACCCCTAGGCTAAACTTTTACCTATGTGATCAATTTCTACAACATGCATGAACTATATGATATAATCTACCTTCAATACAACAAATTCTTGTTTACATTACTTCTAAGTTTCCTTTATGATCAAAGTTTCATATCATCTACCATATTCCACCACTTTTATAAAATTTTTCCCAAATCATATAAACCCTAGAACTTGAAAGATGGGTTTAAAAATCATTACCTTAGTTACTTGAGTTGTAGATGACACTAAATGATTTACTCCTTCCTTTTATCTCATCCTAGCATAAAAATTAGAACTTCTTTGTCCTTGAACTCTCTAATTTGTATGCACACACACACATTAGTATTTACCTACTAAAATAAAATGTATAAAAAACAGTGTTGTAAAAGTCGGCCTGGTCAGCCGACTGGTCGGTTTTTTGTAGATATCTGACTCGACTAGGGGTAAATCACTATAAGAAGTCGGACAACGCCGGTCAATGACAGTCAATGCCAATCAACGCCGAGTTAGGCGGTCTAAGTTGGATTTTTTGGCGTGGCGATGTGGTGGTGGTGCGGTGTTGCGGTGGTGGTGTGTGTAGTGGTAGCGGTGATGATGATGGTTATGGATTTAAAAATGAGAGGTAAGGAAAGAGAAGGTGATTAGGTGACATTGGGACAAGAAATGGAAAAGGAAAAATCTTTTTGACTACTATGTACTATATAAATGATAATATATATAGAAGATAGAAGACTACTATGTACTATATAAATGAAAAGAGACATTATTAACAGGTTTGAGATGAGTTGGGCCCGGGTTGACCTTCTCATCTATTTTTAATATATGAAATTTATTATTTAAATGACAAAAGTCAACAAAAGTCAAAATTCGATTAGTCCCCGATTTGGCCGACTAGTCCTTCTGAGGTCCCGACCGAATCGACCCCGACTTTCGACTTTTACAACCATGACAAAAAGGGAAATCATCTTCTTATAAAAATCTACCCAAAATGGCAGCTACTAATTTACACAATTAACCCCTCTAGGTTTCTTATTTAAACATTCTATCCTAACTCCAAAAGAAAAATAATTTATGTGGTCCTCTTGGACTATTTATATCACGTTTGGGCTAGCTTGACTATTTTAAAGTCAACAGTTTATTCAACTTCTATACACTCTACTAGCAAATCATATTTGACACACACCTTGGTATTATGGAGTGTTACAAATCTCCCTCACTTGTAAAAATTTGTCTCCGAAATTTTGTTGGTCAATGAAACTCGTATAGTACTTCATCATATCTTTCTCTCTTTCCCACGTGCACTCCGATTCTTTTGTATGCTTCCATTGGACTTTGACAAATGTTACATCTTTGTTCTTCACTCTCTTCACTTCACTATCAACTATAGCAATTGGTTGTTCTATATAATTTAGCTTATCATTAACTTCAATTCCATCCATTGGTACAAATGCAGCCTCATCAACCAAACACTTCCTTATATGAGATACATGGAACGTATTGTATATTCCACTCATCTCATCTGGTAATCGAAGACGGTATACTACTTTTCCAACCCGTTCAACAATTTCAAATGATCGTTATCTTTGACTTAATTTTCCTCTCTTTCTGAAACGAATTGCTCCATTCCAAGGTGACACCTTAAGCATCACTTTATCACCTACCTCAAACTCAATTGGTCTTCTTCTTTTGTCGGCGTAAGCTTTTTGTCTATCTTGCGCCTATTTTAGTCTTTCACGAAGTTGATCAATCTTGTCAGTTGTTGCCTTTACAATCTCCATTCCTCGAATCTCTCTTTGACCCACTTCTCCCCAACAAACGGGAGTCCTGCATTTTCTTCCATACTCATAAGGTGGCATTTTAATACTTGAGTGATAACTGTTGTTGTAAGCGAACTCCACCAAAGGTAGATGTGAATCCCAACTTCCACTAAAATCAATAATACAAGCACGAAGCAAACCGAGTATCTTCTTCCAAAACTAAGTCGTACTAAAACTAAGTCGTGTGCCCTATCTTCTTGGAATTTCTTCCAAAATTGTGAAGTAAACCGAGTATCCCCATCCGGTACCCCATCCATTGGTACAAATGCAGCCTCATCAACCAAACACTTCCTTATATGAGATACATGGAACGTATTGTATATTCCACTCATCTCTTCTGGTAATCGAAGACGGTATGCTACTTTTCAAACTCGTTCAATAATTTAAAATGGTCCAATATATCTTGAACTTAATTTTTTTATCTTTCTAAAAAGAATTACTCCCTTTCAAGGTGACACCTTAAGCATCACTTTATCACCTACCTCAAACTCAATTGGTCTTCTTCTTTTGTCGGCGTAAGCTTTTTGTCTAGTGCTTTTTTTATTCTTTCACGAATTTGATCACTCTTTCGGTTGTTGCCTTTACAATCTCTGTTCCTCCAATCTCTCTTTGACCCACTTCTCCCCAACAAACGGGAGTCCTGCATTTTCTTCCATAGAACATCTCATAAGGTGGCATTTTAATACTTGAGTGATAACTGTTGTTGTAAGCGAACTCCACTAAAGGTAGATGTGAATCCCAACTTCCACTAAAATCAATAACACAAGCACGAAGCATATCTTCAAGAGTTTGAATCGTTATCTCACTTTGTCCATCCGTTTGAGGATGATAAGCTGTATTCAAATTAAGTCATGTGCCCATATCTTCTTGGAATTTCTTCCAAAATCGCAAAGCAAACCGAGTATCCCTATCAGAAACAATGAAAACTCGTACTTCATATCTTAAAACAACCTCTTTCACCTAAATTTCCGCCATCTTTTTAGATGAATATGTGATGTGCCACCGGCGGTCGGTTTAGGAATTACCCTTGTCGTCGGACCGTCCGTAGGCGGCGACACCTGTTGTTTTAATATTTATATAAGTTGGGGCTCAAACTATAAGCACTACCTACCTTTTGAGTAAGCAGCAAGTATAACTCGAGTGTCGTTCTTAAAATCGGAACGAATTGAATTGAATTGGACTACCTAAGATAAGTTCGCTTGATAAGATAGATTTAAATGATATGTAGGTTTGTTTTGGTTGGTTTTCTAATTTATCTAAATGCATAAAATGAATAACTATAAGTAAGATAGATGTCTAAGCAGACAGGTAGAGAGTGATTGTTGAAACTTTGTTAATTAGGGTTTCCGGATATGTTCATTATAAAATTGATTGGAGATTTACCTAGATAAATATCAAACGGGAATTCGGTCTAAACACTAGGACCCTACATTTTTAGTCTAGTCTCTAAAAGCGTATGTCACTGAATCCTAGGTTATCGTGATTCTGATCTGACCAGGCTATTTTGAAACCCCCTCACTGTCTTCAAGGGACCAAGTGACCCTCTGAGGATAATTATATCCGGGGTGTAGGAATGAGGCAACAGACCGTAATTTTTCTTCTGATCTTTCTTAACACCTACGTCTAATTGATTTTATCAAAGCTAATACTAATTGCATTCTATGTATGTTAAACTATCGGTTAAGTGGAGTTAAACTGTTTAATCATCTGAGACTACAACTGAGTCTTTGCTTTCATTTCGGAACTGTATATTCTATTATTGTAAGCACAATTACTTCCGTCTTGAATTAAACTCTCCTTTGCCATCAGTCGTTCATCCCTAGGTCTACTCACGGTGTACAATGCGATAAGCATTTCCACATCTTTATGTTTCCTAGGCCATGTTCTAGAAGGGTAACTTCTAGGTACTCCACGATGAGATGGACCTACGACATTTCCTTAGCTTCCACGTATTTGTATTTTACCAGAGGTATTTCCAACGCTATACTAAGTACATGGCCGTTTTCTGGAGATCTCATAGCTTCATACTGTAATAGAGATAACTTATGTATTCGTAGCTAGGATTGATCAGATTCTAACTAAGGCAATAGTCACGTGAAAAACTGAAAAGGGTGAATGGGAAATTAGATTTAAATTCAGGATAAGTTTAACTGGATACATAGAATAACAAATGAGAGAATGAAAGAATTTCAGAGAGATGTGAGAATGAAGGATTGAAGGATGATTGAAATGAGGAGGGATAGCCTCCTATTTATAGGCAAAGGCCCCATGAACCTCGTACAAGCTCCTAAGCACAAAATACAAGCCCCAAATAACTCTGAACCTCAAAATAACTGAAAAACGGCATCACTGGAGGGTATCAGGGGCCGTATAAGAAACCTAGAGGCCGTATAAGGCATCATAGGGGCCGTATACGGTATCCTTGATGTCGTTTGGCCTTTAGCCATTGTTCGGTACTTCGTTCGTTGCTTGTTTTGCGCGTATCTTCTTCGTTTCTTGTCCGTTTGGCTTGATTCTTTCGCCTGTGAACTCGTAATTCCGTTACACTTCTAATGATACCAAAATCATGAATTTTGGATGTGTGTAGCTTATACGTGCTCGGAATACGTTCGGTTGATCTTCGAATGCCGTATCTTCTCCGTTCTTTATCCTTTTGGCTTGATTCTTGATTCCTCGCTCTCGTAATTACCTATGATCCATATGAGATAAGTTAGGATGTTGATATCACATGGTAAATATTAGTAGAGGAATCAGGTGAAGTTTATTCGCTTCGTTTTGGCTGTTAATTGAACGTTTTTAATGATTTTTGTTATAACGTCTATATTTGAACCACTTTAGTGAATTTTAGTAAATAACTATTGTTTTAAGATGTTTTCACTAAGTATTGGCTCAAATAGCGAGGAATAATGTACCTAAAAATATGACTTTTTACATTACATCAAATATCCCACACTTAGACGTTGCTTGTCCTTAAGCAATAACTCAGTTTGCATCTCGTGAAAACATTTCAGGATCGATTGGGTTAAAACATTTTCAAGAGTTACAATTTCCTCATATAAGCAAGTTATTTCAAAAACATAGGGGAAGATAAGGTGTTCTTTTCAGAAACAAGAAATGATTTTCTTTAGGCATACTTCCAACTCTCGTGATCTCAAAAAAGGCGGTCTCTCAATTCACTCGGAGTGTATCGGGTTACCTATCATTCTAGAATAATTGAGATCGCTCAATAACCAGTTATGCAGCACTCGTCGTCATAAGCTTGATCGAGAATCGGATCTCCATCACTTAGGTGAGGACGGTGCTAATTATCCCAAGACATTCAAGAGGGTTGTGAGGGTTTAAAGGATATGGATAGTCGTGAGTTTTTGGTTGTAAGGATTTTGCTTATCTTAAAAACTTTCAAAATCATGAAAAACTTATTAGAATGGAACGGAGATTTGATAGATGTTTGTCTTCTATCAGATTTTTCTTGAGGTAATGATACTTTCGAAGCTCTTTAGCTTTACTTGATTTTTATTTTTCTTTTTTTCTTCAGAATTTCTTTGCCAGAAAATTTCTAAGGATATTTATTTTTCCTTTAGAGAATCCTTTCAGAACTATGTTTCTTTTTATCTTTGACTATTTCGAGTCTTTCCGTGGTGCCAAATTTTCGCACCAGGGTGCCAATTTTATGCACCATTGCTCTCTTGCCTTTGTTAGGGTGTCAATTTTTCGCACCCAGGCTTTTTGAGAGATGAAACTTTTTGGGGAACACGAAAAAGTTGGATAAATGAGGAGGATATTCTAAAAGATATTTTTCACAACCTTAGAAATTTTAAGATAAGTTTTGGGGATTATTTTGTGGAAGTAGTTTAATAGATGAGGGTTTTGAAAGATAAATCGCTTTAGGCTCAAAAGTTTACTAATTTGTATCATCGATACTAAAGATGAGTGTCGGTCGGTTTTTAGCCTTGAAAAGTAGGCTGAAATGGGGTTTAAATCCTAGGGAATGTCAAGGTCCTCTAATTTCACCTGTACCGCGTACGGTACTCACCAATGTGATCTCGAAGCATATGTCAGGAGCAAGTTCTAACTTAGAAGTACACGCATCGGCACACACAACAAATGAAATAGTGAAACATTTTAAAATGAATGCTTTTTAGGCTCAAAGTACCTCACAACAATTAAGATTGGGTTGTATACACCTAGTCATGCGATGCCCCTCTTAGATTATCATTTAGTGCTTAAGAAATTTTTACTTTACTTATCCCTAGGTTCCAAAATAAATTACTTATGTTTGAAAATGGTTTCTCTTAAAAACATTAAAACTTGAAAAGGTTAGAGATAATCAAGTGATTATGCTCATACTTTTATAATTTTCTTAAAAATTTTGAAAAATCTGAGAAACATTTTCTGAGTTTTACTATTTGGACATAAAAATCTATCGAAGGTATTCTATACCTGTTATTCCACACTTAGAAGAATATTGTCCCTAATGTTCTCTTTAGTAGAGATTTTACTAGGAGTAAAATCCCACACTTAGAGTCTGAACATGTAAGAAAATGTTTTTTAAGTGTTTATTTTTTGGTTGGAATCCCACACTTAGTGATAAGCTTTAAATAGAGAATAGAATATTTTAACAAACTAACAAAGCGAAATATGATCATGCAAATGGATATAGAAGGGTTAAGAAAATCCCCAGATAATTTTATTCGTGTTGAAGCGACGGGTAGGTGCAGGAAGAGAAAAGTCGATGTGATCTATTCTTCTTCGTCTGTTACGCAGAATTTGCTTGGCTTCAAACGATTTATTCCGGTTTACGGTGCTGAATATCCGTGCTTTGCAGAAATTTTTATCCTTACCCTTTAGTGGGGATTCTTTTGTGGTAGATCCCACACTTAAGGTTTTGACATATTCGGATATTCGACATCTGGATGTTTCTAGAAGATACGCGACTCCTTATGAGATGCTAATGCTCCATGGTCTGCAGGTATGTGAAATGTGTTCGTCTGCCTTTGATTCCTATGGATTTTGCATGAATGTTCGTCATCTCTTTGGTCTTATAGCTCATTCATCAAATCATACTCACTTATTAAAAGAAAAAGAAAAATAAACATAAGTAATAGCATAGTAATAAGATGATCAAACAGATCAAATTCCCAAAAATATTCTCAGAACAAGGTACTGCAATAGTTAAACGAATACACAAAATATGATAAGAAATGTCAAATAGGGATAGTCTAGGAAATGGGGGAACCCTGGTCAGGCACATCAGAGGCCTGAGCTGTGTGTTGTGTTGTCGACTGTCCTGCAACTGACTGCTAACCGCTGGAGACTCTCTGTCCTGTCTCCTCCGCGGTGATCAGCTTTTGCTGTATCAATAAATCTATGAGTGTAGCCGCCGGTAGTGCCATTGGGTCCATATAACCCCAACTGCTCAAGATCTATGATGTAATATTTGCATCCTCAAGTAGCTTCAGATAAGCCTGCCGTAATAAGCTCTCGGATGGAATATCAGAAGAAGAGATCGGCCCCAAGTTAAGCATCCTCCCAATGCTAACGAACGATGTCGCAGCAGTGCCTAAGTAAAGCATGTCAGGGCGGTAAGAAGTACTAGCCACTGGCTGTTGGATAGGTTGTGATGAGGGTACAGTGGTAGCTGCTGCTGCCTGCTGATCTGCTGGAGTCGGATTCTCCACTGAGAAAACCCTCTCTATATCTGCTGAGGTCGAGATGATAGGTGATGGTGGATGAGTGCTGGGATGTGGCTGTGTCATGGATGGTGGTGGTGGACCACAACGATATAAGAGTGGCTCAGGATCAGGTATGCCAAATCTCCTAGTGATCAAAGTCTAGTGAGCCTGGCTAACCTGCAAAGTATGTAAGAGATAATACTGAGTCAGTGGAGTAACTGGGTCTGTGTAGTGGACAACGGCCTGAGTTGGCGGCTCGGATGTCCTAGCTCCTCTCTGTGGGATCTCAGTCTCAGATGTCGGTGCATCAGATCTATCTCCCTCAACATCGGTGCTCTGTACCACTCTAATCACTCTGACACGCTTTCGTGTCATAAAGCATCCTGGAATGAGCTGCTGCGTGTTGTGCCATAGGCACTGATGCTCCTTGTTCTCATCAATGAGTCTGATGAGCTTGCAGTACTCTAGGTCAATTGGCAGCGAACTGGAGTGATACAGATATTCCTCCTTGTGAACCTCCTTGAAGATCCCCATGCCCTGTAACAAATGTGTCACGACTGATCCCATGAACATGTGCTTCTTCATGTTCTTCTCTTTCCCAAATCTCTCCGCGATAATGTAGGCGACATTCAGGTTCTTCTTCCCTATGATCGCCTCCATAAACTTGAGCTCCTCCGTGGACACTGGTCCATTTTCCCTTTTACCAAGAATCGAGCAGCATAAGAGCTTGTGAAGAATCTGTTGGATAGGTCTAGTCAATGTAGTAGACTTCACACTACTCCTAAAGCTCGTCCCGACTAGCTCCATCCAAATCTCCTTATGATCTCTATGTGGGAGACTGAAAATGGCCTGGACGCTATTTGTGAACCACTCGGACTGCACCTGAGACCGAATATACAAACCAAGATATACCCCGAGATCACCCACTGATATCCTATGAGTCTTCCCTCGGAACTTGAACGAGATCTTTTTTTCAGTAATGTTCATCTCCTCGTTGAACTCATAAATCATCATAAATTCAGCGATGGGCTCTCGGTATATGCCCTCGTCTATACTAAAAAGATGGTAGAAAGTGGAGTTTTCTTGACCCTCTGTCTCATATCTAATCAAATCCTCTAACTTTTCCTTTATTCTCAACCGTCTCATATCTTGCCAAATTACTACCCGATTACTCCCTAGGAATTGACTCATCCACTAGTTCACTTCTGATTTCTTCCGTGAAGTAGTGGCTAAGCTGACTAGCGAAGGATGTAACTGTGCCATCTGAAACATAAAAGAGAGTTAAATCATAAAAATTTGATAAAATATTTCGATTTTTCTAACGAAAATTGAAAATGTAGGCTTTAGAAATGAGTATATCCTCAAATTATTATGACTAAATCTCAATCAGTCCTCAATTTTCCTACATATGTTTAAACTTCTTAAGAAAATGGAAAACAAGGTTTCAAAGTTGCTAAGATTACTTAAGGTAGATAATATCACCCAATTGTGATCAAATGCCTTAAGTAACTAGCAAAGTGCATACTTTATATTAATGAGGATATGATTTGAAAAATTCAAGTCATGTAATTACCTCAATTTAATTAAGCATACAAGCAAAGAAACGTAATTTAATCCTATCTCTTATAAATTTTTAACACGTGCGTTGATTTTTCAGGGTAGTGCAAACGATTTTGAAAACTATTATTCAATGAAAAGATAGTTGCTTGGAAGAAATGGAATCGTTTTTGAAGTTTCATACACTTTATTTATTAAAGTGATGCCACTTTTAACGAATATGTTACCGTAATTCAACCACAGCTACTTTCGATAATTTCTATAAACTTATTAAGTTCAAACTAAAAATAATCATCCTATTAAATGTAAGCTTTTTATGTGTGGTGATTATCAAAGCTTAATTAAAATTTGCTTACTTTAATCATTGAAAACTATCTTAAACCTTCTTTGAATATTAGCAACTAATCTACTCATGTTAAACTAGCAACTCTAAGCATAATTCAATCATCAAAAGTTAACATAAGCAATTAGTCACCAAAAAGTCAACAAAAAAAAGTCTAACTAGTAAAAAAGTCAACTTGGAATTTCAAAGTTGAAATTCATCCATCAAATCACTCAATTATGTTCATAATCATATTAAGCATCAAGCATGGGTTTAAACTATAATACACAAATTTTAACCATGGATTTTAAGAATTAAAGTGTAAACCCTAACTTTAAAGAAACCCATCAAAATTATGCAAAATAGGTTGAGAATTACCTTAATCTTGATGTAATGATGTAATGAATGCAAAAGAGATGATTAATTGAAGAACTTGAAGCTTGAAATTATCAAAAATGGTGAAAAATTTAGAAGATGGTGGTGGTGCTTGGGCCGTAACTTTGGAGAAGGAGGGAGGAGAGAAAAATTTTGATTTTTGATTTTGTGTTTATTTATTAAAAGTGGGCCCTTTTCCTAGCCTAAATACAATTTAATTTAAAACGCGAAAGATACGATACGTACGATTGATTTTTGAAACGTTTTTAATTAACCGAAAGTATGTATGTATCTTTCAATATTTTAATTAAAAAAAGTATTGTGCTTTTGCGCGTGCGAAAACTGTGAAGTTTAAGACGTGTTTTATTGAAAACAAACAATCTTTTTGTGTTCTTTGAAATTTAAGACATGTCCGAACTAAACTTATCAAATTTTAAAATTAAAATTTTGTTAAAATTTCTAAAAAAGTTCGGACAAACGCGAAGTTCGTTATTAACTTGAGTGAATTAAGTTTTAAAGAACATTTTCTTTTATTTTTATATAATACTAAAACTAAAATTTAACTACTAAAATTAACTAATTATCCTAACAAATTTACCTAAATTAACCTAGTTAAACTTGGGGTGCCTCCCAAAAGCGCTCAGTTAAAGACGAGAGCTCGACTTTTTAGAGATTTTTACGCGTGAGCGTCTGAGATGATGTTCTCAGACGGTTTAGATGCCCTAGGTTGCGGAAAGGTGTAATGGGGAATAAATGAGTATTGAAACATTTGATTAACGTTGAAAACTAGGTCTGAAGAATTTAAGTAAAATCTTTCGAACTCACTTAAGAGTTTTCTTTCTTCCTTTTCTAAATCTGATAACACATCAGTTAATCGATTTAGTTCCCGTTTTACCTTCTTAGGGTTAGAAATACCCTCCCTTGGTCCAGTGTCTAAACAAGTAAGATCATAGAGTAATTTTCCCAAAACGTTTAAAAATTCTTTTTCTTCTTCTGAATCGGGGTTTCCGTAAGTAGTGTGAACCACTTCCGAAATCTCCGTTATATATAGTTTTTGTTGAGAAGAAAAAGAAAATTTTGTTTGTTGGAATAACTGGGTTAGCTTTATGTGAATCTCCTTTTTTTTTGCAAAGAAAGCTGCTTCAATAGCCTCGTTAGTTGATCCAGGAAAAATTTCAGTTAATTTATTTATTAGATAGACAGCAGGATCAACGAAAAACGGGATTTTTCCATGAACCAGAATCGGTATAATAGGATCTCTCTCTATCAAGAATTCGAGTTCGTTTACCAGAGCAGCAATATAGCGATTAATTAATGTCGATGAGACAGGTAAATAATCGGTATTGGCCACCAGATCCATCAGTAGATCTATTTCTAAATTTAACGGAAACTCGTCTTTCTTGCTATATTTAGTACTAAGTCCTCTTATCTTTTTATCTATTTCTACGAAGGTTTTTCTTTGGTCACTTGAAAAGGGGAAGTCAAATATTTTAAGATTTCGTAAAAAGTCTGCATATATATCTATTCTCCTATCAGGTTTAAAAGAATTCCCTACGTGATGTTCCGTTTCTGTTTCCATCGGAATATCTGTTATCTCGTTGATATTAGGGGTAGGTATATTTGAATGACTTTCAGCCGGATATTGGAGACTCTCATCCTCATCTACACTTGAAACAAGAGTAGTGGGGTAGGCTCGCAGAATATCGGAAAGGTAATACTCAAAGTACTCATCCAGGCAATGCAAGCGTTCATTTAAATCTAACCATGGGACAGGTGGATAAAAGAATACTTCAATGCCAAATGGTATGTTTTCGGGTAAATCTGGTGGTCGGATATAATGAGGATACTTAGCTAGAAGTGATAGAATCTCAGGGTCAAGTGCGGATTGACCACTCAATTCGAGAGTAACAGAAGGTGGAATCTTCTGAGGGGGATTCTTATTATTACTGTTTTCTAAGAGGAACAACCCGAAATTGAGATTTATCTACTTCAAGATCTAAGTAAGATAGTTTCCTAATCTCAACTTCTCGGTTAACCGGGATTTCTTCGGTGTCGAATGATGAGGAATCATAGAGGTCTTTCTCTAATTCTCTTTCCAGACAATCGAAAAATTCGGCATCATCCATGGCCAACATTTATTCTGTAGTCATATTGTCTAAGGGAGAGATGAGGCTGGAAGGAGTGTTAGGTGGGCTGATATTTTTGTATTTTTCTAAGAATTATTTTAACTAAGAAAGCAATAAACTTCCGAGAAGGGATATCCTAAACGAAAGGTTCTCCTAAGGGATATTTATCTAAGGTAAATTCATTTCGTGACGTTCTGCGATCCCTGGCAGCGGCGCTAAAATCTTTGATGTGACACCGGCGGTCGGTTTAGGAATTACCCTTGTCGCCGGACTGTCCGCAGGCGGCGACACCTGTTGTTTTAATACTTATATGAGCTGGGGCTCAAACTATAAGCACTACCTACCTTTTGAGTAAGCAGCAAGTATAACTCGAGTGTCGTTCTTAAAATCGGAACGAATTGAATTGAATTGGACTACCTAAGATAAGTTCACTTGATAGGATATATTTAAAAGATAGGTAGGTTTGTTTTGGTTGGTTTTCTAATTTATCTAAATGCATAAAATAAATGACTGAAAGTAAGATAGATGTTTAAGCAGACATGTAGAGAGTGATTGCTGAAACTTTGATAATTAGGGTTTCTGGATGATGTTCATTATAAAATTGATTGGAGATTTACCTAGATAAATACCAAACAGGAATTCGGTGTAAACATTAGGACTCTACGTTTTTAGTCTAGTCTCTAAAAGCGTAAGTCACTGAATCCTAGGTTATCGTGATTCTGATCATATCAGGCTGTTTTGAAACCCCCCTCACTGTCTGTAAGAGACCAAGTGACCCTCTGAGGATAATTATATCCGGGGTGCAGGAATAAGGCAACATACCGTAATTTATCTTGTGATCTTTCTTAACACCTACGTCTAATTGATTTTAACAAAGCTAATACTAATTGCATTCTACGTATGTTAAACTATCGGTTAAGTGGAGTTAAGCTGTTTAAGCATCTGAGACTACAGCCGAGTCTTTGCTTTCATTTCAGAACTCCATATTCAATTATTGTATGAACAATCACTTCCGTCTTGAATTAAACCTACCTTTGCCATCAGTCGTTCATCCCTAAGTCTACTCACGGTGTACAATGCGATAAGCATTTCCACAGCTTTATGTTTCCTAGGCCATGTTCTAGAAGGGTAACTTCTAAGTACTCCACGATGAGATGGACCTACGACATTTCCTTAACTTTCACATTTTTGTACTTTACCAGAGGTATTTTTAACGCTATACTAAGTACAGGGCCGTTTTTTGGAGATCTCATAGCTTCGTACTGTAACAGAGATAACTTATGTATTCGTAGCTAGGATTGATCAGATTCTAACTATGGCAATATTCACGTGAAAAAAACCGGAAAGGGTGAATGGGAAATTAGGTTTAAATTCAAGATAAGTTTAACCGGATACACAGAATAACAATTTCCAATCGTATATGATTCAAATATTAATTTAACATCATCCCTACTCCTAATATCTACATCTCAACAATCACATTACTAAGCTAAGTAATTACCATGACAATAATCAAAACATATAGTGAAATAACATGCAGAGAAAATATTATAACAATAAAAAGAGAAATAGTCTGAACTTGACAAGCCGTTACAACGTAATAAGCTAAAACTTTCCTTTAGACTCTAACCGTCTATTTAAATCTCTCTAGTTCTCTAGAGAGAGAAACTAGAGAGAGAAACAAAAGAAAATGAGAGAATGAGAGAATTTGGGAGAGATGTGAGAATGAAGGATTGAAGGATGATTGAAATGAGGAGGGATAGCCTCCTATTTATTGGCAAAGGCCCCAAGAACCCCGTACAAGCTCCAAAGCACAAAATACAAGCCCCAAACAGCTCTGAACCTCAAAATAACTGAAAAACGGCATCACCGGAGGGCATCAGGGGCCGTATACGGAACCCTAGAGGTTGTATACGACATCATTGGGGTCGTATATGGTATCCTTGATGCCATTTGGTCTTTACCCGTTGTTCGGTACTTCGTTCGTTGCTTGTTTCGCGGGTATCTTCTTCGTTTCTTGTCCGTTTGGCTTGATTCTTTCGCCTGTGATCTCGTAATTTCGTTACGCTTCTAATGATACCAAAATCATGATATTTGGGTGTGTGTAGCTTATACGTGCTCGGAATACGTTCGGTTGATCTTCGGATACCGTATCTTCTCCGTTCTTTATCCGTTTGGCTTGATTCTTGATTCCCCGCTCTCGTAATTACCTATGATCCATATGAGATAAGTTAGGATGTTGATATCACATGGTAAATATTAGTGGAGGAATCATGTGAAGTTTATTCGCTTCGTTTTGGCTGTTAATTGAACGTTTTTAATGATTTTTGTTACAACGTCTATATTTGAACCACTTTAGTGAATTTTAGTAAATAACTATTGTTTTAAGATTTTTTCACTAAGTATTGGCTCAAATAGCGAGGAATAATGTACATAAAAGTATGACTTTTTACGTTACGTCAATATGCCTCTCTAATAGGATTGAAAATCGCACTCTTGGTCAATCGATCCACTATTACCCAAATAGCATCAAAATGTCTAGGAGTCTTAGGGTAATTTTGTGAGGAGATCCTTCGTGATATGTTCCCACTTCCACATTGAAATTTTCAAAGGTTGAATTTTCCCATATGACACTTGGTGCTCCGTTTTGACTTGTAAGCAAGTCAAACATCTCTCTACATACTTCACGATATCACGTTTCAAACCCGGCCACCAATAGTCTTCACGTAGGTCTCTATACATTTTAGTAGCTCTTGGATGAATTGAGTATTTCGAATTATGAGCTTCATCTAATAAAAATTTCTTCACTTCACACACGTTGGGAATCCAAATCCTCCCATTAAAAATTAACACTCCTTGACTATCTTCCACTAAGTTCTTTACTTGCCCTTTGATTCTTTCATTCTTCCAATTCTCTTCTTTCACACGTTCTGCGTGAGCTTAAACAAATTAGTAGTAAGGAACACCCACAAATGTAAAACTTGGATAGAATAATTCTTCACTTTCTTACTCAGAGCATCTGCCATCACATTTGCTTTACCCGGATGATATAGTCTTTCTGCCTCATATTTAGATCCTTTTGTTCAAGGAAATATTTGAGACTCTTATGATCAGTATAAATGGTACACTTTACACCATAGAGGTAGTGTCTCCAAATCTTTAATGCGAACACAATCGCACCCAATTCCAAAACATGAGTAGCATAATTTTTCTCATGTTCCTTCAATTGTCTAGAAGCATACACACTCACCTTTCCTCTTTACATAAGAACACATCCCAAACCTAATCTCGAAGCATCACAATAAACCACAAAATCTTCTGTCCCATCAGGAAAAACAAGCATAGGTGCTTGGCTAAGCTTTTCCTTCAACACACGAAATGCATTCTCTTGCTCTTCTCCCCAAATAAATCTTTCATTTTTACGAGTCAACTTAGTTAGAAGAGAATCCAACTTGGAGAAGTCTTGTATAAACCTCCGATAATAACCCGCCAATCCAAAGAAACTTCGAATTTTGAGTTGGGTTCTTTGGTGGGTCCCACTTTATAACAGCTTCAACTTTTGCTGGATCAACCATGATGCCATTTTCGTTTACCACGTGACCCAAAAATTGTACATCCCTTAGCTAGAATTCACATTTTGAGAACTTGGCATATAGTTTCTCTCGCCTCAAAGTTTCAAGCACTTGGTGTAGATGCTTACGATGCTCCTTTAAACTCTTGGAATAAATTAGAATATCGTTTATGAAGACTATGACCGATTTATCCAACATTGATTGACACACTCGATTCATAAGATCCATAAAAGATGTTGGAGCGATGGTGAGTCCGAATGGCATTATCACAAATTCATAGTGACCATATCTCGTTCTAAATGCCATTTTTGGAATGTCTTCCTCCTTCACTCTTAGTTGATGGTGCTCCGATCTCAAGTCAATTTTTGAAAAATAGCTAACACCTTATAATTGGTCAAACAAATCATCAATTCTAGGTAAAGGGTACCTAGTCTTGATGGTAACCTTGTTCTATTGTCTATAGTCAATACACGTTCGCATGTTTCCATCTTTCTTTTTAACAAACAACATTGGCGCACTCCAAGGCGAACAACTAGGGCGAATGAACCCTTTTTCAAGCAATTCCTATAATTGGTTCATCAATTCTTTCATTCGGTTGGAGTTAATCGATATGGAGCTTTAGCAATAGTGGTAGCTCTCAGCATTAGCTCAATACGAAACTCTACTTGCCTCTTGGGTGGCACTCTTGGAAGGTCATCTGGAAAAACATCATGAATTTCTTTCACAACCGGTATCTTATCAATAGATTTTTCCTCTTTGTTCGTATCTAACCCATGTGCTAGAAAAGCTTGGCAACCATGGGCAAGATACTTGCTTGTTTTGGCATATGTACATACTCGAAGTATTCATTTCTTTCTTTCCCACGAATAATAATTTCTCCCGCACTTGGAGCGGTTACTCGAATCATCTTTTTATCACATAATGTTGGCTCGATGACAAATAAGCCAATCCATTCCAACCACAACACTAAATTTCCCCATGACCATTGGTATTAAGTCAATCGTAAACACCTCGCCATCAATTTCTATGTCACACTCTCGGTACACATCAATTACAAGTAACCTTACCATCGGCTATTTGAACATACAAAGGGCACTCCAAACGGATAATAGTGGTGATGAAGTTCTTACTAAAAGCATAAGTAACAAACGGCCGACTTGCTACTGAATCGAACAATATATAAGTCGGGGCATAATTAATAATGAATGTACCGGCGAGCACATTTGATGCCTCCTTAGCCTCCTCGGTAATGATTTGGAAGGACCTCCCTATCTGTTTATGAGTTTCATTCTTCTTCTTTTCTTCAAGCTTTGGCCTCTTTGGTTCAACAACTTTCCCCCATCTTTAACTTGGGGCATTCCATCTTCCTATGCCTGGGTTTCAAACAATTATTACACATATTCATCGGTCTCGAACACTAGCACTCAGGTGGTCTAACTGACCACATTTATAACATCCATTCACCGTAGTTCTACATTCTCCAAGGTATCGTCTTCCACAATTCTTACAAGGAATTTCACTCTTCTCATCTTTTTTTATAATCATCTCATACTTGAACTTTTTGCTTGAGGTTGCAGTTTGTTCCATCTCCTTTCTATTCATCCATTATGATGTTCGATCAATGGCTAGCTCTCTTTCTCTCGCTTCAGTAATCAATTCGTTCATATCCACACATTTGTCCAGACGTATGTGTTCCCGAATATCATTCCTTAACATTAAACGATACACCTCCATTAAAGCTCTTTGGTTGTTGGCATATTCTGGACAAAAGCAACTTTGTCCAAAACTTTATTGTTAATTCATCAACAGTTTCCATAGTTTGTTCCATTTTATGGAACTCTTCTTTGATTCTTTTAATTGCAGTCTTCGGAGCAAAGTGTATAAAAAACTGATCCTTGAATTGATCCCATGTAATGGCTTGAATCCCTTCATCCCCTTTTTGTCGTACCATTAACTTCCACCAATCCTTTGCATTTCCCCTTACGTAGTTTGATGAAAAGATCACCTTATCCTTATCGGATCAATGACTTGTGCGGAACACCCCTTCCATTTCAGACAACAATCTCATACTAATCAAAGAATCATGATCTCCAAGGAATGTCGGAGGTCGACAAGCGGAGAAATCCTTAGCTACATCGTTTCTTCATCTCTCTAACCATGTTGAGGAACTCCCTTGACCCTCTTTAGTTTATCTATTTAAGCCCTTACTGTCTTCACCACCATTGCAACCATATTTTCATTCACCTCCTTGATAATAAAAGGTATTGATCCCATGGCCTTCCCACAATTTCAGCTATATCCGGTACCTCTTAGATAACCGCTCTTCCCTCCTTTCATTTCTTCTTGAGGTTTTCGATCTCAAAGAGATTTCTTCATCACTCACACTTGTTTCAATCCTTTCACTTAGCATGGGATTTATAGGTTGATTCACTTTATTTTTGACTTCTCGTTGTGTTAACCATGATTAATGATTGAAATTGTACACATTAATTATTAGTCGGCACACACATTATATATATATATATATATATATATATATATATATATATATATATATATTATAAATGCATGGCATGACAGTTCAATACACTCTTTGTCACTCATCAATAAGTCTAAAGGAGTAGTGTCAAGTGGTACAATTATGATCATGAAAAATCCAAACGTTTAACTTATATTTACAATTACGGTGCCAAACGTAATCATAAATATACTTTATACGGATTTCTTGTCACTCTCGTATGTAGTCACAATCCACTATTCCTACCTTTCACTAATAACCTTAAGAGGACATTATTCTACCTTAGGGCATAGCTCCGATCACACTCTCATTCACACTTAGGTCTAAGTCTAGGCACTAACCTATTCTAAGGCAAATACCCAAATCTCTTAAACCAAGGATTCGGTACCACTTGATACACCCATGATTTTTAATTTGACAATTAGAAATGTTTTCAAAGAAAGTTTGAAACATGATAACAATAATTTTATAAAAGAGTCAAGGGTTACTTAAGTAGAGTATAGTCAAATTGACCCATCGAGTCAACAAACAAAAGTTAAGCCAATCATCACCCGTCAACATGGGTCAATCGTAGACCAAGTTATCTGAAAACACACTAGTTGATATTAAACTCTTTACATATAACATATTAGCAAAAACTATTCTTTTCAAAAGTGGGTGTCAAGTTATATCATGCCCGACCAATTATCTACCCATGAATCTTCCTAAGCTTCTAAATCGGAGCATTGGCCTTACTTCCCGATATTTGACCCGCTTCACCTAAGGACACACACAACAATGACACGTAAGCTTAAAAGCTTAGTGAACACAGTATTTAGCAACCTTATAAATAACACATAACAAGGTAACGATAATTATTAAACATTCTTTTCAACTTTAAACCATCCTTACTATTAAACTTGCCTTTCACACTTCACACTATTGGTTAAACCCAAAATCCCAACTAGGCTATGAATTTAAGCTAGGTCTATATATAGGATTTGTCTATCCTATATATCACACTATTCACACAGAAAGGAATTAAGCATATAAATAGCAAAGATATCTTGCAACAATTCGCACCAAGTGTGTGCCCCTAGTTTAGACAAAAGTATTGTACTCACCTCAAGTCTTATCTATTATCACGATTGCTCGCTTACTTGTACTCAAGACCTGGAATCTATATAATATCACGAACAGTATATAAGTAAAGTCTTCACACAACCCTATAAAGAACCTATATAGCAAGTACAACCCAACCCAAATATTTCAGCATAAACACTTTCTGTCATTTTAATCATTTGGACAACTAAAACTTTGAATTAGCCTCTGAAACTTATTTATTAGAAATTATACTCTTCAAGCTTTAAAAACATATATGGAACGCCTTGATTCGACTTACGGATAATTTAATATGAATATTTAAAACAAGTCAGAAATCTGCCCGTTTGCGACTACGAGTGGCAATTTCGTCCCATTCTCCCATTTCAAAAACATCAGTTTAAAATTTTCATATATGAATAACAATTGACCATTTAGCATCATTTAATCCCAAATACTTTATTTCATCTCCTTTTGAAATCAATTTTTATAAGATGAATACTTTTACTTATGTGATCAATTTCTTCAACATGCATGAACTATATGATATAATCTAACTTCAAATCAACAAATTCTTGTTAACATTACATCTAATTTTTATTATTGATCAAAGTTTCATATCATCTAATATATTTCACTACTTTTATCAATTTCCCCCCAAATCATATAAACCCTAGAACTTGAAAGATGGGTTTAAAAGTCAATACCTTAGTTACTTGAGTTGAGATGACACTAATATAATTACTCTTCCTTCTATCTCCTTCTAGCATAAAAATCAGAATTTCTTTATTCTTGAGCTCTCTAGTTTGTATGCACTCACACTAGTGTTCACCTACTAAAATAAAATGTATAAAAAGGGAAATCATCTTCTTATAAAAATCTATCCAAAATGGCAACTACTAATTTACACAAATTATCTCCTCAAGTTTCTTATTTAAACATTCTATCCTAATTCCAAAAGAAAATTAATTATGTAATTCTCTTTGACCATTTATAGTTCAAATTTTGACTAGCTTGACTATTTGAAAGTCAAAAGATAATTCAACTTGTATACACTCTACTAGCAAATCATATTTGACACACACCTTGGTATTATGGAGTGTTACAAATCTCCCTCACTTGTAAAAATTTGTCCCCGAAATTTTGTTGGTCAATGAAACTCGTATAGTACTTCCTCATATCTTCCTCTCTTTCCCACGTGCACTCTGATTCTTTTCTATGCTTTCATTGGACTTTGACAAATGTTACATCTTTGTTCTTCACTCTCTTCACTTCACTATCAACTATAGCAATTGGTTGTTCTATATAATTTAGCTTATCGTTAACTTTAATTCCATCCATTGGTACAAATGCGGCTTCATCAACAAAGCACTTCCTTAAATGATATACATGGGACGTATTGTGTATTCCACTCATCTCTTCTGGTAATCGAAGAAGGTATGCTACTTTTCCAACCCGTTCAACAATATCAAATGATCGTTATCTTTGACTTAATTTTCCTCTCTTTCTGAAACGAATTACTCCCTTCCAAGGTGACACCTTAAGCATCACTTTATCACCTACCTCAAACTCAATTGGTCTTCTTCATTTGTCGGCGTAAGCTTTTTGTCTATCTTGCGCCTATTTTAGTCTTTCACGAAGTTGATCAATCTTGTCAGTTGTTGCCTTTACAATCTCCATTCCTCGAATCTCTCTTTGACCCACTTCTCCCCAACAAACGGGAGTCCTTCATTTTCTTCCATACTCATACGGTGGCATTTTAATACTTGAGTTATAACTGTTATTGTAAGCGAACTCCACCAAAGGTAGATGTGAATCTAAACTTCCACCAAAATCAATAATACAAGCACGAAGCAAACCGAGTATCTTCTTCCAAAACTAAGTCGTACTAAAACTTGTATCTTCTTCCAAAACTAAGTCGTACTAAAACTAAGTCGTGTGCCCTATCTTCTTGGAATTTCTTCCAAAATCGCGAACTAAACCGAGTATCCCCATCCGGTACTCCATATCTTGAAACAACCTCTTTCACATAAATTTCCGCCATCCTTTCAGATGAATATGCCTCTCTAATAAGAATGAAAATTACACTCTTGGTCAACCGATAAATGTTTGTATATATATATATATATATATATATATATATATATATAGGAGTCGGATCTAAGGAGAAGTTTTTTAGGTGGAGAAGGAGGAAAAACATTCTTGACCATCAGATGTGTATTTTAATGGATGAGATCATTCAGTGGCAAAAAGGTAATAATATTAATTAAAATTAAACAGCCTAGGGTAAAAGGGTACATTTGATTGATTTAAAAAAGGAAAAATTTAATGTATAATTGGGGAATTATTTATAAGCAATAAAATAGGGATACAATTCGATTTTCAAAAAATATAAACCGAAACTCCTACTATTTTGCTCGTTCCCAACTAGCCCGCTCGAAATTACATAAACCCTAATTCTTCTCGTCGAAGCATTTCATTCAGTATGGTGAATCAACAAAATTCGAACTCTAAAGAACTCAACATACACTTGGTCCTGAATCAACAATTTCTTGGTGGTTGGACTATTCGATATGGTGAAAACAAGAACAGAGAATAAAGCCAATGTGAAAGGTAAAATTTTTTTTTATCAATATGTGTCTATTTCGAATTTTAGTTTAGTATTTGAAAACGGTTGCTAGTCGAATCAGTAAACCCTAGTTTGTGTGTATTTCGAAATCGCTGTAATTAATGAGTTTTTTGAATTAACGAAGGTAGAATATTCAATCAAGATCAATAAACCCTAGTGTTTTAAAATGGTTAATTACAGGTTTTTAGTAATTCGGTTCTGGTGAATCAAGTGTTTTATTTAGTGAATCAGATATTGTAGTTCGTATGCATGTTGTCTAACTGAATCAAAGTGTTCTTTTTAGTAAATCAGAAGTCAGAAGCCGTATTATTATGTCCACCTGAATCATGTGATATATTTAGTGAATCGGAGGTTGTTAGTCAGGATTCTTGAAGTCCAGTTATTTAGTGACAATCGATGTGTTTAAGTGTTTGGATTTATATTACTGAATCAAATTGTTGAATGTTGAACCATGGATTATTATACATGTCGTAGGTACCATCCAATTGCATTATATCATCTCTGACGATGATTTTATGAATCCACCACAAAAGGAATTAAAAAGTCAAAAGCGAAAAAGGGAAGGTGAGGACAATAAATTAAAAAACAAACAAAAGGAAAAGCTGCAAAAGGGTAATCCAAGATCGGTGAATATTAGAAACCCACCGAACGTATTAGTTGAGGAACTTAGTAAATTAAACGATGCTCAAAAAGTGGTCATAAAGCGAATCGGCTTTGAAAATGTATTAGATCTTGCAATAGGGAAGTTACCTTTGAAGCTAGGTTATTGGTTAGTTGACAACTATGACGCGGAAAACAACACAATAACCATAGAAGACAAAAAAAAACTCTTGGTTTCGAGAGAGGCAGTTCATGAGGTATATGGGTTTCCGTTAGGGGCAGAAATAATAAAAGCACAAAAGAAGGCAAGTACCGAGGATGACATTGTGCAAGAGTTCCAAAGTCAATTCTCTGATGACATAAAGAGACTTAGGGTGAGCCACATTATCCCACGAATGTTGGACGATAAAAAAGGTGGTCGGATGTTCTTGATCAATTTTTTGGTACTAGTAGTGTCAGTTCTAATTGGGGCGCCAGGAGTCGGTATTGTAAATCGAAAGTTCTTACCAAGCATTATATACGAAAACATAGTGAGAGGTTTAGATTGGTGCGGCTATACAATACAATGTCTAAATGAGAGTGGAAAATCATTGAAAGGATGGGACAAAAATTGCCATTTCACCGGGCCGTTGACTTTTTCGTGTTAAGTTTGAAACCTAATTAACACGATTTAAAGTGTTAGTTATGTGAATCATAGATAATAAAGTCTTTTATTTTAATCTTTAACTATGCACGTTTGTAATCAATACGATGAATCATTGTTAATTAAGTTTTTGTTATCTGAATCATAGCTAATACAAGTACTGTTTGTTAACTGAATCATAGCTAATACAAGTACTATTTGTCATCTGAATCATAACTAATACAAGTAATGTTTGTTATCTGAATCACGGTTGAATAAGTTAGATATTACTTAACCTACATCTAAGGTATAAGCTAACTGTTTTGATTCCCGTTTGAAACCAGGTATTTTACATCAGTTGCACACTTACTGAAAGTGAGAAAATTTAAAGGATACAACCATTAATGGTCGGGTGGACAACGGCGGAATAAAAGGAAAGGCAAAAATTTGAGGAGAAGAATTCAAGTTTTGGAAAGGTAAAGGTTGTGGATGGGGTAAAGTATTTGATAGAAGATGAAGAAGATGAAGACGATGAAGCATTAACATTGAAGGTTGAAAGAATACTTAAAAGCAGCAGTGTTAAAAGAAAGAGTTTTAACTGATTCACCACCGGACGCCAACGAAGGTAAGTTTGATGTTATTTGTTTTCATGAACTTGTTAAAAAATATGTGTTGTAACTCAGTCATTCAAATTAGTTACAGATATGAAAGATAAAGAAAAGAACGACTCGGAACGAAGCATGAAGGTATCTTAATAAATGAAGACACTTGTACCGTGTTTTACTGAATCATATTGTTATATATATTATTTGGTTTATGTAGGATTTTTCTGAAGAAGCGTGTAGGAGAATTTCAATGATTTCAACCATTAAGTGTGAACTGGAAGATTGGTTACAAAGAGGGTTGTCCAAATTTTCAAACGGTGTGGAACTACTAAGTTACTCAAAGGAGAAGGACGCGCTTTTCGGTTTATTACCTGTCCAGGGCACACCTAGTAAGGACAAGGATAATGTGGGTAGAACGAAGAATAGAGGTTGAATTGCCTGAAGATATGACGTACACACAAGTTTTGGACGACCATGAGTAAGCTAACATGTTAGAGACATCCGCATTGAATCGCGCGAAAAATAAGGCAACACGTACAAATGGTGATGTTTCTGGTGGTGGAAAAATATAACTTGTTTTGTTCGGGTGAAAACAATGTTAGTCTTAATCAAGGAAGGAAAAATAGGGTTAAAGAGTGCGTTGTAGAATTAGAAAAAAAGTTGAAAGGACAAATCAAACTGAATCGAGCTATAAAAGCACACCGAAACAAAATAAGGGGAAAGATGTACATGATGCCATTGCAACCCATTTCAATTGTATATCCTCGAAGTTTGAACGACCTACTAATGGATAAATTACAAGCAAGAAGAGATGTTGAATTACCTGTTGTTTCGAGGTCGCCATTTTGGAATGAAGATGTGAAAATAACTACGAGACTAACGGCAACTGAGAGAAGGGTGTCTAGTTGGTTATTCTGAGAAGGGTGTCTAGTTGGTTATTCTCTCTACTTGGCGATGATGAGTAAGTTTATTTTATTTCTTATGTTAATTGAGATATATATAAGTTTTACGGGATAAATATTAGAAGTTCATACCCCTACGATTCAAAATTGAATGTTTGTACAATGAATTGATTTTCAAGGAGAGTAATGACATTACTACAATGAAATGTGCGATGGAAACATTAACTCCGGGTTCAAGGGTCCATCCGGTTGTTATCGATATTTGGGCGTTTATTCTTAATACCAAAAAAAAGCATCACGGTAAAAATCGCAAACCAAGTGCGTTTATGAACACGGGCATCATGGTAAGAAAATGAGTCATATATCATGCTCAAATATTCTTAATAATTTAGTGCAATATGTTTGTATTCTATGAATCATAGTATGTTGATTTTGAGTCATAGTTGGCTAAGACTGAATCATAGTACATTATTTATTGAATCACACTTATTTTTTGCAAACAAAAGTTTGTATTGATACATCAAGATCTTTTGTGGTGCAACAAAAAGTCTTTGATGAAAATGAAAACATGAATGATTGTTTGAAACGATACAATATTGGAGATCTTAACAAATACGGGACGATAATGTAGTAATAACTATCGTTATAGTTACTATTTTCATCTTGCTCTTCTTTTTGCCCTTACGGGTTATTTGTTTCTCAGGTATTCTTCCCGGTGCGGAATCTTGAACATTTCTAGTGTGTTGTCATCAACCTCGATATTGCTTATATATATATACTTTATAACCTAGCAGATGGTGAAGCGGCTAATCATTATTATGATAAATTACATGAATATTTGGTAAGAATGATTAATACGTATTGATAACACGAATTTGTTCAAATTCTCAAAATGAGTTATGTTGATTCACTTTTGGAGGAATAATTTATGTGATTGCAACGGGACCATTTTTGTGATTATTTAGCAAACTTGCGTCATCCCAAGAGGATAACGATTCGACGAGTTGTTCCATATAGATTGAAAATGACATGGCAAACCAGAGGCAATGGCACAGACTGTGTGTGTATTTTTAATGCAACACATGGATATGTTCAAAGGAATGGTTAATTTTGATGCAGGCATTAAATCCGAGAATAACAGGCAGCGGGCGCAGCTAGATGATCTTCGTAGGAAATACGCAACAAAGATATTGTTATCAAATTTGAATAGTATGTCTTTCAAAGTTGAAGTCAAATCAAAGGATCATGATAAACTTAGCTTGGAAGAGAAGGCTAGAGTAAATCAAAGTATAGAAAATATAAGAGAAGAAAGGTTGAAGGCCTTTGGAAAATAAAGTTCTTGCACACAATGTAGCTTGGTAGTTAAACATGTGGTTGTTTTTGATATTTATGTTAAGGTTAAGATTCGACTAATTGTGGAATCAAAAGTTAGTTTTTCATAGTTAAAAATCTGTTGGAATCATATTAATGTTGTCATCCATATTGTGCGAAATAAGTACGCTCCATTATTGTGTTGAACCTCTTTATACAGATAAGTTACACTGTACGTTTAGTTAACCCGTCAATTACGTTAAATCTATGTGTTAGCCAACTGAATCAATTCTAGATACAACAAAAGTAATCAAAAAGAATATCACCATCATCAAACTATTCCCATGAAAGTAGAATAAAATAACATATAAAATTGTCTTCACAAAATTGTTTTCGATAGAATCAACTATTCGGAAGACGTAGACGAATCATCGATCATTAGACTCTTTCTCTTGACAACATCGTCTTCCGCCTTTTGTTTGCAAGTGTTGATATAATGCCCAACTACTCCACAGTATTTGCACGAACGGATCTGCTTATTTGCTTTAGCAATTGCTTTCTCTTTGGCATTTTGAATCCTTCCTTTTTTTGATGAACCACATCCTTTGTTGCAGATTCTTAACGTCAACGTCTTCAAGCTGCGAGACACCTATTAATGACTCAATAACTTGCTTGTTTTTCAAGGGTGGGTGTAACGGAGTCTACTCGAAATATTGTTCCATCAATTTGTTTTGTTGATCACGGAACATGGATAGCTTTTCAACGTCAGTCACTAAACGATCAATAGCGGAATCCATATAGAAATATGAATCGCGTATGATCGTTAATATCTCTTCTTTGTTATCCCCTAATTTATGACTCCTCAAATTAGATGCATCTTGTTGTGGGGGGACGACATCCTTCACCCACCGCCTCATAATGTATTTCTTTGGGAACTCCTTCACACGAGCCATCCTTAACACAAAGAAACAGTGTCGATATAGGAAGCCTTTAAGCTCAAACAACTTGCAGGAGCATGAAATAGTTAACTCATTCTTGTTAAAGTACACCTATATAAACATAAGTAAATAAGTCACCTATAAAAGTGAATCACGATTGGAAATAAGTGAATCAAAATGACAGGTTTAAGTAATGCAGTGAAACTAGTACCTCTTGCCTTCCTCGAAGCTTGATATCCTCGTTTACATCTCTTATAATATATTTCTTACCACTCTCTACTTCAAGAGTGTTATCCGAGCCGATGTTAATCATTTATTTCAAAAGTTCTCTTTGAATTTCGAAGAATGCATATCGTGTGAAAATGTGTGCCGCTTCTCCCTCAATTGGTATTCCCGTCATCAATTTGGGAGATTCGAATCGTGAATCGTGATCATTCTTATACTGCTCGTTTCTTTGAATTTGCATTGCAATATCGAAATGATAGAGTAATTCAATAAGATGCAAGTCATCATTCGTTAATTGACCGAAGAAAAAGTTTTCTCCCTCGCATCGGGATGTTGTTTGTATAAATGATGCAAGTGTCTCATCTCGAAAATAAGCTGGTATCCATTAGTGTCTTATGGCATATATTTCAAACAACCACTTGTGTTGCTGTATTTTGTATTCATCCATAATAGACGCCCATTGCTCCTCAAATTCTTCGGGTTTGTTGGTGTTACTCCAAATAATGTTGTTCAAATCTGCGAGTACACCCCTCTTGCACAATAGTGACCCTAGCTGAAATATGTACAAGTCATTATGTATTGTAACTAAATAAATGAAGCAAAAATAAGTGAATCAAAAACCGAATAGTAACTTTCTATTCTACTGAATCATAGTATTTGTAAACTGAATCAAGCTTGTAATTTTATGAATCGTAATTGTTAATTCACCGAATCACATATATATGACTTGTATTTACTACTCATTTTGAACCGTACCTTAGAAGTGAACTTGTCAGTTATATGCCATATGCATAATCGATGTTTGGTGGATGGAAACACTTTCTCCATGGCCTGTTTGATGGTCGGGTCTTGATCACTAATGAAGAAAGTTGGTTCTCCCCCAACATTTTTCTTGAACGCTTCTAAAAGCCATTTATAAGCTTTATTGTCTCATTGGATAGAAGGTCAGCCCCGAATATTACACAACGATTATGGTTGTCGATCCCAGTAAAGGGGACAAACACCATGTAATACCTACAAAAAGATGTCGTAAATGAAGGATAAATTGGTCGAAAAGACAAAACGATATAATATGATGAAAGAAGAGATAAACTTTTAATAAAAAAGAATATCGTTTTGTTTACGTGTTCGTTCGAAATGTTGCATCAAAACTGACTGCATCTCCAAACACAATGACCGTCGGCCCAAAATAAGCTAATTAATTCATCTTCTCCTCCATGACGGTATTCAAATGAGAAATCTGGAAAACATTATTTTCGGGTTTTCAACTTGTCAATCAACATTTGTGCATCATACTCATCAATATAAGCGTTAACGTCCCACTTAAAATTCTTACAATCTACCTTCGTTGCCCCAACTTTATCGAACCCACCACAAGTCTGCTTCAACATTTTGAATGCCCGATTAGGTCCGACATTGATGGTCGAAAGGTTAAGTAGAGCCTATTTTTGTGGAAACGAAAGCTTCCGATTAGATGGAAGGAAGTGTTTATCATTCTTGTGTACCAAGTCATGGTTATGCTCTTTAATGAATTCTTCAACTTGGTATTTATTAGTTCCCGGCTTCAATGCAAGAATCAGTTTGGCCTTGCAACCGCACTTTTAGGATGAAGTGTTGTGTGGCTTCTTCTCATTAGCTGCTAAGCTATCATATGGAGTCTTTGGTGTTGGGATACCATGTTTAGAACATAGAAAGTATTTTCGAGAAACCTGGCTGCGTTTATTTATATTATTCGATGACTTCTTTGAAGGAAAACCCCAGTGTTTTGCATATTCTCTGTATGCCTCATAAGCAGTGTCTATATTGTCAAATGACATTCCAACAACTGGTTTAATATCATCGGGCACATCGGGCACCCAATATGGTAAACCTTTCAGAGAAATGTGCATAATACCAACTGATTGTGGGGTCGGGAACTTCCCAAGGCCTGTTTGCATGTAATTTATCGATTAGAATATTAAAATAGTTACATGTTGAATCCATGATTCAATGAACAAGACATAAATAAACTCAAAAATGAATCATACATCATTCAAATATGAATCAAATCTCTGATCTAATGACAATAGAACTAAACTACCACAAAACAAAACAAAACTACCAAGGGAAAAATTACTTGATTCGGTTGTATTCTCCGTATCATCGGATTCATATGTGGAAGATTCGTCTACAAGTTCCATCTCAATTTCATCGTTAGACATATCGAATCAGATTTTAACGGCGGAAATAAAACTATAACGGGAGTATACGGAGTATAAATTTTGGCGGTTTACGTAATCGATTCAACAAGTATTTGATGGAAGTTTTGTGATGTTCTCAATATTAAATTCATAGAAGGAAGGAGATAAAAATATATTATGGAATTCTTACGTAATCTTTTGTATACTGAATAATTGAATGAAATCCAATACCGAATGATATTTGAAATCCAATATTTGAAGATGAATCATATTTAAATGGATCTTACCTATTTTCATGAGATTATGATTGTACATGTTGACTCTTGTAATGAACATGGACTAATTCCCCTACAAAGTTGGAAGACAATAACTGCCCACTTAAATAGATTAAAATTTATTTATTTTTTAGTTAAATTAGAATTGACTATGATACCCTTTGAGCTTGATTTTAAATTATTGGTCCACATTGTTTTTCCTTCTTCTCCACTCAATTTATCTTCTTTTTTGTTCCCCTACTATATATATATATATATATATATATATATATATATATATATGTGTGTGTGTGTGTGTGTGTGTGTGTGTGTGTGTGTGTGTTACTATGTTGGCCTTTTGGGTTTTTGTTAATAACCTTTCTAACTTCGTTTTAAAAAAATATATATAAATCATTGATTGTATTTTTAACTATCGATTCGTTAGCTATTGACAGTCCCGTTTCAATTCAATTCACTTGTAACCTTGAACAAGCTTTGAATTATTATTGAGAAGTTGCGGAATAACACTCAATAATATTAGAAAGATCAAAGATAAATATTGAGAACAAATAACAAAACACAAATATTAAAATTAAAGCTCCAATCTTATTAATATGAATAAGACGAATACACTTGTTGTATTAGGGTTTACACCTTGAAGCTGCGCTATCTTTTATTCACTTATTTCTTTTTCTCCTCTTTTCTTCATCTAGGTTCTAAGGATCTCTATTTATAACACATAGAGTCCTGTACAATCTCCTATTATTATGGAATTAGATAACTTCCATAACAGACTCATTCTTATCACAAAGTCATAAACAGTGTTAACTACCACATTTGAACATTCAGTGGAAACTAACTTCCAACAGTGGTAACTGCTTCATTTATGAAAGTCTAAGTATAAATTCAACTAACAGTGTTAACCACTTCAATCTACATAAACAGTGGAAACTACTTACAAATCTTAACTAACAGTGTTAATCCTTGTAGCAGTGTTAACCTTCAACTCTTCAAACAGTTGTAATCTTCAACCTTCAGTGTTAATCTTCAACCTTCAGTGGTAATCACTTAATCTCTTCAGCTTTAACAAACAGTGGTAATCCAAACCCAAATCAGTTTATCCTAACAGCTATATAGTCGTTATCATTTGCTTAATGTTTTTTACCTTCGTATCGGAATTTTTTTTCTGCAAGACTTTAACTTTATGACAATTTTTTACAAACTCATAATCCTTTATTAATATAATTAAAAGTGATTTAATTCTCAAAAAAAATTTAGTTTTAACCATTCAACTTTAGTTAATATTTTAAAATTTTTTCAACTTGTTACTTTGTTCATTTAACCTTTTATCATGTGATGTAGGTTTACATAGATTCCATGTGTATACTTTTGTCATACATCAACACCCTATTCGAAATATAAAATGGAAAGTTACATTTATTACTAAGTAATTAAAAGTCATAATAAAATCATATAATAATAAATAACCGATGTCTAAAAGCAACCATTATCACCCAATAAAATCTACATAAAAAATTTACTGAACCTTAGAGCCTTGATCTATGTTCATAACTTTCAAATATTCTAAACTCCAGTTCTTTATTTACTTCTAACTTTAGGTTTACATTCGGTTACTCTTAATTTCAAAACTACGAATTAAAATGACCTCATAACATATTTTGGTTTATCAACAAACCCGTTTCTATTTCAATTTCCAAATCTTCTATTTTAGTTGTGCATTTTTAATGTTTACCAATATTAAGATATTCAGTTCAAAATATTCAAATAAATGTAGTTTAGTACTCTTATCTCATAAACTGTATGTAGCATATTGATGTAGTGACAAATTCGTAACACGGATTAGTTTATGTTGATTCCCTGAATATCAGAAATAATTCCTTCTAATTCACGTTGATTCAACGAATGCCGCGATTAGGTTAAATTCAACTCAACACAATTTGAGAGAAAATATAAATTTCATAAAATCAAAAACTAAGTGTTCTAGTACATAATGGTAGCCTTTATATAGAGGCTAAAAGTATTAAAAGTAAATTAACCTCTAAAATAACAAAAGACAAAAGTTAAGGAATATTAAAAGACTAATTAAACCAACTCATTAAACACACATTAACAACCCAAGAAACTTCAACTTCAAAAGGCATGTCTAAATTTGGATGAATCTGTCTTCTGAACAGCATTGTTCCAGTTTATTCTTTTAAGTTGATCAAAATTCTAAAAAACTAGTCGTCTTGGTGATGCGTCCCGTATCATTCTCCCCGGGTTAAAAGCGACTCATTCTCGAGTCTTGACATAATTTTTCTTCAACATTTGAAGATAGATCAGTAGCATTAACAATTTAAAAGTTAAGAAAACATAACCAACGAGAATAAGGGTAGTAGTAGAAAAATAAAACTTTTTCACATTATTGTGAAAAAATCTTCTTTCTCTTGAAAACTGAAATGTTTGTTGATTGATCTTAAGATCACCTTGCCATTTCAAATATTCGGAATTACTTTCCAAATAAGATGAAACGAGGAATATCTTTATGACACCGTTAACATCTTTTTCTTTGCTAAGCAAAGATTGATTATAATAATGCATGTAGTCTTCCTCCTCCAATTGAAACTTATCCACCATATTCAAATAAATAACATTTTCACAACTTACCCCATCAATAATAACATCAGAATTATCATTTTGGATGTGGTAACTCTTATCGAATATGTTTCTCATAGCATCATAACTAGAAAGCCAAACTTAACATCGAGAACACTATTTATAAACAAAATCTCACCTTCATCGGGTTTCTCTAACTCCTCATAGACATCGTAAATTGTCATTTTGAACAGGAACTTCGGCTCTGATACCAATTGATTTAGTGACAAATTCGTAACACGAATTAATTTCTGTTGATTCCCTGAATACCAGAAATAATTCCTTCTAATTTACGTTGATTCAACGAATGCCGCGATTAAGTTAAATTCAACTCAACACAATTTGAGAGAAAATATAAATTTCATAAAATCAAAAACTAATTGTTCTAGTACATAATGGTAGCCTTTATATAGAAGCTAAAAGTATTAAAAGTAAATTAACCTCTAAAATACCAAAAGACAAGAGTTAAGGAATATTAAAAGACTAATTAAACCAACTCATTAAACATACATTAACAACTCAAGAAACTTCAACTTCAAAAGGCATGTCCAAATTTGGATGAATCTGTCCGAACAGCACTGTTCCAGTTTATTCTTTTAAGTTGACCAAAATTCTAAGAAACTAGTCGTCTGATGCGTCTCATATCACGTATAAAGAGGTATTTGTGGATCTGTACGTTCGACCAAATAATAGAACATTATGTTTTTGTTAGTTCATTTGAAATAATACTTATTAAAACTCCAGGGGTTAAAATCGTGTAATCTCCATTCTGAAAATTTAATTCGCAAGCTATTAAATAATACAAGGGGTTAAAATGAAAATTTACAAAAACAACTCATGAAAGTTCATCTTCTTCATTTCGTACGTACAAGTCCGCTAGATTTTTTTTTATTTCTTTTGTTTTGGTTTAATTAATTGATATGATCACATAAACAATTAAGTCGAACATATTAAAATATGTTACTATAAATTTCAAGTTAGGTTTCACTATCAAACGATCTATTTTAAGAGTCCAAACTTTCCTCACCGAAACCGGTGGTTAAAACGGTTGGTTTCGGGTTGTTTAAATCAAAGATATGAACACTCGATGTTTAATAAAGTCTAACAGCGTATTAATATTCAAGTTTGGTTAAGTTTTACCTTCAAAATGAAACCGAATTAGCACCGAACTAAATAAGAAAGGTTCTCGTTCCCGTTTAGTTTCTGGTCTCCCTCCGGCCGTTTGCTCTCTATATGTGTACTCTCAATATAATTTTGAAGAATGTTTTCATATGTGATTATTGGTGTTTAATGAATGATTTTTGTATAGGTTGTATGGTTGAGGTTAAAATGAGAATTATAAAAGTGCTAAATATAAATGCGTCACGTGTCACAAAATTCACTTTCGTCCATCTTTTTAAAAACTAAATATTTCATAAACGACAAGTCAAAAAATTATGAAAATTGCACCATAAAATTCAGCGATTTCTCCTCTTCGATTTAAGATCTCACAAATTATACTTTCAAAGAGTTTTTTTTTTTTTTTCATTTTTTTGTAGGTTTTACAAATTGGTAACACACGTGTTAGTATTGCGTTTAGAGTTTAGGGTTTAAAGTTTAGTAGTTAGGGTTTAGGGTTTAGGATTTCGGGTGCAAACCCGAAACCCTAAACCCCAAACCCTAAACCCTAAACTCAAAAACTTAAATCCTAAACCCTAAACCCTAAACCTTTTACAAAACCCTAAACCCTAAATCATACTAAACCCTAAATCCTAAACCCTGCTAAAACCTAAACCCTAAACCCTGCTAAACTCTGCTAAACTCTAAACCCTAAACCCTAACCCTAACCCTAACCGCAAATCAAATGTACAACTAATCAATAACACATGTGTACCTAATTTGTAAAACCCACCAAAAAATGAAGAAAAAAAACTCATCGAAAGTATAGCTTGTGAGATCTTAAATCGAAGAGGAGAAAACTCTGAATTTTATGGTGCAATTTTTATAATTTTCGACTTGTCGTTTGTGAGATATTTAATTTTAAAAAAGATGAGGCTAATGGGTATTTGATGAAAATGGGTGATTGAGATTGATTCTCCTAATCTCACACAAAGTTGTTGTACTCATTTGAACGATAATCCAAGTTGTATATAAAATGAATTGATTGTGAAATTAATACGTGCCAAAAATAACGTGATTCGAGTTTATCTCGTTAATTCTTGTTTGACCTCAACAGATTTTGTATTATGTCATAATCATTTCTTTATTATTATTATTTAATTATTATAATATATCCCTCTAAAAAAGATTTCGTTCCCGAAATCAACAAAATAACTTTGATTTCAAACGGACTAATGAATCTCTCCAACTCTATTCAAGATAACGCCTTTACAAGGAGAAACTTAAAGAACACATGTTCACCAGCTTAAAATTCGGGTACTCTCTAATGCTTATCAACATTAATTTTCTGACGTGTTCAAGCTTCCTACAACCTCTATTTTGACACTTCAACTTCTTCATAGTAACTTTGACTAAGTTGGATCCTTCAATCACTTTCTCACGGGTTCTTTCCAACAAATTCAAGCTCTACATTTATGTCCATATGAAATTCATAGGGTGGCATATCAATATTTGCATGTCAACTGTTACTATATACAAATTTAACTAAGAAAAGACAGTCATCCCAACTTCCCATCCACCGTAAAGCACAAGTTGTCAACATGTCTTCGAATGTCTGAAAGGTCCTTTTCGACTGACCATTTGTTTCTAGATGAGATGCAGTGATGTATTTAAGCTTTGTACCAAAAGCTTTCTGAAACCCTTTCTAAAGTTGCGAAGTAAAGCGAGGATCTTTATCTAGAACATTGACACCAGGGTGCCACAAAGTCTGAAAATCTCCTTAAAATTTTTCGTCAACTAACTAAAAATGTATGATACTCTGATCACGAATAGCTGAGGAGTTAGCTGATTTCATAAGAAGATCTACTACAATACAAATTGCATCACATTGTCTCAAGATTTGCAAGCCAGTCACCAAATCCATAGTAATTTCATAACACACGTTAAGTAACTACACTATTCACTCTTAAGAAATAGTTACATAACGATCCAATTATGATCATAACACGTCTAAATGTGCAACCTAGATTTATAATTACGGTAACCAAGCGTAATTATAAATATTCCTTACACACATATTCATGTTATTCCCATTATGAATCAAAATCCACTAATTCTCACCATCTCGTAACCCCATGAGTACACTATTCAATCTTAAAGTAGTCCTCAAGTCATTCTCTGTTGTATTAACCCATTAGCTCGTTGATGATTGATTACTTGGTAATTGTGGGTTGTGGCTTCAAATCATGGTTGTGTTTTGATTGATTAGTTGTAGTGATTGTTTGTTTTGGCTTCAAATGATAATCTGAGAGTAAGAGTGGTTCGATTTAGAGGTTTTACCATGTTCTTCACACGTTGATTATGTTTGTTGTGATATGATACTGCTAATAAGTATTAATAAATGCCTTTGTATTTTTAATTTCTATATTAATGGAATATGATAGGTAAATTTCAGTAAATTTTAGAGATGTAAAATTGGCACGACACGGGATATATTATATGTGATTTACTAATAATAATATAATAATAATAATAATAAGAATAGTAATAGTGAGGGTAGTGACATGTAATCACAAAATGACAGGTCAAGACGGTAATAGATCATTAAAAACTTCAAAAAGGGTCGGAATATTAAGTTAACAAAACTTGAGAGATTAAACTATGAGAAAAATAGTTGAAGTTAAACGAATAAAATATTAAAAATTTGAGAATTAAATCATTATTACCTCTAAATAATATATGAAAGATTAATATATAGTAATGTTATATTCAGCTTGTAGATCATTGGCAATCATTTTGATTATATAAATATATAATTTTACAACTAATAAACAAGTTTATAAAATTACACGTCACTACTAGAAAAACTGTCAACATCAACAACCTATAATTGTTGGTAAAGGTTGTTAGCAACGACATTACCAACAAAATGAAGTTAGTCGTTGGAGAATTACCAACAAATGTGTAAGTCGTTGGTATTTAAGAATATACCAACGAAATTGAAGTAGTGGCAAACGTAATAAATGTCGTTGGTAAGGACACCAACTACATTGGAGTTGGTTCAGTAATACACATAGTAACGAAATTGATGTCTGGCACCCTTTAGTAATTCGTTAAAAATTTATTTTTACTGACGACTTTTTTTACTACATCACTATAAATTAACAACAAAAATCGTGTTTCAAACGGAACAAAAACAATCCAAATCTAAACAGTACGAAATGAAATTTTCGTATTAATCAACATCAAACCACAAAATATATCTATATGATCCATCAAAGACTTAGCTCTATATGAAGAAAAAAGTATTAGAGACCGACAACACTAAAATAATCATATACCAAAGGCACACCTTCTTTAGTCCCAAAACATAAATATCATCATCTTTGTTCCATTTGTCACCATCTCATAACATGAGGACTTCTAATGCTTGTTTTTCTAATCCCTCTTCCTGTAAAACAAAAATCAAGAATGCAACAATTATCTATTGGCCGAATTGAATGACATGTTCATATGATAAATGATAATGCTCCCTACTCGTATGACTCGTAACTCGGTAGGCATCTTTTACAGCCCATTGAACTTTGATGAAAAGATATAAATAAGAAAATAACATAAAGCACAAAGCAGATCAGCCCATTTAAACTGAAATGGGTGAAAATTGCAACCCATATATTTCTAAGTACTTTATTCAGCATATATTGTATTGGCAGTCTTTCAAATAAGATATCCAAAACAATTCTACAATATAGTCACTTGCATTATTCTCTATTTAAAATGATGTCAATTTTTGCGAACCTCATTGATGAAGTAATTGTTTAGTGATGACAGTTGAACCAATGGCAGCTACGATGAAGTAATTGCTTAGTGATAACAGTTGAACCAATTACAGCTACCATGAATCCATCTGCGCAATTACATTGAGAGCCATATATAACACAATATGAATTCACCTGCAAACGTACAGACCGGTTACTAATGACTCATGTAGAATGTATAGAAAGTAAGAGTAAATATATTAGTTACAATTTATGCTGATAAAAGCATGCATGTTACTGATGAGTACAAAATAAGATTGTTAAGAACCCTATTCATGTTATACCCTTGGTCAAACAAGGGTTCGGAATTAGCCATGTACAAACCTTAAAACCAATAGTACCCACTGCGAGTTGATACTAAACAATAACAATTACTTATTATACGATAATACCCGAGACAAGATGTATTTTTACAATTTCGTAATATGAAGGTTAACAAAGATGTGTAGAATTAAAGGATCGAACCTATTCTAGATCTATAGTCCAACATACTTATCGTAGAACTAATAATATTCGTCCAGCATGACCAAACAAGCTCTGAAATAAACAACTTCAAAAGCATACCTGAAAACCAATAATAAATAAACATTTTTGCAAGGACAACTTAGATGCTGCTTGTAACTAACAAATATTAAACCACTCAATTTAGCACACTTACTTTATCACAAATAATATATATATAACACTCTCTTTTCCTGCAAGCCAGTAAGATGAAACCACACAACAAGTCACACAAAAGACACTTAGAAACTTCGATATCTATTTAGAGGATTAATATATATATTAATCAATTTATAGACTTAAAACATGATAATATACTTTATCTCAATAACGAACAGATTTGCAAAACCGATTCTAAGAAAATGTAATTATTTAATTTCAACGGCAATAATTAGGCAGATAAATAAGGAAACTTTCGGAGTTGCTTACGTTCCTGAGAAAAAATCAAGACAATTGATGGTAGCCTGGCTCGAGTTAACGAACGTCGGAGCCGAGGAAGACTACAAGATGTATTTTACGTCTCTTTAGGGGTCCTCCACGTAAAATATTATTTTCGGTTTTTTATGTTTCATGCTTTCGCCCCAAACAAGTGGTACAGATCGAGGTTGATTCCAGCAACAATAAGGATGGTGTTTGCATGTCTTTCCTCAAAATGTGTTTCTATCAAATTCAGTTATTAATGTTTTCCTAGACCATATATTTGTATTTAAGTGTTTGCATGTATTGTATTTTTGAAATATGAAATTAACTTATAAAATAGGGATTGAAAGTAAATTTATAAAGGTAAAGAAGTCATTGTTTGTAGTCGATGGGTTGTTAAGGGGGAAAAGACGAGATTGAAAAAAAAAAAAAAAAAAGTCAAAAAAAAATTAACTATAGTGACGAATTGTGATAATATCCAAAAGTTGTTAGAATTTGGTTGGTAAAATGGTTGGTATATCCAAAATTTACCAACGCTATAACATGTTGTTGGTCAAAGTCGCTGAAATTTTGATTACCAACGAATAATTTTTGTTGGTTATGTATATTCAAAACCTCATGGTTTGTTTTTTTTCCCAAAAGTTGTCAAATTTTGGCTGGAAGTTTTCCTCCAAATTTCCAACGAATTTACCAACGATTTAGTTGTTAGTAAGTTAAAAAGCTGATTTTATGACAATTCATTTGTCTAGTCGTTGGTAAATCAAGATATTACCAATAACTCTGTAATCGTTAAAAGTTGTTGATTTTGGCAACTTTTCTAGTAGTGCGTAAAAGATAAATAAATTTGGACGACACATTGTTATGTTACACTAGAGGTGAAAAAAAATCGATTTTTCTAACCCGGCTCAATAACCGAAACCGATTATTTGGAAAATCGATTTTAAAAAAATCGAACCGGTTTTTATATAACCGAAACCGGTTAGACCGGTTATAGGGTTTCAGGAAAATTGATTTTTTCGGTTTTTTAACCAGTTTTAACGGATTTTTTAAAAATAAAAATAAAAAAATCAAACAATAGTAATATTATTTTTTTTAATGAAAAACTTAACTAAAGCTGAAGACCCCAAGGCCCAATAACTTAACGGGCCCATTAGTCAAAAAATACTACAAGTCTAGCAATGTTACAATTCAACATCGTTAAAACATGAATACGTATGCTTGTCCAACAATATTTACAGGCCCAATTGTAATACAAGGCCCAAAATAACTTACGTAGGAATGCTATGTGTTCACCTTTATTTTACAGGCTTTCAAAATTTTGAAGTTTACTAGTGTTGGTCGATGTGGGACAACAGGAATAAAACAATAAACCATTTTGTCTTTGTAATCCTTTGCATAATAAACCATTATGTCTTTGTAATCCTTTGCATACGTATACTATATACATATAATTTAACTAATTTTAATTATTATAAACATAAACATAAATAGATGATATTATTAACATTAAATATATTTATTATAAACATAAACATCCTTCGGGTTTTTGAGACCGACATGGGAAGTTTTATAACCCCAAATGAACCAATATCGTGATAAATAAACGTGTATAAAATGAGCGATATCATCTGTATTATTTAAATTTTGTTATACACTTATACTAAATTCGAATCCGGAAAAAAATCAAAAAAAAAACTAACCGGTTCAAAATCGAAAAAAAAAACGATTTCGAATATTTAAAACCGAAAAAACCGATTCCGAGAAAACCGAAATCGATTTTTCAAATAACTGATTTTTTTAAAACCAATTTTTAAAAAATCAAAAACTGAAAAAATCCGATTTTCTTGCACCCCTATGTTACACACTTGTTCTATTAACATATATTAGTTTTAAAGGGAGGTTAATATACTATAAGAAATTATTTGGATACAAAATTAAATCTACAAAAATTAGTATACAAACTTATGTGTCTTCAATTAAATACAAAGAGAGAAATAAGAGAGAAAAAATAAATCAATAAAAGATGACATGTCAATTTGTAACTTTTATTTCTATAATTTGTTTGTAACGATAAGATTTCTCTTGTACTATGTACATAGGTTTTTAGTGTAGTAATGGTTGGATTGATCGTGACAATGACATGTTTCATACTTTTGACTTGTTGGGTTTTGTAATTTTACGCCTATTAGACTCCTTCTAACGGTAGACGGAAACTGACGGGACATGTCAGCGTTACATCAGCGCCACGTTAGCTTTTTCCAAAAGTAACTGAAACTGACAAACCCCTGCCATCAGTGGCACCGCCACTTTAATTTTGGGTCCCACATTTACCAATTTACCTTTATTTATATAAACACAAAAAAAAAAGAAAAAAAAAAACTGATGGGCCGTCGGATATCCGACGGAAGAAACCGACGGACCGAACTGACGGATCCGTGCCATCGATGTCGGTTCCGTCAATTTCAACCGACGGAAACCGACGTTGACCATTGGAAGAGGCCTTAATTTTCATTTGAGTATATCTTTTATGTCACTAAATTTTTCAGGCACAAAAGATATGCCAAAACAATTATAATTTTATTATCTTTAGTTTGAGATCAATTTTGATCTCATTACTATTTATATCTGTCCAAAAAACAATTGTTTTAGATTTAGTCATACTTTGTGAAATGTTCAAACGCAACACTAACAGATATGTTACTAATTTATAAACCCACTAAAAAATGAAAAAAAAAAACTCTTCGAAAATATAGCTTGTGAGATCTTAAATCGAAGAGGAGAAAACGCTGAATTTTATGGTGCAATTTTCATAATTTTTTGACTTGTCGTTTGTGAGATATTTAGTTTTTAAAAAGATGAGAAAAATAGGTATTTGATAAAAATGAGTGGTTGAGATTGATTCCCCTATTATCACACAAAATTGTTGTACTCATTTGAATCATACTCCTACTTATAAAGCATATATCTTTCTCTTTCTTAAATACTTAAAACTCTATATATGCACAATGTACAATTCACAAAGTTCATACACAACTCTAAATCTAAAATACTCTTATGTAATTTTTAATAAGTATATAGTCAAAAGAATTGCATCCTATTTTCGGAATTGCATAAACAAATATCTCAACAATTAATATTTTTTTACCGATTTCAAATACATTCCCACGTGCTGTTTATCAGATATTATATAAAAATAGAGAAAGAGTTTTTGTTTTAATATCATGCTACACTTACAGAAAAAATAAAGCATGTAAATATCTCATAATTTTTACTATGGAAAAAATCATTTACATTTGAACTTTTTTGAATGACATAAAAAAATTCAAAAGTAAATGTAAGTATTCATCAACTATTGAATGAATAATTACATTTACTTTAATAAATGTTTATTTACTCAGTTAGTATTTATATTATTGGTTTGCAAAGTATTAAAATGAATTTTGGTTTAAAATTTTTATTTTTAAAACATTTAAAAGTTTTAACCTGTGATAACAAGTCGTAACGATTTTTTTAACAGGTCACGTAAAAATAAAATGTTAAAACGTTAAAAAGAAGTTGAGTGGTTAAAACGATTTAAAAGTTTTAGGATTAAACAATAACTAACCCTTCATTTAAACTTATATAAGTAGCAACTAACAAGTAATTAAGTTGGTTTGTTTAGTTATTTATATTCATTTTCAAATTTTATATTATATACTCATACACCTAGTTGGCTAGTACTCTCGTGACTATATTAATCAATAACTTGCACTAATGTATACATTTTTTTATGCTTACTATAAAAGAATACTACTTGACTCAAGCGAGGCAGGGCCGCGATGATAGTCCACATACCCCGCCCCATACCTGATAAAAATTCTCATTTATGCCTCAAAACCCGCCCTAAACCCTATAAGACATTTCTAGACCCGACTCGGAAGTTATGGGGTTCGAGACTTCGGGGAAACCCATTGGGTTTGGGTTTTTTTTCCATTCTTATAAGTTTGACAGCTAGACACATGTAGATTAGCCGTTGGGTTCGGGTTTTTTTTGCCATTCCTATACTTGAGTTTATAAGTTTGACAACTAGTAGTACAGATTTTATTTTAAGAAATATTGTTTTTTCCTTTTACGAATGAATTTCACGTAAAATTATGTTTAACTTATTCCAAAGGCGAATAGAAAATATGATACATTTTCATATATTATTGATAATTTGCCAATTGTAAGCAAATTCTTTCTTTTTCTTTTTTCTAAAAATATAAATAAATAAAGAGGATTTAAAAGACTACTAAATGCAATTATTGATATTGATTGATAAAGTTGAAAAAGTAATAGACAAATACATTTGTCATGTAGCCAAGCTCGTCACTGTTGGTGTGTCACAAGACCCATGCTTGATTTTCATTATTTAATAACATTTCTAGATAATGAATTATTGCATTTTCTTTCCCCAATAAAAAAGCGTCCGGTTCACATAGCAGGGGGAATTTAGATGCACCGAAAATTTGTTAGGATAACACGTAGTATTGTTACAGTGTACATTTGAGGATTCAAAATTCAAGGTGACCCGTAGTATTGGTATTTTAATTTATATGAACTCGTAGCACAAACAAATAATATAACTGAAAATGCAATCTTTTATAAGAAATTCACATTTCATATAACGAATGGACACGTAATAACTGCTACCTCTACTTTCTATATGGCTTTACCTTTGCGTTTATGATTAAATGTAAAAATCAAGAGATAAAATTTGTATGTCCCTCTAAACCACCCGACACTTCGATTAAATCATAGAAAAACAATAAAGTAACATATTCACGTGAACAACGTACGTTGTATGTCGTGAATAATGAACATCAAATATAGATAAAAAGGCCAAAACTAGGGGAAAAAAATAACATCAAATATAGTTAAAAAGGTATAGTGTCAAAACATCTCAATATCCTTTCAAAATTCACATTTACGTCAATGTCTTTCTAAAACTCTATAGTTTAACTACAATTAAATATTTTTAATTTATAGAAATCTTATTTACATATTAAGTAGGATGTTATATGACTTTTATACCCATCATGAAAATCTTATTTCACAAAGAAAAAAACCTAGGAGACAAACCCTACACCTCTTCATCCTCAAGAACGTCACCACCCTCTCGAAACATTTAAAATCAACAAATCAATAACAAATACTAATCCATTTCCTTTCTCCGATTCACCGTCAGATCACTCCATTTTTCTTTTTTCTTTTTAAACCAAAGCCCACTTTCATTTTAGAATAACAATATTAATAACTTTCTATTTTTAATCAAACATATTTTTTTGGTTAACTACAGAGTAAAGATCACCTATATATATATAATTGGTAGTGGTAAAGACAACGGCCTCATAATCATGTGTCTTCAAAATGTTAGATGGATGTTATTTTGTTTTTTGTTATCTTAAAAGAGTAAAAGAGACATTCTTTAACTTTTGTATATAAATATATAACTAAAATTACTTAATTATAATTAAAATGATTAGTTGGATATACATGTGTATTATAGAGTTTGAGAAGGATATTGATGTAATTATAAAATTTAGAAGGATATTGACATAATTAGGAAACTTTGCAAGGATATAGGTGTAAACCTCCCTAAAATAGGAAGATTTATGTACGTAAATTAGTCTTGTTTATGTAAATTTAATTTCTCTTTTAAAAACACATAAATCTAAATATCACATTCGATGGAATGTTGAACTCGTAAGAGTACGAGAACCGGTGACACTGAGTTTTGAGTTTTGAGTATTATGATGAAAACAAAATAAATTAAATTAAAGGAATATATTTATTAAATTAAAAAGTACATGCCTAGAAAAATATATAATTGAAAGACAATAATTTAAAATGAGATAATATAAAACTATATACTCAAGCATCTCCTGATCCCGATTCCGAGCCGAAATTCCACCACATCCTTTCATGACCTTCGCCTCTTCGATTTCCATTATGAATTTGTCCCGTTCCTACAAATGATCATAAATTCTGAGCGCGGCTTCAAAGTTCTAGTCCAGTAGTAGTTTTGTTTATCTTGACGGATGTCGTCAAAGGTTGATGTGATCGAGTCATCAAACGAAGCGCGAGACGATGCGGCAGAACTGGAGGACATTTTTTGGGATTTTGCTTTCCTTTCTTTCCCTGTGGGCATTCGAACGGATCATCACCAAATAGTGCGGCATTCGAGTTTTCGTCGTCTAAATCCAAGTCGTACAAGTTCACCATTTCGCGGCGTCTTGGTTTGTTCCACCTTCCGATGACAACTAGATCGGGATTTAACCACTTTTGTGGTCCTTCAAAAACGACCACGCTTGAAAATGTAAGAAATGTTTTTTGACTTCCAAACTACATTGAGCCTCCACCCGCAACCGAAATTGATCGGCATCTTCCCCACTTCTTCGTTGACGTAAGAGCATGTACCAAATGCCTCTCCACTTTTGGCATGCCATATTAAGTTTGTTCCGCTTTGAAGACAAATGTCCTAGTTACGTTGGAATAGCGGGTTACGACTATTGTAGTCACTCAACACAAGATACCAAAACGAATAGCCAGTTTGGGCTTCCTCGGTTGGAATCTTCGATAACTAAAATCTAACTTTGCGCCAATCATAGTTCGTCCTCCGGTTCCTAAAAGTTGCGGTTGGAAAACAACCTTTTTTTTTTGTTAGTTTGTGTTGATTCCACCACCGGTTGTTTCCTTTGCTCTTTTGATTTATTTCAACGAGACGAGGTTTGTGTCGGTATCAAGTCTTCGTGTGATTGCATGTTAGGTTGTGTTTGCTGGGTGTTTTGAGATTGTTGCCACATTAGGAAATCATTATATTGCTCATGTGGTATTTTAAGGATATTGTTGTATTTGATGATATTGTGGTTGATAGTATGATGTTTGAGGGACCTGACTTTGAAACAACCCGTATGGATGACCAAAATTGGGCATATGTGCGTTTGATGAGGTTGGTGTACGTTGACGGGCTTGAAGATGATGATACATTTTGGAACAGGTTGCATTGGGATTGTAGGTGCTACGGAGTGTTTCGATTGTTTGAGTTATTTGACATTGTGAATTATAGTGAATAATTGTAGTTTTTGAGTTGTAGTGTTTGAAGATGAGAATGAGTGTTTTGTTGTGTTTAACAATGTGTTTCAAGTGTGGTATCTATAGAGTTTGTAAAAGTGATTATGAAGATAATAATTAAAAAACGGCTATAAAACTGTGACAAACGGACATAATTTAATATATTATTTTTTTTAATTAATAAAGTAGTTGTTGGAAACAACAAAAACCATCAAAAGTCAGTGTCCTAGGCTGCACGCCAATCGGGAATGACGTCGAAGAGTGACAGAACGCCGATTTTCGATGTTCTCAAGCTTGAACGCTGAAAAAAGCTCCCTACTCTTTGTGTTCCAAGTTTCCACGAAATATAATAGAGGGCTAATAATTTCTTTTGACAATATTATAGTGTCTTTGGCAATCTAGTTTATTATCGGCTTTTGTAATAGTTAAAATTTAATTTTTTATGTTTATATTTTTTTTCATATTTCTAGCTAAATGTTGTATGGTAAAACAAAATATATATAGTTTTAGAAAATAAGCCTACAAAGTAGGGTGTTCATCGGTCTGTGTAAAATTATATTGTTATGTCAAAAATCATTTATTCAAGATTTGATACTCTAAACCGATAGAATTGATATTTTATTTCATCTTTATTAAAGAAGTCTACCTTGAAGAAAGAAAAAAAAAAAAAGAAGTTACCATGTAAGTTTCATAATTACCCAAACTCAAGCACTGGACCATTAATATTTCATAGTAACAACCTACAAGACATAAAACAACCAACTAGCTAGCCATGGATGTAACCCCACATTTCAATTCCAACTGACATTAGAAATTGAAACAAGAGAAAACCAATAGCATATGCATGGTTCCTTTTATTTAAAACACCAAAAACATAAACATAAAAAGGACAATTAATTGACATACATCAAACACAACACTGCTTATTGTTTGGGCTCCTGATTTCTTAACAGTTGCAAGGATTGCATTTGCAGCTGTCTCCACACTTGCAAGCATGTCCACCTTCTGCAACAAAGCTGCTCTCACTTCCCTCACCGAACCTACATCAAAATTTCATTAGGATTCTAAAACACAATATTGCAATGATTAATCTCACTACAATATAATCAAATTTACATTGCATGTATGTTAAAGTTATAAATTTTTATCGAAAGCGCTAAAGCTATGTTTAAGATTACATTTTGTGCATAAACAATGGTACGTTAAGGTGAGTGAGGGTGTTATCAGATAAACAATGTCATTAGAAAAATCCGTTAGTAATTAACGTATACAAATGATCTTTTATATCAGATAAACTTGTTGACTAGTCTACATATTTTCCGATGACATGGGAATCTGCCATGTCATCATTTCAGCTCCAATATATAAAAGATCGGTTACATACATACAATGATTGCAAAATAAAATTTTGTTACATCAAATAATTGTCCTAACTATGTTTTTTATCTTCTGAGGTAACAAAATTTTATACCGTTATCATCGTATGTAAATGATCTTTTATACCGGTTTAAATTATGACGTGGCGACATGCCACGGCATCATTTCATACCATAAAAAAGATCAGTTACATACAATGATCACGAAATAAATTTTTGTTAGATAAAATTACGTGATCTGATTAAATTGTAAATGTACGTACATCTGTTTGGGGGCAACACCATCAACGATCACGGCGGTGGTGGCGGAGGTCTCAACGTCAGGGTACATTCCGCATCTGAAAACATAAATTTAAATTCAATGAAATACAATTTCATGACAATAATTAATATAAATAAACATCATTTATCATTAATTTATTTATGATCGATTAGAAGAAAAAGATAAAAAAGAAGAAATTTATTTACCCGTTGCAGCCGGTGCCGCATTTGCAGCTTGAACCACAACCGCACTTTCCACTGCAGCAAGAAGACATGATTAATTGATTGAGAGAATTAAAGATATTTTGAATGTGTGTTTTTGATTGAATTCAGGCTTGATGGTGTTGTTGATGAGATTATTGGGTGGTATTTATAGGGATTTACGTTGAAGATCTACCGTACACGTGGATGCATCTAAGGGTGTCTACGTATCTAGGGAATTGTTCTTACTTTTGATAGATTTACCGGAACAATATGAAACCGTTTGTCGCATATACGGATATAAAAAAAATTAAATTAAATAAATAATAAAATAATAAATTACTCGTACATAACACATGAATCTTTTCATATTTTACTGTTTGAGTAATGGTAATCTATATAATCAAAGGCGTGCATGATCAAATCCTTAGATAAGTAACAATTTCGAATATGTTCGCTGAAAATTAACTTGTAGTTAAAGTTGTTAGCCGAAGTTTATTTTTGGAGTTGAAAACTAAAATTTAATTTTGTTATATAAGTATTAGATTATATTAGATTAGATAAGTCAGTTTCAAATGAATACAATAACTTTCTGTGAAAATGGAGTAACCAATAAGAACGTGTCACATGTCACAAAATCCATTTTCCTCCACGTTTTTAAAAATTAAATATCTCTCGAACGGTAAGTCGAAAAATCATAAAGTTTACCCATAAAAATCAGAGTTTTTTTCTCTTCTATTAGAGATGTCACAAGGTATACTTTCGACAACTTTTTTTTTCATTTTCGTTGAGTTTTGTAAACGAGTAACACTTGTGTTACCAGTAGATAACACATATGATACCAGCAGGTAACACATGTGATACCAACGAGTAACACATGTGTTACCAACGAGTACCACATGTGTTACTAATATTGTAAGATCATAAATAAAAAAGTCGTCGAAAGTATATCATGTGAGATATCTAATCGAAGAAAAAAACATGCTGATTTTTATGGTGCAATTTTTATAATTTTTCAACGAGCCATTTTTGAGATATTTAATTTTTAAAAACGTGAGGGGAAGTGGGTTTTGTGACACGTGGCACATTCCTATTGGTTCCTCCATTCTCACAAAAAATTTCATTTTCATTTGAACCCCACCTAAATTAGATAAAATAATTGAAATTTAAAATGTGAATTGACTTAAAATGTGTTGGTTCCCTTAATCACGGATCTAGACTTGTCGTTTGACTCAATTGAAAGGCGGAAACAATCAATCAAGCAATTGTAACGTAAACACAAACACAACGATTCTATAATCTTTTCGTATATATAAACACTTGAAGAATAACGATTACAAATCACAAAACTCTCTCTTCCCACTCTCTCTGCCGTATCTCTCTCTCTCTCTAGGGTTTGATCAACCCAAAAACGAAATTCTAACTCGATATATATAGACACTCTACTGAACCCTGCGACACAAGCCCTATGTCGCAGGCCCAGCCCATTGCGACACAACCTTTGTGTCGCTATAGCGACACAGGCTCTGTGTCGCAAGACCAGAATATTGTGTATTTTCTATAATTACATTTCATTTACAAACTCGAAAATACAAACTTGATACTTCACACACTCAGACTAATTAACTTTAACAGAACAAACGTTAACCAACTGACTGACACACATTTATGCACCAACAAACTCCCCCATGTCAGCAGCTTGGTCAATTAATCTTCAATTAGTCTTCACCAATAAACTTCCCCATGGAGATAGCTTGGTCTTCAAAAATCTTGATGTTCAGTTTCATATGACTGACAACTAATTAGATCTTCAACTTCAGTGACCATCATCTCTTTCATCAATAGCTTCTCCAATAATATTTATCTTCAAAGTCTTTGGAGAACTCTCATCAATTCTTATCGTTTGAATATGAGCATGATATGTAACTTGAATAAAATAACTTAGAAATAAAATATTTTTGTAATTTTCTTTATAAGACAGAATTAAAATACTGAAAGCAATAAATAAACAATCTTTTTGGGGACGGAATTGTTTTGGTCTGGTTAGGGATCATATCAGGATAACATGCAATTATTAGGAAATAGTAAGTGTTATTTCGATTATCAGTATATTTATCCACTTTAAATTTACTTAGCATATTTAAATCATCTGTTATAAAGATTAGTTCAAGACGATTATTGATATTTTATCCATCTAAACATTTGTACTTAAGTATATGATTTCAACTCATAATGAGATGAACCACTTGTGTTATTATTAGCATGCATATTATAGTATATAAATCACATTAAAATATACATTTGAAATCAAAAACATGTTAGTATTTTCTATATAGAAGGTGAAGGTATGAACGTATCTTTAGAACTAAGATAGCGGTGACAGGTCTGTACTTTCGTACAACAGAGTCACATAAGCAATAGTTCGAGTTGAACAAACACCAGTCTGAACAATTAAACTAGAGGGTACAGGTCTGTACTTTCGTACAACAGAGTACCATAGTTTAACACAAACCAGTACGAGGCAAACTTTTTATAACTTTTCTGCACTTTTGTACATTTTATTTTGAGAATTTGAGGAATGCCACGGGTACGTAATAGTTGTCTATAGGTTAACATAGACTACGCACCTAAGTTCTTTTGAAGAATATATTAGATAAAACCAGGTCTGTATTTTCATACAACAGAGGAGACACCTAATATATTCCCCCAAATAACACCATACAAAGACCCTATATTTTTAGATCATAACATGTTCATCATCCAAATATTAAGACGAAGCGTCAAAATATTTCGGACAATTCGGCCCTTATTTTAACTTAGTGTCATACATATTAATATGTCTTTATATAAAATAATATGCATATTTGAAAGTTAAGCTTCTTAGTAATTTTAGAACAAATGCCTATCAATACATCATTTGATGAATCTAATATTTATAAAAGATATTTCAAGTATGCTAGATAAATCTACTGACACATCAAATATAAACCTTAAAATTCCATTTTATGCATGTCTCCTGATGTACTATCATTTCCCAAATTGTTTACAGACACAATTCAACGTCTATTTTTAACAATGTTGCAACTATTGTGTTTCTTTAATACTAACAAGTATAAAGAGTGGCAGTTGCGTTTTTCAAGAATTTGTCTGTTCATATTCTTCAGACTTTTTAAATCAGAATTTTAAAATTACTCCCCCCGAACAGCAAATTCTTTCCTCAAAAACAAACAAATAAATAATCATGAAAGAAACAAAAATTTCAAGTCACATATCAAGTCAAACTCAAATACTTTTATCACTTTTTAACCACCTCGTATCACTTCAGAATTTCATCCATTCACTCAAACATAAGCACCACTCATAAGCACTTTGAAATCAACCTTCTTCGTATCCTTGCAGTCACTAAAAGTATTAGCGATCAAAAACCTGACTGCATCACCACAAAAAAACATTAGTAATTATGAGACACCCAAGCCTTGATAGACTTGGGTTGTCCACTATCATCCATAACCATCACATCAATGAGTTTATGATATTTTAAAAATTCAGATGATTTCATTGATGTGTCGTTTGTGGATTTAGGTTTCCAAACCTGGTTAGGTTCAGATGTTTTGTTTTCAACAATGTTGTGCTTTTGGACTTGAGGTCTACTGGGCACACCTTTGTTTACTCTAACCATAGGTTTTGGAGAGTTGGATGCACAACTAGATACGGGCGAAAACGAACCACGCCTTGAAAAGGATTTTTGAAAAGAATTTCTAAAAAATGAAGTTCTTGGCATCCCTCTACCAAACCTATCTAGGGATAATAACCGACAATCCCTAATGATGTGACCCTGTTGACCACACCGATAACACGACCGCCTTTCCACATACGGCCTTTTCCAGTGACTCTCCTCAAATTGTTTCAATGGAGGATTTACTGAGGGAGGCAAAGAAGTTGAGGCATTTACAGAACATGAACACTTATGCATACATGTTGATGTAGAGGCCTCTAAAGTTGAACAGGTAGATGTTGAAAGTTGTTTTTTAACAGATTTATTAATTATTTTCTCGTTCTTCAGATTATTCACAGATGATTGTGAATTATGTGAAGATTTTCCTTTTGAATCCTTCTTTGAGATTTTAACAGATTCGGATTCATTTACAACCTTGTTTTTACCCTTACTACTAAAAGCTTTTTCAGATTCATTAGTAATTATATGATTTTCAGGTTTAACATCAACCTTTTCAATTTTAATCTGAGCCTCTTCAGTTAAATCCTCTACCTCAACAGGCTCCTCAATATTAACTAGAGGCACTACGTTAGCCTTAACAAACTCAGGCATCTTAACAGCAGGTGTTGTATCAAACACTGGCTCAGCAACAGATTTTGTATCTACCTTTGTAAAGGTAGGTACAAAGTCTTTGGCTGCATCCTTGGAAGGCATTGGCAGATAGTCAGAAGGAGGTGGTACATTGCGGTAACCAAGATCAGCCTTACTCTTCGTATCTGTCCTTTGCGATTGTAGGATCTCATCAAAGACCAGTGAGGATGTTGAAAAATTTGACAGCTTTCTTTTTAATTCAATTACTTCGGCCTGTGAGTCAGCAAGTTCCTTTTTCATTATCAGTTTCATATTCATATAACTATCTATTGCGTCTTGCTGACTAAAAAATTTGGCCCTAAGTGCTTTTCTTTCTTCGAAAGCAGCATTTAGTTTTTTATCAAAAGCCATTTCATTTTCCTTTAAAATTTTATTTGCCTTATTAAGTTGTTCTAACTCAGACGTAAGGCGTTCATTATCCTCACTGTATCTGTTAACTTTGTTAGTTAATTTGATACATGACACACAAGATAATGGCTCTTCAATAGGTACCTCGGGTTTATTCAAGACGTGAGCCATGAGAGCTTTATTTTCGCTCAGATCATCATGAGCACTCCAATCATAAGCTTCTTCATTTAACATGAGAAAGGCATTTGAAGCGGTAGTAACAGGTTGCTTAGTAGGAGAAGGCTTTGTGAAGCCAGATGGGGGCTGTTTGGTCTTCTCACATTCTTTAGCAAAATGCCCAAGATTCTGACAGTTGTAGCATCGCACTTTACTTTTGTCGAAACCCAAACCTTCATCAGTTTCATCTTCCAAGTGCTTTCTCCCAGTTCTCTGCAAGTACCTTTTGGCTCTTCTAGTTAACATAGCCATATTCCACCTGATATCCATTCTTTCCAGATCATCAGGGTCAAATCTGTTCAAAATCCCTATCAGTGAGATCAATGGTACTGGTCTTTTTTGATAAGAAACTGTCATAAGCGCTGAGAAAAGCTTGGAAGACAGCAGCATTTTCTTCAGTAGCCGGTGTCGGTGGTGTATTGGAAGAATAATATGCTCTTCCCTGTGATGAAGCACCTGTCTGAGAACTAGATGTTGAGGTACCACCGGACATGAAAGCCACCCCACCAGTGCTCTCATTAGTAGGAGATTGAGCCCCATACAAGCTAGGCTCTTGAACATAGGCACTTGATTTAGTTTCTTTTCGTTGCATATCAAGTGCATAAGCTTGCAGTCTCCCAATGAGATCTTCTAATGACAGTGCCATAACCTCCTCTTGTTCTTCCATCATCATGACACGTTGATCCCATTTCTTAGGTAAAGCACCTAAGAGTTTCTTGTTCACATCATCTGTGGCTAGGATAACTCCACCCTCAGATAACTCATTAACCAATCTTGAGTATCTATTAAACAATTGAGTGATAGATTCATTAGGCAATATATCAAACATCTCAAACTGTTTTTTCACGAGGTCCAGTTTACTCTTTTTATACTTTTCGTTTCCCCCACAACGCTTTTCAATGGCTTGCCAAAGATCATAAGCAGTGTCATTATGTTTAAACAATCTCATTACATCAGTAGCTAAACTCATTGTTAAAGCGGAGTGAGTTTTTCGTTCTAAATCCCATAACTTCTTCTCTTCTGGAGTCATAGACCTAACGGATTTTCGTGGAGCAAGTCCTGGGAAATCTCCATCAGCAAGAGGATGAACATATCGTTCAAGCAAGGGAATCATCATATCAGGATCATTATAGGAGATGAAACTCTCAAAACGTATTCGCCAATCAACATAATTAGTATTGGTAGTGAATAACGGAGGTTTATTAGTGCTACATATCTCATTGTTATGTTTTAATAATTGACTAAAGCTTTGAAGAGACATTTTTAAAACAAAATGTTACCAAATGACTAGTTTTCAAATTTAGCCCTTTTGACTTTTCCCTCCAAAATTTGATTCGAAAATGTCAAAAACTACCCGAGCAAAACGAAACTTTTTCACAACTAAAATTAAGACCTTTTAAGCGTAAAAACAAAATTTGGTAATGCGAAAAATTTCCCGCCAAATTTAGCCCTTTTTTTTTTTTTTTTTTTTAAGCGACACAAAGTTAGTGTCGCAAAGACTTGTGTCGCAAAGGCTTGTGTCGCACACAAGTGTCGCAGGCTGTGTCGCACACTAGTGTCGTAAAATCCGATCTGGTGTCGCAAGCTTATGTCGCGAAAACCCTAAATACGACACAAAGGATATGTCGCTGCTTGTGTCGCTAAGGCTTGTGTCGCACCTAGTGTCGCAATGTCGCGGCAAGCAGCTCCAAAAACCCTAAAAATCGAAAATTTTCGAAACCCTAACGAATTTCGAACGATAATTGATGAACAAACCCAGAAAAACACTTCCAGAAGCTAAATATTCAACTGATTTGACCCAAAACGTTGATCAAACCACCAAAAACACCACGAATCAAACCGAAAACATTTCAATTAACGATCAAATCTTTAAACAAACGCCCAAAGGCTCTGATACCACTTGTTGGTTCCCTTAATCACGGATCTAGACTTGTCGTTTGACTCAATTGAAAGGCGGAAACAATCAATCAAGCAATTGTAACGTAAACACAAACACAACGATTCTATAATCTTTTCGTATATATAAACACTTGAAGAATAACGATTACAAATCACAAAACTCTCTCTTCCCACTCTCTCTGCCGTATCTCTCTCTCTCTCTAGGGTTTGATCAACCCAAAAACGAAATTCTAACTCGATATATATAGACACTCTACTGAACCCTGCGACACAAGCCCTATGTCGCAGGCCCAGCCCATTGCGACACAACCTTTGTGTCGCTATAGCGACACATGCTCTGTGTCGCAAGACCAGAATATTGTGTATTTTCTATAATTACATTTCATTTACAAACTCGAAAATACAAACTTGATACTTCACACACTCAGACTAATTAACTTTAACAGAACAAACGTTGACCAACTGACTGACACACATTTATGCACCAACAAAATGCGACACCTATAGATCATTTTAATGTGTAATTTAAAAATACTAAAAGTTAATTAAAGTTGTAGTTAATATAGTAGGTATTCTAGGGAAATTTAGGATTTTAATCAAGATAATTTAAGAATTTTTTAATGTTGGTAAAGATAAAATATACCGATAAATCAACTAGAAAAGTGGCATATCTAATACTACTTATAAAGCATTTTGAAGATGTTGAATCTTAATTCTTAAATAGAAATCAAAATTACCTATTTACCCCTATTACCTAAAAGGATATTAATTTCATCGGTTCAGTTTTCAGTTTCTTCAGTTTATTCGGTTCACGTTATTCAGTTTTAAATTTTTTGAGAACAAAACCGAAATCCGAACCGAAAATTGACGAAGTAGTTGTCATCGCCGCAATTCACAGTGTTTATCAAAGGTCACAATCTTGCTAACATGAATAAACGGTTTTCAGAACAAAGTACCCTAATTGATCTTGCTATCAAATATGCAAACAAAAGCATAGAGTACAAATTAAAACAGAATTTTTACATAAGAAGACACAACTTTAGATGCACAAGGTACAAGTGTTGCAATGCAGTTTATTGGTAATGCCTTGTTGTCACAATTGCTATCACCAAGGGTGGGGTGATTGGCATTATTCCCTTTTAGCAACAAAAGAATGGTTATAGAGACTCCAAACTTACTTTATAGAAAGAGTTTTCTCTTTTTCTTATCCAACTCAAATTTATGCCTTTGGACTTTATTCACTGTTAATAATGCCAAAACAAAATACCCACTTATAATAATATGTAATTTATATGCCGTCAACAACACAAATTATATCCCGAAAAGCTGTTTTTAAAGAATAAGTTTGCAGCGAGGAGACGAAACTAATAAAGATGATATATACTTGGTCAAGTGGTACAAAGGATAGGTATATGAGATATAATCATGATGGATGGTGATGGTCGATCTGGGACCTCATAAATAGAGTAACTAAGAAATGTGAGCATTGGTCATGTGTTTGTGTCAACAAAAAGGGTGTCCAAAATTTTGATATAACACGAAAACCCAAAGAAATTGGTAATTTGGTTGAGTTAAAATGATTTTCTAAGATCAAATGGCCGTTGGGATATCAGTGTCGAGGTGACCCTTCAACCATGAGGTTATGGGTTCAAGTCCAGGGGTTAAGACCCATATATACGTGAAAAAAATGTGTATATTCATAAAGGGGTGTGTAAGCTCATTGTTTTTTTTTAAAATAAAATAGAATAAAATGTGTTTCTAAGAAAGTAGAGAAGTTCGTGATAAACAAATTAGATAACCTAATTGTCCCCCATAGGTGAAATCTCATTTTGAATATTTTCAGATATTAGTGCAAAATTGTTATAGAGTTCTAGCATATTTGTTAACCGTCTTCTTGCTGAAAATTGTGCTAAAATGGTATTTTTACTCTAAATGCACTGTAATTTGGACTTACTAACACTTCATTTGGGCTTCAAAAAACCACAGTTATTTGGGCCAAATATTCAGCTGATTTTGTACTAAAACTTATTGGTTAAATTGGACTGTTAACCAGATAACGAATCAAACCCAACACAAAAACTGATTGCACTTGCTTACAATAATCCAACTAGTCGTTTAAGACTTTCTATTAACCGAAAATTTCAGTATTAGGACGGTTGGGTCATAACCAGTGTCCAGTCCTCTGTCCGCCCTGGGCCGAGGTTCGAGTAGGGGGTGTGAGGGAGTCCGTTATAAATATATCTGCCCAAATGGTTGTCTATAAATAAAATTCCTATGTATTTCTAATCCTTTTTCTGAAAATAATCATATACTTGCAATTGTAGCATTATATTCTGTGTGTTTTTTGAATTCTTGTGTGATTTACATTCTCGTAGTCGTGTTCTTGTATGCTGTTTGTGTGCGGCTTCCCAGCAAAAACAAGACTGTATAATTTGGCCGTTTCTTATACGACGGTCTTACTCTTATACGACAGTCTTACTAATACGCTTACAACTAGGGGATAATGAAAACTACTCGTTTGAAGTTATTATGTGAAGCATGTATTCTAATACGAGTCGTTAAATGAAATTACCCAAAGTATCTTTCAAAGCTTCTGAAGAATGAAAAATGAAACATCACTCACTTATTATACATCTCAAAAACATATTCACAAATATTATGAAACTTCTAAGATTGCCATCAAACTACTCATCCATGTTATTATACATCTCAAAAACATATTCACAAATATTATGAAACTTCTAAGATTGCCATCAAACTACTCATCCATGTATGCGTCTCTACTCTAAGTGGACGCCAACACGAAGAACCTAACAGGAAACCGAAATTAAAAATCTACCAAGCTTCTCTTTGTAAACTCCTTTCTAGCTTCCCAAATAAGAACAAATCAAATGAAATCAAATAACATTTCTTCTAAAACCTCATCAAGAATCAAGTCTTCTAAGTCAAGCCCAACACACTCGAAGTCTAATTGCAAACTCATCCAAGCATCATCGTTTCCCATATCTCTTGACACAATATCGTTTAAAGACTCATTCGAGTCAGGCTTCAAGTTGACTATTCGGCTCACACGCTTCCAAACTTCATCTAGAACATGTGGTCCACTTGGAGCAGGACGAATGTGACAGAACGATGACAATGCTTTTGGGTAATAAGATAAGGATCTTTCATACATAGTAAGCAAAACTTCATCAACCAAATCAAAGATGAGTAAACGACGAGATAATTCATTAATCTCTTCTTCAAAACGTTCTGGATCGTGGAAATATTGAGACTCTATTTCTTGAAACACAAAAGGGTCTAAGGGCTGGTTGGAGGAATGCCATGTTTGTTCAAAACCGTTCTTGGTGAAACCTGATCGCTCTAGAATCTGCTTCACATAAGTGAAATCATCGTCTTCTTGGTAGCGTCTTATCGATGATTCCAAGTGTTTCTTACCGTTGAAAGTCTTGATTTCCTTCTCAATATTTTCTTGAAAAGCTGCAAGTCATTAAGAAATTAATACGAAGCAGCTAGTAAGCTAGATGGGCGGGTTGTGTATTGGATCAAGTAGAAACGGGTCATTTTTAGGGCTGGTGGCCCAGGTTGGGTTGACCCACAAACACTCTCTTCCATTTTTAATGTTATTTATAGATAATCAACGCTTTAATGCTAATTATATGATCGATAATATTACATTTATAATCTAATCATTCAAAAAAATAATTGAGATTTATGCATTAACATAGACTTTGGGCAACTTTCCACATGTTCAACCCATTCAGTTGAGCTAAATTTCTTTATTTGACCCGTTTGACAATTACGACTGACATACACCCATTTATAAAAATAAAAATCGGCCAGAATTTTGCTACCTCTAATAAATAGATGCATATGCACTAAATTACCTTCTGAGATTTGAACTTTTTCATCTGGTGAACAGCACTCGGGAGCCACAACAGGGCTTAGATCAGCGATCTCCTGTGATTTCTGAATTTTGTCTTCCTCGATCGTTAGCCCGCTTGTATCTTCACCAAATGAAGGAGACTTGATCTTAGGGAAATGTTCGTTTTCTGAAAACTTATCACTTTTCTCCATCACTTCATTCAATGACTCACAATCTTGCGTAGAATTCAACTCTGCATATTTATCTGTACTTACAGCTACAGAAACGGGATTTCTTTCAGTTTGACTTGAGCTTCGAAATAAATCTATTTTCGTAGAATAGATTTCACGAGATTCTTGATTGGGATTGTCAAGACGAGGCAAGGAGTAAATCCTTCTAGGGAAACTCAGTTCTTGGCCGCTTAAAAGGCTCTCACTCACGTTTGTTAACTTCAAGCTTCTTGAAGGCCGCAGAGTAGCCTCTTTACTGACACTAAAATCAAACAACTGTGAATATCTATCTGCAGATTCATTAAGAGAAGATATTCTTCGTAGGCGCATATTTTCATTCTCTCTATTTAATTCAGCATCCAGTCTCTTTTCGGATTTTGATCTGGTAAAGAACTCATTTAGTTTATCATTGAGCCTCATAGGCATCAAGTTTCTACTTCCTGGCTTATATGCAGTAGGAAAAGAACCTGATTTGGTCAATATTGGTTTTGTATCAGGAGTTATTTGGGACTGATCTTGTAGGATATTTGAAAATAGTTTTTTGTCAACTTCAAACATGTCTAAAATATTCTGAGATTCGGTCATTTCAGGATTTGTGATACTATCAGAACTCACTGGGCTTTCTGTGACATTTTCAGGAAAGAAAATGATTGGATGAACCCATTCATTGCTTTCCAAATGATGAATTGAGCAAGTCCTTTGCAACTTCGGACTAAGTACAAAATTTGGATCTCGTTCTTTATCATTTTCATCAGAAACCAACGCCTTTATACGAGCTTTTAGCGACCTTTTCTGGTTAGAGCTAGTTTTCTTATTACTCTGATCCACCTGATAAATATCAATAACAAATTAAATTTTTGTCATAGTGTTCTCTGTTAAATCAATAAACAAGCACTTTGGAGAAAAATTGAAATTCAGTATATTTGTAAGAACATACCAAAATATGACTTGTTTTGGCATCTAAAAGTTGTAAAACTTCAAAAGGATCTTGATCATCTGATATCCTCTTGTACCTTCTGTTACCTAAAAAAAAGGAAAAAGAAACAATTTTTTATAATATACCCAAAATTAATATTTCTAGAAATTATTGATACAGTAAGGTTGTGAATATGATGAAACTAAACATCATGTTAAGCTACCATAAATCTAATATCACTTGTAAACTCAATTCACATAAACTATAGTTACAAGCATAATAGAGAAAATTCTGTCTGTAAAATAACTATCATTTACTTATAAAGTTTGATTCTGAGAAACGTTACGAGCATAATAATAATGAAATCATTTGCTTACGTTTCGCGTGTTTAACGAGGCCTTCATACTTTCTGTGTGGAAGTATCTTCTTTACATTTGAGTGCCATAACTGATAATCAAGAGCATGAAATATTCCAGACATGCATCCTATATGAGATTTATGATCAAACTGCTCTTCATCTTCTACCCAAAAAACTTTCGCCATTTAACGTATTCAATTATCAAATTCGACTGCAATTATCCCAAAAAATGTAAAACCTGATAAACTTTCATGAACCAACTACATGCATAATCAAAATAAACCATCTTTTAAAAGAAGAAAAAACAGAACAATTCTTTTTACACAATAAAGCAAATTTTGAAATTAGTATTACAAGATCAAAAAACTACCTCAAAAAGTTGAGTTTTGTGACAAAACAGGAGATGAAACAAAGATATTTGATAAAAAGCAATATAAATCCAACAAGAGAAATATGAAAATATGTACTGTTGGGTCATGAGTAAGGTATTTATTCAAACAATTACTACTACACTGATTACTAAAATAATCACAGTACTTTTTTAATTTAATTTAATTAATTAATAGTGATATAGGTTTTGATTTTTTTTAAATTGATATTTAATATTTAATTAATTTAATTGTAAGTAGAAAGATTTAGGTAAACAGAATTAAGATAGAGTTGATAAGCGTTTACTATGTCAAAAGAAGAAATGGGTTAGCCGCCAAAAGAGGTTTGTTTACCCGTCAACTACTTTCCCCAGCCCACACGCCACCATATTTGTATTAATACCCGGAATATTGACTAGGAAGAAAACCTTGTCAACATAAAGAATCCTCTCTAGCGGGAATTTTGACCAAATAACGATGGAACAAAACCTAGTCAACATAAAAGAACGCTCTACAGGTCTCACCATTTTATTGTTAAGAGAAGTCCATCACTATAGGCATGACGCCGTTCTAAGCGTCAACCTTAGAACTTTAGAACTGTTCAAGAATATCCGTATTTGAACCTATTATCGAAAAATCCAAAAATCCATCCGAAACTATACGAAACTTCGATATTCCAAATCAAATAACCTAGTTGTCTTTGGGTATGACCGGGAATGGACAATGTGTCTTTTAAGTGGTGCCACATTTTTTATTTTCTATCTATTTCATATTTGAGATGTATTTGTGTAAATCTAATAATTTCATTGGCTAGTTGTGCATTTATGAGGTGTTCTTAGTCATTCTTATTTTTAAGATGTTCTCATTTGATCCAAACTATATATGGTCAGATTCTGGTAAAAACAAGGAGTTAAAATAAAAATGGTGAAAACGATCTCAATTTGTATTCACAATTTCTTTTAGTTGTGAACTTTTATTTTTTTCGCTTCACATATGGTTTTTTATTGTGAACCCTTACATTTTTTTTTATTTTTCAAAAAGTTTTTGTTGTGAACCTGTATTTGTTTTTTCTTCACAAAATGTTAGAAAAATTTTAAATGTGAAGCTTAATTTTTTTAGCTTCACATAAATTTATGAATGTGTGAAGCTTAATTTTCAACCTTCACAATTCGTAAATTTTATGTAAAGCCAAAAAATAAGCTTCACATTTAAAAATTAAGTGTGAAGCAAAAAAAAATATCAACTTCACACTTTATAAAATTGTGAAGTTCAACTGTTTTTACCGTTTTTATTTTATCCCCTTTTTTCACATGATACCAATCATATATATATATATATATATATATATATGTGTGTGTGTGTGTGTGTGTGTGTGTGTGTGTGTGTGTATTTGGTAGGGATCAAGAGGGAATCAATTTTTTTAGAGAAGTATTGAAGCTAACCATTCATTCGCGATGAATGATAATCAAACGTAAAAAAAACATATTTTTACCAAGAAATATTAATCAAAACCGATGTTATACCTACTAATATTCATAGATAAACTACTTTTTATAACTTATAATATCATATGATGAATATTAAAAGAATTTTCTTGCATTCATCAATAATTAATGTTAACCGAAGTGGATATTACCAGTTTATTTGAAAAATTATTCGTTAACATTCATCCACGATGATTGATAATCAAAATGTATAAAAACATATTTTTACCAATAAATATTAATCAATAAACTATATTTTATAACCTATAATATCATATGATGAATATTAAGGAAATTTGCTAACATTCATTGTTGATGAATGTGTAGCTTCCCTGTTTCCCTAGAAAATAGTGTTTCCTTCTAGTTCGGACTATATATATATATATATATATATATATATATATATATAGGGGAGAGTTCAAGAGGAAAACACATTTTTTGAGGAATCGTTAATATTCATCAGGGACAATATTATACTTACCAATCAAAATGTCAGCTAGAAAAATATTTTTACCAATAAATAATTATCATAATCGATGCTATAAAAAGTATATTCACCAATTAATTCTTTTTTAACTCATAACATTAGTTGATGAATATTTATTTAATAAATTGTTAACATTCATCATAACGAATGTTAACTAACATTCCTGCACGATGAATGTTAACATAACATTTTGACAAATATTTTTAATTTAACATCCATCATAATGAATGGTAATTAACATTCACCGCGATGAATATTAACGATTTTGAATATAATATTCCTCAATTGATGTTATATCGTACAAAAAGAATTTATCAAGGAAACTTAACATTCATAGCATCGATTCTGATCAACATTTATTAAATTTCACTTTTTATTTTTTTGACATTTGTATTGACGAAATTAAGATGATCCGTGATGAATATTACACTTCCCACCAAAAAAGTGTTTCCACTGGATCATCCCACTCTCTCTCTCTCTCTCTCTCTCTCTTTCTGTATATATATATATATATATATATATATATATATATATATATAGTCACAGGTTCAAATGAGAACCAGAAAAGAGACAGAACTGCGAGAACTTTTGAATTATAAGAGTTTTCACATGTTTAATGATCCAATCACATGTGATTATTGACGTAGATTAATGTTAAAAGCAAAATAGTTTGATAAAACCTCAAAATAACCTTTAAAATCAAATTTATATTTTTCGTTCATATGTGCACATTTGACCAGTGCACATGTGAACATTTCATATATTCAAAAAATTAACATATTTTTAGTGATTTTTAACTTTATTTTGTCAATAATATGAATATTAAATAACATTTATATGTAATTTGTTGCGTTTACATGTATAAAAACAATGTAATTTAAAAGTTCTCGCAGTTCTCTACCTTTTTGTGGTTCTCGTTTAAACCTAACCCTACACACACACACACACACACACATATATATATAGGATAAGGATCAATTGAGAGAAAAAGGAAGCTAACCATTCATTCGCGATGAATGATAATCAAACGTAAAAAAACATATTTTTATCAATAAATATTAATTGAAGCTGATGCTATACCTACTAATATTCGTAGATAAACTACTTTTAATAACTTATAGAATCATATGATGAATATTAAGAAAATTTTCTAACGTTCATCATTAATGAATGTTAACCGAAGTGGATATTATCAATTTCTTTGAAAATTTATTCGTTAACATTCGTCCACGATGAATAATAATCAAAAAGTATAAAAACATATTTTTACTAATAAATATTAATCAAAACCGCTATTATAACTACTAATATTCATCGAATAAACTATTTTATATAACCTATAATATCATATGATGAATATCAAGGGAATTTGCTAATATTCATCGTTACTTTTCTAAAAAATAGTGATTTCCTACTTTCCAAGAAAATAGTACTTCTTTCTGAATTCGAACTCTATATATATATATATATATATATATATATATATATATATATATAGTGGGGTGATCAAGAGAAAGTAAAGATCTAGGGGAAGGGGGAAGTTACTCCATCACCATTGATTTTGCGGGTTTTTTTTCCTCCAGCAACTCTTTCCTTCTTTTTTCAATTTTCATTATTTTACAGGGACAGGGGTATTATAGTCATTGTACGTTATATTTTTTAATTGAATTAAATATATGTTATTACTAATCAAACGTACGCAATATCCATATCTGATAGTTCGTTAGCCAATTTTGATTTCGTTTTTTCGTTACTCTCGTTCGCAATCACAATTAATAGTTCTCAATTCAGATTATTCATACATCATGAATTGTACATACCATTCCAATTTTTAAAGTTTCTGAATTGATAATTTTCAATTCTAGGGTTTTGTTCTTATTTTCAGATTAATTTATGTCTAGTTCTTGTGTACAGTTACAATTACGTACATGTTCATAGAGATGTTTCAAGTAAGTGTTACTAACATATTTCTTAATTTTTGTTTTATTGTTTCTTACCAATTATTGATTTTTTTACATTATATATTAGTGATATGTCTGTTTTTATGCTGATTTATATCCATCGTAATGAATATTAGCTACATTCATCTTATTAGTCAATTTTGATGTTTGTATAGAATACTGAGTACTAGTATTAACAAATCCATTAGTTTTATTCCATTACTTTGATGTGTCTTTGCGTTCATAATTGTTTTAAGGTGCATTGGCTATCGTTTAGAATACAATTTAGGTATTTAGTTCTAAATATTTACGAAATAGATTATACAATCAATCGTCTTAGGCTTTAGTTATACATAATTGTTTAAGGCACTTGATTGATTAAACTACCATCAATATTATATATCCAACTGACAAAGCCTAACATACAGAACCAAGGATCAAATTAGTGAACCAATGAGCACACATAAGCATATATGTCCCTAAAACCTATAAATTCTTAAAAAGGGAAAGAGTAAATGTTATGTGCTCGCTAGTCTTTCTGATGGCTGACTTTGAGACTAGTTCACATAATAATTTCTCGAACCAGATATTACCATAGAACCCACGATGTTAATCGTAACAGGAACCACTTGTGTTTGCTCCATAATTTGCCACCCATGGAGGCTTCATCTTCTAAATTATGTGTATTCATCACAGTCTGCTGCAGTAAGTCTGATGAAAGTAAGTGGTTTGAATTTGTTGCAATGTGTATGATTTAAAGGTTTGATGAGCGAGTAGATAACTTCCTTTGATCATTGATGATTGATATGGTAGCGACGGTGATGATAAGTGAGTGAATGTACAAGACTTAACCATAGTAGCTATTTACCTTTGATCATTTGTTCTTCTTTATTTCATAGTAAACAAATTGATCTACTGAATTGTTAACTTGTAATCTCCCAAAATAAAACGATATTATCAATTTGTTCTTCTTTATATTTCATTCATTAATTACTTTTCTCTTTAACATTCATTCTGGTGCATGTTCACTTATATATATTATCGATCTACTAATGATCAAAGGTGATTCTTCTATTGCTAACCTGTAGCCACTCAGATGCATTGTAATAACTCGGAAAATTATGTGGCAATCTTGCTTTATCTTCAACATGAGAAACACAAGTAATCTTGTTTTTTTATCACTCAAGGTTATAGGTGAAAAAAAAAAACCGGTTTTTTTTTAACCGACCGGTTAACCGAAAACCGGTTTTTAGAAAAACCGGTTTTTTTTAACCGAACCGGTTTTGGAATAACCGAACCGGTTTTGACCGGTTATCAGTTTTGGGGAGAACCGGTTTTTTTCCGGTTTTTAAACCGGTTTTAACCGGTTATTTGAAAAAACCGGTTTTAACCGGTTTTTTTTCAAAAAAAACAAAAAAACGGCTAGTAGCCGTTGGAGCGGGGGGGGGGGGGGGGGGACGATTTTTTTGAATTTTTTTGACATTTTGGCACCTCCAAATCCCTATAAATAGCCCTAGTTGGTTTGGGTTCAAAACACACCAACAAACATTCTCTTCTTCTCTCAAAAACACTCTAAATCTCGATATTTATATACTTTTTGTTTGCGAAAAATGGAAAACATACAATCACAAGCTTCCGCTTCCGGTTCCGCTTCCGTTGGTAGCAATGTACGAAACAAAGTTTACACAAATGTTGATGTTGTGCAAATTAAATCAACGAATCGGAATCCGGAAATTTGGTCGAATTACGAGTTGTGCATTATGAATGATGGGGTGGAAAAGGCCCGTTGTAAGAGATGTGGGAGGTTTTATAACCCCACATCAAACTCAACATTAAGAAGTCACAAAAACGGTTCTTGTAGGCGGCTAGTCAAGATGTGTCACAATCGACACTTGGTTCGGATGGTGGGGTATTTATATACGATAATGATGCGCTTCGAGAAGATTTTACAAAGTTTGTCATCCAAGAGGCGCTTCCATTCAACCACTTCGACAACCAACGGCTTACGAACATCATCAAAAAGAGACTACAACCGCGATACCAACAAGTAAGTCGTACTACCCTTAGAAACGATGCATATAAATTATGGAAAACGGCTAAAAAAGATATAATTGATGGTTTTCAAAACTATAAATATGGCGTTTCTATTACTTGTGATGTTTGGACCGCACCACATGGTACGGCAAATTCTTATTTAGCCGTTACGGCCCATTGGTTTCATCCCGAGTCTTGGTTATTAATGAAACGTACAATTGCTTTTAAATTGTTTGGTTATCCGCATATGGGATGTAATTTGCGAAAAATTTTAAATGACACTTTAATTGAATATAATTTAGACGATAAAGTTTTTACAATTTCACTAGATAATGCGTCAAATAATAATAGAGCTATGATTTTACTAAAATTACGTATAAAACCAATTTTAGATGACGCTTTTTTTCATTCCCGTTGTGTTGCTCATGTTATAAATTTGTCCGTGCAAGCGGCACTACAAATATGTGCTAATATACGTGAAAAATTTAAGAGTTTATTAGTAACTATATATAGTTCGAGTAACGAACGACAAGCTAATTATAGACGTTTTCGTGCACAATGTGGTGAAACTCCCCTAGGACCTTGCTACGATAATAATACTAGGTGGAATTCTACTCACACTATGTTTGAAAATATTTTACGGCAACGTGCTACTTTAAGTGCTTTTAATGATATGTTAGTTGCTAAAAATAAGTCCGTAGCTATAACCGATTATGAATGGGATCGACTAAATGATTTAACTTCGTTTTTAGTAGTTTTTAAAGAGGCTACTACTATATTATCGGGTGTATATTACCCAACTAGCACGTTAGTTTTAAACCAAATTTTTATAATGACCGAAAAATTAAAAGAATTTGAAACCTCGCAATATCCAATGTTTAGAAAAATGGTTAGAGCTATAAAAAGGAAATTTATAAAATATTTTGGTAGTTTGCCTTTGATTTTTACTTGTTCCGCCGCACTAAATCCAACTTTAAATGTTGGCGGCGTACAACGTATAATCTCAACAATTTTGGAAAATTTAGACTTACACTTAACCGACGACCCCCACTATATAGCAAATGAACTTTCTAAATTTGAAAATAATTTTAAACAATTATTTGGGATTTATGCAACAAAATATGGTCAACATCATAACCCAATTGTTGACTCAATGCGGGCGGGAACATCTCGATCATCATCCTACGACATAAATATAAATCTTTATAATGCTTTACTTGAAGACGCTACAAAGCGTCAACGAACATCGGCTCCAACAAGCGAGTTGGGACAATATATGTCTACAAACTTTTTAACCACTTTAACTGTTGAGGAGTTTCGTAATTTTGACATTTTGAGTTGGTGGAAAGAAAGAGAAGTACAATTTCCCATTTTATCTGCTATGGCTCGGGATTTATTATCCGTCCAAGCTTCGACGGTAGCTTCCGAATCGGCTTTTTCTACTAGCGGTAGAATAATATCGGAAAGAAGGTCAAGACTAACCGCTCAATCCGTAGAAGTATGTGTATGTTTGAAAGATTACTTGGACGGAGTGGATAGGATACAAAATGCAACAACGTTGGAAGGCCCACTATTAGGTAACGTTGAAGAAATTATCGAAGATGAAGAAGTCGAATTGGGAATATCACCTCCAACGACCGAATTAGATGAAGGGAATTTGAAGAACTTGAAGTTGAATCCGTGGATGAAGATGAAGTTTGGGACGACATAACTAGTTAAGTGTATTCGGGTGATGGCAATGCCGAAGCTCGATATACTTACTACACGATTACGTTTCCGGGTGATGGCCATGCCGAAGCTCGAAATGTATTCGTATTTGTATTTTATATTTTTAGTTGTAATTGTATTGTTTAAATAAAAGTTATGTTTGTATTTTATAATTTTAGTCGTAATTGCATTGTTTAAATAAAAGTTATGTTTGTATTTTATATTTTCATTTGTATTATCTAAATTTTATTATACACTTATACCGAATTCGAATCCGAAAAAAATCCCGAAAAAAATTAACCGATTAAAACCGGTGCAAAACCGAAAAAACCCGATTCCGAACATTTAAAACCGAAAAAAACTGATTCCGAAAAAACCGGTTTTAACCGAAACCGATTTTTCAAATAACCGGTTTTTTTAAAACCGGTTTTTAAAAAACCGAAAACCGAAAAAAACCGATTTTTTTGCACCTCTACTCAAGGTGGATAAACGTCTTATATGTTAGAATGGTTAGTTTTGGTTCTCTTAGGTTGCAGCATGAGATTAGTCCATTATGGGTGCATTGTATGGCTGCACTGTTTCTATAAGATTGTATTACTGAAGTTTGTTTTGCTACAAAATTATTCATGTAAAATAGTAATGATAATCATTTCATGCAATCTTTATTTGTTATGAAGATGCAAGTTCAATGTTGCTATACCATTTCAAGTTTTTATATCAATATGTTAAATTTCCACATTTGACTATGAATAGTTGGACTGGAATGGCAAAATATTCATCAGAATAGTTGAATATACGCTACTTGATTTAATGTTGTATTATGTTCGGTAACCATATGTAAAATCACTAATAAATACGTATAAACCCTTCTCACCCATGTACTAATATAATACTCAAAAATCAAGATAAGACCCAACAACTAAAGCGAGAAACCGTTGTTCTTAGTCTTTTCAGCTATCACCTTCACTGGTACTTCACATGTAACTGTTTTTTCACCTCCAAAGGTAGTGTTGCCTCATTATTTCTCCCCTCCTCTGTTTTTATTATTTACTATTATTGTTATTTTTTAAAAAGTAGTTTTTCTCTTATAGGTTTGATTCTGATTTGGTTGTTGCCTGTTAGATGTACGTTTGATTATGATCTGAGTTCAGAATTGGTGGTGTTAAAAAGCAATAAGAAGCTCAACAGATGCAATTATTCAGCATACTCGGACGCATGCTCAGTAGCATGTACATAGCAAGTAAGAAAACATCATATGATACCCATCTTGACACTTTATAAATTCATCTGATATCATGTTATTCTTGACCTGGATTTAAAAGGAAAAATCTCATGTGCGTGTTCCAAGACAGTGACCTATATTGATGTAAAGTGTCTTAGTGGGATCCGTAGGCCGTCAATGAGGGATGTTTGATGGAACCGTGAGTTTGATCTGCAACTCTAAGAGAGTGATGGTGAAGGGTTGATATCTATGAGAGAGTGATGGTGAAGGTTGATATATATTGAAGATATAGTGTACGTGATGAAATGTGACTTAAGAAAGACAAAGGGTGTTGATGAAAAGGTGTCATACTCAACAACTAATGGATCATCAACATGCATCAGGGGTCAGAGTCTTGTGAGTGAATATTTAGATGATTCAACTCATAATATAGTTTTATCACACATTTTACACCCACAAGGGGGTTAGCTTAAATGTAGTTTACTAATTCTTAGGTTTGTGATACTTGAACAAATTGAAAGAAATGTTATCTTCATATGTTCCTGATTCTACCAGTAAGTTATTTTCAATGTAATTTGTAATATTTCAATCTATATGTTCATGATGCTGTTATGAAACAATGATAATATTACTTGTGATGAATGTTATATGTTCTTTATATTTTTGTAAATTTAAATAATGTGTTGGTCTTTGTAATTATGTTTTTGTAGCTTGTATGATGTCTTTTAGTTTTAGTGTAATGTTCTAGTTTGTTGCAAGTTACTTGTTCATGATGCATATCTAAAACAATGATAATATTACATGTGATGAATGTTATCTATTTTTCAAAGTTATTTTAAAAGTATTACTATTTTCAGGTTAAGTTAGGATTATTATGAGTTGTATTAACGATAACATTATTCATGATGGATTATGCCTATTTTTAATTATATGTTTATATGTTTGCTGGTTGAAATAGTTTTTAATATTACTTGTGATGAATTTCATATGTGTTTTGTTATTATGTTTTGTTTTTAGGATGTAGTTACGTTCCAAATAGAATTATTCTTTCCTCAGTTGAACGAGAAAGTCCTAAATATTCTTGGATTTCGATTGTTCCTGATTCGATTAAACCTACAATTGGTTGTGTTTTCAAGTCTTATGATGAGTGTTATTATGAAAGTGATAACATTCATTTTGGTGAATATTAAATTAAAACATTCATTGAATTTTTATAATTTAATTTCAATTGTTCAACTTAACATTCATTCCAATGAATATTAATTGATATATTCATCTTGATGAATATTAAGTGATATCATTCATTGATAAGTATTTTAATTTAACTTTAGTTGTTATAACATTCATTTTGATGAGTATTAAGTGATAATAGTCATTTACATGTATATTAAGTAATAACATTTATTCATAACAAACATTAAGTAATTACATTCATCTGTATGAATATTAAGTGATATCATTCATTTATAAATGTTATAATTTAATTTCAGTTGTTATAACGTTCATTTTGATTAATATCAAATATAACATTCATTGGTAACATATGTTAAGTAATGACACGTATTGATAATGAGTATTAAGTAATAACACCCATTGATAACGAACATTAAGTGATAACATTCATTTAGATTAATATTAAATGATAACATTCATTTTGAAGGTTTCCGGGGTGATAATACTATTTTGACCATTTCTGATTAATTCTCTAGCCACCTCCAAGATGTTTACCTAGTGAGTTCGAACATGTAACCTCTCGTGAGAAAACATAACGCCTTAACACTACTCTATCTTGGTGATGGTTGAATGTTATCACTTACAATATTAAATGTTACATTTGAAATTAAATTATACGAGTAACATCAGAGAAAATGTTAAGTTGTAACAATTGAAATTCTGGCGGTGGAACCGGTGTTTTCATACTAGACAAAAGATTCATGGGTAATAATGATGATGATTTCTGGTGACCGTTAAAATAAAGTTTTCTTAAAATGCTTTCCGATGAATGTTAACTTTTGGATCTTATTATGTTCGTTTTTCCTTTGGGTTTATATTGTAAGTAGTTACTCTTGTGAGTAAGATTTCTAGTGAATATTAGATTATAAATATTTTTCTTTCAATGCTTTATGGTGAATGTTAACTTTTTAAGTCTTATTATGTTGGATACTTCTCTGTGAGTCTGCGTTATATAAAATTACTAGCTACTAAAATTTTAACATGATTTATGGTGAATGTTATATTTTGTAAATGTTTTTTTTTAAATTATTTAAGGTAATTGTGAACTTATAAGTGTTATATGTTGGTTTCCTTATAAGTGTTATATGTTGGTTTCTTTTGTGTTTATACGATTACTAGCTACCAAATATTAACATGCTTCTCGGTGAATGTTAGCTTTTATAAATGTTTTTTTTCTTAAAATGCTTTTTGGGTGAAAGTTTTATAGACACTTATTTTGAAACAAAGGAAAATAAAAATACGACCACTTTGGGACGAAGTGACTATATGTTACTTTAAAAATTTAATATAAAGGACTCTAAAAGATTGAACCATGAAACTCCTGAAACTACATTATAGAGGTTACCATTTATGTAACTATGTTTCTAACACTTTTTTACACCTTACTACTTACTACCTTTGGTAGACTATGTGCAAGTCAAATGACTATTCTATTGCTTTCAAAACATTCGTAAGTGTTTGCAACTGACTTTGTATTTAAATGTCTGTCACTTGGCTTCCATTTCATATACAATAGGAATTTTACACAAACTAAAATCAAAGGTATAAACACTCATTACAAAATTGGTAAATGAAAACAACCCTTGAAGGAGATTAAACAAGTGAAATAATAAACTTGTTCCAAAAATTTCAAAACTTTCATTTATTAAGTACTCGTAAACCACAAAAAAATCTCTTGCTACCACAACAGTGGAAACCATAACCAAGTTTACCAACAAAAATATACTTTCTAAAAACCAAGATGAAATGGCAGTGCATAATTCATTCATCTTCTTTACTCGTAATTTAACTTCACAATTGAACCTGCTTTTGATGTAAGTCTTCTCTAAATATCCACCAACCCTTGTCCAACATAAGCTTTCATTATTCTCTTCATCTCTTTCCTACAAAAACATCATCAAAATAATCATCTAAAAGCTGAAAAAATTAAACATCATGAAGTTCATTAGTACAAAGTATCAACACATACATCAAGAGTTTCCTATCAAAATTTGAAGAAGACAGTAGCCACTTATTCTCTTCAGCTCGCTGTAAAAGATAAGGCATGATCTGATCAACGGACCCGAAAGGCAAATACTTGCTAAAACCAAAGCTTGTGTTTCTTAACCTGAACGTCATTGCTCGTGACATTCCATAGTGTGAAGCAAACTCGAGCTTTTTGCTATCTTTACCTATCCCTAATTCACGTGCCTCTTGTGCAACAAGTTTCGCTATATAAATTATCAAAAAATAAATTTAGTGTAAATCGATGAACAATAGAAAACCTAGAATTACGTCTCAAGAAATACATTGCTTTTAAATTGTGTAACATATATAACAGATTCACTGTTATCATTTGAATTCTGAGTATTCAGTGCCAATTAGGGGTGTGCATTAAATGAGAAGAACCGAAAATACCCGAGGACCGAGGAGGAACCGGACCGTAACCGAAATACCCAAGGATATATGGTACGGTCCATGGTCCATAGCTTTTTAGATATTCGGGACTCGGTCCGGTTCTGGACCAAACCCGAGAAAAACAGGAAATGGACCGAATCGAATATCTGTATACATTCATTAAATATAACATATAACTTCATATAACTTACTTATGTATCGTAAAAAAAAAACAATTGCTCATTCAAATTCCTTTTTACCTATGTGGGACTCGGTTGGTTATTTTAAATCATGTGTATATATGTTTATACACCTTCATTGCTTCATATTCTGTTTCCTATAAATTTTATAAATAAATTATATAATGGTCAACATAACCATCACCAAGGTGGTCTATTGGATGACATCCTGATACCTGATTACAAGAGGTTTCGAGTTCAGACCTTTATAGCAATACATCTTGGAGTGGCTATTAAAAGCGTTGGATTGTTTATTTAACTAAGGTGGCCTATTGTTTAATTTCTTTAAACCTTTATACTTGGATTTGTTTATGCACTTATTCCAAAATATATAGCTCCTTTATTTAATCATTATTTTTCAAGCTTCAACACTTAGAGTGCCATCAATTTAGACCGTCTCACAACTGAAAAAATGATATATGAAAATGCTTATGTAGCTTTTTACGCCTTGAACCTCATTCACAAATTACAATCATACACATGATATGTGACTTTAAAGTAGGCCCCAAAAAAGACTCAAATACATGAATCCAACAAATAATTCCTATGTAAACCGGTGACTAAGTATTTCTCACGTCAATAGCCACTAAATATCGGCTAGACACAAAATGACAATGAAATCATGCATAACCAATCGGGTCGATCTTTTGGACCGAACCGAGCAGGCCCGTTTTGGAACCGAACCGATGACATATGGTCCGGTCCTCAGTCCAAGAATCTGCTACAAATCGGGTCTCGGGACCGAACCTAACCGAGACAGTTTGGTCCGGTTCTGGACCATGCACACCCCTAGTGTCAATCAACTAACAATCATCACAGTGAATATCATTCAACAACTTTGAAATCTGTAATATATAATCATAATTCATCAAACAATAGTACTTTCTCTCATGAGTCGATAAAAACAAGCTATATAGTACATTCTCGTGTAAATGATAGTTAAACTTTGTGAAAAATAGATTAAAAACGTCATCGTGCTCTCATACTTTCAACCCAACTACATAGTTAGCAATTAAGCTCATGTAAAAAAAAGCCTCTTCATCATATAGAACAAAATACTACGTACAAACTTCGTGTCTCCAAAGAGCCAAGGACCCTTGATAAACCCATTCAACCTAACTAAACTCAAGCTGATAAAAATGCTAACGTTCATCATTTGAAATTCGAATAACCCAACGACAACTTTGTTTCTATTTCCCTTAAAGACTAATATATATATAAGTTAATAATATTAATTGTAATGAATGCTATAGAAATTAAGTATTCCTTTATTTTAAAAAAATGTAAAAAAACCTATCATTGTATATGTTTTAGTCGTTATTTATCATCAGACAATATGAAAGTAATATTCATTGTATACAACGATTTTTAAACATTCATCACATATAATGAATTTCAACATCAGAGCATAAATCAAATTTTGAGGACAACAAAATATGAGGAACAAGGTAACAAGTTAAAAAAAGTTTAACACAAAATTTAGTACTGATTCATACCTGACTCTTATGAAATAATCGACGATTCATCGTGTTTTTCGTTTCAATACCTCTCATTTCTCCATCTAGATTTAGTTTTATCCCCAATTTTTCTTTTGCTTTTTCTTCAATTCATATTGTGACCAATTCTTCAATAATTCTAAATTCAATTGAATGTTGTTACGATTCAATCATGTCATTTTGTTTGATGGAATTCAGATTTGTTAGCTGCTGTAGTTTTGTCCTAATTTTTTATACATGAGCATATTTGTTGGCTAGAATCAATTTTTAGCATAATGCAGTGAATCAGCGTAAATGACCAAAATGCCCTTCCGCATTTTTTATTAAATGAAGTGATCTAATAGCTAGGATTCACTTCCTCCTTCCCTCCAGATCACCACTTCCCCACTGAACTCTCCCCTATATATATATATATATATATATATATATATATATATATATATATATAGTTTGGATCAAATAAGAACACTTTTAAAATAAGAACACCTCAAATACACACATATATATAAAATAAAATCGTTAGATTTACACTCATACATCTCAAATATACAAAAAAAAATTGATACACATTTTTAAAAATGCATAAAAAAAAAACGATAGATGCTCATCTATAGAGATAATCGTGCTTCAATTATTTTTTCAATTTTTATGCATTTTTAAAAATGTACATCAATTTTTCTTTGCATATTTGAGATGTATGAGTGTGAATCTAATGATTTTATTTTACATATGTGTGCATTTGAGGTGTTCTTAGCCGTTCTTATTTTAGAAGTGTTCTCATTGGAACTCTACCCTATATATATATATATATATATATATATATATATATATATATATATATATATTATACTAAAGGAGTATAAAATAAAGCTCCAGAATTTGCCACCTAAGCATGAATGCCACGTGTCAATCTCTTAACTTCAGTTAACAAATTATTTAATTAATATTATATTATTATTTAAATAATTAATATAAATACTACATATATTATAATAACATGGAAAGAGGAGTCATATACGAAAACAAAGTCCTATAAATTATTTAATTAATATTATTTTATAAATTACTTTATAAAATATGTACTACAATTATTATTAATCACGTAATATCCAAAATAATTATAATAATTACCGAGCATTGTACGGGTCTTCTACCTAGTATATATATATATATATGTGTGTGTGTGTGTTTGTAATTGCTTATATTTTCTTGCAAAAGCCATAATTTATAATTGCACTTATCGAAAAGCTTTGGCTCCATTAGACATCGGTGACCACCATTGTTAAATATAACTTTCACTGTATGATTGTCAAGACTGTGTGACTGTTTTATTATGATCCAATATAACGTTTAGTACAATAAAACAAAGGGTTTCTAGTTTGGTGTGTATCGAACTCTATGCATTATCTATTGTATGTTCTTGGCATGTTTATGGCTACATGAACTGGTGTGTTTTTTTAAGTTGCATACGTACAATATAGTAACTTAAATGGAGATAAAAGACAGTTTTAAAAGTTAAATACATACGATAAAAAGTTTTATAGTTGTAAAAAAACACAATAGTAAAATGTGTAAAATTGCATACACTCTCGAACTATAAACCATAAAATAAAGTCACAAAAATTTTATGATTTTGTAGGATGAGATTCTCCATGAAGCTGACTAGAGCCACATCATAAACCCTTAGGTAAAAAAATTTGGGGATTATTCTGTTTGTCAAACCTCCTGCAACTTGATGTACAACAATTTGTTGCCTTCAACATCATAATTCACGAACTGAAGTTCATGCCATCACTTTAACATTCTGCAAAAATGCATCAAGGCCGAGTGTACCACGAAACTATTAACAATCCAAATTCTATAAGTGAAAATTTCGATCCATTGAATGGGTTCATTTGGGTTATATCTAATCTCTAACAGGTCAAAAGAGTTCTTTTTTTTTTAAAAAAAGAGAGATTAATTTAAAAGGAAACAGGAGAAACGACCTTAAATCGCTCAACTAAAACCTATTTTAATCATCGCACTAAAAAACTTATAATTGAAATAATATAACTAAAAAAATTGGACAAAAAGTGTGCCGGTACACGTCTCAAACACATATATGATATAATATTACCCATTTGTACGCATCATTTTGCCACCTCAAAAAGTTACCAACTTTAAAGGGTGTTTGGGTGGGCTTATTTTTCAAATTGTTGATTATGTGCAAATAAGTTAGAAAATTAAAGCTTATATTGAGTTCATCACAAATAAGCGAATAAACTCCATAAAATAGGCTTAGCCAAACACTAAAGGGTGGGCTTATTATATTAGGTAAAAATAAGCAAATAAGCAATCAACATTAACCCACCAAACAACCCCTAAAAAACATAAATCACTTAACTTGGGAGTTATGGGAGATATCTATCCATGAATCGAGAGTTTTGATAGCCATTCCGGATTCTAACGTTTCACCACGACTCCTTCCCCTGGACTGTCCACACACCCACTGACCAGCAAGGAGGCTGCCGCATTGAGAGCCTGAGAACAACTTCTTATTAACAGATATCCTTATTTCACATTGTAAAGAAAGGTTGTTATGATTAAACTTAGTGTTAGGGAAAGATTACAAAACATAATAAAAATCTATCCAGTGATTCACTGTAAAAATAATCGCATTAATTTTAATGCATAAGACCTCCTAAATATAATCCAATTTAACGCGGTAATTATTTGTGAAATTAATAAGTTTCTATGAAATAAATAAGTTTCGATGAAAGTGTTTCGGGTCAAACTACTTCAACTCATACCAAAACTCACACATTTTGACCCCACTACTCAACCCGCCCATTTTGCCACCTCTACGGAGGGTTGGCTTAGATTGGTTAAACTTTGAACTATTATCACATGAACATAAACATGCAATGCATTTAAACTTTAGCAACAAAAAGAGTCACAAATGCATTCAGCAATAGATCCTTTTTCTCCTGCAAATACACGCCTTAAGATTTCTGCATTATATTTGCAATCTCCACCCCGCAAGTCATCTACCGTGCAAAGTGGCATCCCGAAATCCATTGTTGAACAAAAATCTTTAGTTGAAACATCATACAAACAAAAGTAGGACCGTGACGATAAACAACATATAGTTTAATAAGTTCTAGTTCTAGAATACCGTATTAAACTTTTTGGGTCTAATGCAAAGCCGACTTTTAGTCGCTGTGGAAATGTCAATCTGGGAGAGAGGTGGCAATTTGGCCCATTTCCTTATGTATGGGTCCGTTTGTGTAATGTTTGGGGCAAATTGGTTAAGTAAAAAATTTAGCTTAATGGGACATGCATGGGTAAATGGGTCAAAACTCAAAAGTCATCGCAAGTGTATACGACTATTTTCAGTGCATAAAACCTCCTAAATGACTTTATCGAACAGATTAATTAATTATAATAGAAATTTTAGTTTACTAATCATATTTGACATGCCAACTATCTATGAACAATTTAGAATTTTGAGCAAAATCAATTATCTAGTCAGTATAATATGTATGTATCACATACATAGTAATTACTTGACGTAGGAGCAATAGTCTCGACACTTAAAACCATGTAACTCAAATAATCTTATTTCATATTAACAAATGATCTGAAAAAAAAAAAATGTTCACAAGACTTACATGGATCTAATGAGAACTTCTTTATTGAGTTTCGGGTGACATCAAGGATAAAGATTAAAAATCAAGATATAGCTCTAAAAGAAAAACAAGAGTGATTATTATCATTTTACTTCTTTCTTATTTTCAACTTTCGGAAGTTTGTGATTGTTTCATGAAAAAGTAATAAACAAAATGTGATTTTCAGGTCTTCGGCAGAATATGAGTATTGAGCTATGAGTATAGCAACTTGTGAAGTAATGTGTATATTGAAAGTTTTTGAAGATCTAAAAAATAAGACTGTTTTGCCTGTTTCTTTATTTTGTGATATTAAGTCAGCAATACAAATTGCTACAAATCTAGTTTTTCATGAAAGAACAAAGCATCTAGAAACTGACAAGGTTGATTCAGTTGTACAAACTGCAGATATTTTAACTAAAGGGTTGGTATCAAAACAACATAATTTTTTATGTGAAAAACTTGGACTTATAGATTTATTCCAAGATAAGATTGAGGGGATGATAAAACATATAGTTGAAAGTTATTATATGCAATCTTATTTGGAATAATGGTATAAAGTATAGAATAGTACTTCTTGTGTATATGTTCTATTTTGCAGGTTAAATACTTGAGAGAGTGAATTCCTGAACGGGTAAAAGTGTAATTGCTTAAACTGGAAGGACTTAAGTGCCAATTCCAATTATAGAATATATACAAGATTTGTTATCAATATTATAATATATATATTATTTTTTTGTTATTCTGTAATATTTTTTTAGTTTTTTCTTCTTAGCGACCCAATTAGGGTTTCTTAGTGTAAAGAAATCATTCATCATTTTATGAATGATTTCTTGTGTGTGAGAGTTTTTAGTCTATAGTGAGGATTTAATTTTATTTTTGGTCTTTGACCGGTTTGGTTTAATAAAGGTATTATTCAGATTTGTGGTTGTGTTCTTGATAATTCTGATTGTTGATTGAGTTCTACTAGTATTACAAATTATAACATGGTATCAGAGCAATAGGTGATTCTTTGATCGGTTTCAGATCTACTGTTCTTGATTGTTCTTGGCTGATCAGGACACATCTATTGTCTTCCGCTGTGATAATCTTTTATATTCTTCTTGCTATTGCACGGAGTACACTGTGAGACGTTCCTACTCTCTTCTTGTTTGTTTGTGACTAATTGATTACTTGTTTCTATATGAAAATTGCTACATTTTTTGTATTTACAGTTTATAATGTCTGTGTTTGATTACCTAGGTTGACTAATGTTTTTCTGGTAGAAGAGAGGTCCCTAAGTGAGACCTAAGGTGAAATCCCTTTGAGAACTCCACCTTTAAGGACCCTTACTTAGGCTAACCTATTAGGTATTTGGTTGTGGATATTTTAGGCATATGCTTGTATTTGTGCATTTGTGTTGATCTGTGTGCTCTATTTGTTATCCGTGTTTTACTTTTGTATCTCAGAGTGTGTCAAAATTGGTAATCAAATATCTAAAATGACTAGAATAGATGATGAGGGGTCAACCTCTATCACTTTGATTAATAAATTGAACTTTGGAGATCCTTTGTATCTCCATGCAAGTGATACCACTGGTACTGCTTTGATTTCTATAAAATTAAAAGGCACATAAAATTATAGTGTTTGAAGCAGGGTTATGCTATTAGCCCTTGGAATTAAAAATAAACTAGGGTTTATTGATGGTACATGTGTTAAAGATACTAATGATGAGGTACTTGCTAAACAAAAGTGCAGATGTAATTATGTGGTAGTTACCTGGATACTAACTTCTGTGTCTGATGAACTTTATTTGGGTCAAATCTTTTCTGATGCTGCTGCAACTGTTTGGCAAGAGTTAAAAGAAACATATGATAAAATAGATGGGTCTGTTACATTTAATCTACATCATAAAATTAACTCTTTGACTCAAGGTGGTAGCAATGTGTCTGAATATTATCATAAGTTGAACTCTTTGTGGAAACAGTATGATGCTTTTATTAAGCTTCCTACTTGTACATGTAATGCATCAAAAAAATTTCAAGATCATAATCATTTACTTAAATTAATGCAATTTTTAATGGGACTTAATGAGACTTAAAAACCTATTAGAAGCAATATTCTAACTAGAGATCCTCTTCCTAGTGTCAAAGTAGCATTTGTGTTGATTTCTAGAAAGAATCCCATAGAGGAGTACCTTCTAATGATAATGAAAATAAAAGTCAAAATTATGCTTTTGTGGCAAAAACCTCTAGTAATAATAATGATTATTCTTTTAATAATAACAACAGAAGGTTTCAAAGAGGACCAAATCTTAATTTCAAATGTACAAAGTGTGAAATGCTTGGACATACTGTTGATCGATGTTATGAGGTGGTTAGGTATCCACCAGGTTATAAAAGAAAACATTTTAATCAGGGTGCACCAAAGTTTGTGTTAAATAATAATAATTATGTTGTTACAGATAAATCTGATGTGTGTAGTTCTCCTAGTATGCCTTTCACTAGTGAACAGGTGTAAAGAATAATGAGTTTAATCAATGATAAGCCTAGTGCCGGTACTAGTGCAACTGCAAATATGGCAGGTATGTACCGTTTTTAATGAAAATAAAAGTCTTTAATTCAAACTTTCATAGTTTTTTTTGTTCAAATCTTAAAAATAAACCTACAACACACGTAACTGGATCATCGACTCAGGATTAAACCAACATATGGTTTGTGATGAGGACAAATTATTCGATATAGTAGATGTGTCTAAAATCAATGTTACTGTGGGACATCCAAATGGAACACATGCAAAAACACAGAAGATAGGTAATATCAAACTTAATGACTATATGATCCTATTCAATGTGTTGTTTGTTTCTGAATATTGTGTTAATCTTATATTTGTTCACATTAACTAAAGATAATAAGTATTTTGTTGGTTTTAATGAGTCAAAATGTTATATTTAGGATTTGAAGTTAAGGAGAATTGTGAGGATTGGTGATAAGTCTGATGGGCTTTATTTGTTTAAATCTGAGATTGAAGGTATCAATTCTGGCAGTGTCTATGTTAACAGTGTGTTTGATAAGATGTGATATAATAGGCTTGGACATCCTGCAAATCAAGTGTTAATTAAAGGTTTTAAAGAATAGTTTAAAACTAAAACATGTTTATGAAGATCACCTTGTGATATATGTCATAAAGCTAAACAAACTAGGGAACCATTTCCATTGAGTGATCATAAAACTACTTGTTAGGAGAATTGGTTCATCTTGATTTGTGGGGTCCATACAAAGCGCATAGTAGAGAAGGATCAAGTATTCTTGACTGTTGTGGATGATTTTTTCAGATCTGTTTGGGTGTTCTTAATTAAAACAAAGAATAAAGTTTTCTCAAATATTCTTACATTTCACTCAATTCTGAAAAATCAGATTAGTGCAAATGTTAAGATTTTTAGAAGTGATGATGAAACAAAGTTTGTGAATACAAACTTTGAAATTTTTTGTAAACTAAATGGGATAACACATCAAACTTCTTGTACATATACACCACAACATAATGAAATTGTATAAAGGAAACATAGACATCTGCTAAATGTAGCTAGAAGTCACATGTTTCAAGGGGGGGTTGTGTTTACAGTTTTGGACTGAATGTGTGTTAATTGTAACCTATTTGATTAACAGATTGCCTACTGCTGATCTTGATGGTAAATCACCTTATGAGTTGGTGTATGGATAGAAACCTAATCTTTCCCACTTGAGGGCTTTGGTTGTTTGTGTTTTTCAATTGTTTTGAATAATAGTGACAAGTTTGTTAGCACAGCAGACAAATGTGTTTTAATTGGTTACTCTTCTCTTAAAAAGGGTTATAAACTGTATAACCTTGATACCAAAGTTGTTTTATATTTTAGAGATATAAGATTTTATGAAACTGTTTTTCCTTTTAAGATATCTTTAAAGTCTATAGGTCTGAATAAAGACTTAAATATCAACCATTTGAATTTTTTTGATCAAAGGTTTTGTGAAAATAATAATAATCAAAGCCTTGTAAGTCTCAATGATGAAGGAAAGGATACTGAAGTTAGTGATGGCACCATGTCTGATTCCTTGAGTTCAACTCATGATGAAGGTCTTGATGCAACACTTGTAGATAAAAGTCTTCCTGAGAGTAGCTTTCAAAATGAAAATAGTAGTTCACCAACTCATGAGACAACAGAGACTTTTGAACTTAGAAGGTCAAATAGGCCTATTAGTTTGCCAATGAAATTAAATGAATACATAGTTGAGAGTAAGGTAAAATATGGAATTGAGAAAGTAGTTAATTCTTCTTTTCTCAGTAGTGAGAATTATGCTTTTGTGTCAAGTTTGAATAAGAGTGTTGAACCTTCTAGTTTCTTTGAAGCTAGTAAGGATAAATATTGGGTAGATGCAATGAATTTTGAGATGGAAGCATCGCATAGTAATAAAACTTGGGAGCTTGTTGATCTTCCTTTTGGAGGAAAGCCAATTGGCTGCATGTGGGTGTGCAAAATTAAGTATAAAGCAAATGGTGAGATAGAGAGGTATAAGGCTAGATTAGTTACAAAAGATTATAGTTAAAAAGAGGGTATCGACTATGAAGAAACCTTTTCCTCGGTAGTTAACATTGTAACAGTAAGGTGTTTGATTACATTATATGTGCAAAATGATTGGCTTTGTTTCAATTAGATATAAACAATGCTTTTTTTATATGGTGAACTTGTTGAAGATGTTTATATGATTCCACCACAATGTTAATTGAATGATTGTGGTGATAAACTTTGTAAGCTAACAAAGTCATTATATGGTTTGAAACAAGCACCAAAAAAATGAAATGAGAAATTAACCTCTGCTTTAAAAGAGAATGCGTTTGTACAGAGTATAAATGATTGCTCATTATATACTAAGTCTGTGGATGATGTGTTTCTTGTTATACTTATTTATATTGATGACATCGTAATCACAGGAAATAATGTAAAAGAAATTGAAAATTTTAAAACTTATCTAAGCTCCAATTTCTTGATTAAAGATTTAGTTAAACTTAAATATTTTACAGGGATTGAAGTGTTAGAAACTGAACAAGGTGTTTGTATGAATAAAAAAAGTATTGTATGAAATTATTAAGTGAATATGGTCTGCTTGGTTGCAAACCTCTTGCAACTCCTATTGAGCCTAATGTTTATGTGGCTTGTGAAGAATCTGTACATGATAAATTAATTAAGAATTTTTCTAAATATCAAAAACTAATTGGAAAACTCATTTATCATTTTAAGTTGGCTTTACATGTTTTGAGGTATTTAAAGATGGCTCCAAGTAAGGAGTGTCTATCAACAAAGCAGATAATCTGAGTCTTACTGCATATGTTGATGCAGACTGGGTAAAATCTTTGTCTTTTGTTTCATGAAAAAGTAATAAACAAAATATGATTTTTAGGTCTTCAGCATAATCTGAGTATTGAGCTATGAGTATAGCAACTTGTGAAGTAATGTGTATATTGAAAGTTTTTGAAGATCTAAAAAATAAGACTGTTTTGCCTGTTTCTTTGTTTTGTGATATTAAGTCAGCAATACAAATTGCTACAAATCTAGTTTTTCATGAAAGAACAAAGCATCTAGAAGTAGATGTACATTTTATAAGGGAGAAAATTAGTTTAGGTATCATTGAAACTGTCAAGGTTGATTCAGTTGTACAAACTGTAGATATTTTAACTAAAGGGTTGGTATCAAAACAACATAATGTTTTATGTGAAAAACTTAGACATATAGATTTACTTCAAGATAAGATTGAGGGGATGATAAAACATATAGCTGAAAGTTATTATATGCAATCTTATTTGGAATAATGGTATAAAGTATAGAATAGTGCTTGTTGTGTATATGTTCTATTTTGCAGGTTAAATACTTGAGAGAGTGAGTTCCTGAATGGGTAAAAGTGTACTTGCTTAAACTGAAAGGACTTAAGTGCCAATTGCAATTATAGAATATATACAAGATTTGTTATCAATATTAATATATATATATATATATATATATATATATATATATATATATTTGTTATTCTGTAATATTTTTTTAGTTTTTTCTTCTTAGCGACCCAATTAGGGTTTCTTAGTGTAAATAAATCATTCATCCTTTTATGAATGATTTCTTGTGTGTCAGAGTTTTTGAGTATATAGTGAGGATTTGGTTTTGTTTTTGATCTTTGACCGATTTGATTTAATAAAGGTATTATTCAGATTTGTAATTGTATTCTTGATAATTCTAATTGTTGATTGAGTTCTGCTAGTATTACAAATTATAACACTTTCTGACATTTCTAACAATTTGCATATCAAGGTGGTATACTGGAGACATCATATGTGACACCCGCCAAATTAGAAAAATTACTTGCGCCTAACACATCAGTAATTACATGTATTTAGTTTATATTAGTCTAAATATGTGCGGAAATTTATATATTTATATATACACGCGTATACGATTCGTTCAAATCCTACAAATTCGGGTCGGATAAATAACCGACAACGCAAATACGGACGTTGGTGAACCAATTATTAAATAAGATGAATTTATTTAATAACATTATAATTTAACTTATATTACTTCGATAATATAGCAAACGTTATACGTTTCGTATAAAACGCACCGTACACGACAAGAACGCGTGAATCGCGCCCGGCAACCAAACAAAACTCGAATTATATTTCAATAATTTAAAATGAAGTATTTAAAATAAAACATCAATAAAAAATTTACGCGAATAAATCGTTAACGAAAAACATAATTAATAAACGTTTAACGTTTAAACGAACGAAGAAACGAACGGGTAAACGAGCACCACGCGTAACGTAAACTTGGGGAACAAAATTTAACACACCCACACCCTAGTGGCCCCCCCATGGCCAGCCATCCCTTGCCCACTCCCACACTCAAGAAACCCCTCCCATGCCTCATCACCTCATTCATACTCCCATACTCAATCACTTTCCATCATTTCTCTCTTTCTCTCCCACCCTCCACTCTCTCTCTATTTTTCTCCGCCCAAGCAGCCCTCCCAACATCACCACAATCACCACCACAAACCGCCATAGCACCACCTCTTCGATTTGCAAGAAAAAGCAAGAAAACGAGCTCCCGACCTCCATTTCTTCGTGCTTTCATCATTTTCCTTGTAAGAAACTTCATCCCTCTTTTATTTTACTTGAAACATACTTATAAACATGTTATAATGTCCATTTAATAAGATCATGTCCAAAAACAAAGTCGAAAAACGTTTTTACAAACACAAAGTGTCAACAGTTTTGTGGGCAGAAATTTAGCCCGACTTCAAGGAGAAATTTCGTACTCAAAACTTAACGAAAATGGACGATTCAAAAGACAAAAATTAAGTTTAAGGTGTTAGCTTTCAGATCCAAGTGGTTTCGTAATTTTTCGATACCGTTTGATACCCGAAAACGATTTTACAAAAAGATATCACATTTCTGTCTCGGGTGACAGATTTTTGCATCAAATTCCCGAGCCTATATCTTGAGTTCTAGACCTCTAAAACACATGAGGTTTGCGTCAAAATCTCAAAAAATATATTGGGTACAAAAAGTTCTTCTATGGCCTTGCTTGAAAATAAACGGATTTTCCCAGAAAAATAGATCTTTGAACTTGTGTCTAGATTGGTCAACGAAATAAAACATAATAATAATGTCTTTGGGAATTATTATTACAAAACGTCACCAACGGGCCGTACATGTTTTCTAAACACAAACGATAAACAAACATTTGGACATAACTAGTTGAGTGGACAACTAGCATGGATGATCTTCTGAGACATTCACTCATATATAACCTTATGCGTTTAGGTTACATTTCATATATACGTTTATTGATATAAACGTTTGCTTTCAAGACTCAGGTGAGTTTCATAGCCCCACTTTTACTGTTTTACTGTTTTATAATTTGGGGTGAGATACAAATGCTTAACTGTTTTTTATGAACACAAGTATTCGGTTATTTTTACGTAATTGCATGAGTTTTTTTTAATCCACTAAAAGTCCTCATCACACGTGGTTCGTTAATTGTGATGACGCGAGTACTAGAGAATAGATCTATTTTGGGACTGACACCCCCGTCCGGGTTACTAGCTATAACCACGTCAAACGGGCGCTTTAGTATTTGTCATAAAGGTGTTTCGGATTAGACAGCTCCGGGAGGCACAAAACGGGTTAGGCTTTGAACCGTGGGCTTATGGCAATCGGAAACATTAATTTGTTTATTTTATTTGCTTGGTTGCAAATCACTGATAAATCTTGTGTATCATAACTATGTTATTACTACTAAACCTGTGAGATTCACCAACCCTTTTGGTTGACCTTTTAGCGTTGTATTCTCAGGTGCTCAGCAACAGTAGGGTTGTCCACAGGATTGCTTACTAGCTCGAGTCGCATGCATTATACGTATATGAAGATTTTCTTACATTACTTTTGTAATAACCGTTATGTACTAGAATCTTCAGGATTTCATCCTGCGAACTCGCGACTGATGTAAACCTTTAATTATATTAATGTAACTACTTTTGTACTATTTTCAAAACGTCTCATATAGAGTCGTTTGCTTTACCCTTGTGCAATGATTACTTGATTAGTCGCGTCCCGACCCGACTTCCGCTGCACACGAAATTTGGGGGTGCGACAGATTGGTATCAGAGCTAAAGGTTATAGCGAACTAGGTTGCATTAGTGGGCCTAGACTATAACCGTTAAGACAGTATTCCTCATTAGGTATAACTGGTTCAGGTATTGCATCATTCGAACTTAATTTAACATAGCCTGATCAACTATGTACAATTAAAGGAGAACCGATGCAAGCTCTAAAATGGTTATGGCCTACATGAATACATTAGTAGACCTGAACTACGATAGAAACGCGACCAGACCTATACGTGCAATACTTATTAGACTACTATATACTATATGTTGTTAGGTCTTGAAGTTCCCAAAACTTAGATACAGATTAAATAACAAGTATTTAATATATTAGTTTATATCTAAGTTATATCAAATAGGTTAATTAATCAAGGCGAAAAACAAGATTAATTAAAGCACATAATATATTATGAATTAAAGTTTTATTCACAATAAATGGGTTATCTTACAAACAAGACAGAGTATTCAAACACACACAGATTGTTTGAATACGATCCAAGTAGTATACTATGATACAATTATCACTACAAATTTAACAGTAAGTGTGGTAATGCTTTTAGCCTAAGCTTAAAGGTCTTGTACACTATTTTTCTTGGATACTTCTTTGTAGTGCTTTTGAGCTGCTATTTATAGAGTTGAGTAACAACTCTATATTATCCAGCTCAGTTAGTTGTCCAAGGGATAACAAGTACATCTTGGGCAACTTTGCACTCTTTCCTTTTTGCTTTTCTTGAAAATAGAAAAAGCAAAAGGTAAAAGGTTTCTTTGCTGAGAAGAAAACCTTTCTTCAATGTTTGAATATAATCAAACATCTCTTTAGTTGTACCGTAGCCTAGGGAAAGATGAACTTCTTTTGTACGATTGTACTTTTGTTCTTCAATCTGTGCTCTTCAGTCTGTGCTCATCAGTCTGTGATTTTCAATCTGTGATCATCAGTCTGTGATCTTCAGTCTGTGAAGCCTTCTGTCTTCAATCTTCATTCTTCAGATGATGAATTCATAAGTCTTCAAATAGAGCACGGCTTTCAGTCTGTGAGATTTCTTCAGTCTGTGAAGCACAGACTCAGAAACACTTCTTCAGTCTGTGAAGCACAGACTCAGAAGCACAGACTCAGGAAATCACTAAGTTTTTCCCGAATACAACTGAGTTAGATTTTGACTCCTCAGATTTATAACTTGGGTTTGATCATTGTTTTTCCCAACAATCTCCCCCTATCTGATGTTGTCAAAATCTATTTACAAAAGATAATAGAGAAATAATAAATACTAAAGTGAAACATAACATATGGATCAAGACTTATTTACATAAAGTCAAAATCGTAGTCAGTTCACAAAAATATTATAGTTATTACATGAGACTGTAAATTGCATAAATTTAACAATCTTCAATCTTTTCTCTGAGCCCTGATCTCTTTGATCTTTTCCACTTTCCTTTTCAACAATACTTCTATTTCCTTATCAGATTTTTCTTCAAATTCTTGATATTCTAGGATGATCTTCTTGCAGATGTCTTCAAACCCAATTATCATCCTAATCTTGGAAAGGTTGTTGAATAACCAGCTAATCAGTCTTCTTCTAAATGGCTTGGCTTGAGAATGTTTGCATTCCTTCAGCAGGGCAATACAATGTAGCAGAGATTCTCCATACAGTCTATTTTGATCCTAGAAGCACTCTATCCCATTGATATCTCTGTAGCACAGACCTTCAATATTGTCAGTCTGGACATATGATCTATTGATAAAAACGATACCTTTTGGTAGAGGATGCTCCCTTCTCTGCTCATTCTCTGTAGATAACCCAGCTGACTTCTTCTTTATTACAAAGTTGTTTGCTATGCAGAACAACTTGTATTCTTCTTCTGAAATAAGCCCCAGACTGAGAACTAACTCAATCAGGTAAGATAGCTCATCCAGAACTTCTTTCTTCAAATCTTTGCCAGCTGCACTCTTCAAAAGATTAGCAATGGATTGCCATTCTTTAAGCCCTAGAGTGTACAGGTCATCCACCCATACCATTTTCTTGCTCTTGGTTACAGTCAACTCCAGCTTCAATTTCTATCCAATCTTATTCAGATGACAGTCTTTAATCTTCTGCTTGAGCTTTGACTTTCTGAAAGTGGATTGTAGCTTAGCTTTTAGGCTTCTATCTTCTGTAATTTTATTGACAGCTCTTCATCTTCTTTGATATGTTTCTCAACTTGACTCCTTCTGGTTTGAGTCTGTGAACAACCTTCATCTTCTATTTCTTTGGAGAGCATGTCAACAAATCTTGCTTCCTTTAGCTTCTGCTCTTCTTCAGTTAATACATTTAAGTATTCAGTTAGAGTCATACCTTGAGCAGTAGCTTCTTGTTGCAAGAGTTCATCCTGTAGATTTGACAGTTCAGGATTTCTTGTACTAGCAGCATGATCATCCACCATCTTCTTGATCTTGCTAAACCTCTCCTGCTTGGATAATGCAACCTCCTTGCCCTTACCCTTAACCATATCTTCTTCCATAGTAGAACTCGACCCAGGATATGTGCTTATCAGATGAGCACTTCTCCATTGCATTCTGTCTTCAAGTTCACTTCTACCTGGAGGCAGTATTCTGGTTGTTGTGGTTGGTCTAGCAGGATTGGCTTTAGCTTGGATGGCTTCAGCACTGATGATCGGAGCATCAATGCTTGCTGCTTGTGGCTTTGAGCTCTGAGTCTGTGATGGATGCAGTGTCTCAGTCTGTGCAGATTCAGAGGGCATAGACTTAGACTCTCCAGTCTTGACTTTTGAGGCACCTTCATCTACACCTCCAAAAGTAGCATCATCTTCATCATCATCTGATCTTCTAAATACCTCAGACTCAGAACTGCAATCAGGATTGATGGCATCATCATCTTCATCATCAATTTCCTGTTCTTCCGCCAGTTTCTCAAATTGATCCCAGGTTTTGATTCCCTTCATTTTTGGTTGGTAATCAAAGATATCCCTTTCAGGAATCTTCTTGGCCATTCTCTTTATTTTCCTGGCTCTTTTGATTCGCAGAGGTTGAACATCTTCATCTTCTTCTTCCCTTGGTCTTTTAAACTCCATCTGACCTAGGCCTGAGATAGTTGCTATTGGGTCTATGTGTAAGACAATAGTTGACTCCCCCTGAGTCTGTGCAACCATCTTAGTGTGTTCACCTGCTTGCAATCCTTCTGACTCCCCCTCAGTCTGTGCACTCATAATTTCAGTCTGTGGCACAGACTGAGCTTCAATCTGAGACTTCACCCTAGCAGTTTCAGGTCCATCATCTCCATCATCTCCCTCACTGCTATCTCCCCATAAATCTAAGGATTTATTATTTAGTGAATTATCTTTTGGGGTTTTAGCTTCTGCAGACCCAAACTTCATCTTTTCTCCCTTTTTGACATCAGTAGCTAAGCTTGAGAGGGTGGTCTGCATTTCATCTAACCTATTGGATACCTTGTGCTCCAGCATATCCACTTTATCCACCATGGTAGAGACTAGATGCTTCATTTTCTCTAGCTCTTTCTTATTATTATCGAACTCAGTCTGTACCCATTCAGACAACTTGGTGATGGCAGAAAGCACATCATTAAGTGTACTAGAAGGCACAGACTGGGTCTGGTTGGAAGGGTTAGAATTGGGTGATGGAATATGTTCCTCACTTGACTCATGTTGAAACTGAGCAAGATCACTGGAATCTTTTGGTGTTGCACTCTTTGCCTCACTCTGTGTCTTGTGCATGGAAAAGCGATCATAGGCATTGAGTGGTGTAGTTGTGTTTCCCTCAGATCGAATCCGGTGATAGGATAAGACATCATTGGAAAATGATTGTGTTGCATTTGTTGCCTCAAATAGTCCCTGGTGTAAAGGAACAGTATCACTGGCAACGAATGTGGAGGTTGGGATGCCTTCACTAACCATCTGGTGATAAGATGGTAGATCATCAAGCAAAGAAGTGGAGATCTGTGCCTCAGTCTGTGAAATGACTGGGGCATTGACGATTTGTGCAGAGGGGTGTAAGGAAAGACTCACTAGAATGTGAACTAGTACAGGACTAGTGGTCAATATGGGTTCAGCCATTGTGAGTGGGGTAAGAAGAGGGGTGGTAGTGCTCAGGATTGGAAAGTATTTTCACCGTTTTTATTTTATCCTCTTATTTTCACATGATCACAATCTCTCTCTCTCTCTCTCTCTCTCTATATATATATATATATATATATATATATGTATGTATGTATATATATATATACTAGCAAAATGCTCGCGCGATGCAGCGAGTAAAAAAAACTAAGCTTCATGTTCATTCGATATGTAGTATGTAAATCATAATTAAACTTTATATCACAATACATTACGATATGACGTTTCTTTAAAAGTAAAAAAATCAACTCTTTATCACTTTTTTTTAAAAAAAAATAAATATAACTAAATACTCCCAAATAAGTAATGTCATTGCAAACTTGGTGCTCGTGTTGCGAGTTACGACTGTCAGATTGCATATTCATATGGTCAGATGTAAGTTGCGATATGTAAAGTATTATTTATGTAAAATTGAAATCGTAAAATTTGATTAAAAGGTTGAAACTCTCAACTATAGAATTGACATTATAAATACGAAATTAAAGATGTAAAAAATGTATAAATTTATAATATCATAAAATACACCATTAGAGTTTGTTTCTAATTTCATACAACACCTAAAAAAGATCTAAAATTTGGGCAAAATTGATTTTGGAGGCTTTAGAGATGGAATTTGACTACAAACGATAGACAAACCGCCTATGGCAGTTTGCTAACATGTTCGTCTCGTTCTGACCTTTCCGTCCATAATTGACACGTCCCGTAACTCATTACAGTTAAAAAGTTATGTCATAAGTTTAAGTTTCAATGATGGTAATATAAATGAGAATTTAATATATATGTAGGGTTATGTTAGTAATCTCGAGTAAAATTTTTAAATATTAATAATAATGTTAGGGGTAAATTAGTAAATCCCCTCTTAAAAAAACATCACAACATCTTCTTCAATGCATACTACAGGGGTCAGTGTAGCAGCAGTAATGTGGGTATCCAAGCTGACTAATTTAGGTTCAGGTTGGGTCGGTTGGGTAGCCATTGGCACCACAGACTCTAGGAGAGCTGTAATGGAATGGTCTACAACACTGGAAGGTGTTCTATTGACATCCAATTCCATGGATGATGATTCCATTTGTGATATACTTTTAGGGGTTGAGTCTGGTGATTCCTCCAGAGTGAGTGGTGACTCATCTGGGTTGGTTTATTTGTGACTCTCTTTTGTGGGTGAGGATGAGCTAGGATAAGAAGGTTTATCTATATCCATCTCCTCAGTTAAAGAAGAATTACTACCTGCATCTTCTGTTGAAAATGGAACAGACTCAACAATGTTTGAGTCTGACTTCAAGTGCACAGATTGAGTTGAGTCTGTATTAATGGAGTCTGTGTGCTCTGCTTCAGCAACATAATCTTCAACAGTCTGGGTCTCAGTACCCTCACTATCACCTGAATCATCACCCTCCATAGATGGAGAAGCAACATATGGGTGATCAATCCATTGCTGCATAGCAGCAGTGATAGGTGCTCCAGTAAGTGGAACCGGATGATTAAACACTTTATAGGTGAGCACAGGGACAGGTATATCTGCAATTTTATTACTAAAGGATATATATACAGACCCAGATAATCTGGATTGGATGCACAAGGAGAGTAGCCTTATAAAAGGTACATTAAAAATTCTGTTAGACTTATTCACCAATTTCAAAATTTCTTGAAAATACAACTCTGCAAAGTTGATGTTTAAACCAGTGATGAATGAGCTCAACAGTTGAGTTTCAAACTCATTTAGCTCCCCTGTGCTACCAGATTTACCTCCTAGACTTCTAATGATGCCTGAGATTAAAAATTTCCATCTGGGGGTGAATCCTGACATCGAGATGGTGCCTTTTTCTTTGGTATATCCAACCAAAGTAAGAGAAGCCCTTGCTGCTTCTTTGGTTGGAATGGGTTCAAAATTATTTCCTAAAGGCAAGTCTAAGACATTCCTAATTAGCTCCTAATCAATGGTAACTGCCCGTTTACCATGATCAATAGTACCAGTAATTGCAGTATTGGTACAATTTAAAGAGCAAGTATACCACCATTCCATAAGAAAATCAGGATATATTTGAGGAATAGTGTTGAAAAATGCTCCCCTTAAAGGATGAGCAGAGATAAAGTTTGTTAATTCCTCAAATCCTTGGTTCTTTTTAGAATTAGGGATGGAAATGGTAGCAACTTGGTTATTTATACAGAGTTTTACCTGTTTACCCTGTTTAAAAGGTTTAGCCGCGGCGATATTTTCAAGTGCAGTGTAAACCCATTGGTCAGCCATTTTTAAAGATGATTTCTGGAGATTGATTTTGAAAATGGTTGAGCGATGAAAAGTTACGACTCACAAACTCTGTGTATTTTTGGTGTGCAAGTACAAGTGAAGAAAAAGGGGAAATCAGAAATGGGTATTTAACGAAATTAAATTTCCGTTAAATGGGACCCACTTGACGGTTTATCCTTTTTTCTGTAACAGTAAAGCTAAGGCACGTGCACTTTTTGTATTGAGCAGATAAGTAGACAACAAGCGTCAAAAGTTTTAATGATTATTACCATAAAAATGGTATTAGCATTAAATGCAAAGATATTGTTGTTTATTTATTTTTATTAATAAAATAAAATAAAAAAAATAAAAATAAAAAGAGCCCAGTCTGAGTGTATATTGTTAGTCTGTGCAATGAGTCTGGATGACATCACACAGACTGAACCATATAACAGACAGACTGAGAGAAAATAACAGAATTGTAAAATCTTTTTGGTATTTTCTTTAAGTTATTTACAAAATATCTCTTAGTCTGTGCTTTTTGGTTGTATGTAACTGAAGATACAGACATACAGATTGAAAGGCAGGCACAGACTGAGAGTTGAATCACACAGATTCAACAGTTTTACTAGGGGTTGAGCATTCCTAGTTGACCAAGCAAATACAAAAATCTATCTTCATTCAAAGGTTTAGTAAAGATATCTGCTAGTTGGTCATTTGTGGGCACATATTTGAGAATCACTTTACCTTTCTCAGCACAATCTCTCATAAAGTGATGTTTGATCTCAATATGCTTTGTCCTGGAGTGAAATACAGGATTCTCGGTGATGGCAATGACACTTTGGTTATCACACATGATTGGAGTTCTTTTAAACTCCAAATCATAGTCTGCTAGTTGATGTTGCATCCACAGCAATTGGGCACAACAACTACCAGCAGCTACATATTCTGCTTCTGCAGTGGATGTAGCAACAGAATTCTATTTCTTGCTTGACCAACAGACTAGTTTTCCACCTAGTAGTTGACATCCACCAGAAGTGCTTTTCCTGTCTAATTTGCAACCTGCATAATCTGCATCTGTATAACCAATTAGATCAAAACCATAGTCTTTGGGATACCAAACACCCAGGTTAGGAGTACCTTTTAGGTACCTAAAAATCCTTTTTACAACTTTGAGATGTGATTCTTTAGGTTCAGATTGATATCTAGCACATAAACATGTTGAGAACATGATATCTGGTCTTCTGGCAGTGAGATATAGTAGGGATCCTATCATACCTCTATAAGTGGTTTGACAGACTGACTTGCCAGATTGATCATTATCCAACTTATCTGCAGTGCTCATTGGTGTTTTCATTGTTGAACAGTCTTTTAAAGAGTATTTAGTGAGCAGGTCATTAACATATTTGCCTTGGTTGATGAAGATTCCATCAGGTTTCTGATTTACTTGCAGACCAACAAAGTATGTTAATTCACCCATCATACTCATTTGATACTGTTTTGACATTAAATTTGAAAACCATTTGCATAATTTTACATCAGTAGACCCAAATATGATATCATCAACATATATTTGGACTAGTATGACATCTGCCTTGTTCCTTTTGAAGAACAAAGTTTTATCAATTGATCCTCTAGTAAAGTTATTACTCAGAAGATAAGATGATAAAGTGTCATACCAAGCTCTTGGAGCTTGTTTTAGTCCATACAATGCTTTCTTCAATTTATAGACATGATTTGGAAAAGTTGAACTTACAAAACTTGGAGGTTATTTCACATAGACTTCCTCCTGTAAGTTACCATTCAGAAATGCACTCTTGACATCCATTTGAAAAACTTTGATGTCTTTGAAAGCAGCATATGCCAAGAATAACCTTATTGCTTCAATTCTGGCTACAGGGGCAAACGTTTCATCATAATCAATGCCTTCTTCTTGCTTGTAACCTTGAGCAACTAGCTTTGCCTTGTTTTTGATTATCACTCCATCCTTGTCCATTTTATTTCTGTAAACCCATTTAGTTCCAATAATGGTTTTGCCTTTTGGAGCAGGGACTAGGGTCCAAACATTGTTTCTTTCAAATTCTGTTAACTCTTCCTGCATTGCTTCAACCCAATCATCATCTTTCAATGCTTCTTCAGCTTTCTTTGGTTCAATGATTGACAGGAAGTTTGTGTAGAAACAGAAATTTGCAGTAGATAAGTGTGACACTTGAGCTCTTGTTTGTACACCAGAAACATAATCTCCAATTATTTCTTTAATTGGATGATACCTGTGTTCTATGACGCCTAGAGATGATTCACCATTGGATGATAAATCATTTTCATTTAGTGGAAGAATAACAGGACTGAGTTCTGCATTATCTTCAACAGGGGGCAAGTCTGAGTTTGTAGAGTTCTCAGACTGAAGACTACCAGACTGAACACTTGTATCAGAAGAACTTGAATCTCTGTACACAGATTCATCTTCAATTGATGAAGGTAATGTCATTAATTGAGCAGGTTGAGCATCTTCATTATCACTTTCAGAGTCCTTTTGTTGGTGAGCAACAACTGGGATTTGAGATTCAGATCCCACAACAGATAATTCTTCTAATGAATGAACATCAGACTGAGAAACATGTTCATTATTAGCAGAGGAAACATCAAAGGTGACATTGATGGTTTCTTCAATTTTATTCCTTCTATTGTTGTATACTCTGTAAGCCTTTGAGATAGATGAATAGCCAACAAAAATTTCTTCATCAGACTTAGGTTCCATCTTTGCTAATTGATCCCTTTGATTGAGAATATAGCATTTACTTCCAAAGGTCAGGAAATAATGAATGGTTGGAACCTTCTTATGATACAACTCATATGCAGTTTTGCCATGCCTTTTGACCAAAATAGATCTATTTTGGGTATAACAGGTAGTGTTAACTGCTTCTGCCCAAAAATAAATCTTCATTTGACCATGGCATAACATGGTTCTTGCAGCTTCTATGAGTGTACGATTTCTTCTCTCAGCAACACCATTTTGTTGAGGAGTCCTGACAGAGGCAAAGTTTTGAATAATGCCTTTGTCAGTACAGAATTCAATGAGAGTAGAATTCTTAAATTCTGTACCATGATCACTCTTGAGTTGCTTGACAGGTTTATCTTTCTGCAATTCTTCCCTCTTGATTAGATTAATAATCTCATCAGGAGCATCACTTTTTGCCTTAAGAAAGATGACCCAAGTATATCTTGTGTATTCATCCACAACCACAAGTGTATACTTCTTTCCACCCAAACTGCCAATGCTCATGGGTCCAAATAGATCCATATGGAGCATATGCAGTGGTTGATCAATTGTAGCTAACAATTTGGACGAAAAATGGTTCCTGGTCTGTTTCCCTAGTGTACATGCAGGACAAAGTTTGTCTTTTGCAAATGTAACATCAGGCAGACCTCTAACCAGTTTCTTCTTTGACAGGAGGTTAATGTTTTTGAAGTTCAGGTGGGATAACCTCCTATGCCATAGCCAGCTTAGTTCTGGCACAGACTGAGTATAGAGACATGTCTCTATATTGATGTATGTAGAAGAAAGATCCAAGAGATAAATATCTCTTTCTCTTTTGGCAACTAACACAGGTTTGCCTTTGGAATTATAGATAACAGCAGCCTTCTTTCTGATTCTGATTTCACTGTCATTATCACAAATTTGGCTTGCACTAAGCAGGTTATGCTTTAATCCCTCAACATAGGCTACCTTTGATATTCTGAGGTTGCCAGCCTTCACCACACCATAACCTTTTGTCTTGGCAACATAATTGTCACCATATTTGACAGAAGGTCCTTCTTCTTCTACAAACTCTGACAAATTCTCCAAAGAACCTATCATGTGTCGTGAGCATCCACTGTCTAGGTACCACTTTTTGTTACCCTGCACAAGACAAACAAAATCAATTAGTTACTTTTGGGAACCCATCTTTTGATGGGTTCTTTAGAGTTGGTTGAAGTCAATTGTTTAGCATATTTGTTGGAACCAAGCATGTAAAGTTGACTTTTAACCGAAGGAAATAGGCGATTTCCGGTGAGATTCCGGCGAGGTCGTTTTTTCCGGCGAGCTCGCTTCTCTCGGTTTTCGGCCATGGATTGAAGAATCTAATCCGTTAGCTGTGTTCTTTGGTTCTGGTTTGATCCTTGGTCGATCACGTTGCTGCTTTCTCGTTACTGTTTCCTCTGCTCTTTTCTTGGTTTCTTTTTTCCGTTCGGGATGAACGAATCCAACAACAGGAAGAAAAAGAAAGGTTCGAGTGGTTTGGGTCCGAGAAACCCTCGTGGTCATGGTTCTGTTGCGTCGGATTCCGTCGCTGCTTCAGTTTCGGTTGCTGCTGGTGTTCCGGCGCCACAACCCTACTTGCCGCCGTCGCTAGAGGTTGAAGACGCTATGTGCGACATAGAGTGCGACACTAGCCGCAACCCTACTGGCGACACCGTTTGTAACCCTAGTTGCGACACTAATGTCTGCGACTCAAGTGACTGTGTCGCTAATCGTTGCGACACTAACTTGGCTTGCGACACTGGTCCTCAGTGTCGCACTAACCTTTCTTTGGGTACCTCTTCATGCGACACTAAGGCTGCTCATGAAACTATTGTCGCGTCTGATGCCAGTAAATTAAGTAATGTTGTTAACCAGGCTGGGATTAAATATCCTTCTGAAATCCCGGATTTCTTTGATGTTACTGGCAATGGTTTGACTCCCGAGCCTGAATTGGCTAATAATATTCACCTTGGTCCCCGTGGTCTGGATAGTCCTTCTGAAGCTACGGTTGTTGTTCAAGCTCAGGGCTCAAAAATTCCTGTACTTCAATCGTACGCTTATGTGGTAAATAATGTTGCAAGTAAGAGGAAGGTAAACTTTCGGGTTCTTGAGACGGGTCAGCCTAAGCCTGATAATGCTGATGTTCAGATCCTGTATGGCTATTTCATAGGCAAGAGAGTTGCCTTTCCGGTTGTTGAGCATTTTGTTCTAAATGCTTGGAAGCAATACGAAATTAGTAAAGCTATGATGAATGCGAAGGGTTTTTTCTTCTTCAAATTCAATTCTGCCACCGAAAGAGATGCGGTGTTGGAAAATGGTCCTTGGTTCATTCGAAATGTCCCAATTGTTCTTAAGAAGTGGTCTCCTAATGCTTGCTTGCTGAAAGAAGACTTAGCCTCAATCCCTATTTGGGTTAAATTTCATGATGTGCCGATTGCTGCTTTTACTGAAGATGGTTTAAGTGCTATTGCCACAAAATTGGGCACTCCCCTCATGCTTGATTCTCATACCAGCTCTATGTGTATGAACTCTTGGGGTCGTTTGGATTTCGCTCGGGCGCTGATTGACATAAGGGCTGATATTGCTCTTAAGAATACTTTGGTTATTGCTATTCCTTGTGTGGACGGTACTGGTTCTGGTTCTACTCTTCATGAGGTTAGACTGGAGTACGAATGGAAACCGCCACAGTGTGGTAATTGTCTGGTGTTTGGACATGTGGCTGACCAATGTCCGAAACGTGCTCTTGATTCTTTGGAGAAACAAGGTGCCACGACCGCTAGGGCTGATATGAAGAGGAAAGCAGATACTCCAGCTCCGAGGAAGCCGTTTCGTGGTCTGGTTGTTGGTAACCCGAAAAAAGTGGCTATGGCTAAACCTAAGCAGGTGTTTGTGGCTTCGACAAAGTCGAAGGTTACTACCTCTAACTCTTTTGCAGCTCTTAACAAGTTAGAATCTAAAGTGGATAGTAATGTTTCTTCGTGTAAGAAACTGGTTAACCAAAAGGATGATCGAGGGAAGGAACCTATCAATAATGAAATTACGTGGAATAAATCCATCCTGTATGAGCGTTGGAGAGAGGCTTATGGTCCCGAGGCGGATAACCCATATGAGGATAAAGAGGAAGACTTGCTCTCTGACGATTCTGATGATGATGACACGGCTTCTTATATGCGTCTGAAAGGTAGCCAGGGTCGTGGTCGAAGGCAGCGTTGAGTCTAGTGTTCTTTTAGATGTCTTCTTGTGGGAGACATTGTTGCTTAGTGGTTGTGTCCAAGTTATGTAGTCTTTTTCGCCTATGTAACAGGCTGAGATGTGGGATTCACTCACATCCTTTGTACTTAACTGACTTTTGGAGTAATATATTTGCCGGGTTTTTCATAACCCTTTACCCAAGTTGACTTTTAACCTCTCTAGTTTTGACTTTGTCGTTTGTAGTTGACATTTGTTTAGTCAAAGCAACCTTTGGTGGTTTAAAAATGGACTTTGTGCATTTAATACCCTCATGTCCCAGATTTCCACAGTTGTGACATTTTCTGTCCAATATAATGGTCCTTTTGGATTTTGGGTTATTATTTACACTAAATCCTCTGTTAAAATCCTGCTTTGACCCAACAAGTGTTTTAAAATCTGTGGTTAACTTCATTAAGTTTTCACTAAGCAGCTTAATGGTCTCAGTATGTTTGTTAAAAATAGACTTTTGAGAGTCAGACTGAGAGTTAACACAAACAGATTTGGAGTTAAGTTTACCAGACTGAAAATTGATTTTTCCAGACTGACAGTTAGATCTCACAAACTGAGATCTTTTTAACTCCCTTGTTGCTGGTTTTATGCCTTTAAATTTGACCTTTGGCATATTTTTGTCTGGACCAGCTACAGACTGAGATGTGGAAGGTTCAAACATATTGCAACCTTTCTGTTTATCCTTAAATCCTTTTACCTCTTTTTGTCTATTTGAAGATTGTACTGTGGGAATACTAACTTTGCCTTTTACAAATCTTTTCTTTTCAAGTTCTATAGTTTATAAAGATTCATTAGTGATTATAAGTTCAGGCAATTCAGATTGAGAAGTTTCACAAACTGAGATTTCTGAGTCTGTGTCTTCAGAGTCTGGCTCTGTCTCATATACTAGTTCTTTAGCAACTATTTTTGGTCTTACAAAGGCATTTGTCAATATAACTTTATCTCACACAGTATGACTAAAAGTATGAGGTAAAATTTCAGGTACAAATATAGTAGGTTTGGAGTTTATTTCTGAAAGTAAATGGCTTTTAAGATCAAACTCATCACCTATGACCGCTTGTATCCGAGCTGGAATCTGTTTGGATAAACAGTCCACATTTTTTAAGTGATGAAATACACCAAGATCTACAGATCTTCTCATAATGATCAGCTTTGTTTTTATAAGCTTCTTTTTCCAGACTGATCCTTTTGAAAATATCATATTGAGCATCAAGCTCATGTTTATACTGTTTATTTTGGCTTATTTCATTCACTTTTAACTGTAGATCTTTTTGAACTTGACTGAGTTTAGTTTTTAAATCTTGTATTTCCTCAAGTCTTTTCAAAAAGTCCACATAGATGTGTTCAAACATTTTTTTTTTCTGCATCATTATAGTAAAGTTTGAAATGATTTACATTGTAAGCAGATCCTCTGTCCCAATCTGAATGAACACATGCTCTTTCTCCAAATTTGACATCTTTGTCAAACTGGCTCTCTGTGATAGCCATTAAGCACATATCCTCATCATCCTCAGATGATGAAGATTCTTCATCAACCCACTGTTCAACAACCAAAGCTTTCTCTAGTTTCTTTGGTTGCTGTTTCTCTCCAATTTTCTTGGAGTTGAAATACTTTCTTTTGTACTTCTTGGCCTTTTCTGCCCACTTATCAGAACTTGAAGATTCTGCAATCTTCATTCTGCAGTCAGCAGAAATATGACCAATTTGCCCACATTTATAGCAAGTAGCTTTCTTAGGATCAAAAGTTGGCCTTCCTTTTGAACCTTTGAATCTTGCCTATTCTAACCTTTGGGCTAGTATTGCCATTTCAGCTTTTATAGACTCAGTTTCATCATCTGATTCTGAGTCTGTAAGAGTTGGATGATAATCTGCTCTAGAGAAAAGTTCTCTATTTTTCCTTGTTGTTGCAACAAGAGTAGCAGATGGATCTTTTGCAATCCTTTTGGCATTTAGATCTTTTCTGGCTTTGATTTCTTCAAAATTTAACAAAAGTCCAAACAAGCCAGATAGATCATATGTCTCCAATTTTTCACTTACAACTAATGAAGTAATGACTTCAGAAAAAGTGTTTGGAATGACATCAACAAATTTTGTACAAAATTCAAACTGTCCTTTGATGATATCATACCTTTCAAGATCATTGATTAAGATCTGAAATCTGTTATGAATATCAGTTAATGACTCATCTTGACCAGCAAAGAAATTCTCATAATTTCTTATGAGATTCTTCTTCTTTTGGGATTGTACTAAACTTACACCATCATATTGGTCAGTTAGCATATCCCATATGGCTTTAGCAGTTTTACAGCCAGATATCTTAGCAAAGATAGGCTCAGTAACTGCATTGCCCAGAATGGATTTGGCCTTAGAGTCTAATGCATATAGTTGCTTGTCCAGATCAGTCCGGGTATTTTTGGCGGCCTCAACAAATTTTTCAGGTGTCACAATAATACCATTTGCATCTAAAGTTGCAGGAACTATTATGTCGGGAATAATGGGTCCTTCCTGAATGACTCTAAGCATTTCATCATGAATGCTAGCAAGAAACCATTCAGCTTTCAATTTTCAGTGGGTAAAATTTACACCGTTGAAGATTGGAATTCCCTTCCCAGCCATAGCAATAGAAGAAGTCATTTTTCAAAGAAGAAAATGTAGAGAAAATGGGTTTTGAAGATAGTTTGATAAAACTGGGTTCCTTTTGATCGTTAAAGATATAATTATTAATTAAATCTTTATTTGCTTTGATACCAGTTGTTAGGTCTTGAAGGTCTCAAAACTTAGATACAGATTAAATAACAAGTATTTAATATATTAGTTTATATCTAAGTTATATCAAACAGGTTAATTAATCAAGGCGGAAAACAAGATTAATTAAAGCACATAATATATTATGAATTAAAGTTTTATTCACAATAAATAGTTTGTCTTAAAAACAAGACAGAGTATTCAAACAAACACACAGATTGTTTGAATACGATCCAAGTAGTATACTATGATACAATTATCACTACAAACTTAATAGTAAGTGTGGTAATGCTTTTAGCCTAAGCTTAAAGGTCTTGTACACTATTTTTCTTGGATACTTCTTTGTAGTGCTTTTGAGCTGCTATTTATAGAGTTGAGTATCAACTCTATATTATCCAGCTCAGTTAGTTGTCCAAGGGATAACAAGTACATCTTGGGCAACTTTGCACTCTTTCCTTTTTGCTTTTCTTGGAAATAGAAAAAGCAAAAGGTAAAAGGTTTCTTTGCTGAGAAGAAAACCTTTCTTCAATGTTTGACTTTAATCAAACATCTCTTTAGTTGTACCGTAGCCTAGGGAAAGAAGAACTTCTTTTGTACGATTGTATTTTGTTCTTCAATCTGTGTTCATCTGTCTGTGATCTTCAATCTGTGATCATCAGTCTGTGATCTTCAGTCTGTGAAGCCTTCTGTCTTCAATCTTCATTCTTCAGATGATGAATTCATAAGTCTTCAAATAGAGCACGGCTTTCAGTCTGTGAGATTTCTTCAGTCTGTGAAGCACAGACTCAGAAACACTACTTCAGTCTGTGAAGCACAGACTCAGAAGCACAGACTCAGAAATTACTAAGTTTTTCCCGAATACAACTGAGTTAGATTTTGACTCCTCAGATTTATCACTTGGGTTTGATCATCGTTTTTCCCAACATATGTATATACTTAGACCTCACTTACTAATACGCTCGCCACAAGAGATGGCAGACCTTCCTATCGTAGCATTACCCGACATAAGGGATGAGACTCGAATCATACCGGCTACTATGGAGACAACCACGATAACCACTTGTCCACACGCATCAGACAACGACACTACTCAGGAAAACCCATCCGAAAGAGGACCCACTTGAGGAGGTTCCGTCTGAGGATGAACCAATGGAACTAGAACTACACGAGAATTCGTCACCTAGGCGCGACACATCTATCCCTCTGCTTCGTACTCTTCTCTTCCCTGTTATTGTAAACCTACGAATCACGTGTGTTATACTCGACTAGAAGGACTAACAGATCACCTCTAAACTAGACCCTACGCTATCCACACTACTACGACTGATACCCAAATCTCTAGAACCCGTCGTCGTGCAGATGTCCGCTAATGAAATTGGACAACCACAACACCTACGTATTGAAAATGTTTTTCCAACAATGGGATTGATTCCAACGATTTACGCATAACTTGATTTGCGACTTTGATCACTATAAACACAACTAAATTAGTATCGCTAGGGGTACTCGCAATGACTAAATCCACAAAACTATTTCAACAACGATTTGATCATTTTGATCATCACTACGGCAAGGGGTACTTGCAACTACGGGATTACCGAATATTTCTACCAAACATTTGTTCACTTTGAAACGATAACACAGTCATAATTGACTACTCTAAGAACACTACTTGGTCATTGTTATGACTACTTTTGAATCTCCTATTTGACTAAACACAACTTTGGAGATGTGGAGAACTACCAGAATATCCCGAGCTAGTCCACATCACATTCCTACTAACTCTATTACCTTACGCTATTGATCGTTGTGTGTGATGTTTTATACACCTGCGATAATCTAAATCTTCGTACAAGAATCTCATTCATTCTTTTACTCTCTTTCATTTAAGAATCATGCCGCCGCGAAGACAGACTTTTAGCCAAGCTGAAATTGCGCAACTCGTTGCTCAAGGAGTTGCTGATGCAATGGCCGCTTACGAAGCCAATAGAAACAACGACTCCGGACCCAGAAATAGTGGCTCAAATCCACAAGGAGGCAGTGAAGGTACAACAAACACAGAGCCCGTAACCAAACCGTGCACATATAAAGAATTTATGAGCTGCAAACCCTTAAGCTTCGAGGGCACGGAAGGAGCCATAGGTCTGATACGATGGTTCGAGAAGATGGAATCGGTATTCCGTATCTGCAACTGCACCGAGGCGTGCAAGGTCAAGTATTCTACATGTATACTATTAGATGGAGCTCTCACGTAGTGGAACACTTACGCTCAGACTGTGGGAATAGATGCTGCGTATCAACTTCCGTGGGAAGACTTGAAAAAGATGATTAGGGACGAATACTGTCCCAGGGAGGAACTACAGCAGCTAGAAGTAGAATTTTGGAATCTTACTATTAAGGGAAACGACATCGCTGGATACACCACTCGCTTCCACTAATTGGCACTCCTTTGCCCAACAATGGTGGGCCCTGAGTACAAAAGGATTGAAAGGTATATCTGGGGACTTCCCTCAAAAATCCAAGGAATGGTGACTGCATCCAAGCCAGAGACCATTCAAAGTGCCGTCCGTATGGCACACAACCTTATGGCACAGGTTGTCCGCCAAGGGACGCCTACGGGAAAAGACAGTGGAAACCGTGCCGGGGATAACAAGAGGAAACTTGATGGAAGCCCAACAACCAAAACCAAACCAACAAAAGGCCGGCAACTGTTAAGGCCTACACATCTGGATCTGGGGATAGGAAAGGGTACACTGGAAACAAACCCTTCTGTTCAAAATGTATCCGCCACCATGACGGGCCTTGTGGCACCCCATGCGACAAGTGCAAGCGTTATGGTCACCTAACAAAAGACTGTATGATGAAAGCCTGTTACGAGTGTAGCAACACGGGACATTTCCGGAATGACTGTCCCAAACTGAAGAATAACAACAACAATGCTCGAGGTAGAGCTTTTGTGCTGAATGCTGGGAACGCTCGTCAAGATCCAGACCTTGGTACGGGTACGCTCCTCCACAATGATTTAGATATTTTAAATCTCATTAAATACTAGTAGAATTTAGCTCACTTCACCACATCACTGGCTATCCTAGACTTTATGAACACGGTAGAATTTACAAAGTTACCCTAAGCTACTAATACAAATCGTAGCTATACTCTGGTGACTAACAAACCGACCTCGTCCAGCGGACAAAATGGTCAACAAAGTCGAAATCCTCCTCTCCCCTCCCTTAGTTACCAGTAGGGCACTAGCCTAACAAGGGGAGGAAGGCAAAACAAAACTGAACGTCACACCACACGGCGCATGTCACAATTATTCTTAAGTAACATACAAACTTCGACTTCGAACAAATTTCTGGACGAAGTTCTCTTAACAACGGGAGAATGTGACACCGGCCAAATTAGGACATTTACTTGCGCCTAACACATCTGTAATTACATGTATTTAGTTTATATTAGGCTAAATATGTGCGGAAATTTGTATATTTATATATACACGCGTATACGATTCGTTCAAATCCTACAAATTCGGGTCGGATAAATAACCGACAACGCAAATACGGACGTTGGTGAACCAATTATTAAATAAGATGAAATTATTTAATAACGTTATAATTTAACTTATATTATTTCGATAATATAGCAAACATTATACGTTTCGTATAAAACGCACCGTACGCGACGAGAACGCGCGAATCGCGCTTGGCAACCAAACAAAACTCGAATTATATTTCAATAACTTAAAATGAAGTATTTTAAATAAAACTTCAATAAAAAATTTACGCGAATAAATCGTTAACGAAAAACATAATTATTAAACGTTTAACGTTTAAACGAACAAAGAAACGAACGGGTAAACGAGCACCACGCGCAACGTAAACTTGGGGAACAAAACTTAACACACCCACACCCTTGTGGCCCCCCATGGCCAGCCATCCCTTGCCCACTTCCACACTCAAGAAACCCCTCCCATGCCTCCTCACCTCATTCATACTCCCATACTCAATCACTTTCCATCATTTCTCTCTTTCTCTCCCACCCTCCACTCTCTCTCTATTTTTCTCTGCCCAAGCAGCCCTCCCAACATCACCACAAATCACCACAATCACCACCACAAACCACCATAGCACCACCTCTTCGATTTGCAAGAAAGAGCAAGAAAACGAGCTCCCGACCTCCATTTCTTCGTGCTTTCATCATTTTCCTTGTAAGAAACTTCATCCCTCTTTTATTTTACTTGAAACATACTTATAAACATGTTATAATGTCCATTTAATAAGATCATGTCCAAAAACAAAGTCGAAAAACGTTTTTACAAACACAAAATGTCAACAGTTTTCTGGGCAGAAATTTAGCCCGACTTCAAGGAGAAGTTTCGTACTCAAAATTTAACGAAAATGGACGATTCAAAAGTTAAAAATTAAGGTTAAGGTGTTAGCTTTCAGATCCAAGTGGTTTCGTAATGTTTCGATACCGTTTGATACCCCAAAACGATTTTACAAAAACATGTCGCATTTCTGTCTCGGGAGACAGATTTTTGCAACAACTTCCCGAGCCTATGTCTTGAGTTCTAAACCTCTAAAACACATGAGGTTTACGCCAAAATCTCACAAAATATGTTGGGTACAAAACGTTCTTCTATGGCCTTGCTTGAAAATACACGGATTTTCCCAGAAAAATAGATCTTTGAACTTGTGTCCAGATTGGTCAAGATTGAACCTCCTATGAAATTATTAAAAATACCTAGACTTATTCAAAAATTCTAGAAAAATTACTGGAAGAAGCCAAGACATAGGGGAACAACTGGTATTTTTCTTGGATTTTATCACGACACTTTGATTAGCCAAAACGAGCCACGAAAAACGTATAATTTTAAGAAAAAATGACCCGGGGACTATTTTGATAAAAATATAAAAACGACACTTTCCGGTTAACCACAAAACGTAACGGTAATCTTCCTAAGCTTTAAAAACACATTTAAGAGTCGTGTAAAAGTTTCGGGTCAAACCGAGCACGTTTGACCAAGTTCCCGAGCCCGAAATCACATCAGGCCCTCTGTGTCGCAGATGGCCCAAAACCATTGCGACACAAGCCCTATGTCGCACTTTTGATTCTCGAAATACTCCTGCGACACAAGCCCCTGTGTCGCAACCTTTTTAAACCAGCAATACTAACCTGTGTCGCAACCTGTGACACAAGCTTAGTGTCGCTAGACAACCAGTATTAACTTGCGTCGCAACAATTTATATCGGACAGTTCTAACCTGCGACACAAACCACTGTGTCGCACACCTATTTAAAATCTCGACCTGCGACACCAACTCTTGTGTCGCTCAACTATCTGAAATTCACACACTGCGACACTACAGTTGTGTCGCAAAACCTCACAACGACACAACCTCTATGTCGCATAAGACAGACTTATTCAAAAATGAAGTTAGACAAGGGAACACATTTTCAAAGAATGAAGCATTCCTTGATTCCATAATTGTATTCTTGTGTATATCGGGAATTTTAGATTCGTGTATAAGAAACTGATAGGCACTAATGTGGTGAGCATATCCAGTGAATACGTAATCCACAGTCTTAGGTCCTATGTGCCTGTTTTTTTTGTGTGGTGGAACAACCACCTTGGCTAAACACCCTCACACTTTTAAGTATTTGCAGGAAGGTTTTCTTCTCATCCATAAATCATATGGGGTTTCACCTTCTTTTTGTGAGGTATCTTGTATAAAAGATAATTAGCCGATAGAATGGCTTCCCCCCACATGTTCTAACTTAATACCAAACTTATCAACATGACATTCATCATTTCTTTCAAGGTACGGTTCTTTCTTTAAGCAATACCGTTTTGTTAAGGTGAGTAAGGAGCTGTGAATTCATATCTAGTACCATGTTGCCTACAAAATTATGCAAATGGTGATACGTATTTACCTCCTCTATCATTTCTAACAACCTTCAAAGTTGATTCTCAACTTCATTATTATATAGCATGAATTTATCAACTGATTCATAGTTACTTTTAAGTAAATATACATAACAATATTCCGTATTATCATTGATAAATTTGATGAAATACTTGTTGCCACCTCTTGTTGGAGTTGATTTTAAATCACAAATTCTGTGTGAATTATATCAGTTAGTGGTTCGATTTTTCTTTAAACCGATTGGAATGATGATATAGTAAGTTTGGATTCAACACGTGTTGTACATTTGTGATTTGAGTCAATATGGAATGTCTTCAATTTAATTAAATGACGAATTGAATTAAAGTTAACATGACCTAATCGAATCATGCCACACATTAGAAGACTCAAGCATATAAGCATAACTAGTAGTAGTCTTATTCATTTCACTTCTGATAACCATTACATTGAGTTAAAACGTACCATAAGAGCATAACCCTTACCAACATACATACAATTCCTAGTTAACACAACTTTATCAGACTCAAATACAAGCCCAAAAAAAGCTAGCATGATGAGTTTTATCCTTCAATTATGAGTTTTGTATAGAAAAGGGAAAGTTCTCCAAACTTCGTAGATGATGTCAAAAAGGGGGAGAAGATGAAGTATGGGTCTGCAGAAGCTAAAACCTCAAAAAATAAAGACTTAAATAATAAATCCTTAGATTTAGGGGGAGATAGCAGTGAGGGAGATGATGGAGATGATGGACCCGAAGGTGCTAGGGTGAAGTCTCAGACTGAAGCTCAGTCTGTGCCACAGACTGAAAATATGAGTGCACAGACTGAGGGGGAGCAAGAAGGATTGCAGGCAGGTGAACATACTGAGATGGTTGCACAGACTCAGGGGGAGTCATCCATTGTCTTACACATAGACCCAATTGCAACTATCTCAGCCCAAGGTCAGATGGAGTTAAAGAGACCAAGGGAAGAAGATGAAGATGTTCAACCACTGCAGATCAAAAGAGTCAGAAAGACAAAAAGAATGGCCAGGAGGATTCCTGAAAGGGATATCTTTGATTCCCAACCAAAGATGAAGGGGATCAAGACCTGGGATCAATTTATGAAGCTAGCAGAAGAACAGGACAATGATGGTGATGATGATGATGACATCAATCCTGACTGCAGTTCTGAGTCTGAAGTTTTTAGAAGATCAGATGATGATGAAGATGATGCTACTTTTGGAGGTGTAGATGAAGGTGCCTCAAAAGTCAAGACTGGAGAGTCTAAGTCTGTGCCTTCTGAACCTGCACAGACTGAGACACAGCATCAATCACAGACTCAGAGCTCAGAGCAACCAGCAGCAAGCACTGATGCTCTAATTATCAGTGCTGAAGCCATTCAAGCTGAAGCTAATCCTGCTAGACCAACCACAACAACCAGAATACTGCCTCCAGGTAGAAGTGAACTTGAAGATAGAATGCAATGGAGAAGTGCTCACCTGATTAGCACTTATCCTGGGTCAAGCTCTACCATGGAAGAAGTTATGGATAAGGGTAAGGGCAAGGAGATTGCCTTATCCAAGCAGGAGAGGTTAAGCAAGATCAAGAAGATGGTGGATGATCACGCTGCTGGCACAAGAAATCCTGAACTGACAAATCTACAGGATGAACTCTTGCAACAAGAAGCTACTGCTCAAGGCATGTCTTTAACTGAGTACTTAAATGTACTAACTGAAGAAGAGCAGAAGCTGAAGGAAGCAAGATTTGTTGACATGCTCTCCAATGAATTAGAAGATGAAGACTGTTCACAGACTCAAACCAGAAGGAGTCAAGTTGAGCAACAAATCAAGGAAGATGAAGAGCTGTCAACAAAGTTACAGAAGATAGAGAGCCTGAAACCAAAGCTACAAGCCACTTTCCAAAAGTTAAAGCTCAAGCAGAAGATTAGAGAATGTCATCTGAACAAGATTGGACAGAAATTGAAGCTGGAGCTGACTTTGACCAAGAGCAAAAAGATGGTATGGGTGGATGAACTGTACACTCTAGGGCTTAAGGAATGGCAATCCATTGCCAATCTTTTGAAGAGTGAAGCTGACAAGGATCTGAAGAAAGAAATTCTGGATGAGCTATCTTACCTGATTGAGCTAGTTCTCAGTCTGGGGCTCATCTCAGAAGAAGAGTACAAGTTGTTTTGCATAGCAAACAATTTTGTAATCAAGAAGAAGTCAGCTGGGTTATCCACAGAGAATGAGCAGAGAAGGGAGCATCCTCTACCCAAAGGTATTATTTTCATAGATAGATCTTATGTACAGACTGACAACATTGAAGGTCTGTGCTATAGAGATATCAATGGGATAGAATGCTTCCAGGATCAGAATAGGTTATATGGAGAGTCTCTGCTGCACTGCATTGCCCTGCTGAAGGAATGCAAACATTCTCAAGCCAGACCATTCAGAAGAAGACTGATTCGCTGGTTATTCAACAACCTTTCCCAAATCAAGATGATGATTGGACTTGAAGATATCTGCAAGAAGATCATCCTAGAGTATCAAGAATTTGAAGACAAATCTGATAAGGAAATGGAAACACTGTTGAAGAGGAAGGTGGAAAAGATGAAAGAGATCAAGGCTCGGAGAAAGGACTGAAGATTGTTATATTATTTACAATCTTATGTAATAATTGTAATATTTTTGTATACTAACTATGACTTTGACTTTATATATATAAGTCTAAGATTCATAAGTTATGTTGTACTTTAGTATTTATTATTTCTCCATTATCTTTTGTAAATAGATTTTGACATCATCAGATAGGGGGAGATTGTTGGGAAAAACAATGATCAAACCTAAGTTATAAATCTGAAGAGTCAAAATCTATCTCTGTTGTATTCAGGAAAAACTTAGTGAATTCCTGAGTCTGTGTTTCTGAGTCTTTGCTGCACAGACTGAAGAATTGTTTCTGAGTCTGTGCTGCACAGACTGAAGAAACTCACAGACTGAAAGCCTTGCTCTTCCTGAAGACTTATGAATTCATCATCTGAAGAATGAAGATTGAAGACAAAAGACTTCACAGACTGAAGATCACAGACTGATGATCACAGATTGAAGATCACAGACTGAGAGCACAGACTGAAGAGCACAGATTGAAGAATGAAAGTACAAGTGTACAGAAGATATTCTTCTCTCCTTAGGCTAGATACAACTGATAAGATGTTTGAGAAAGGTCAAACATCGAACAAAGGTTTTCTTCTCAGCAAAGAAACCTTTTACCTTTTGCTTTTTCTATTTCCAAGAAAAGCAAAAAGGGTAGAGTGCAAAGTTGCCCAAGATGAATGTGTTATCCCTGGACAACTGACTGAGCTGGGTAATAAAAGTTGATACTCAACTCTATAAATAGCAGCTCAATAGCACTCTTCAAAGTATCCAAGTATCCAAGAAAACCAAGCACTCAAAGCAAAATAGTATACAAGACCTTTAAGCTTAGGCTCAAAGCATTATCACACTAACTGTTAAAGTTTGCAGTGATAATTGTATCTTAATATACTAATACTTGGATCGTATTCAAACCATCTATGTGGGTTTGAATACTTTGTCATCTGTGTGAGACAAATACTTTATTGTGAATAATACTTTGATTCATAATAAACTCTGTGTCAAAATTAATCTTGTTTTCCGCCTAGATTAATTCTAAACTTGTTTGATATAAAACTTGGATATAAACTAACACGTTAAGATAACTGTTATTTAATCTGTATCTAAGTTTTGGGAACCTTGTGACCCAACAGTAATATTTGAGAGGTATTTAGTCAAAACTACTCATATAGAGGTCGTTCGATGTAACTTTGTTGTAATAATCCGGATTATTCGCGCCCCGCTGTGATTCCGCCACGAGGGGGTGCGACATTTTGTGTCGAGTCAGGTAATATGTATTACGTGGCACTATTAAAATTGCTTACGTGGCAATACGATAATATGCCACGTAATACATATTACCTAACTCGACACAAAATTTGAAAGTTTGCTACCTGTATTAATAATAAAATAGGTTCCTTACCTAACTCGGTACAAAAGTGAACGTTCGTTAATGAATTTTAAAACATGTGTCACACATGTAGTTAATGAATTTTACGCCACTGATACCTACTTTAGAAGACTTTTAGAACTAACATCCGTACGATAACATTTTTTAAACTATGATACATACAATAATAAACTTGATATAAATGAATATATTACCCTTATAAAAAATGAAGTTATGAAATTTAATGAAGATCGAATATATATGGTTGAAAGTTTCTAAAACTTACTTAAAAGCGTACAATTTTTTTAACTTTAATTTATACTAGTCATTCTTATTAACAATCAACAAGGTGACTTAATTGTTGATGTCTTGATATGCTCATAAGAGGTTTCAGAGTCAAAAATCACAAGCTGCACATTATGTAGTGGCTAGAGAAAGGGACGGAAACGATCAAAATATACTTCGTTAGGCCATGTACATCTGAGTAAAATGTAGCATATCAAGTCTTGCTTACTGTCTCCTAAGAGAAGTGCGAAAGGATTGCCTCGTAAGTACGACTTATTACATACCGTTGGTTTAAATCTTAAATATAAATGCAAGGCTTAGTTTTACACTTATTTTTATTTTATAAATAGTAATAATTCATCCGTCCTATTGTCCACCTTACTATTTTTGTCGGTCCCAAAAAATTTGTCTACTTGAGAAAAGTAAATATTAAAAATCATTAAACTCCCACATTTAACCCCATTTATTACTCTCAATCATTTATTTCAGGCTCGTTCTTCACACACCCTTTTAATTTCATAAAAACCCCCCTACATCACCAATTTTGTCTTTTTGTTTTTTTTTTTTGCTTTTTTCTTTATCATCTTTTTTTTATATATTTATTTAAAAGAATCGAATTCGCGAAACAACAACTATACTATATACGACAGTACTCGTACACGTGACTCATATACTCTTATAAGTATACAACGAAATAAAACATAATAATAATGTCTTCGGAAATTATTATTACAAAACGTCACCAACGGGCCGTACATGTTTTCTAAACACAAACGATAAACAAACATTTGGACATAACTAGTTGAGTGGACAACTAGCATGGATGATCTCCTGAGACATTCGCTCATATATAACCTTATGCGTTTAGGGCGCTAGAAGGTTACATTTCGGATATACGTTTATTGACATAAACGCTTGCTTTCAAGACTCAGGTGAGTTTCATAGCCCCACTTTTACTGTTTTACTGTTTTTATACTTTGGGGTGAGATACAAATGCTTAACTGTTTTTTATGAACACAAGTATTCGGTTATTTTTACGCAATTGCATGAGTTGTTTTTAATCCACTAAAAGTCCTCATCACACGTGGTTCGTTAATTGCGATGGCGCGAGTACTAGAGAATAGATCTATTTTGGGACTGACACCCCCGTCCGGGTTACTAGCTATAACCACGTCAAACGGGCGCTTTAGTATTTGTCATAAAGGTGTTTCGGATTAGACAGCTCCGGGAGGCACAAAACGGGTTAGGCTTTGAACCGTGGGCTTATGGCAATCGGAAACATTAATTTGTTTATTTTATTTGCTTGGTTGCAAATCACTGATAAATCTTGTGTATCATAACTATGTTATTACTACTAAACCTGTGAGATTCACCAACCCTTTTGGTTGACCTTTTAGCGTTGTATTCTCAGGTGCTCAGCAACAGTAGGGTTGTCCACAGGATTGCTTACTAGCTCGAGTCGCATGCATTATACGTATATGAAGATTTTCTTACATTACTTTTGTAATAACCGTTATGTACTAGAATCTTCAGGATTTCATCCTGCGAACTCGCGACTGATGTAAACCTTTAATTATATTAATGTAACTACTTTTGTACTATTTTCAAAACGTCTCATATAGAGTCGTTTGCTTTACCCTTGTGCAATGATTACTTGATTAGTCGCGTCCCGACCCGACTTCCGCTGCACACGAAATTTTAGGGTGCGACATCATAAAACCAATTCCTGCCTTATCTACACACCATTTGACCCCCTAATACAATATATAAAAAATTAGAAAAAATATGTCCAATATATTTAAGAATAACTTCCTGTACAACGGGTCAAAAAGTTGACCACTCTACATTTTAAATCAATAGTAGGCGTACTTAAGAAATAAGATGCTGTAAATGTGAACAACTGGATTAACAAAAACAAATATTTAATCATGCTTAGCAAAACCATGAAAAAATCGATTTCAAAACTACCAAACCTCTGGGTCTAAATCAATCGAAACACCCAATTCCTCATGTACATCGGCACTTCCACATGCAGATGATCTTGATCTATTTCCTTGCTGCAACACATAATTTGCATCATTATAATCACAATGTAACAAAATCTTACTAGAAGTGTCTCTAAGAGAAATTGAAAATGTAAACATGGTACAGAAGGCGGTTGGGTGGGTAGGGTAACGGGTTAAACGGGTAAAATTTAGTGCATATCAAAAATGGTCAGGCCCATAAAGACTTATTTATCCATTTTTTACATTTTATATTTAAAATTTCGATTATTACATTAAAATAAGCAAAATTTCATTAATAAAGCAATTTTGCAGATTTTATCAATTTGAATGCACTTCCCATGACTTTGGACCCGTCTGACACTTTGACCCCTGTTCTTTTTTTGTAAAATCTTTTAGCGTAACCCATTTGACCTATTAACGGTAAACCGGAAAGTGCCACCTTTAAGGGCCATTGTCCTGACGGTATATCATTGTGGGTTCAAGTCTCGGGATTGGGATAAATGTACATATTCATGAAAAATGTATATATTCGTGGTAGTGTGTGTCAGTTCTTGCCTTTCGAGAAAAATAAGGATGGGTAGACTCAGAGGTGTTCAAAAATATCCGTATCCGAATCCATTATTCGAAAATCTGAAAACCCGATCCAAAATTATCCGAAATTTCGGATTCAGATTCAGATTCACTATCCGAATCGAATTTTCGGATATCGGACTTTTGAACACCCTTAGGTAGACTATAATTCATTAATTGAACAATATGCCACTTTTGCAACTCTTGCACCACAAGCGGCTGCTAATATGAATGATCCGGTTGAGATGTTTACGGTATTTGCACCATCACCGCCGGTTCCAACTATATCCCTTGCATCACCTAACCCTTTTATCTCTTTACAGAGTTTGATAATGGCTCTTGCTAATCCCACCACCGGCACCACTTGTGATTCAAATCAATCAATGAGCGTTCACATAGTTTATAAAAAATGGTCCAAGGTTCAAAGATAGATGAATGGAGGACCCACATGTCAGCCAGGATCTGCACTATTGGTTTTATAGAGTGAACGAGAAAAACACTTTTTGTTTTACAACTTACTTCTTCATAGGTTTCACCTTTTTATTATTATTATTAATGTGTGTGCCGTGTGCGATTAAATGAAACATCAATTGCTCATGAATGATGATAGCCACGTTTTTGTGGACTGGACTGAATTTGTTTAGTGAGCTGGGCCACATTGGGCTAGTAATTCTTTAATTTTTGAACATTATAAAAAACTAAAAAGCGGAAAGCCGTGAAAACAACCGAGGTAAAACGCAAAGTAGAAAAGTTGGCATGATTATTCTCGTACTACTGTTCTAGCACTAGCCTTACAATCCTTCACATTCTAAAATACACTAGGTTGCGTTTGGTTTGCAGAATTCAACGAAATTCAATAGAATTGAAATCTCAATTCAATTCCACGAAGGTGTTTGCTTGGCGAATGAATTGTTTTGTAAGTCATTAAATTCCTTCACTCAAAGATATTCATCATTATTCCTTTTAAGATTTTTATTAGTACGAGATTAATTTTTCATGCTTAAATCCGTACAACTCGCATGTCGATATAAACTAAAGAGATGAAGCCTATAACATATTGACACGAACTACACACTAAACTATATCCAATGATTATAAAACCAACTATATTATAATACTAAAATACAATACAATATAACATGTTATATCCGATGTTTATAAAACAACTATAAACATCTCCAATGTTTATAAAACAACTATAAACGCCTATAATTACATACGAACACACACTTATTGTAATCGGATAACAATTCAATCTCTTGAATCATATTTAAGACACCATTTAGATATTATTTCATGAAACATATACAAAATTTGAGTGTCCAAAAGGTAAAATAAAAACTAAACAAAGTCGAATTGTCTATTAGGTATTGATTCTAATTACCTAAAATTGAGATTCGGGAGATTTAGCTAAACTTGAGGAATAAGTTTACTTGATGAATAAGTAGAAGAGTTTAACTATTTAATAGGAGTATTGTGTTAGAGTTTTGGGGAGAAGGTTGAGCAAAAGAGAGTATATGAGAGTCACCCTTCGTACCGTGTGGTGATCTCGGTGATTCAATAACGATGGGGCGAATTCCGTTGTTGTAATCTACCGGTGAGAGTGGAGTGAGGATACGTGATAATATTCAAGAGTGTTGAGAGAAACGTCCATTCTTGTAATATTGTTCGTATGTAGTGGAATTTTAAGAGGCCTACGGGTCACGTAGTTTTTACTCTCTCCTGAGAGGTTTTTCACGCAAAATGTTTGTATGTCGTGTTTTTTCTGTGTTGTGCGTGTTTGATTATTGACTTATACAAGGTTATGTAATTTATTGTACTGATGATTGATCTTAACAAATGGTACAATTAACAAATGGTACAAGAGCAGGGTCGATCCCTAAGACTAGTGCATGTAATACGTTTAAATCGAATTAAATAACACATAAGAGAAGAAGGAAAGAAAAGGTGTTATGTGGGGTTAGGTTTGTGGAGAAGTTGGGCTTAAAAGGATCTCCACTCTCCAATTGCAAATATATTCAAACAATAATGTTTGCTTTGACATCTCTTCCAATAATTTATTATTAGATAAGTGGAATATATTGCTTTACTATTTCCTTTGTTTATTAAGGAGTATCATTAATTAATATTTATAAATGTCAATCAACTTGTATCTTGTTTTAAGAAATATACAATAATATTAATAATGGTTAAGTTGATTGATAATGTATCGTATAATATTAATAATGGTTAAGTTGATTGATAATGTATACAATTGATAATGTATACAAGTGCGAATAATTCGATACATACAGTAAATGTCAGACTTTAATTTAATACATTTCAAATTATCTAATTAACCCTATAATACATTTCAAATTATCTAATTAACCCTATTAATGTGTAGATGAAAATAAAAACAATTGTCGAAAAACAAACGAATTATTCTTTTTTTAATAAAATATTCAAAAGTGTAAACAAATGGTACCTACTAAACATATCACGGGATAATCAGATGATGTAATTTAGGTGTATAGGATAATATAAAATGAACCAATTTAGACGCCTTTAATTTTGTCTACATGTTGAATACATGTATCTAAGGTGTTTTTTAGCGAAGTAGAAAATTTTGCGTAAATAAGATATGTGAAAAAGGCAAAATAGTCAAAAAATGTAGACTAAATACGACACAAAAAATAATCAGACTAACGATCACAGCATTGAAGACTATAATATGTGTCATACTGGAATCTTAATATACAAATTCCAAGCTAAAAACAATAACGAAAATCATATGTTCTTTCGCCTAACGGTACGAAATAAAACGGGTACTAAGTTTCTTGGTACTTATACTTTAAGATCTAACATATTGTCAATGATACGAGACCACATCTACTAGCTAGGACTCCTCCGAAAGATGACATTGAGATGGACGCTCTACCCATGTCCAGAGTAAAAAATGTATCAAACTGGGTCACCGTAGTCACGCCTCAGATGCAACCAGGTTCTAAAGCATGTGTCTCTAAAAACATATTTTTGTGCATATGTCAATCGCTCATTTGCCTTACTAATACGGGTCATCTTAGTTTTGAATGTCAACAATGCATCGAAACAATCCTGAAAAACAATGAAATACAGTTGGTCAATAGTCGGAACTATCCAAAAACAAAAAAAAAAAGTAAAAACAGTCACACAAAGTCAAAAACAATTGAAATAACTCAAAAAACAATCAAATTGGGTCAACACAAGCAAATAAAGTCAAATTCAACAAAAAGTAAAGAAAATGAAAATAACTCAACATAAGTCAAAATCAGTCTATCTCAGTCAACACAAGTCAATGAAGGTCAAAATTAGTCAAATTGGGTCAACACAAGTCAAAGAAAACCAAACAGTCACAAAAAGTAAAAAATAGTTAGGCGGGAAAAGTGGATCGCAGCCGAGTAATGTTCTCGGCCAGCGAGATCATTACCTGCAAACAACGATTCACTTTTCTCAGCCACAGCAACTCACATCCCACCCAACCCACTTACATCCCAGATCACGCAACTGAAGACCACGGCAAACGAACAAAAAAATGAACAAAACAATTTTTTTCTCAGCAATTTCCAATTTAACCCATAACAACCTCGACAATACATAAAGTAACAAATATTAACAAAGGAACTAACTATTTAACACATAAAACGATAAAAACCGCATGCACACAACTACATAAAGGTGTTCAAAGAAATGCTCAAAAGAAAAATTCAAAATTAAAGCTGAAGTTTGGATGTAAACTCCTTTGTTCCTGATTATTATTGTGGGGTAATATTACTCGAGAATCTTTGATTTCGTGTCATTTTCTCTTGAACTACTTTTTTTGGTGGTAAAGGTGGTGATAGAGTGGGTGCTTGGTGGTCTTGTGGTGGCAAGGTGGATGGAGGTGGTGGTTTCTTTTAGGCACTTAGGCCGAAGATGGTTGCTAGGCGTGGTGGTTGCGGGTACTATAGGAGGTGATGATGGTTACGAGTCGTGTAGATGTGGGTGTGTGTGAATGCGGGGAGTGTTTGTGTATCAATATAATCGGAACACGCATTATCAATAATAGAAGATTTCACTGGTTTGGTTCTATTTTACGGTTTCCTCGGTTTATTCTATTTTGAAATTAATGGGAGCCAAACCGAAAATTGAACTGAAAATTGAATTCGGATGTTTAAACCTCACCGAAAATCGAATTTGAAATGTTGAGTTTCAGTTAAAACTGAAAAACTAAAAAAAAAAAAAAATCAAAAAGACCCTTCAACATACAAAGCTACAATCTATGAATGATTATACCATACAAACTAAATAAATGTAACCATCAATAAGTTGTACTTTTTAATCAAATTTGAGTTCACAAAATATGAAACTGTCAATGTACGTGAATTTTAGAGTAAAAAAAAGAACAATTATTTTTTTAACAAACACATGATAGTTAAGTTTTTTTAAGTCTTCAAAACGTTAAACTCTTAAAATCTTCAACCAAATACAAAAAATCACACTTATCGATAGATCTAGTCAAGAATTTAGCTTTGAACAATAATCAAGAAATTGCGGAATAATACTTGATTATAATATCAATGAACAATCACAAAATAAAAGAACAATTAAATCACAAAAAGCTTCAATATTATTAAGAATAATAATACGAATACACGGCTATATTAGGGTTAAACCTTGAAGCTATCGTTAACCTAATCTAGGTTCTAAGGATCTCTATTTATACCATATAAAGTCTTGTACATATTGTCCTACTATCATGGAAGTAAATACATTCCATATATAACTCTTATTAATCGAATATTATTCAACAGTAGTAATACTGATAAAACAGTGAACAACACTAACTATTTACACTAACAATAGTAACTGGGTAATCAGTACTAACTATTGCATTTAACTACCAGTACTAATATTGATAACAGTAGTAACCATGAACTAACAGTAGTAATTCTGGTATTCTTCAAAAGTAGAAACACTGATAGCAGCATTAATCTTCAACAGTATAAACCATGCTACCAGTAGAAACTTGTACTGACCGTAGAAACAACTTGGAGATTTTCAATCCAACAATCTCCCCCTAAACTTAATATGTCCTTCCAACAGCATTAAATTTCCAATCTATTCTAAAATAACTATTTTCTTTGTGTAGCATGTTTCTTGAGATAAGCTTGTAAACTATTTAACAACTCTGCAGCAAGCACAATATCTCTACATATAACCTTACGCTTCATCATGCTAACTACTACACTGGGATTCCATGGATAATCTTTATCAACAAAATAATATCTAATTCCTCCATCCTATTGATTTGTACTATGAACCCCACAATTCTCAAAACACTGCCACTGAGATACTGGAGAAAATGCCTTCTTAAATATAGACATATCCCTATCTGGCTCATATAACTGTTTAAGGTACTCATACAATTGCAAATTATCATCATACCTTTCTTGTTCAGCATACTTAGCCACTCCAATATTCCACATCTGATTCAAATCTTCTCTACTACATACTCTAACCATAGACAGAAAACTTGAATAATTCTCAATTGAACCTCCAGCTCTTATTACCCTCTATCTACCCCTGTTCTTCTCATCAGTAGCATGATACCAATCCACAATTGGATACTCAGTTTTTAATGGAGTAAACTCAGCTGTATCAACAACAATCATAGTCTTCAAGTCATCTTCATTAATCTTATCACTATAACCCCTTGATGCTGTAGATGATCCACCAACTAATTCTTCTCCCTTCCTTTGACTAACTCTATCTTCTTCTGATTTCTGGTTATTCTTTATTCTTTCAAAATAATTTGTCTTTTCATTGATCAGTTTTTCTTTTTCTTTAAAATTTCCTTACATTCACTAGATCACGCTGATCATGCATTCCTTTCAGATTTCTTTCTATCTCCATTCTTCTCCCATCATCTCCCTTCTTCATCTTATCAAATTCTCTTACATACATTTTCTTCAAATCCTCAAACTTCATTGCAGTCAGAATTTTCACATGGAAAACCAGCAGCCTTCAAGAATACCACATACTTCTTTTTCTTTTAATTTTTAGTCGGTGGCTTTTATTTTCTCTTCTTGTAGTGCTTTTCTGCTAGTTTTCTTTTTCTTTCATTCAATAACATTTCTAACTTAGCTTCCCTTTCTTCTTCTGTAAATCTAGCTCTTTCTTCCTCTTGTAATCTCCTAGCAAACTCCTCATCTGCTTCTATCTGTTATTTTCTTTTAAGTGGTTTCTCTGGTTCTATCATAATTCCTTTGCCTTTATCTTTAGCTCCTATTATCTCAATTACCCTTTCTTGAGCTTTAGGTGCACTTTCAGATGACTCATTAATAGTGACACATTTTCCCTTACTTTGCTCCTTCTCATTTGGACTCTCAGATACCCTTAGCAATACCTCTGCAGCTGTAAGTTCATCTCCATCCAAACTCACAGTACTAACTGGCTCATCTAGCACAGCAGTGTTAACCTCAAAATCATCACCAGCAATACTAACTCCAGCACTAGCAGCAGTAACTTTATCACTGGCAGCAGTATTAACTTCTTTCTCCTTCAACCTTTCATCTAACAACTCCTTAACTAACCCATTCAACCTTATGATTTCTGCTCCTTGAGATGCCAACACTTCCCTCTGCCTGGCCACCTCATTACTCAATATGGTACACATTTCCATCAATTCCTTCAGTAACAAACTATCCTCATTACCTCCAGAAGTGTTACCCTCTCTTGGTAAATCATTGGATGATTTAGCTACATTCTCAGACCTAATCTGAGCAATGGTAGCCCCCATGGTTTCTTGCACCTGGGACCTTCTTTTTCATCAGTATCCATAAATGTTTCAACAGTAGAAACATCTATTGGTACTTCTGAAGTAGAAGTTGCCTTGAATTAAGTCCTAGTTATGTTACCACTGTCCTGCTCTCCCGGTGGGGTAGTAACAGTAGTGGCAGCCCTTTCCAAATGGTCTCCCAACTCCTTATGGACCACCTCCTGAACATATTGTGGCTGAGACATCTGAACAGCAGGAGCTTCAGATGCCTGTTTAATTTTCTTAGCTTTGGGTGGTTTGTTGGTTCCTTGTTTTCTCTTTGATGCCTTATTAATAGGTGTGGGTTGAGGATCAGATGGTGTATTTGTCCTCTCACCTACAATGGCAGATGCACTCAACATTGTGGTAGTCAATGGAGTGATCTTTCCTGAAAATCCTTGACCTTGTCTCCTCATGTTTGCAAAAACTTTTGGTTTATGAGACAAGGTCACAAAGATGCCTCCTGTGGGCTTAGATAAATCTTTTAACTCTGTATTGAAAATATGTTGTAGGAATCTTGGATATATTAAAAATTTCTTTTCAGGATGCTCCAAATTCCACAACATTCCATTGAAATTCCATTTTGAAAAATTAAACTGTTGGTTTGTGGCTAAGCAGATTATCGCAGAAGCAATAGAACTGCTAAACTCATTCCATCCGGTTCATTTTTGTGATAAACACTGCTGAAGAGTGTGAATCAATAATTTCCATTGTGGGGAGAAGAGGCCTTTGTAGAAAGTTAATTTGTTTAATTGCCCTTCATACCCCAACAATTTGAAGTTTTCAAAAATTTGAGAATCAGAAAGGCATTCAATACCAAAGTGATCTTCTAAATGAATATGAGTACGAATGGATTCTTCCATGATTCTGACGTGCTTTGCTTCCACCATGCCCACAATTTGTTTAACCCCTTCATTATTCTCCATCTTTGCCGATGTCCAGAAGTCGTTTTGATGACTTAAATAGATGGTGGGGTTAACAGTAAGAGCAAATCTCAATTTGCTTTCTCTTAAGAAATCGACTATTGGATGGAAATCAACGGCGTCTGTAGTTCTGTATAGATACGCAACCATGTTGTGACAATCGACGGTTTGAAGTGCCATTGATTCGTTCGTTTTGTGTTGATGAAACACTTGATATTATGAGGATTTTTGGCTTTCTTTCGAATTTTGAGAGTGCAAGAACAAGGTATTTTGGTACTGTTGATAAATCGGGTTTTATACTGTGGGATATTTAGCAGCATTAAAAGCCCTTGAACAGCACTAAATTACTAGCAGTATTAACAATACAAAGCAGTACTAATGTGCTTGCAGTATTGAAAAATACTTAGCAGTACTAATGATACGAGCATCACTAATGATTACTACAGTATTAACCCTTAATAGTATGAAAAATAGCAGCATTAAAACACTCCCAAACCTAACAGCACTAAATATCATAACTAGCAGCACTAATTGTTATAACAGCATTAATCATCTCCCCTCATAACACTTAGTCTGACGAAGAAGTACACGATTTTTTTTTAAACAAAAATAAAAACTCCAGTGCGCGCAGTAGACAAAGTCCTTTAGCAGTACTAATATCTGCACAACATTAATTATAGCACAAAATAGCATAAACCAAATACAGAGTTTACAGCATTAATTAGTGTGACAGTATTAAAAAATTCTTAGCAGTAGTAATTAGTGTAAGCGAGTAGCACTAAAAGTGAGCAGTAGGAATTTCTATGCACAGCATTAACAATAACCAACAGCACTAATGAGAAAGTTTAAGAACAATTTATCATACCAATACTGGTAATCAAAAATACAAATCGACCCATATCAAATGCTTTGGTGAATAAATTTGCAAATTGATGATCAGTATGAACTTTAAAAATTTGAACTAATCTTTTCTCATTACAATCTCTAATAAACTGATATCTTATTTCAATGTGCTTATTTTAGAATGTTTGACAGGGTTATTTATAATACTGATGGTACCATTATTGTTAATAAAAATAGAAGTATTAAGAAAAGTCAAACCATAGTCCAACATCAGATTCTGAATCCAAAGCACCTGAGCACAACAACTGGATGTAGCTACATATTCTGCTTCTGATGTTGATGTTGAAACTGTAGTTTGTTTCTTACATTGCCATGATACTAAACGTTCTCCTAGAAACTGACAACCCCATGATGTAAACTTCCTGTCAAGATTTGCTCCTCCATAATCACTATTAGTATAAGCAATAAGATCAAAAGAAGAACTCTTTGGATACCAAAGGCCCAATTTGGGTTGACCCTTTAGATATCGAAAGATTCTTTTGACTGCATGAGAGTGGGATAGCTTTGGATTTGCTTGAAATCTTGCACAGACACACACACAGCAAACATGATGTCAAGTCTAGATGATGTCAGATACATGAGGGATCCTATCATTGACCTATAGAGATGAACATCCATGTCCTCCCCCTCAAGATCTGCATGTAATTGCTTGTGTGTTTCCATTGGAGTGCTAGCTGCTTTAGCATCCTTATACCCAAATTTATCCAAGATGTCATTTACATATTTCGCCTGACTAATAAAAATCTCATCTGTCTGTTGTTGCACTTATAAACCCAGGAAGAAGGTCAGCTCTCCCATTGAACTCATCCTTAACTTGTGATGCATAAGTTGTTCAAATTCTTTGCATAGATAATCCCTTGTAGAACCAAAAATGATATCATCTACATAGGTTTGTACTAGCAGAATATCATTTTGCATTCATTTTATGAACAAGGTTTTATCTATAGCACCTCTTTTAAAACCATTTTCAAGCAGATATACTGACAAAGTATCAAACCAAGCTCTTGGTGCTTAATGCAAACCATATAGAGCTTTATCAAGTCTATATACTTTGTCAGGATATTTGGAATCTTCAAACCCAGGAGGTTGACACACATACACCTCCTCATTTATAGTGCCATATAGAAAGGCACTTTTGACATCCATTTGATACACCTTGAACCCTTTGAAGGATGCAAAAGCCAGAAACAATCTGATAGCCTCAATCTTTGCTACTGGGGCAAACACATCATCATAGTCAATTCCTTCTTTTTGTGTATACCCCTGAGCTACCAGTCTAGCTTTGTTTCTAATGACTATGCCCCTTTCATCCTTCTTATTTCTGAAGACCCATTTGGTTCCTATAGCTTTCTTTCCTTTTGGAAGATCCATCAGTGTCCAAACCTCTTGTATTTTAAACTGAAAAAGCTCCTCTTGCATTGCTTCAATCCAGCTTGGATCTTTCAGAGCTTCTGTCACTTTCTTTGGTTCCTGTTGGGAAAAACAATGATCAAACCTAAGTTATAAATCTGAAGAGTCAAAATCTAACTTAGTTGTATTCAGGAAACTTAGTGAAATTCCTGAGTCTGTGTTTCTGAGTCTGTGCTACACAGACTGAAGAATTGTTTCTGAGTCTGTGCTGCACAGACTGAAGATCCTCACAGACTGAAAGCCATGCTCTTTCTGAAGACTTATGAATTCATCATCTGAAGAATGAAGATTGAATACAGAAGGCTTCACAGACTGAAGTTCACAGACTGAAGATCACAGACTGAAGATCACAGACTGATGAGCACAGACTGAAGAGCACAGATTGAAGAATGAAAGTACAAATGTACAGGAGATATTCTTCTTTCCTTAGGCTAGATACAACTGATAAGATGTTTGAGAAAGGTCAAACATCATATAAAGGTTCTCCTCTCAGCAAAGAAACCTTTTACCTTTTTGCTTTTTCTATTTCCAAGAAAAGCAAAGAGGAAGGCGTGCAAAGTTGCCCAAGATGCATCTGTTATCCCTTGGACAACTATGTAAGCTGGATAATATAGAGTTACATCCAACTCTATAAATAGCAGTTTAAAAAGCACTGCTATTATCCAAGAAATTCAAGAGAATTAGTATACTAGACCTTTGAGCTTAGGCTAAAGCATTACCACACTTACTGTGAAGTTTGTAGTGATAACTGTATCTTTGTATACTACTTGGATCGTATTCAAACCATCTGTGTGGGTTTGAATACTTTGTCATCTTTGTGAGACAAACACTTTATTGTGAATAATACTTTGATTCATAATAAACTCTGTGTCAAAATTAATCTTGTTTTCCGCCTAGATTAATTTAAACTTGTTTGATATAAACTTGGATATAAACTAACACGTTAAGATAACTGTTATTTAATCTGTATCTAAGTTTTGGGAACCTTGTGACCCAACAACTGGTATCAGAGCATATAAAGATTTAATCTTTAACGATCAAAGGAACCCAGTTTATTAAACAATCATCTAAATTCATTTTCTTTACATTTTTCTTCCTTAAAAAATGACTTCTTCTATTGCTATGGCTTGGAAGGGAATTCCAATCTTTAATGGTGTAAATTTTACCCACTGGAAATTGAAAGCTGAATGGTTTCTTGCTAGCATTCATGATGAAATGCTTAGAGTCATTCAGGAAGGACCCATTATTCCTGGCAGAATAGTTCCTACAACTTTAGATGCAAATGGTATTATTTTGACACCTGAAAAATTTGTTGAGGCTGCCAAAAATACCTGGACTGATCTAGACAGGCAACTATATGCTTTATACTTTAAGGCCAAGTCCATACTGGGCAATGCAGTTACTGAGCCTATCTTTGCTAAGATATCTGGCTGCAAAACTGCTAAAGCCATATGGGATATGCTAACTGACCAATATGATGGTGTAAGTTTGGTACAATCCCAAAAGAAGAAGAATCTCATAAGAAATTATGAGAACTTCTCTGCTGGCCAAAATGAGTCATTAACTGATATTCATACCAGATTTCAGATCTTAATCAATGATCTTGAAAGATATAATATCATCAAGGGACAGTTTGAAATCTGTGCAAAATTTGTTGATGTCATTCCAACACTTTTTCTGAAGTTATCACTTCATTAATTGTAAGTGAAAAATTGGAGACATATGATCTCTCTGGCTTGTTTGGACTTCTACTAAATTTTGAAGAAACCAAAGCCAGAAAGGATCTAAATGCCAAAAGGATTGCAAAAGATTCATCTGCTGCCCTTGTTGCAACAACAAGGAAAAATAGAGAACTTTTCTCTAGAGCAGATTACCATCTTACTCTTACAGACTCAGAATCAGATGATGAAACTGAGTCTCTAGAAGCTGAAATGGCATTGCTAGCCCAAAGGTTAGAAAAGGCAAGATTCAAAGGTTCAAAAGGAAGGCCAACTTTTGATCCTAAGAAAGCTACTTGCTATAAATGTGGGCAAGTTGGTCATATTTCTTCTGACTGCAGAGTGAAGATTGCAAAATCTTCAAGTTCTGATAAGTGGGAAGAAAAGGCCAAGAAGTACAAGAAAAAGTACTTCAACTCCAAGAAAATTGGAGAGAAACAACAACCAAAGAAACTAGAAAAGGCTTTGGTTGTTGAACAATGGATAGATGAAGAATCTTCATCATCTGAGGATGATGAAGATATGTGCTTAATGGCTATCACAGAGAGCCAGTTTGACAAAGATGTCAAATTTGCAGAAAAGGCATGTGTTCATCCATACTGGGACAGAGGATCTGCTTACAATGTAAATCATTTTAAACTTTACTATAGTGATGCAGAAAAACAGAAAATGTTTGAACACATCTATGTAGATTTTTTGAAAAGACTGGAGGAAATACAAGATTTAAAAAACAAACTCAGTCAAGTTCAAAAAGATCTACAATCAAAAGTGAATGAAATAAACCAAAATAAACAGTACAAACTTGAGCTTGATGCTCAATATGACCTTCTCAAAAAGATCAAGCTGGAAAAAGAAGCTTATAAAAACAAAGCTGATCATTATGAAAGGATCTGTAAATCTTGGTGTATTTCATCACTTAAAAATGTGGACTGTTCATCCAAACAGATTTCAGCTCAGATACAAGCGGTCATAGGTGATGAGTTTGATCTTAAAAGTCACATAAATTCAGAAATAAACTCAAAACCTACTATATTTGTACCTGAGATTTTACCTCATACTTTTAGTCATACTGTGGGAGACAAAGTTATATTGACAAATGCTTTTGTTAGACCAAAAATAGTTACTAAAGAACTAGTATATGAGACAGAGCCAGACTCTGAAGACACAGACTCAGAAATCTCAGTCTGTGAAACTTCTCAATCTGAACAGCCTGAACTTATAATCACTAATGAATCTTTAGAAACTATAGAACTTGAAAAGAAAAGATTTACAAAAGGCAAAGTTAATATTCCCACAGTACCATCTTTAAGAAGAAAAAAAGAGGTAAAAGGAATCAAGAATAAACAGAAAGGTTACAATGTGTTTGAACCTTCCACATCTCAGTCTGTAACTGGTCCAGACAATAATATGCCAAATGATAAATCTAAAGGCATAAAACCAGTAACAAAGGAGTTAAAAAGATCTCAGTCTGTGAGATCTAACTGTCAGTCTGGAAAAATAAATTTTCAGTCTGACAAACTTAACTCCAAATCTGTTTGTGTTAACACTCAGTCTGACTCTCAAAAGTCAAATCTTAACAACCAGACTGAGACCATTAAGCTGCTTAGTGAAAACTTAATGAAGTTAACCACAGATTTTAAAACATTTGTTGAGTCAAAACAAGAGTTTAACAGAGGATCTAGTGCAAATAATAACCCAAAATCCAAAAGGACCATTATGTTGAACAGAAAATGTTACAACTGTGGAAATCTGGGACATGAAGGTATTAAATGCACAAAGTCCATTCTTAAACAGCCAAATGCTGCTTTGATCAAACAAATGTCTTCTACAAACAACAAAATCAAAAATAGAGAGGTTAAAAGTCAACTTCACAGACTTAGCACCAAAACTGCTAAAGAATTGACTCCAACCAACTCTAAAGAACCCATCAAAAGATGGGTTCCCAAAAGTAACTAATTGATTTTGTTTGTCCTGTGCAGGGTAACAGCAAATGGTACCTAGACAGTGGATGCTCAAGACACATGACAGGTTCCTTGAAGAATCTGTCAGAGTTTGTAGAAGAAGAAGGACCTTCTGTCAAATATGGTGACAACTCTGTTGCCAAGATAAAAGGTTATGGTGTGGTGAAGGCTGGCAACATCAGAATAACAAAGGTGGCCTATGTTGAGGGATTAAAGCATAACCTGCTTAGTGCTAGCCAGATTTGTGATGATGATGGTGAAATCAGAATCAGAAAGAAGGCTGCTGTTATCTATAATTCCAAAGGCAAACCTATATTAGTTGCCAAAAGAGAAAGAGATATCTATCTCTTGGATCTTTCTTCTGCAGACAACAATGTAGAGACCTGTCTCTATACTCAGTCTGTTCCAGAACTAAGCTGGCTATGGCATAGGAGGTTATCCCACCTGAACTTCAAAAATATTAACCTCCTGTCAAAGAAGAAACTGGTTAGAGGTCTGCCTGATGTTACATTTGCAAAAGACAAACTTTGTCCTGCATGTACACTAGGGAAACAGACCAAGAACCATTTTCCATCCAAATTGTTAGCTACAATTGAACAACCACTGCATATGCTCCATATGGATCTGTTTGGACCCATGAGCATTAGCAGTTTGGGTGGAAAGAAGTATACACTTGTGGTTGTGGATGAATACACAAGGTATACTTGGGTCATCTTTCTTAAAGCTAAAAGTGATGCTCCTGAAGAGATTATTAATCTAATCAAGAGAGAAGAATTGCAGAAAGATGCACCTGTCAAGCAACTCAGGAGTGACCATGGTACAGAATTTAAGAATTCTACTCTCATTGAATTCTGTACTGACAAAGGCATTATTCAAAACTTTGCCTCTGTCAGAACTCCTCAACAAAATGGTGTTGCTGAGAGAAGAAATCGTACACTCATAGAAGCTGCAAGAACCATGTTATGCCATGGTCAAATGAAGGTTTATTTTTAGGCAGAAGCAGTTAACACTGCCTGTTATACCCAAAATAGATTTATTTTGGTCAAAAGGCATGGCAAAACTGCATATGAGTTGTATCATATGAAGGTTCCAACCATCCATTACTTCCAGACCTTTGGTAGTAAATGCTATATTCTCAATCAAAGAGATCAATTAGCTAAGATGGAACCTAAGTCTGATGAAGGAATTTTTGTTGGCTATTCATCTATTTCAAAGGTCTACAGAGTCTACAACAACAGAAGGAATAAAATTGAAGAAACCATCAATGTCACCTTTGATGCTTCCTCTGCTAATGATGAACATGCTTCTCAGTCTGATGTTCATCTGTTAGAAGATTTATCTGTTGTGAGATCTGAATCTCAAATCCCAGTTGTTGTTAATCAACAACAGGACTCTGAAAGTGAAAATGAAGATGCTCAACCTGCTCATACTATGACAATACCTTCATCAACAGAAGATGAATATGTGTCCAGAGATTCAAACTCTTCTGATACATGTGTTCAGTCTGATAGTTTTCAGTCTGTGAACTCTACAGACTCAGACTTGCCCTGTGTAGAAGATGATGCAGAACTCAGTCCTGCTATTCTTCCACCAAATGAGAATGATTTACCATTCAATGATGAATCATTTCTAGGAGTCAAAGAACACAAGTATCATCCAATTACAGAAATAATTGGAGATTATGTTTCTGGTGTACAAACAAGAGCTAAAGTGTCAAACCTATCTACTGCAAATTTCTGTTTCTACACAAACTTCCTGTCAATCATTGAACCAAAGAAAGCTGAAGAAACATTGAAAGATGATGATTGGGTTGAAGCAATGCAGGAAGAGTTAACAGAATTTGACAGAAACAATGTTTGGACCCTAGTTCCTGCTCCAAAAGGGAAAACCATTATTGGAACTAAATGGGTTTACAGAAACAAGATGGACAAGGATGGAGTGATAATCAGAAACAAGGCAAGGCTAGTTGCTCAAGGCTACAAGCAGGAAGAAGGCATTGATTATGATGAAACATTTGCCTCTGTAGCCAGAATTGAAGCAATAAGGTTATTCTTGGCATATGCTGCATTCAAGGACTTCAAAGTCTATCAAATGGATGTCAAGAGTGCATTTCTGAATGACAACTTACAGGAGGAAGTCTATGTGAAACAACCTCCAGGTTTTGTAAGTTCCACTTTTTCAAATCATGTCAATAAATTGCAGAAAGCACTATAAGGACTAAAACAAGCTCCAAGAGCTTGGTATGACACCTTATCATCCTATCTTCTTAGTAATGACTTTACTAGAGGATCAATTGATAAAACTTTGTTCTTCAAAAGGAACAAGGCAGATGTCATACTAGTCCAAATCTATGTTGATGATATTATATTTGGGTCTACTGATGAAAAATTGTGTAAATGGTTTTCAAACCTAATGTCAAAACAGTATCAAATGAGTATGATGGGTGAATTAACATACTTTCTTGGTCTACAAGTACATCAGAAACCTGATGGTATCTTCATCAACCAAGGTAAATATGTCAATGACCTACTTACTAAATATTCTTTAAAGGACTGTTCAATTATGAAAACACCAATGAGCACTGCAGATAAGTTGGATAAAGATCAGTCTGGAAAGTCAGTCTGTCAAACCACTTATAGAGGTATGATAGGATCACTACTATACCTCACTGCAAGTAGACCAGATATCATGTTCTCAACATGTTTGTGTGCTAGATATCAATCTGAACCTAAAGAATCGCATCTAAAAGCTGTAAAAAGGATTTTCAGGTACCTAAAAGGTACTCCCAACCTGGGTCTTTGGTATCCCAAAGACTCTGGTTTTGATCTAATTGGATATACAGATGCAGATTATGCAGGTTGTAAATTAGACAGGAAAAGCACTTCTGGTGGATGTCAACTGCTAGGTGGCAAACTAGTCAGTTGGTCAAGCAAGAAACAGAATTCTGTTGCTACATCCACTGCAGAAGCAAAATATGTGGCTGCTGGTAGTTGCTGTGCTCAATTGCTGTGGATGCAACATCAACTAGCAGACTATGATTTGGTGTTTACAAAAACTCCAATCATGTGTGATAACCAAAATGCCATTGCCATCACTGAGAATCCTGTGTTTCACTCCAGGACAAAGCATATTGAGATCATACATCACTTTATCAGAGATTGTGCTGAGAAAGGTAAAGTGATTCTCAAATATGTGCCCACAAACGACCAACTAGCAGATATCTTTACTAAACCTCTTAATGAAGATAGATTTCTATATCTGCTTGGTCAACTAGGAATGCTCAACCCCTAGTAAAACTTTGAATCTGTATGATTCAACTCTCAGTCTGTGCCTGCTTTTCAATCTGTATACCTGTATTCTCAGCTACGAACAATCAAAAAACACAGACTAAGAGCTATCTTTGTACATACTTTATGAGAAAATACCAAAAAGATTTTACAATTTATGTTATTTTCTCTCAGTCTGACTAATTTTGTGTCTTAGTCTGTGTGACCAGACTAATCATATTCAATCAGACTAGACCCTCAAAAAAAAATTTTGCTTTGTTAATACTGCTGGGTTAGTATTTTAGAACTGTCAGTTAATACTGATGTCCTTTTAATACTGCCCTCATGAATTAGCACTTTTAGTATTAACACTGCTAGTTACTTTTAGTACTGCTGGGTTAATACTGACGTTTTTTTTTAACACTGCTGGTACGGATTGATACAAGTTCCTACTGTTAGTTAATTTTAGTACTGCCTTCTCAAGTTAGTACTGTTAGCTATATCAATCTGTTACCACTGCTGGCAATAGTTTTTAAATTTCTGTTATTTTCTCAGTCTGTCTGTTATATGGCTCAGTCTGTGTGACGTCATCCAGACTCACTACACAGACTGACCATATACACTCAGACTGAGCTCATCTCATTTTTCATTTTATTTTTTTTATTTTATTTTTATTTTTTATTTTTTTTGTTATTTAATAAATATAAATAAACAACAATAACTTTGCATTTAATGCTAATACCATCTTCATGGTCATAATCATTAAAAGTTTTGGCGCTTGTTGTCTATTTATCTGCTCAATACAAAAAGGTGCACGTGCTCTAGCTTCACTGTTGCAGAGAAAGGGATAAACCGTCAAGTGGGTCCCATTTAACGGAAATTTAATTTCTTCAAATACCCACTTCTGTTTTCCCCCTTTCTTCTTCATTCGTACTTACACACCAAAAACAAACAGAGTTTATAAACCATAAATCGCTCAACCATTTTCAAAATCAATTTCTAAAATTTCTTCATTCAAAATGGCTGATCAATGGGTTTACACGGCACCTGCCAACATCGCTGCGGCTAAACCTTTTAAACAAGGTAAACAGGTAAAACTCTGTATTAATAATCAAGTTGCTACCATTTCCATTCCCGACTCTAAAAAGAATAAAGGGTTTGAGGAACTAACTGCTTTTATGTCGACTCATCCATTAAGGGGAGCATTCTTCAACTCAGTACCTCAAATATACCCAAATTTTTTGATGGAATGGTGGTATACTTGCTCCTCAAATAGTACCAATACTGCAATTACTGGTACTATTGATCATGGTAAACGGGCAGTTACCATTGATCAGGAGCTAATTAGGAATGTCTTAGACCTGCCTCTGGGAAATAATTTTGCACCCATTCCAACCAAAGAAGCAGCAAGGGCTTCTCTTACTTTGGTTGGATATACCAAAGAAAAGGGCACCATTTTGATGTCAGGATTCACCCCAGATGGAAATTTTTAATCTCTGGCATCATTAGAAGTCTAGGAGGAAAATCTGGTAGCACAGGGGAGTTAAATGAGTTTGAAACTCAACTGTTGAGCTCGTTTATCACAGGTTTAAACATCAACTTTGCAGAGTTGTATTTTCAAGAACTTTTAAAACTGGTGAATGAGTCACAACGAATTTTTAATGTACCTTTTATAAGGTTACTCTCCCTGTGCATCCAATCCAGATTAACTGGGTCTGTGTATATGTCTTTTAATAACAAAACTGCAGATATACCAGTACCTGTGCTCACATATAAAGTGTTCAACCATCCGGTTCCATTTTTTGGAGCACCTATCACTGCTGCTATGCAGCAATGGATTGATCACCCATATGTTGCTTCTGCATCTATGGAGGGTGATAGTTCAGGTGATAGCGAGGGTACTGAGACCCAGGCTGTTGAAGATCGTGTGGCTGCAGCAGAGCACACAGACTCCGGGGATACAGACACAACTAAGTCTGTGCACTTGGCGTCAGACTCAAACATTCCTGAGTCTGTTCCATCTTCAACAGAAGATGCAGGTAGTACTTCTTCTTCTTCTGAGGACATGGATACAGATCAACCTTCTTATCCTAGCCCATCCTCACCCACAAAAGAGAGTCACAAACAAACCAACCCAGATGAGTCACCACTCACTCTGGAGGAATCACCAGACTCAACCCCAAAAAGTATAGCACAAGTGGAATCATCATCCATGGAACTGGATGTCAATAGAACACCTTCCAGTGCTGTAGACCATTCCATTACAGCTCTGCTAGAGTCTGTGGTGCCAATGGCTACCCAACTGACCCAACCTACACCTAGTTTAGTCAGCTTGGATACCCACATTACTGCTACTACACTGACCCCTGTAGTATGCATTGAAGAAGATGCTCCAATCCTGAGCGCTACCACCCCCCTCTTTACCCCACTCACAATGGCTGAGCCCATAATGACCACTAGTCCTGTACTAGTTCACATTCCAGTGAGTCCTTTCTTACACCTCTCTACACAGATCGACAATGCCCCAGTCATGTCACAGACTGAGGTACAGATCTCCTCTTCTTTGCCTGATGAACTACCATCTTATCACCAGATGGTTAGTGAAGGCATACCAACTTCCACATCAGTTGCCAGTGATACTGTTACATTACACCAGGGATTGTTTGAGGCAACAGGTGCAACACAATCATTTCCCAGTGATATCCTATCCTATCACCGGATTAGATCTGAGGGAACAATTACACCACTCAATGCCTATGATCGCTTTTCCATGCACAGGACACAGAGTGAGGCAAAGAGTGCAACCCCAAAAGATTCCAGTGATCTTGCTCAGTCTCAACATGAGTCAAGTGAGGAACACATACCATCACCCAATTCTAACCCTTCCAACCAGACCCAGTCTGTGCCTTCTAGTACACTTAATGATGTGCTTTCTGCCATCAACAAGTTGTCTGAATGGGTACAGACTGAGTTCAATAATAATAAGAAAGAGCTAGAGAAGATGAAGCATCTAGTCTCTACTATGGTGGAAAAAGTGGATATGCTGGAGGAGAAGGTATCCAATAGGTTAGATGAAATGCAGGCCACCCTCTCAAACTTAGTAGATGATGTCAAAAAGGGGGAGAAGATGAAGTATGGGTCTGCAGAAGCTAAAACCTCAAAAGATAAAGATTTAAATAATAAATCCTTAGATTTAGGGGGAGATAGCAGTGAGGGAGATGATGGAGATGATGGACCCGAAGGTGCTAGGGTGAAGTCTCAGACTGAAGCTCAGTCTGTGCCACAGACTGAAGATATGAGTGCACAGACTGAGGGGGAGCAAGAGAGATTGCAGTTAGGTGAACATGTTGAGATGGTTGCACAGACTTAGGGGGAGTCATCCATTGTCTTACACATAGACCCAATTGCAACTATCTCAGCCCAAGGTCAGATGGAGTTGAAGAGACCAAGGGAAGAAGAAGAAGAAGATGTTCAACCTCTGCAAATCAAGAGAGCCAGAAAGATAAAAAGAATGGCCAGGAGGATTCCTGAAAGGGATGTCTTTGATTCCCAAACAAAAATGAAGGGGATCAAAACCTGGGACCAGTTCTTAAAGCTGGCAGAAGAACAGGACAATGATGGTGATGATGATGATGCCATCAATCCTGACTGCAGTTCTGAGTCTGAAGTTTTCAAAAGATCAGATGATGATGAAGATGATGCTACTTTTGGAGGTGTAGGTGAAGGAGCCTCAAAAGTCAAGACTGGAGAGTCTCAGTCTGTGCCTTCTGAACCTGCACAGACTGAGACACAGCATCAATCACAGACTCAGAGCTCAGAGCAACCAGCAGCAAGCACTGATGTTCTAATTATCAGTGCTGAAGCCATTCAAGCTGAAGCCTATCCTGCTAGACCAACCACATCAACCAGAACACTGCCTCCAAGTAGAAGTGAGATTGAAGACAGAATGCAATGGAGAAGTGCCCATCTGATAAGCACTTATCCTGGGTCAAGCTCTACCATGGAAGAAGTTATGGATAAGGGTAAGGGCAAGGAGATTGCCTTATCCAAGCAGGAAAGGTTAAGCAAGATCAAGAAGATGGTGGATGATCATGCTGCTGGAACAAGAAATCCTGAACTGTCAAATCTACAGGATGAGCTCTTGCAACAAGAAGCTACTGCTCAAGGTATGACCTTAACCGAATACTTAGATGTATTAACTCTTGAAGAGCAGAAGCTGAAGGAAGCAAGATTTGTTGACATGCTCACTCAAGAACTACAAGAAGAAAGCTGTTCACTGACCCAAATCAGAAGGAGTCAAGTTGAGTAACAAATCAAAGAAGATGAGGAGCTGTCAACAAGGTTACAGAAGATAGAGAGCCTGAAACCAAAGCTACAAGCCACTTTCCAAAAGTCAAAGCTCAAGCAGAAGATCAGAGAATGTCATCTGAACAAGATTGGACAGAAATTAAAGCTGGAGCTGACTTTGACCAAGAGCAAGAAGATGGTATGGGTGGATGAACTGTACACTCTAGGGCTTAAGGAATGGCAATCCATTGCCAATCTTTTGAAGAGTGCAGCTGACAAGGATCTGAAGAAAGAAGTTCTGGATGAGCTATCTTACCTGATTGAGCTAGTTCTCAGTCTGGGGCTCATCTCAGAAGAAGAATACAAGTTGTTTTGCATAGCAAACAACTTTGTAATCAAGAAGAAGTCAGCTGGGTTATCCACAGAGAATGAGCAGAGAAAGGAGCATCCTCTACCCAAAGGTATCATTTTCATTGATAGATCATATGTACAGACTGACAGCATTGAAGGTCTGTGCTATAGAGATATCAACGGGATAGAGTGCTTCTAGGATCAGAATAGGTTATATGGAGAGTCTCTGCTGCACTGCATTGCCCTACTGAAGGAATGCAAACATTCTCAAGCCAGACCATTCAGAAGAAGACTGATCAGCTGGTTATTCAACAACCTTTCCCAACTCAGGATGATGACTGGACTTGAAAATATCTGCAAGAAGATCATCCTAGACTATCAAGAATTTGAAGACAAATCTGATAAGGAAATGGAAGAACTATTGAAGAGGAAAGTGGAAAAGATGAAAGAGATCAGGGCTCAGAGAAAGGATTGAAGATTATTAAATTTTTGATTTACAATCTTATGTAATAATTGTAATATTTTTGTGAACTAACTGTGATTCTGACTTTATATATATAAGTCTTGATCCATATGTTATGATTCACCTTAGTATTTATTATTTCTCTATTATCTTTTGTAAATAGATTTTGACATCATCAGATAGGGGGAGATTGTTGGGAAAAACAATGATCAAACCTAAGTTATAAATCTGAAGAGTCAAAATCTAACTTAGTTGTATTCAGGAAACTTAGTGAAATTCCCGAGTCTGTGTTTCTGAGTCTGTGCTACACAGACTGAAGAATTGTTTCTGAGTCTGTGCTGCACAGACTGAAGATCCTCACAGACTGAAAGCCATACTCTTTCTGAAGGCTTATGAATTCATCATCTGAAGAATGAAGATTGAATACAGAAGGCTTCACAGACTGAAGTTCACAGACTGAAGATCACAGACTGATGAGCACAGACTGAAGAGCACAGATTGAAGAATGAAAGTACAAATGTACAGGAGATATTCTTCTTTCCTTAGGCTAGATACAACTGATAAGATGTTTGAGAAAGGTCAAACATCATATAAAGGTTCTCCTCTCAGCAAAGAAACCTTTTACCTTTTTGCTTTTTCTATTTCCAAGAAAAGCAAAGAGGAAGGCGTGTAAAGTTGCCCAAGATGCATCTGTTATCCCTTGGACAACTATGTAAGCTGGATAATATAGAGTTACATCCAACTCTATAAATAGCAGTTCAAAAAGCACTGCTATTATCCAAGACTTACTGTGTGGGTTCAAAAAGCAATGCTATTAGGCTAAAGCATTACCACACTTACTGTGAAGTTTGTAGTGATAACTGTATCTTTGTATACTACTTGGATCGTATTCAAACCATCTGTGTGGGTTTGAATACTTTGTCATCTTTGTGAGACAAACACTTTATTGTGAATAATACTTTGATTCATAATAAACTCTGTGTCAAAATTAATCTTGTTTTCCGCCTAGATTAATTTAAACTTGTTTGATATAAACTTGGATATAAACTAACACGTTAAGATAACTGTTATTTAATCTGTATCTAAGTTTTGGGAACCTTGTGACCCAACAGTTCCATTTGTGACAGAAAGGCAGCAAACTGACATTCACTGATGAAGCATTCACTTTCAGATTCCTCATGTATATCTTTTACCTTGCTCCTGGTCTGCATAGCTGACCCTATGTCTCCTATCACATTCTCCAGAGGATGATTACTTTGAACCCTAGCAGATGGTTGAAAGGTAACAGGAATAGAGCTATCCAAGTTTGTAAAGTTCAACTCAGGACATCCTGAATACCCATTCTCATTTGTTGATTCAGCTAAGGATTCCTCTGTACCATCTTCTTCTAATGCAGGCATGTCTGGGTCAGAAAGGTATCCACTGAGTGTGACATTCTGCACAGGTTCAGTATCATCCTTGTGTGGTCCCAGTAAACACCAAACAAAAGATTAAAACGTGATAAACACAATATGAAGAACACAAAGAAGATTTTTCAATTCAGTTATTTGATAATCAATACAATACCAAATCCCTAATCTTGTTGATCAATCAATACAGATACAACTTCTTTTTGTATCGGGGTTTACAACCTTAGGGATCTCTACTAACTATCATATTCGTATCTACGGGAGACGATCTCAAGTTATGAGATCGGGTTTTTACTCTTGGTAAAACACACCTCTAAATGTCTAGGGATCTCTTTATTTATAGAGCCCCAAGACTTACTAAAGGAATTATATTCCTATTAGGAAACTAATATCTTCTATTCTCCAATGTCGATCTTCAAATATCTTTAACTTCAAGTGTAAGTCTTCTAGATACCGACCTTTAATGTTTTCTAATCAGTTTACACTTTATCTCATCAAATCTATAATGTGACATAAAAATTAATGTCACTTAATTTTCCCAACAATCTCCCCCTATTTGATGATGACAAAATAATGGTAAACTGATTACAATCTCCCCCTATCACAAGATTCTATTTATCTTCAAAACTCATCTCTTTAAAGTTAACTTGAACAATTTAATCAATTCAGCTTGAGTCACTATCTTCATGATACATGTACCTGTTCGAGTTGTAATCTTTGAAGCTTTAATCTCCCCCTCAATATCAGCTACCCAATGTTAAATAGTTCCCCCCATTTTTGTCATCATCTTTCTTTATTTATTCCGCAAAAATAACGAAGGTTTGTATAGTTTTGGTTTGAACAGATTTTAAGTACTTATCTTCAACACTTTCAAACATGTATAGCTTCAAAAAATTGAAACACTCTCATCCTCAACAACACTTATAATACCAAAAGAAAATTCTTCAACTAACTTGAACATAAGCATGAAAACCCGTTACAGAATATCAACCCATCACTCTGAACGTATAAATATTGAACTTGTCAGTTGAAAACTTTATCATTTGCTTCATAAATGTTGAGTAGACTTGAGCTAACCTTTGGGTCTGAATGGGGCTGACCTCCTTTGGGTCTGAGTTCATGTGAGTTAATCATCGTTTAAGATTGAACTCATATGAGTTTGAAGTTGTATTAGTCTGCCTTCGAGTCGTATAAGTCAGCAGCACTAACTGTGTACTAGCAGCACTAACTGTGTACTAGCAGCATTAATGATTAATGAGCATCATTAACTTTGTACGAGCAACATTAATTTTGTACGAGCAACATTAACTTTGTACTAGCATCATTAACCATGTATGAGCAACACTACCATTGACGAGCAGCACTAATAGTGAGCGAGCAGCACTAATAGTAAGCGAACAACATTAACATTAACGACCAACACTAAAAGTGAGTGAGCAGCACTAATACTTAACGAGCAGCATTAACTGAAAATTCACAGCAAATTCTAAAGAATGTATCTCCCTGTTGATAGCTCAGATCTGTCTCAAAATTTTAAACAAAGTCTATTAATGTTTCACTAACCTCATAACCAAAAATCAAGACGATCCAACGGTTAACGAATATACAGTAATTATTTGAGTTCAACTGCTCAAAAAGAAACACGAACATACAACAGTAACTTCGAATTTTAATATCTCCTAGTAGAGACATCCAATCACGATCAAATTTTTACATGATGTAGAAACCTATATCTTGAATCACATATCCAAAAATTAAGAGTATTCGTTGAATAACGAAGACACAGTGATCGATTTACTGCAGTTGTCCAGAAAAATCATAAAGTTTCTGCAACAGATTTCGAATTTAAATATATGTCAATCAAAAGCTCAGATCGAAAATTCCTCTAGTCAGAATATGCGTCTATATGTTAAGAACCTACAGTTCAAATTTCACGATGATTGAACGGTTAACGAATGAGATCCGAATTTTTTACCATCGCTGCGCATAACATGACAAACAGAAAAATTTGTTTTCTTCAATCTTCCTTGATTTCTTCAATACGGGTTCTTTTGCTTGGATTGGATCTTTACAAATATTCGAATAGATTCGACGCGCTCTGATACCAATTGTGTGGTCCCGGTAAATACCAAACAAAAGATTAAAACGTGATAAACACAATATGAAGAACACAAAGAAGATTTTTCAATTCATATATTTGATAATCAATACAATACCAAATCTCTAATCTTGTTGATCAATCAATACATATACAACTTCTTTTTGTATCGGGGTTTACAACCTTAGGGATCTCTACTAACTATCATATTCGTATCTACGGGAGACAATCTCAAGTTATGAGATCGGGTTATTACTCTTGGTAAAACATACCTCTAAATGTCTAGGGATCTCTTTATTTATAGAGCCCCAAGACTTACTAAAGGAATTATATTCCTATTAGAAAACTAATATCTTCTATTCTCCAATGTCGATCTTCAAATATCTTTAACTTCAAGTGTAAGTCTTCTAGAAGCCAACCTTTAATGTTTTCTAATCAGTTTACACTCTATCTCATCAAATCTATAATGTGACATAAAAATTAATGTCACTTAATTTTCCCAACAATCTCCTCCTATTTGATGATGACAAAACAATGGTAAACTGATTACAATCTCCCCCTATCACAAGATTCTATTTATCTTCAAAACTCATCTCTTTAAAGTTAACTTGAACAATTTGATCAATTCAGCTTGACTCACTATCTTCATGATACTTGTACCTGTTCGAGTTGTAATCTTTGAAGCTTTAACCTCCCCCTCAATATCAGCTACCCAATCCCAACAATCCTCTGTTGATTGCTTTGAAGATCTTTGTGAAATTTCCTGTGAAATTGGATGTAATACTTCTTCTGGATCAGCTGACCAAATAGGGAATAAAACATATTCAGCCTGATCCTTTTCCTTCCCTTTTCCTGCATTTTCTCTACTTGTACCTGCACTTGATTGCTCATTCAAATGGTTAAGAGAATTTTTAAGAGCATCAATGTCAAACAACAAATCTGGACCTTTTCTGTCGCACCCCTAAAACACGTGGCAACGGAAAGTAGGGTGTTATGTCGGGGGTTACGACCAAATCAAATATCACAACACAAGAATTACAACAAACGACCTCTATATGAGACGTTTTCGAAAATCAATAAATTTCATAATTTCAATGTTTATAAAAGTCTACATAGTCATTAAATTTCGAGTCAATAGTCTAGAGATTTCTACTACAATCCTGATAATAGTTTCAAAATGTAGTAATACATTCAAATCTTTGATTTGATTGTGAAAACATGCGACTCAAGCTATTGCTTCCGAGAGCATCCTACTGCGGCTGGTCCCCTGAGAAATACATACTAAAAGGTCAACATAAAGTTGGTGAGTACATAGGTTTGTAAATAGTTGATATAACATCGTATTGAACACAAGATTTCTGTTTGTATCATTCAACGATGTTTGTATCAAGTGCCACGATCAGGGAGCCTCCCAACGAGTGCCTAATCCAACACTCGCAAGAACAAATGATAATACGTCCGTTTGACCAGTTAGCGCGACTAACGCGGACGGGGGAGTCAATCCCAAATAGTACTATTCATTAACATTCACGCTATAATGATACTAACAAACTATGATGTGGAGGACTTTCAGGATTAGTCAAATAAATCATGCAACCAATATATCGAGTTTAGTACTTGTGTTCACATAAAAATAGCAGTATAAAAGCAGTTGTATGTATTTTCACCCCTGGGTAAATCAGTAAAAAGGGGCTATGAAACTCACCTGAGATTAGTATGCAAATAGCAAATAGCAAATAGCAAGCAACGTGTGATTCCAAATGCAACCTTCTAACGCCCTAGACGTATAAAGTTGTGTAAGTAGATGTCTCAAAAGATCATCTATGTAAGTGGAGGGTTAATGTCCACTTAAGTCAATCGTGTAGGTGGAGGGTTAATGTCCACCTAAATTAATCGTGTAGGTGGAGGGTTAATGTCCACCTAAGCTAGTTCACTCAATTAGAAATGTCCAATTGTTCGGTTATCGTTGTGCTTAGGAAACATGTACGGCCCGTTGGTGACGGTTTGTAATAATAATCCCATAGTATTATTATTATGTTTCGTTTTAATGTATACCCCTATATGTTTACGTATTTCGTGTACTCGTTGTATCGTATGAGATTTAGTTGTTACGTGAGCCCAACACTTGATCGTTAAGCATTTTCCACTTTTCAGTTATGGGTAATTGATCAGTGTGACAAGGGGCGAAGCCCACGAATGACGGGGGTCCGGGGGCAGTGCCCCTGGTAGCGGGGTCCAATGGGCAGAGCCCCTGGCTGGGGTCGAGCTGCCAGGTCAGCTTGGAAAATTTTTATTTCTGTTTATATTGCTTTAATAAAAACGTATAGATTATGTATTTTTAGTGACACTGGGTTAGTGTCGCTATATGCGACACTAAGGTATTATGCGACACTAAGGCTTGTGTCGCTAAAGGTTAGTGTCGCAGGTTTGGTGCGACAGGACCCATTGCGACACTAAAGCTAGTGTCGCAAAATGTGCTGATTGGGATACTCTTGCGACACCAAGGCTAGTGTCGCTAATGTGACGATTCGTTCCCATCCTGCGACACTAAGGCTAGTTTTTCCCACAGCAATAACAGTGTGTTCATTAAAGGTCACATTGATGCTCTCCTTCACTATCTTAGATCTTTAATTGAATACTCTATAAGCTTTGCTTTGTGTAGAGTATCCAACAAAGAATCCCTCATCTACTTTACTGTCAAACTTGCCTAAATGGTCTTTGGTATTTAAGACAGTGCATGGACATCCAAATGGTTTTAAAAAGCTAACTAATGGTTTTCTTTTAAAGAACAGTTCATATGGTGTCTTATTTTGAGGCTTAACTACAGATACCCTATTTTGTACATAGCAAGCAGTACTAATTGCTTCTACCCAAAAGGTCATTGGCAATTTAGCATCTGCTAGCATGGTCCCAGCAACCTCAATTAGTGTCCTATTTTTTTTTTCAGCCACTCCATTCTGTTGTGGAGTCCTAGGAGCACTAAACTGTCTATCTATACCCTTAAGTTCACAGAATTTATTCATATCATGATTCTTAAATTCTGTTCCATTATCACTTCTAATGACTTTTACTTTTTGACTTGTTTGATTTTCTATCTTAGTTATAAATGACCTAAGTATTTCAACTGTTTCATCTTTAGTCCTAAGAAAGTATACCCAACTAAATCTACTGTAGTCATCAGTAACCACTAGACAGTATGACTTTTTCCCTATACTCATCACATTTGTTGGACCAAACAGATCCATGTGAAGTAGATGTAAGGGAGAACAAATATAATTCACAGATTTGGTCTTAAAAGAAGTTTTGTGTTGCTTGCCTTTTTGACAGGCAACACAATGATCATCACATGAATATACCTTTTCAGGTAAACCTCTTACCAATTTTCGTTTAACAAGTTTATTAATGGTTTTGCTATTCATGTGACACATCCTTCTATGCCACAAAGCAGATTCATCCACAGAAGCCTTAGATATTAGACAGTTTAACTTTTGTTGAGGTTCCATATTTGCTAAGTCACAACAGTACACATTATCCTTTCTTGGAGTTCTCATTAGTATAAAACTTTCATCTAATTTGAACTTGTCAGAAAGAATAAAGCATTATGTGTCAGTAAAAGGAACTGGGTTATTTTTATTTGTGATTTGACTCACACTTAGCAAATTGTATCTCAACTGTTAAACAAAATATACATCTCTAAAATTTATCTTTTCACTGTTGACTACTCCTTTACCAGTAATTTTCCCAACTTTGGGATTCCCTCCAAATGCAACATATCCTCCATCAATAGATCTAAACTCTTGTAGTTTGGACCTGTCACCTGTCATGTGCCTAGAGCAGCCACTGTCAATATGCCATAAATTCTGTTTGGACTTGCCTGCACATATCAAAAGAAACAATTTAGTTTCTCTTGGTTTCCCATGTGTATCAGTATAATCAACTTTCTTAAAGATCATTGATAGTGATGCACTGTTGGTTTTGGGAACATTTGAATTATCAGTAGAAACAGGTTTCCAAATCCAACAAATTTTAGACTTAACAGCAGTTTTAGTTGCAGCAGTATTAATTGCTGAAGCAACATTAGTATGTTTAGCAGTATTAAAAGGCTTAACAACATTAATAGGCTTAACAGTATTAACTGGATTAACAGAATTAACTGCTTTAGCAGTATTAAATTGCTTAACAACTTTAATATGCTTGTCAGTATTTATTAGTACCGCTGTTTGTTTAGTCTTTCTACTGTTGGCTTTAGTAATTAGTGCTGCTGCCATTGGTTTTACTGCAGCAGCATTAATCATGTTAGCCTTTGCATTACATCTTCTGGCAGTATTAACAGAATTGAATTTAGATTTAAAATTGAATTTATTAATTCTGTTGAATGTTGTCCATGCTGGTTTTACGACGCCTTTTTGATTTTAAGGATTGTGAAAACAGTCATGTTGACGATGATTCTTTAATCCACAGATAATTCAAGCTTTTACTTTCACCATAGTAAAATTTTGTCCCAATTTTTGTGAAATCATTTGGTTCCAATTTCTTTGATTTCTCCGGGACTAAATTTTAACTGTTTTTGTGATTATTTGAAACTTGTTTTGCAGTTACAGTTTGCACAAGTATTTTTCACAGTTTCAACTTTCTCAGATTTCTTCATAGATTTACTGACTGCAACTTTTTCCTTTTTAACATACCCTAGAGCATTCCTAGAGTTGCTAATCTTGGTGTTTATTTGCTCTATCATCCTAGCCTTTTCTTGAAATAATCTCTTGCCCTCTGCTAATTTATCATTTTTTTAATTCTGATATTAGCCCAGCATTATCCTTTTTATCATTCTTCTGACTAGAACTAAATTTACTACTTTCAAAATCACTATCATCATCCTCAGAAGTCCAGTCTCTTATTTCTACCTTATCAAGATCATCCTTATAACCAACTACTGGATCTACCTGTTTAACCTCAACTGACATTTCTTCTTTAATAGCATTTGTATCTATTTAGATTTAGAAAAATAGTTAGTATAACCTAGTCCAATTTTAAGTTTATCATGAATCTGAGACTTGATCAGATTTTGTACACTTTGAGATGCATCTTCTAATTCTTTTACTTTCAGTTTAATGCATTCTCTTTCAATGTTAACATATTCTAATTGCTTATTTAATTCATCTAATTTATCTTTCAAGCAATCTCTTTCCCATCTAGCATACTTTAAATCGTAATCATATTGAATTTCATTGTTTTGATATGATTTGATTGGTTTTTCAAGACTTTCTATTGCAGCAATAGTTGTTCTACTCTTAATATCCCATTGTTTCAGTTCATCACACACTTTTAAATTATGATTCCTGTATTGTTTTACTGTTTTGTTACATACATTTGAACATAATTAGTTGTACCTCATATGGAATATCACTTGTAGATTCTGACTCTGCAATTGCCATCAAGGCTTGATTCTTCATTTCCAGCTCTGCTTTCATTTCCAGCTCTGCTTGATCACTCCAATCAAAACCCATACCATCTTGAGATACCAATACTGTTGAGTTGGATGCATTTTGAATAGGAATATTTCTTCTTTGTACCCCAGAATAGTTTCCAAACCTCTGATTATTCCCATCCTGAGTGTTTGAACCTCTGCATTCCCTGGCAAAGTGTCCCAACTTATGACAGTTGTAACATTCTACCTTACTCTTATCAAAACCAGCTTCATCCTCTCTTCTTGCCTTAGTGCAACTGTATATATAGTCCATTCTTCCCATAGTGATCTTAGAAACTTTCTGTTAAGATCATCTTTGTCAATCTTAACATCATGATTCTCAAGATCACCTACAAGTTTGCTGAATCTGTCAAAAGTTTGTGTTAGTGTTTCTGTTTTTAGTGAATAGAAATTTTCAAACTGTTGTATGAGCATGGATCTCTTTGCCTTTTTGGTGCTTTCATTACCCCCGAACGTCTTTGCTATAGCTTCCATTAGAACTTTAGCATCTTCACACTTTTCAAACCTTCTTTGATATTCATTAGGAATAGCCATTAGCAATGTACTAAAAGCTTTCATCTCAGTTGCCCTTTCTTTCCTCTCAGCTTCAGTTGTTGGTGGTGCTCTAGGTTGCCTGACTCTATCACTATCCACAGTATACTTTGGTCCATTAATAACTACATCCCACTTCATATAATCAGTAAGCAACATATGCTGCCTGATCCTATTTTTCCACATATCATACTCATCGGGTTTGAGCATGAGGATCTTGATCGCTTGAATTCCATCTGATGTTTCTGAAGTCATCTTGCTGGATTTAATTAAATCTAAAAGTCAATACGATAAAACAAGAATTTTGTGATCTTCCTGTATTCAAAGCTTTCTAGGCTCTGATACCACTTGTCAGGATCGATAGATCTAGTCAAGAATTTAGCTTTGAACAATATCAAGAAATTACGGAATAATACTTGATTATAATATCAATGAACAATCACAAAATAAAAGAACAATTAAATCACAAAAAGCTTCAATATTATTAAGAATAATAATACGAATACACGACTGTATTAGGGTTACACCTTGAAGCTATCGTTAACCTAATCTAGGTTCTAAGGATCTCTATTTATACCATATAGAGTCCTGTACATGTTGTCCTACTATCATGGAAGTAAATACATTCCATATAACTCTTATTAATCGAATATTACTCAACAATAGTAATACTGATAAAACAGTAAACAACACTAACTATTTACACTAACAGTAGTAATTGTGTAATCAGTACTAACTATTGCATTTAACTACCAGCACTAATATTGATAACAGTAGTAACCATGAACTAACAGTAGTAATTCTGGTATTCTTCAATCAGTAGAAACACTGATAGCAGCATTAATCTTCAACAGTATAAACCATGCTACTAGTAGAAACTTGTACTGACAGTAGAAACAACTTGGAGATTTTCAACTCCAACACTTATTATATTAATATATTCATAATTTAATACATTTATTGATGTGAATTCGATTTTCAGTTTAACCAAATTCAAAAAACTTAAATCCGAAAATCGAATATTGAATTTGGTTTCGGTTTTGATCGATTCTAAAACCGTTTTTCAAATTCGATTCGGTTTGAAACCGGTTTTAATTTGGTCTGTTATTCGAATTAAATAATTTCAAACATAATATTGAATATCAGTAATCTACAATTCTGAACACGCAACATTGTTTCTTGTATCCAGACACATAACTCTCTTCCGATCACTGACAACTTGCAACTCACGAGATTCAAACCTATTGACTAATTTTAATTAACGTTTTTGTTTGGGTAAAATTTTTTATTTTTTAATAAACACTATATGAAAACGTATATTCCGATGGTTTTTCCTTTAATAAAAAATCAAATATACATGCCACCTCTTTCTATATATTCGAGTATTATATTTATTATTATTATTATTATTATTGGTTACTTCTGATACTCGACCTCTCTTATTTTAAGAATAAATATAAATATAAATCTTGCTTATTTTCAAGTGATCATGCTACCCTTATTATTATTATTATTTTTTATTCAAATGCATGCACTGGACTTGCAAGTATATTTCTTTTAATAATATACATAAAATTAAGTTATACTTTCTTTTCAATTGATGAAGAAATAATATTAGAGGACGCTTTTTTAAATAAATGCATGTCTTATGTCTATGATTTGACATATAAATTGTCAAAGCATACTTATAGAAAGCACGCGTTGTCAAATAACTTATTCTAAGATACCGAGTATTCAACTTTCAAAACCGTATATTCTATATTTTTTGCAAGCTTTTGTCTACGTATATAAATAGATGCGTTTTTATTAAGTTTTATACATACAATATACAATAGTAATTTAAATGAATGCAAAAGACGGTTTTAAAGTTGAATATATACGATAGTAATGTGTAAAGTTACATAACTCTAAATTTTAATTGACTGTCAAATATAATGTTTATACGCTGTAATTGTTTTCAAAGTTTTTTTTTCTTTTTTCTTTTTTTTTTTTGTTTGAATAGATAAATTAATGTTGAATATATATACATAAATGTTGGGTAAGCATGAAGAATGTTGGAAAGAAAATGGTGCCACAAATTCCATCTTGGAAATAGTCCAAATTTCACCAATTCAATATCGTAGATTAAATAAAGTCAAAAATGATAAAAAGTCAAACATGAAGACATGCATATAATGTTGAAGCTACCTAAAACACTCAAGATGTATTTAATGGTATTTTTTATATAATAATTTGGCAAGCTACAACCACCCCACCTCAACGAATTTAATAATCCTTTAAATTTTTCTACATTTTTATTTATCAAAATAAATTTAGATTCATAGAGGAGACATTTTATATTAATTCATTGACCTACAAAATTAGTTAGTTAAGTTTCATTTTCAAACAATTTAATATGTTAAAACTAACTAAGTAAAGGTTGCCTAAAGCCCTAAACTATATTTAAGCATTTACAATATTGTGACCAATTGTATTTGAGATAATTAGACTCTTGTTATTTTTGTATTATGTAACTTGAATGATAGTTAACATAATTTTATAAACAATTAAATATAAAAAAAAATGAATTGGTTCAAACTGTCAAACTGGTTGCACCAAATCAGTTTCAATTGCTTTAATTGGTTTAGTTTGACACATTAAATATGACGGTTTGATTTGAGAAAATGTCAAACCGTATTTATCGGTTTGGTTAAAATTTTATTCTCAAACCGTTCAAATCGGACCATAAACATCCCTAATTTGTATGTTTAATTTTCATTTTATTTTGATAATGCAAATTATCTACCATTGTGACGTTTAACTATTCTATTAAATATATTAGAAAATCAAACGCTCATATTCGGTCCAATAAATCATTATTTAGCAATACAAAATTTGATCGTCCCACCTCAATCGACTTTTATTAAAAAATATATATTATATCCATTCTAATTGTCCATTATATATATATATATATATATATATATATATATATATATATATATATATATTATATACTAATGGAGTATAAAAGAAAACTCCAGAATTTGTCACGTAAGCACGAATGACACGTGTCAACATTTTAATTTCAGTTAACAAATTATTTAATTAATATTATATTATTATTTTATTATTTTTTAATAATTAATAAATATAAATACTAATATGGAAAGAAGGAGTCCCGTATAAAAATAAACTCACATATATATATATATATATATATATATATATATATATATATATATATATGAGTGAGTACAACAACTTTCTATGAGAATGGAAAAACCAATAAGAACGCGCCACGTGTCACAAAACACACTTTCCCCCATGTTTTTAAAAATTAAATATCTCTCAAACGGTAAGTCAAAAAATCATAAAAATTGCACCATAAAAATCAGCGTTTTTTCTCTTCGATTAAAGATCTTACAAGGTATAATTTCGAAAACTTTTTTTTTTCGTTTTCGTTGAGTTTTGTGAACGAGTAACACATGTGTTACCTGCAGGTAACACATGTATTACCAACGAGTAACACATGTGTTACTAATATTGTATAATCATAAAAAAAAAGTCGTCGAAAGTATATCATGTGAGATGTTTAAACGAAAAGAAAAAAATGATGATTCTCATGGTGCAATTTTTATAATTTTTCAATAAGTCATTATTAAGATATTTAATTTTTAACAACGTGGGGGAAGTGGGTTTTGTGACACGTGGCGCATTCCTATTGATTCCTCCATTCTCACAAAAATTTTCATTCTCATATTAACCTCATATATATATGGAGAGAGAGAGAGAACTAGGATCCATGAAGAAAGTTTTTAAGGTGAAGAAGGGGAGAAATATGATATATTTCAAACACTCAGAGGCAAAAAAATACATTCAGTTGATTCACTAAAAAGGAAAAAATTCATTTTTAAATGAGGAATTAAAACCGGTGCAAAAAAATAGGGGATACGATCAGTCTCTCATGCATTTTTCTATAAAAATCAAACTAATTCTCCTAATATCTATCCCCAATCCAAAATAGCGATCCAAAATCCATAAATCCTAATTCAAAATTTGCAGGTCATACCACACAAACGAAATCCACAAACCCCGTGTTTTTATAATCGGCACTCTAAACAACGTAACAAACTTGTGGTACTGAATCAAGGGTTTTTAGCTACCTCTAGCTACTATCAATTCTTTGTGGTTGTGATAGTCAATGTGGTAAAAACAAGAAAAGTAAATAAAGCAAATGTGAAAGGTAACAACTTTTTATTAATTAATGTGTGTGTATTGAATTTAGATGAGTTGTTCACAATGGTATATATTGATGTTGAATCAAGTGTTCTTTAAAAACGATGGCTTGTGATTTTTTGGGTTTTCGTATTATTATAGATAGTATATTCAATCAAAATCTACAAAACCCTAGTATTTATAATCGTGAATTTCAGGTTTTTAATAAACCCATTATGCTGAATCAAGTGTTTAATTTAGTCAATCGGAAGTTGTCAGTCGGGATTCATGAAGTCCAATTATACAAATGCAATTTATGTGTTTAAGTATATGAAGTTAAGTTAGTGAATCATGGGTTATTATACATGTGTCAGGTTCCACCCAATTAAATTATGAGATCTTGGACAATCTGCCTCCAAAGGAATTCAGAAGTCAAAAGCGAAAAAGGGAAGCTAACAACAATAATAACCCGCCAAACGTATTATTCGATGAACTTCATAAATTAAACAATGATTAAAAAGAAGTCGTGAGTCGAATCGGCTTCCAACATGTATTAGATCTCGTAGTAGCGAAGTTACCTTTGAAGCTAGGATATTGGTTAGTTGACAAGTTGAGAGCTTATACTTGGACATGACACTTGAGGAAGTTATTGACAAGTTGAGAGCTTATACTTGGACATGACACTTGAGGAAGTTATTGACAAGTTGAGAGCTTATAAATTCGAATTGCAGAAGACGGATATGGGAACTAATCAGGTTTAGGATCCAGGGATATATTATGGAAAACCACCAACTGCAAATACATCATCTAGTAATACTACCGCTTTCTTCTCTGAAAATACAGAGGAAGGAATTGTTTTAGAGAATGACGGTATTTGCCTGTTACAAGCATCTAGAAATGAAGACAATGGGAAAAGTGCTTCTACAGGGAAGTCTATTCAAGGGCACAAGAAAATGCCGATGAGTGTGAAATCTGCTGAAGAATAACTTTCTGTTCTTGCTTCGTTCATTGTTTCATATGAAAGTTATATTCAGGGATAGATCAATGATCCTGGTATTTGGGATGAGGATTATGATCAAATTGACTTTGATGATCTAGAAGAGATGGATCTTCAATGGCAGCTAGCCATGGTGTCCAGAAGAGTGAAGAGATTCATGCTTAGGACAGGCAGGAAGCTGGTTGGAGGAAATATTGGTTTTGACAAGTCAAAAGTAAAGTGCTATAACTGTCAAGGTTTTGGGCATTTTACTCGTGATTGTCAAAGGCCAAAGATGCTTGTATCGCTGAAACCCTATAGGCGACAGAGAGGTTGTGTCGCTATATTGTGAGATCAGCCGCACCTAAACCCTAAAATTCGAATGTTTTCAAAACCCCATAGAAAATTGACGATCTGCATTCGAACGAACCTTCACAGATGTTTCAGAAATTCCAGACTTCAAGCTTTTACAATTTCTAATCAAAAGTAATTGCCAAAAAGTATGTGATTTAACCCGAAAAACGTACACAATCGATTCAATACCACAAAATCTCACGATTTTGGCTCTGATACCACTTGAATTAAGCTTTTATTATTTTTTGAGCTTTTATTTTTAAAATTATAAGTTAAAGCATTTAAAAGCTCTTAAAAGCTCCTCACCAAACATACCCTATGACTATGGCTTTTATGATTGTTATATAGCACGTATTTCATATGCTAAATCAACTAAATGTAATAATTTGTTTTGGAGTTAATAAATTTGTATTTTGATGCAAAAACCAGAAACTCTACCATTCTGATAAAAAATTTCCCTATTCACGCGCTAAACACTATTGTTATCCTAGATGAACAATTTGGGAGCTTATTTTACTAGCTTATTTACTTATTGTAACACGATAAATTTGAGATTTAGTGTTTTGATAAACTTATTTGGTTAGCTTATTTGCTTAAACGTGAGGGAGATTTTATAAGCTTCAAATAAGCTACAAAATCTGGATATATTTACTTATAAACAATAAGCAATAAACTTTAAATTAAGCTCCCCAAACACCACTTAGGATGCAAATAAGTCTATTGTTTTTAGGAACGTAAATATCATACTTACTTCATAAGAGGGGTTTGAGATTCTTTTAATTGCTTCAAATGAGAATGGGATAGAATAAGTTGCGAATGTAGGATTTAAGTTGACCCGTTGTACTGGCATTTTAGTTTTTTAAACTCGTAACACAAACAAAAAATGTAATTTTGTTAAAAGAAATTTACTCTTGATATATTGAAGGGACATGTAATCAGGGCTACCCTTACCATTAATGTAGCTCCATTATTGGATAGCGTCAAATATAGGTAAGAAATTAATCAATATTACAATATAAAGGAGATGACACTAATTTTTAAGTAATACAACTTCTGGGTGAATTTCAAATGAGAATGAAATTTTTTGTGAGAATTGAGGAATCAATAGGAATGCGCCATGTGTCACAATACCCACTTCCCCCCTACGTGTTTAAAAATTAAATATTTCAAGAATGACTAATTGAAAAATTATAAAAATTGCATCATAAAAATCAACATTTTTTTCTCTTCGATTAGACATCTCACATGATATACTTTCGACAACTTTTTTTTATGATTGTACATTATTAGTAACACATGTGTTACTCGTTGGTAACACATGTGTTACTCGTTGGTATCATATGTGTTACCTGCTGGTATCACATGTGTTACCTGTTGGTAAAACATGTATTATACTGTTTACAAAACCCAACGAACACGGAAAAAAAAATTGTCAAAAATATACCTTGTGAGATCTTTAATCGAAGAGAAAAAAACGCTGATTTTTATGGTGCAATTTTTATGATTTTTCGACTTACCGTTTGGGAGATATTTAATTGTTAAAAACATGGGGGAAAGTGGGTTTTGTGACACGTGATGCGTTCTTAATAATTCCTCAATTCTCAAAAAAATTGTTGTACTTATTTGAACCTCACTCTACAACTTCTATAGCAAACTTTACAATCTTATAAAATATACATATAAAAATCTTTATATATTCCACAAAACACACTTACTTGAACAAACATATTAACTATTCTCGCTACATTGTGCGGGTTGTATGATAGTATTAATAAGATAAACCATATAGGTGACTAAATTTATTTATAATATTGAACATGCTAGATAGAGACCGATAAATCAAAAAATTTCAATAATCATATCTCAATTCAAATCGATAACCATAATTTGAATTCTAATTTGTTCGCGTAACTAAGTTCTACTTATTATATCATCCATCACCACGACTGAGTACTTTCTTTGAATGTGAATTTGTAAGAAAAATATGAGATTCGAGTATCACCATCAAGATACAACTTTCATACACAATTTTCCATTATACAAGGCCAAAAGTGTGTATAGTCATGATACCATAATAATCTTCGCTACACGTTGAGTAACTTGTTTTAATTCAAGTATCTATATATCTAAATGCTAAGGCCTCTCCAACGCGTAAGTCGGTTTCTTGTCGGTTTCAATCGATGGAACCGACACCAATGGCATCGGCCCGTTGGTTTGGTCCGTCGGATAACCGAAGTTCGATCAGTTTTTTTTTCTTTCTTCGCGTGTGTATATAAATAAAGGTAAATTGTTAAATGTGGGACCCAAAAATTAAAGTGACGATGTCACAGATGGCATGGGTCCGTCAGTTTCAGTCGGTTTTGAAAAAAACTGACGTGGCGCTGACGTGATCCGTCAGTTTTTGTTAGTTTCAGTCTACGGTTGGGAGGAGCCTAAGATATATCGTTTCAATTCACTCTCATACTTTCTGTATCAATACAATAGTATTTCACCTATTCAAATTAATCGTCAATGATCACAACATTGTCGATTTTCAAAATAATGTAATAAATTTTCATTTTCCAGTTAATTATATATCGCTGCAAAAATATGTTAGTCTATGTCTATAATATAAAAAGTTAACATTTGATTACTGAAAGTGTAAGTAATTTTTTAAAATCGTCTTCATTTTATTTTCTGGAGTATTATTTTGGAAAGGAAACTGAGCTACACGCTCCATGTTTGCAAATGGGATTGAATACTAGAGTTAAAAACGTTTAACCTACTTTCAGTTTACTGAAACTCACACCCATACACATCTCCTAATTTTAGTCAACGCTCTCTCGTACACACACACAGCGGTGAATGAAAAAGTTGACAGAATTTAATTTTGTTTTTATGATTTCAAAATCTTCCACCCTCTAAAGTCAACGCCTTCTCTCTATCATTAATCCATCCACCTTCTTCATTTCTACTTTCTTCTTCTTCAATATCTTCAAACCAAGATTCCATCTTTCTCAATCTGTTGACCTTTACAAGATTCAAATAAAAATCAAATCTTTTTTATGGGTTTGATGAATTAATTCTTGTTTCAATAACAAAAATAAAAGATTATTCATGGGTAACGGAGTTGGGAAGTTAACCGTTTGTTTCAGCGGAGATCATATTGTTCACCGCCGGAAAGACACGGCAGCGGTGGTTTCTGACCCGTTAGACGATTTGGGTCATTCTTTTTGCTATGTACGACCCGACCCGACTCATGTGGCATCATCTAAAGTTTATTGTTCAGAGGAAACGACAACGTTCCGGTCAATTTCCGGCGCATCAGTTTCTGCAAACACATCAACACCACTTTCAACATCTTTAATCGATCTTTATTCATATAATTCAATCGATAAAGCTTCTGCTTTTGAAAGTACAACATCATTTGCTTCAATCCCACTTCAACCTCTGCCCCGAAATTCAATAAATTCGGGTCCTTTATTACAATCGGGTCAAGTTCCTTATTCGGGTCCTATTGAAAGAGGGTTTCTTTCTGGCCCGATTGAACGTGGGTTTCAATCGGGTCCACTTTTTTCGGGTCCAATCGAAAAGGGCAATCAAGATCAGTTCCAAAGAAGTTATTCTCATGTGGGTTTTGGGTATAAACGTAGATCAAGAAGGAGATCGTTGATTCGGGTCATACAAAGAGCGATTTCAAGAACTTTTGTGACCCGTGGACAAAACTCTGTTGTTGCCCCAATTAAAAATATGGTTTCTTTAAAAGATCCAGATTGGGCTGTTGAGTCAGCTGAGAAAAACAATGAATTGACAATTAGTAGTGTTAATTTGAGTAGTGAGAATAGTTTTCTTGATGATGATGAGTGTTTGACTCAAAGTCAAAATCTTCAATGGGCTCAAGGGAAAGCTGGCGAAGATCGAGTACACGTCGTTGTTTCGGAGGAACATGGATGGGTTTTTGTTGGAATTTATGATGGGTTTAATGGTCCTGATGCACCTGATTATTTGTTATCAAATTTATATCCAAATGTTCATAAAGAGTTAAAAGGTTTGTTATGGGATGATCAAGAACCTGATGCAACAAATTCAAGTTCTTTGGTGAAACGGTTGGATGTTATTGAATCGAGTATTGATGATCAACCTCAACGAAATGAGAATCGAAGGTGTATCGATCAGCAGGAGAGATATCCTAGTGGAATTGAGGATTTTGAGATAAATTCAAACAAAAAAACAAGCAAGAATTCGAGAGGTAGGAGTCGAGGCGCATCAAAGAAATGGGAGGATAATCATAGGAGATGGAAGTGTGAATTCGATCGAGAGAGATTGGAATTGGATAGGAGATTAAAGGAACAGTTGAATCCAAATGGGTCGAATTCGATTAATCATTCAGATGTTTTAAAAGCTTTATCCCAAGGGTTAAAGAAAACAGAAGAAGCTTATTTTGGTGTCGCGGATCAGATGCTTAATGAGAATCCAGAACTTGCTTTAATGGGTTCATGTGTTCTTGTTATGTTGATGAAAGAAGAAGATGTTTATATCATGAATGTTGGAGATAGTAGAGCAGTCTTAGCCCAAAAGCCCGAGCCGAATCTCTGGAGACAAGATCTAGAGAGAATTAAAGAGGAAACATTATATGATCTTGAGGGTTTTGATGCTGATGTTGCTAGTACAAATCCAACATTAACTGCTAGTCAGCTTACAATGGATCATAGTACTTCTATTGAAGAGGTATAAATCAGAACCCAAGGGTCTTAATTCACTGTTCTTATAACCTTAAATTCATTGTTTTTATTAGTTTGACCTTTTGCAGGAAGTAAACCGAATAAAGGGTGAACACCCTGATGATTCTTGTGCGGTGATGAATGATCGTGTTAAAGGCTCACTCAAGGTCACTCGAGCTTTCGGTGCCGGCTTTCTCAAACAGGTAAGTGACCATTCTCTAGTAGATGATCAAGTTGATATGACTTTAGTATAAATTAATGCAGTTTCGATTCCTTATGGGTGCCAAATAAAGTCATATTCTCATAACTTGTGGCAAAACATTTTTTGTTTTGGATCAAGAAACCAAAATTGGGAACATGAGGGGTTTGAATATTCCATCAAGATTAATTGTTGCATAATTTTTTTGTATTTCTGAATGTTGGTTGTCAATATCATAGTGACCTTGAAAAGTACTCCTTATCAATAAAGAAGGAGAATAAAGATGGCTCGAATTTTCTTTGACTTTTGTTCTTTGATAGCAACTGATTATAATTTGTTTCTTGATTTTCTGCAGCCTAAATGGAATGATGCATTGTTAGAGATGTTTAGGATCGATTATGTGGGAAATTCTCCATACATAAACTGTCTTCCGAGTCTTTACCATCACAAATTAGGACCGAGAGATAGGTTCTTGATATTATCTTCAGACGGGCTTTATCAGTACTTCACAAATGAGGAGGCTGTTTCTGAAGTCGAGCTCTTTATTCAATGGTCACCAGAAGGCGATCCTGCTCAGCATCTAATAGAAGAAGTTCTGTTTCGTGCAGCCAAGAAAGCTGGTAATTAACAATAACAATCTTGACTTGTAGGAGAGTTATACAAGAGGTGGTACTTTAGACCGATTTACTAATGAATGGGTCGATTTGGGCCATGCTTTATATTTAACGGGTCAACCGAATTCGGAAAAAAATAGAAGCTTAAAGTGTTTTTTTATACATAAAGCTACAGTACATCATTTTATTCGACAACCTACGATTAAATCAGATAAGTTCTAAGCTTTATAAACATAGGTATATGTACAAGTTTTATAATTATTGACAAAAAGTGTTTTGGGTCAACTGGTCAACAGGGTCTGACCTATTCAACTTGTACCAAATACTACCTTTTGACTGGTAATCCAACCTAAGTGACCCGCCCATTTGCCTTATATTGTTATCAGAAGTTTCTACAAAATGATTCTAATATTAAATAAATTTGTACGTATAGGCATAGATTTTCATGAGTTGCTTGAAATACCACAAGGGGATCGAAGGCGTTACCATGATGATGTTTCGATTATTGTCATTTCACTTGAGGGAAGGATATGGAGGTCGTGTGTCTGAATACTCAAGGCCACCAAAAACCCGACGATATGTGACAAGAAAAAACAAATGGGTTGCCCATTTTTTGATTTTTTTTCCGTTCTTCTTCTTTTATCTTGGTCACCTTATGTAACATGGCAATGAAGCTCAAGAACTCACAAGAGGCTCTGTTGTGGGATGTAACTTAGGTGATTAGGTTTTGTAAAGGTGTGAAAGAAAAACTTTACTCGATGTTAATCAAGTATAATTTTGTCATATAAAAAAGCCATGAATTTTGTAATAAATGGTGAAAGGTTTTAGTTCATTGTAATAGTGTTGCTTATTTGGTTTCTGTGTTATGTACATATTATCTATAAACTTATGAACAACTTGTATTTGATACTGTTAATCATCATTTATATAAGTTAGATTAGAAGTTTAGATAAATGTTACACAAAACAATAAATCCAACTTAAGATTGGATTACTTGCTTCAGGGTGCATGCTACAATTAAGTCAAAAGATTTACATGAAAGCAAACAAGTCTTAAAAGGTTAAATACTAAGACTTCTCCCTACGGTCCTTCGCTTGGAGCGTCGGTTGGGACCGACAGAACCGACTCGGTTTCCCGGTGTGGGGCCCGCGTCAGTTTTTTTTTCTCTGTTTGTGTGTAACGGTAAAATTTTATTTTATTTTTTCCAAACTCATTTTACACTATATATACACCTTCATACTCAATTTTCTAAACTAAACACTTTCCAAACTCATTTCATACACAACTTTCATACGCAAATATATACACATTTTATACACTTTCATACACTATCTAAAATACACTTGAAAATTATAATGTCGTCATCCGATTCCGATAAAGAAGATTTGAATGCCGTCATGGTCATCCGCGATCCAATTGCTAGGCTAAATAATCTCGACGCAGAAGATTCGGATTAGGATTCGGATGAGGATACCGAATTTACATTTCGTATTCCACGAACAAGACGTTATTTACCTAGAGATCGGTTGGGTGCGGAACAACGTTTATATCAAGACTACTTTGCCGAGCACCCGACATTCCCACTAGATTATTTTCGGCGTCGTTTTCGGATGAGTCGCCCATTATTTATCCGTATATGTGAAGGTATATTATCGTACTCTCGCCTTCCATTACCCTCTTACTTTGTTTTTTTCATCAAGGTCGGGACGCAACCGGTAAAGCTGGTTTTAATGTTTTCCAAAAAGTCACGTCTTCCTTACGCCAATTGGCATACGATTGTGCCGCCGACGCATTTGATGAATATCTACATATGGGTCAACAAACAGTGTACGATTGTTTGGACAACTTTTGTAAATGTATTTTTCATCTATATTCAAATGAGTATTTAAGAAGACCAACTATCCAAGATGTGCAACGTTTACATCAACGTCATGCGGAGTTACATGGTTTTCCGGGTATGCTGGGAAGTATCGATTGCATGCACTTGGCTTGGAGAAATTGCCCAGTGGCATGGCAAGGTCAATACACTCGAGGTGATCACGGCTATCCAACAATCATGCTTGAAGCCGTTGCCTCCTACGATCTGTAGATTTGGCACGCTTTCTTTGAACCTGCGGGATCGAGCAACGACCTCAACGTTCTCAATGAATCTGATTTATTCCGAGACTTACTGCAAGATAGAGCTCCTGAAGTTGTGTTCACTATTGCCGGTCAACAATTCAACAAAGGGTATTATCTCGGCGATGGAATATATCCAGAATGGGCGACGATTGTGAAGTCGTTTAAGCATCCGTTGACAGAAAGCGAGATTCGGTTCAAGAGATACCAAGAATCTGCAAGGAAAGATGTAGAACGGGCATTCGGAGTACTTCAAGGTCGTTGGCAAATCATCAAAAACCCTGCTAGACCATATAGCGTCAACAAAATACGTCGAATCATGTATTGTTGTGTAATTTTACACAACATGATAACCGAAGACAATTGACGAAATATGTGTGCACTTAAGGAAGACTATACGACAAACCCGGATAATGTGCCTAAACGATCGTGGGAAGAAATGGTTGAAACGCAAATACATATGGATAAGGAATTACGTGACCGTGCCGTGCATAATCGACTTCGCGAAGCTCTCATCTAACACATTGTGACCCTCCCACCACATTTCCGATCGCGTTAGCTAGTTATATATATATTTTTATAAATGTATTTTTTTTCAATAAATGTATTTTTTTAGGATTTGTAATGTTTTATTTTTATTTAATGTAATGTTTTTAATTTTAATGAATATGTTTTATTTATGTTTATGTTTTAAATAAATAAAGAAATTAGTGTGTGGGGCCCAAGAAAAAGAGAAGTGATGTTAAGTGATGTTCACTGTAGGCACTGAAGCGTCAGTTTGTGCCAGTTTGTGTCAGTTTTGAAAAAAGCTGACGTGGCGCTGGTGTGGCACAAACCGATGCGTCAGTTTGTGTCACCAGTTGGGAGGAGCCTTATAAGCACATGTTTTAGGTGTGAGGTTTATAACATATATATATATATATATATATATATATATATATATATATATATATATATATATATATGGGAAGGATCAAGAGGGAAGTTTTAAATTTGAGAGAAGGAGAGAAGCAAACCTCAACCACACATTTCTTTATATCTTCTTCTACTCATATACAATACCCATTTCATCAATTTTTATTTAAAATTCAAAATTAAAACATGTAAATCAATCAAAACATTATAAATTTCAAATTCATCAAAGATATTTATACATATCTTCAATTCGTTATAATTCATATTCATCAAATATTAAGAATTTTGGGTATAACTTTTGGGTTTTTGTGAAAATTATGATTCACCAATGAATACAATAAAATTAAACGAATTTCAACATACAAAACTTATAAACAAATAATTAATTTAATTATAGTCGTCATTAACCATCGAATTTGATAAAAAAAAAATTTAGAACATTAACATTCATTTGGAATGAATGTTGATCAAAATTACAATTAATATTCATAAACAATAATTTATGATGAATATGAACTTATATATGTTTTTATACATTGTTGAACGAGATAACTTAACATTATTCGGTGTATAATAATGTATATGAGTTAACATTCATCGTAAAAGAATGTTTAAAAATATTTAGTTGTAATTTTGATTAACATTCTTTCCAAATGAATATTAATATTCTGAATTTTTTTTGAGTTATTTACAATTTTGCCACCGCGTTGAGTTTTGAGTTGACCAGAATGTATGGCTAGGAATAATGTATATTAATCTCTCCATCCCAATTATATTGTCCCTCAACAAAAAATGATAAATTAAAATAGAGTGAGTAATGTCATTTTTGCTCTTATATTCAAGACAAGTTTAATTAGATATATTTGTAAAATGATTTACTAAAAGTAATAAATGAGGGTATAATTGTGAGTTTAATGAGTTTTTATAGTTATTTTTTACAGGTGGATAATTTTTTTAGAACAGACTAAAATAGTAAGGTGGAAAATAAAATGGAGATGAATGGAGTAACTTAAGTAAAATTTACTCGTCTAGTCATGTTTGTTAATCAAAAAGATATTAACTTTGTTTCATCTTTGTATGACTTGTACTTAGAAGATTAATTATATTATTATTATTATTATTATTATTATTATTATTATTATTATTATTATTATTATTATTTTTCTCGTATTTGCAATGAAAAACTATGATAACAAGGATTATACCATCTAAACTGAATTACCAAAAAGATATATGTCTCGATTTAAACTAAGAAATGTTCTATGTTGGAACATTTGTTACGATAGCAACGCAATAAATGAATATTTTTACTATTAATTTTAAGATTAACTACTCTCTTCGTCCCAAAATAAATGTCCACCTTAAGATTTATATTCGTTTCAAAATAGTTGTTCACTTGTAAAAAATAACTACTAAAAATTATTAAACTTCCAATTTTATCCTAATTTATTATTCTCAATTATTTATTTTTAAATAAATTCAGTCAAACTTTTCTTAAATATAAGAGCAAAACTGACTTTTAGTCCATATATTTTAATTCTCACAAAAATTGTTTGAGACAATTTTTGTGGGACGAAGGAAGTACTTTTTATTATGAAAAACTTATATCCAAATTATTATAATTTTATGCTCTTTATATGAGAATTTTTTTTAAGAAAATATGTGATACACAACTAATTTTTGTGATACACTAAATAAAATTTTTAGGGTGTATCATATATATATATAAATATATATCGAAAAATAATGTGTTAAAACTTATTTTAACTAACTTTAATCAATTTGTTCACATGTGAACTGTTCATTTGTAAACATATGTGTTTTTATACGCAATTTTACATTTTTGACAATTTTTTGTTTCACATTTGAACAAATATTAATGTTCACATGTGTATTATACATATATATGTATATGTATAATACATATATATGTATATATATACATATAGATATGTACATACATATATATGTATATATGTATATATATGTACATATATATGTGTATATATATACATGTATATGAATAATATATGTATATATAGGGAAATCTTTGAGGGAAGTGGAAGTGTAATAAGTTGAATTAAAAACTAGATTTATAGTGAGTTTATTGAATTATAAAAGTAACATTTTATCGAAAAAGTTATATTACTCGAAATATACAAATAAAAAAAATGCATATTTCTATGCACAACAAATCAAAGTTTATGTGTCACTTTTTTAGACTGAATTTGATTAATTTATAGAACCGTGACGCCATTTTGAATTTGAATATCATAAACTTCCAAAAAACTGACCAAATCCAACAATTTTCCCATTTCCCTTTCACTGTTTCTCAAGATTTCAAGCTTTTTTCTCCCATGAAAAGATGTCAATTTTAGGCAAAATCAACAACAACGAAAACGTTGGTTCATCATCTTTCCATGAATTCAAAAAACAAGCTTCTTTCTTCCTTAAAGAAAAAATCAAGACTGCTAGATTAGCTTTGACTGATGTCACCCCTGCACAAATGTAATCACTTCGTCTTCACTGTTTTTCAATTATTTATTTGTTTTATTTAATTATTTTTGGTTATACTAAATTCTTGACTTCTTCATGTGTCTTTGAAGATTGGTTGAAGAGTCAACAAATGGGAATCCATGGGCACCAGATGCAAGAACCTTGAAGATGATATCAAAAGCTGCTTTTGAAATTGATGATTACTGGAGAATTGTTAATGTTCTTCATAACAGGTTTATTTTTTATTTTATTTTTTCTATTGGTTTCATACTTTAGTTTTGTGTTCTTGAGTGTTGACTTTTTAAGTCAAACTTACAGATTGTTGAGATTTGATGCAAACAACTGGAGGATATCATATAAAGCTGTGTTGGTATTAGAACACTTGTTGACACATGGCCCAGAAAGTGTTGCACAAGAATTCCAGACACACAAAGATATTCTTCAAGAGATGACTTGTTTTCAATATATTGATGAAAAAGGGTACCTTTTTTCCTTTTTTTCTATGTTATGGAATAAAAATCATATAAAGCCTCTTCCTGATCCGGGTCCTATTATTTAGCTATAAAGATTTTATCTTATTAACCTTTAGCAACTTTTATGGTGTTGTATGGTGAATTAAAAATTCAATCTTTATGGTTAGTTTAGCTTATTCATGATATGGGTCCTGTGATTTTATTATAAAGATTTGATTTTTATTAACTTTTTGCAATTTTGATTCTGGTGTATGGTGTAGATTCAATTGGGGCCTTAATGTAAGAATGAAATCAGAAAGAATCTTGAAATTTCTAAATGAGGTGAATGTTCTGAAAGAAGAGAGAACAAGAGCAAGAAAATTAAGCAGAGGAATTGAAGGATTTGGGAGCTTTAACCATAGAGTTTCATCAGAAAATTGTGTTCTAAAACAATCTTGTGATGACAAATACAAAAGGTCTAATTCCCAATTCACAGAGCATCAAAATCTCGAAGAAAATCAAATCTTACCCATGATCCAAGATGGGAAAGTAGAATTGAGAAACCCCATTAAGAAAAAGAACGATCCTTTGGATTCTAGTATTGGATCCAGTGACAATATGACAATAGAAAAGTTAGAAAGTCAGGGTAGTTTAAAAGAAAATATGGCTCCAAAAGACGAACTTGTTCTCGTTAATAAGGAAATGGAGGATGGGAATCCAATAGGGGAATCTAATGCTTTGTTGGGTGATCGGAAAAACAAATCATGGATTATGGAAGACGTTGAAGAAGACGATCATCCATTCAATAATGAAGAGAATGAAGCTAAAATATCTCTGATATGATCAAAGGGAGCAACACAAAATTGTTTGCTGATTTGATTACTTGTTGTAGCATTTCTCTTTGCTATAAGAATATGTTATGTTTACGGGAGATATCATTTTTATGTACTCAAAGCTTTAAAGAGTGATACTCTTATGTTGTGTGATCAAATCAAATACAAAAAGGAATTGGATCTATGGTTAAATTTCTTGATTTGGTAAAATATCATATTTATGCACTCAAAGCATTTAAAAGTTTAGTCTTATCTCTGCTAAAACCAAATAAAAGTAGATTTGGATCTAAGATCTATTAGTATAATCTTATGCTGTGTGATAAAATCATCAAAAAACAATAGGATTGGATCTTTGGTTAGATCTTTTGCATATTAGTCCTGCCATTTTCAGTTCTGTCGCAGTAATAAAGAACACAAAAAGGATAAAATTTTATTAGTATTAGTCCCGGCGGGGCTCGAACGCATTTTCAGTTCTGTCGCAGTAATAAAGAACACAAAAAGGATAAAATTTTATTAGTATTAGTCCCGGCGGGGCTCGAACCCGCGACCTTCGGCTCATAAGACCAACGCTCTAACCAACTGAGCTACGGGACTTATTGTGTTCCAAATTTTAGATTTACAAGTTTTAATACATTTGATAAAATATCTTACACGAGATACAAACTGCAAGTACACCGTCAATAACTAAACGGATAATCTAACTATGACCGAAAGTTTGTTCTCTGTATCCGACTTCATTTTGATATTTTGTGTGTCTCAAACTTTTAAGTTGTTGCTATTGTATGCATTAGACTAGTTATTACTTGTAACCGCTGGTGTGGTAGCCGTTTTGATGACGTGGCGGTTCAATATCAGGTGATGTGGTGCCTTGTATGGTTGCTATGTCATAAAAAATCGACTACCGGAAAAATAAGTCATCGGATAAGTAGAATAGTGATAACCGGAAGTTTAATACGTACAATAGACCAAAACGAAATTGGATACAATAAATAGACTCTTTGTAATAGTTAGATACATTTTCAAATATTTATCCCATAACTATATTAAGTATATGGTGATTGACAATTCAAAACTTACTATGGAATTAAAAGTCAGATCGAATGGAGTTGGATACAGACAAAAAAAGCTCGAGTGTTAAAATTGCTTAGACTATATGGTTAAAAGTATATGTGCTCAAAGAATTTAAAGTATAATCTTATGATGTGTTCTTAAAAGGTTTTGATATATGGACACCACTTATATGGTTTATGGACACCATTAGAATTATCATTATGTCTTTTTAATTTTAATTATTATTATTTGAAAGTATTATTTAATTATTAGAGTTATATGTAAGATATTTATAAAAATTATAATTCTATTTACTATAAAATTTCTATGCACAGTTTAGCAATATCAGAATATTTTAATACAAAAGAATTTTAGAAAAGAAACATGTATAACTATTTTAAAAAAAATATTTTTAATGAAAAAAATAGTTAGATTAAAATAAGACCAAGATATCCACCAATTTAAAGATTAAAAATACTCCTAAACTCACGTTAGGCCACATTAGAGCATCATAGTCGTATCATTGTCCAATTCCTTTAACTCAAGAACCTTGGTTGTGAGAACGCATGACGTCATACATCCTCATATCTTGGATAAACTCGAAGAAAGTTCTGTTCTTAAGATCCTTCCTTTTACATCCTACGGAATGCCTAAATTGCACACGATGTATGCTTTGTAGGTCCTGATAATTGCTTCGGTCGCCTTCTTTCTTTCCAATTAGGGGTGTACATAAATGGTCTGGAGCCGTAAGAACTAATAAATCGAACCAGGACCAAATCGGGACCGAACCAGAACCAAACCAATCCGAACACAGTGGTCTTGTTCTCCTTTCTATCTGTTTAGTCTTAGTGGTTTGCGGTCCGGTTCGGTTCCATCTTCGGTTTTTGCTGGCTCTCTTTCTTGTCTCGTCCAAATTGCATGGACGTTTTTTGGGGCCTCCAGCCAATGTCCAAGATATGATGATGAGAACTAATGGACAGATTACTAAACAATAAGATAATAACTTTATTTTCCGTACTGTTTTGTTCTTTAGTTCAAAATTACGTAACCCTTTTGCAACTCAAAGTCTGTGAGTTCGTGATACGATCATAATAGTTGAGATGATTTCCTCTCTTGCCCAAGATAAAGTTGAGTGATAAGGGGCAGTATAGTCATTTTACCTTGATTAGTGTATATTAGTGATAAGTGTAAAAGATCACCCAATAATTGTGTAGATCCCATAAAATAATAAAATGATTCTAAGGATCCCATAAAATAGGAATAGATAATGTATATATCATTTCCTTATAGTTGTACGTATATTGTATTATTTAAAGTGATGAATACATCTCTCACCTTGTGTGGTGATGTTAACAAACTTTTCAGCCTAACTTTTGATCCTACTCCTAATCTTTTCTCATGGCAGGAGACACCACCGATACTTCCCTTCCCCTTAACACAATACTTCACATGTTGACCATCAAGTTATCTTCTTCTAATTATCTTTTATGGAGAAATCAAGTTCTCCCTCTGTTATCTTATCAAAAACTCGTTGGCTATATTGATGGAACAATTGAAGAGCCCTCTCCATCCATTGTCACTAATGGAACCTCTTCTCCAAATCCAGCGTTCTCTACTTGGCAAGAAGCGGATCAACGTGCTCTTATTATACTCCAATGTTCACTCACCGAAGAAGCAATGGCTGAAGCACTCGGCTTTAAAACCGCTCGTGCTGTTTGGTGTGACTCGAGGCCGCTTACAGCCATGACTCGATAGAACGTATGCAAACTCTCCGTGATACTTTACGACAACTTCAGAAGGGTGATTCTTCTCTGAATTCGGTCGAAAATTCAAATCTCTATGCGACCAACTTTCTGCCATTGGCAAACCAGTTGATGGTATGGACAAATCTCATTGGTTTCTTTGTGGACTCGGACCCTCGTTTGAATCTTTTTCCACCGCACAACGGGCTGTTAAACCTCGTCCCACATTCCGTGACATTCTTTCTCAAGCCGAAGGTCATGAATTATTTCTTAAATCAGTACATGGCTCAACCGTCCCAACAGCGACATTCACTGCTCAACACAATCACTCAACAAATAATTACTCTAATCGCGGTCGTGGACGCAATAATCATTCTACTAGAGGCGGATATTCAGGTGGATGCGGACGTGGACGTCGCCCTCCTCATTGTCAGCTTTGCCGAAAAGATGGTCATTATGCCTCTACATGTCCAGATCTGACTACATTTGCTCAACGTGGGCCTTCTCTTGATGCTAACTTGGCTCAAGCTTTCCATGTTCAATGTCATGTCAATGACAATTCTCCTGATTGGTATGTTGATTCCTGGGCTTCCGCTCACATGACGCCATCTGCTGCAAATCTTGATTCATCCACATCTTACTCGGGTAAAGAGCATGTCACTATTGGTAATGGTAATGTTTTACCTGTTTCTCATGTTGGTAAATCCTATATTTCTAAAGATATAGAATTATTAGACGTTCTTGTTGTCCCTCATTTAACGAAGAATCTACTTTCTGTTAGTAAATTGACATCAGATTATCCCGTTGGCATTTATTTTTATAACAATGCTTTTGTTATTCAGAATCCACTCACAGGGGCAATCGTAGCACGAGGCAGACTTTAGCGTGGACTTTATGTGCTAGAGCGAGGTCAAAAGGCTTTCATGGCGGCTATAAACACAAAAAGGTTTCGTGCTTCTTACGAGTTCTGGCACAATAGATTAGGACACGTTGCTTTCAATATTATATCATTACTAGATAAATTAGGACATTTATCTGTTACTTCTATTTTGCCAAAACCAAGTATATGTTCATCTTGTCAACTTTCTAAAAGCCAAAGAGTAACATTTGAGAATAATTTGAAACGTTCTTTACATGTTTTAGATTTGATACATTGTGATTTGTGGGGACCGGCACCTATTGTCTCTACCGATGGATATCTTTATTATGTGATTTTCGTTGATGACTTTTCTCAATTTACTTGGTTTTATTCATTAAAGGCGAAATCTGAATTTTTTAACGTGATTACAACCTTCTTTAACTTTGTGCAAACACAGTTTTCATGCAAAGTTAAAATGCTTTCAGAGTGATGGTGGCACTGAATTTTTGAATCATCGTGTCCGCAACTTACTTATGGAAAATGGTACTCATCATCGTATCTCTTGCCCTTACACGCCTCAACAAAATGGGCTTGCTGAACGCAAGCATCGACATATCACCGAAACGGGCCTTGCTATGTTATTTAATGCTCACGCCCCTGCTTCATTATGGTTGATGCTTATTGTTCAGCCACTTACATTATCAATCGTTTGCCATCTAAAGTGCTAGACTATAAAACTCCATTTGAGAAGTTGTTCGCCACCAAGCCAAATTATGACACTTTTCGAACTTTTGGGTGTCGTGTGTTTCCTTATTTACGAGACTACTCGGCACACAAGTTGGCTCCTCGAAGCATCTCATGTTTATTTATTGGATATAGCACTCAATATAAAGGGTATCGTTGCTTGGATCCCTCTACTTCGCGTATATATACTACGCGACATGCTCAATTTGATGAGTTTACATTCCCTTTTTCTGGAAAATTGCCAGTGGACCTTACAAAATTGTTATTTTCCAACTTTGAAGAAGTTGTTAGTTCAACCCGAATGGCAGCCCAATCAAAGCCTAGTAACAGGACTACTATTTCTGGACCCAATTCACATAATCATCATACAACTTCCGACCCTTACTCACTTTGTGATGAGTCTGTTCCAGTTCAATCTATTGTCGGGCAGTCTTCTTCGCATCACTCAGAATCATTTTCTGTAACTGGGCAGTCCACTTTGCCACCCTCTACAGCCCCATCTACGGTTCAGTCAAGTTCCACCGGTCAACACTCACCGACTTCCTCAGTACATCCCATGATCACTCATTCTCAAAATGGAATCTTCAAACCAAAGCATGTTGTTGATCTTGCTCAACTTATAAACAATGGACTTCACATTTCTCTTTTTGCTAATAAAGAACCTAAAGGCTTCAAATCGGCCGCCAAAGATCCTAAGTGGCTTATGGCCATGAATGAAGAAATGAAAGCACTACGCACTAATGCTACTTTGAATCTAGTTCCTCGACCAAAATCATCAAACGTTGTCGGTTCAAAATGGGTGTTCCGCACTAAATATAAGTCTGATGGATCGGTTGAACGACTTAAAGCACGTTTAGTGGCTCAAGGTTTCACTCAAATTCCAGGATTGGATTACTCTCACACGTTTAGTCCGGTTGTAAAAGTCTCTACGGTTCGCATTGTGTTATCCCTTGCCGTTATAAATAAATGGCCTCTTCATCAACTCGATGTCAAAAATGCCTTCTTGAACGGGCACCTCATTGAAATTGTCTTTATGGAACAACCACCGGGTTTCATTGATACTCGCTTTCCCCATCACGTTTGTCGTCTAAAAAAAGCGTTATATGGTCTCAAGCAAGCCCCGCGTGCTTGGTTTCAACGGCTTAGTAATTTTCTAACTCATCTTGGTTTCTCATGTAGTCGAGCAGATACATCTTTGTTTATCTGCAAACGAGATTCTTGAATTTTATACCTTCTAGTTTACGTTGATGATATTATTCTTACGGGGAATACTACAGACATTATTAGCAAATTCATATCTCGCTTAAATAATGAATTTTCCATCAAGGATCTTGGTCAACTCAACTACTTCTTGGGACTCGAAGTTACTTACACCGACACTGGGCTCTTTCTAAGTCAAGCAAAGTACGCTCAAGACATTCTTGCTCGGGCTGGCTTGCTAGAATCCAAACATGTGGGTACGCCTCTCACTACTACCGAGCAACTTTCAAGTCTTGGTTCGCCCTTTTCGGATCCTACTTTGTATAGGTCTCTCGTTGGAGCACTTCAATATCTCACAATCACTCGCCCTGATCTATCTTATGCCGTTAATCAAGTTAGTCAATTTCTCCACGTTCCCACTGACTATCACTTTCAGGCAGTTAAACGAATTCTTCGATATGTTAAAGGCACCATTTCATATGATCTCTCGTTCCAACATCCTCCTACCACTTCCCTTATAGGATACTCGGATGCAGATTGGGCCCGTTGTATTGAAACAAGACGCTCTACATATGGCTACTCTATTTTTCTAGGTGGTAATCTCGTTTCTTGGAGTGCCAAAAAGCAACCCACCGTGTCCCGCTAAAGTTGTGAAACTGAATATCGTGCCATGGCAAACACGGCTGCTGAAATTGTATGGATCACACATCTTCTTCGTGAACTTCATTCTTTGCCTCCTGACCGACCAACGATTCTTTGTGACAATTGAAGTGTGTTGGTGCATAAATGTGTGTCAGTCAGTTGGTCAACGTTTGTGCATGTCAAAGCTAATTAGTCTGAGTTTGTGAAGTATTAAGTTTGTATATTCGAGTCTGTAAACGAAAAGTGAATATAGAAAAAAATACAAGTGTGGAACTGCGACATTTGGGCTAGTGTCGCAAGAGTCAGCTACTGCGACACTTGGCTAGTGTCGCAGGTAGGTCAGGTGTGTCTATAAATAGGTGCATTATGTTTCATTTTGGGTGAGTCTTTTGCATATAGAGAGAGAAGGGGACGAGTTAGAGAGAGAGAGGCAGAGGGTGAAAGTGATTGTAAACGTTTATACTTTAATTGTTAATACAAAGAAAACGTTATAGAGAATTGTGTGATTCGTTAATACGTTAAATACTTAATCGTTTGGATTCCGCACCTACGATAGAGATACGATCTTATAGATCCTGAGATAAAGGACCAACAAAGTGGTATCAGAGCCTTTGATCAGTTATCATTGGTTTCGGATCGTGTTACGAACGTTTTTCGGTTTGTTTACAAAGGTTTTACGGGATTAATCCTTGTTTCCGGGTTTGATTGCTTGAAGATTGCGTTTTCTGGGGTTTTCTGGAGGTTTCAGTCGACCTGGGGTTTTTAAAATACGTTTGGGTTTCAAAAGATTTCGTTTTTAGGGTTTTTGGGGTTTCCAGCCGCGATCCAGCGACACTTGATTGAGTGTCACAATTAGGGTTTCAGCAACACTAACCAGCGACACTTACTAGCGACACTTACCAGCGACACTTACCAGCGACACTTACCTAGTGTCTCATAAAAAAAGTTCTCACTCTTTATATAGAAAATATTAACATGTTTACATTTCAAATGTATATTATAATATGAGTTAAATAAAGTACTATGCATACTAATAATAAAGATATAAAGTTTAGCTTCTTAAGTATACAATGTTTAGGTGGACAAACAATATCAATAATCGTCGTAAACTAATTTTTCGAAATGTGATTCTAAATATGTTAAGTAAATTTAAAGTGGACAAATATACTGGTAATCGAAATAAGACTTACTACTTCTTAATAAAAGCATGTCAGTTTGGTATGATCCCTAAGCAGACCTAAAACAGTCTTATTTCCAATTTATTTTGATTTTTATGTTTTTGTCTTTTATAAAGAAAATACAAAAAGATTTTACTTCTGTGTTATTTTCATCAATGTCACATATCTTGTTAAAGTCAAATGTTGAAGATGTCAAGGATGTCTATTATTCTCCAAAGACTTTGAAGATAAACTTTATTGGAGAAGCTGCTAATTAATGAGAAAGAGATGGTCACTGAGTTTGAAGATTTAATTGTATGTCAGTCACATGAAACTGAACATCAAGATTTTTGAAGACCAAACTCTCTCAATGGGGGAGTTTGTTGGTTCATACTAATTGAAGACTTATTTGACCAAGCTGCTGACATGGGGGAGTTTGTTGGTGCATAAATGTGTGCCAGTCAGTTGGTCAACGTTTGTGCTTGTCAAAGCTAATTAGTCTGAGTTTGTGAAGCTAATTAGTCTGAGTTTGGATGAGTCTTTTGCATATAGAGAGAGAAGGGGATGAGTTAGAGAGAGAGGCAGAGGGTGAAAGTGATTGTAAACGTTTATATTTCAATTGTTAATACAAAGAAAACGTTATAGAGAATTGTGTGATTCGTTAATACGTTCAATACTTAATCGTTTGGATTATGCACCTACGATAGAGATACGATCTGATAGATCCTGAGATAAAGGACCAACAAAGTGGTCCAACAAAGTGCTATCTTCTTAAGTCAGAATCCAGTCTCTCATAAAAGAGCAAAGCATATTGACATTGATTATCATTTCGTACGCGAGCTTGTTTCTTCTGGTCACTTGTACACTCGGTTTGTTTCAACTAAGCTCCAATTGGCAGATATCTTTACTAAAAGTCTTCCGCGCCCTCTGTTTGAACATTTCCGTGCCAAGCTTCGTGTTGGACCACCAGCTCTTTGCTTGAAGGGAGGTATTAGTGATAAGTGTAAAAGATCACCCAATAATTGTGTAGATCCCATAAAATAATAAAATGATTCTAAGGATCCCATAAAATAGGAATAGATAATGTAAATATCATTTCCTTATAGTTGTACGTATATTGTATTATTTAAAGTGATGAATACATCTCTCACCTTGTGTGGTGATGTTAACAAAACCTTTCAGTGTAAATAAGTGTGAGCCTTGTAATACACACGTGTCAGGTGGTCATTGATTCAGGTAACGTGTAATATGTTAGAGTAGTCAATTAAGCGTGACTATAATAGTGGAAGTTAGGTCTTGTATGCTTTGTGCAGAAAACTAACAATTCGAGTGTAATACAATTGGTTGGAGCTGTTCTCAAGCTAATTGTGAGTTACGTGAGTAGTATTGATCCAGTGATAAGGTCCTGCTTATCATTGAGATGCTTTCCTCTCTTGCGCGAGATATGTTATGGTTCTCTGCACTTATATCCACTTTGTTATAAATTTGAATTCGATATTTGAAGTTGGGAAGTTTGGTGGAAGCAATTAGAGTATCCGCACCAGTAAATACAACCCCTTTCAACCCCTTTTTCTATTTTACTTTTTGATCCTGTTTTTAGTATAACAAATTACTCGTAATAGACAAAAAATTTGGTCATGAATAGCTCTTGGAACTTGTGCAGGAAACAAAAAAAAAAGTTATTAGTACCACATTTTGGTTGTTTGGTATTTTGGATGCCGAATCCAACCTTCTCCCCAATGGAACCCTGCAGACCCCACACAATCCCATTCGCAACCCCTTTCCCAACCACATGCCATTATTATTGGATTGTGAAGATTAAACTAGTAAAAGAATTACTCGGTTGGATCAAGAAGTATCCGACGGATACAAGTCTTGGAAACGGGTAAAATGTGAAGAAAAAGGGGACAGAAAGTTGAGACTTGAAGTCTACTCGGTGGGTAAGTAATGTAACCAGCGGGTAGCCTATGGTACCCATAGGGTACTAGAGCGGTTCTAGCAGTTTTGCAATTTTCTTGTTGCCTAAGTTTGTGTAGCCTGTATATTGTAACCTCTACTCTTATATAACCCTAATCTACGAATTTAATAAGGATTTCTCTCTAGTTGGCCATGGATTAAAACAATCGAATAGATTGGATATAATCACATTATATTCGCGTGTTCGTTTATATTCTCGCATTATTGTTTATTGTTTTGATCTGTTTGATCCATTTATTGTCATTGGGTATAGTCTAATGATTGTACGTATTCTTGTTTGGGGTCCATAAATTTCTAACAATTATCACCTTCATCAACTGAAAGTTCATATGGATTATACCAAGTCGACACATAAATCCAGAGGAGGAAGCAACGTGTCACCAAGCCATATTTCCTTTCTCGTTTTGCCAAATTAACATGATTAAATCATATGGATGTTAGTCTGCTGGATAACTCTTCAAATTATACTTGCTTCTGAAAGAAAAAGATCCACAAAAGCTGCAAGGAGAATATGTTTATAGGGTGCTCCCAAGTCTGCTCGAAGTCTCGAACCCTAAGAGGTGTGAATAACCACCATAAATACGTACCAGGAAGTGTTCCCTTCTTGTTTTTGGAAGATTTGGTAATTCCAGAGTAGGGATATAACGTGCAGCAGAAAGCTAATATAGTTGGCCAATTGCTGTTTTTATAGATTGACAGTTGTAGGTCGTGGCTTAGTAGCTGTTTAGCTTGGGTTTTGTTGGTCTTTTTAAAACGTTGTTTCCGTAGGTTGTATCCTATATGCATTTGGTGATCCCTAAGGTGTTTGTAAATGTCCATCTGATGAAAATGTCTTGTTCCTTACTCTGCATTCAAATAAAATAAAATGTCACTTGAATCATTGTGTATAATTACAATGCTAACACTATCATATGACATGATCCAACTACTTTAAAAAGTCATAGAACGTTTAGTATGTATATGACCTGGGATGGGATGACATAGCTAGAAGAATCATTTTGACCCGTGAGATCAACTTGCTATATTTTTGACCCATTTCGTCAATGTCATCAATTAAAAGAGTTTCAACAGGTTCTTTTGTTGCTTGATAGTCCAAAAATCACATCCTGTACCAAAAAAGGAGATGCTTGTATTCAATTTTAAGAACAAAAAACTTGAAGACAATTCATTGAAACAATAACAAGCAATCTGCATACTAAGACGTCAGCTACTAGTAAATTACTATGAGGCATTCAACTCCAAAACAAAACAACAAAATCTCTACATTTCACTCAAATTTTCTAAACTCATTTGTCGCCGACATAGCTGAACAAGTTGTTAAATGCAATCAGCGCACCATAACACAAACTTGAAATAATAAGGAACTTCACTTGATCTGAGAAATTTCCATCAACAAATATTCTGGGAAGCGAGAACTTTCAACCAACAAAATAAGAAAACAGCAGATAGATTACAAAGTGATTAGAAGAAAAGAGTGGTAGCAGGTAATGGGATTTAGCCAATAGAAACATAGTATAAATAAATAGCAAAAAAAAAAACTGAATTACACTGTCAATTTCTCAAATAATAAAGTGATTTCAGCTTACAATATCAATTTCTCAAAAGCTATTCTCACTAGAGAGATGTATCAATGGAGATCTTGATTAGTGAATCAAAATCCTCAATTAAAATCGTGAAGAGAATATACATGAATCAGGGTACTAGAAACTGAACAGCCAGCAATAGAAAACTGGACGAGTAGCCAACAAAACTAGCATACTAACACAACAGCAACACAATAACTTTCCCATATTACATAATGTGTTTATATAATTTGAGAGACAAACCACTCATGAAATCTTGAATACAAAAAATATGTAATAGAAATCAAAAGGATCTATTAAGCAACATCAGATGATCTTACTATACTTTCCTGCAAGAAATCATGCTACGTCATTACGGAGTAGAAGACTTCACTGGGCAACTTTGCATATATCTTCATATTCGATCGCCTGAATAACTCTCCCATCATATATACCCTTCTCAATCTGCACCTTTGCACAAAACTTGTCAGTGTCAACAGACAACAATCTTGCATTTGACCCACGATACGCACCATTCACAATCCTCACAACACCTCCAATTTGAGGAATAACTGTTTCAAGCTCTTCTTGATCCACCCTCAACTTATGCTTAGTCTCAAGCATCTCAATTTCACCTACATACTTATCAATCACCTTACGAACAACACCCTTTTGCTTATAATAACCTTTATCCGCCAAAACTTTACTCATCACCTTCACAACAATCCCTTCACATAACCAATAATCTTTCCGATTACTCCTCTCTTTAGCCTTCTCTTCCTCTTTAATCAACTCATCCAAAGCCGACCCACCACCTGCCTTCCTCTTCTTATCTTTCGCCACCTTCTCAATACTATCCACATCATCAAAAACGAATCTTGAACTACCCTCACCTTTCTCTTTAACCACATTCTTTGTTAAAGAACCGATACTAAGCTTAATTTTCTTCTCACCACCCTCTTCCGACCTCAACAACAACTTCGCCTCTTCATTCTCCAAACTTTTATCAACCAAATTCGCCCCCAACTGCTCGGCCCGTTCAATTTGCTTCCTAATCTCCCTCTCTTGCTTCTCTTCATCAACAATATCTGCTTTCGCCCTTTTATTCTTCATTTTTTCTTTAAAGAGTGTCTCTGAATCCCTATCAATATATGTAATAAACCACCCTTTCGGTGTCTCCTCAACCTTACATTTCCCCGTTTTCCCCAAATACTTAACAAACTCAGTCAACGTAGCCCATTGAGTCGAATTCATATGAACATGATGTCTATCATTAATATACTCATTATACACAACCGTAGCCGCAACTCGACTAAACCTATGGCTACGTTTCATATGCTCTAGAAACAAACTTTCAAACTCTTCCGAATAACCTTCAACGACACGATGAGGGTTTTGACCAAAAACTTCCATTTGACGTTGGTGGCTTTCACTCATACAATGACATTTAAATCCGTTTTCATCACGGCATTGTTTCTGACACATTTGACAATACCATCGAAGTTTCTGTAAACCTTTCGCTTTGATTCGATTTGCGATTGCTTTCGGTGTTAAGAAATCGTTTTTACCCATCGATGATTTAAGACCGAATTTAGGGTTTTATTAAGTAAGGTTGATTTTAAGGATTGCGAATTAAGCAAAGTAACTGCGAAAGATGGAGAATTAGAGCTTACTACACGATGCGAGAGTGTGTGGATTGCAGCGCCGTGAAAGAAATTAAGATCCGATCGGCTGATTGCGGTGGCGATTGGCAGTGTAGATGGAAAACGAGGGCTTGCAATTTTGGGGAAGAAATTTAAGCGGTGAGATATACTGATATCTATATTTTATAATTGGGCTACAAAATGGTTTGGGTTGTAACATATAGTCTATCCGGCCCATTTTCAATTTCCACAAAGCCCAAATAGCATATACATAGACTTATCTAGTACAGTACTTCCTTTTTATTTATTTATTATAATTTATAAATTATAAATAATAAATAATAGTATCATTGATCCTTGTTAAATTTTCTTACTAGATAACTTTGTTCTATTATACTTGGCCAAACTGAAATATCATGTTTAGTAAAGATAAAGAGTTTTTTAAATGTAGTCAGTATGATTACCACTTACTAAAGTGTTGTACATGACATTTAACTACCCCATGTTATTTTTTGAAGGCGCTTATATTTATGTAAAATATTTTTCTGCAAGTTAACCGCTATAATGGCTACACTTAGAAAATTCATAAATTTAAACGTTGACGTTATCAAAATTTTCGATTTATTTGAGTGTAGGCATGACCGTGAAATTTTCAACATCATTAACTGAGTATCAAAGGCCGTCTTTTAGTTTCAAAAAGTTTGTAAAGCACAATTGAGGTGCTAAAATTAAGCACACACCAATTCTATTCAATCATATTTCTAATATTTTCCACACTTGTTTCATGTTTTCTAATTATACCACTAACTTGTTGCCTATGAGAATACCTTAGCTTACAAAGGGTGTGCTTGTGATTGCGTATTGGAGAGGTTATCGTATTATTGTGTCTGCAAAACTTAAATAATCAAAAAATAGTGTTTGACAAAAAAATCATTATCTGCATTTTGTTGTGAGAAAAACAGTATTGAAAACGCAATCTCAAACACACCGGTAGTTGTTCATCAATTGTATCTTAAGATAATTGATTATTGATATGAAAAAGGTTGATTATTTTTAATTTGTTATGTTTTTATATAAAACTGATGATACTTGGCTTTTATTTGGATATTAGGGTTTAGTTTATATGACAATTAGGCACATAGTTATGAACTTTAAGCTTTTGTTAGTGGTGGTATGGGTTTTCGACTACGACATTATTAAGGTTGACGATGATGATAGAAATTATTGTTTTCTTATTATTCTTAAAGTTCGTAAGATTGGGAATAATAATAATAATAATAATATGAATCAATAGACAATTGATAGGTTGAAGGCTCGAAGCTACCCGATATTCTAAAAATTTCATTTCCAGAATACATAAACCAACTTCGTTATACCGTTCCAAATTAACAAAACGACCATATATTTTTTCCTAAAAACAGAACGGAGGGACCAAATATGATATTTTGAACGAATCACATCAACCAAATGTGTACAGTGTACTTATTTTAAGCAAAACATTGTGTGAGTGTGACATATTCTAGATTTATCTCAAAGGTTTTTAATAAAATCTTACATATTGGCGGATCTAAAAATTCGTATTAGAGTATACACAATATCATAAATTTTTTTTACACGATTTGATTCGATAATTTTCTGATTATTAGTTCCTATTTGTAGTTCGGGTTCTCGATAACATGATCACTAAGTTGACAAGATAAAAAGTAAAATGATTTAAGTAGCAAAAAAACATACCCATATATTAATAATTTTGAAGCTACAATTGTCCTCGTCGTTCTTGCATTCCTTGAAAGCAATTCACAATGTCATCATCACTAACTTTCGAGAAAACATCATTCTCTATAAAAGTAACTAAACTGTCATTCAACATTTCATCACCTATACTATTTCATAACTTATTCTTCACAAAAGTCATTGCCGAAAAACCTCTTTCAACACTAGCCGTTGCCACTGGAAGGATTAACACCAACTTGATCACTAACTAGACAAGACCAAAGTCTTTATGTTTGTTCGATTCAACAAGCTTCTTAGAGAGTTCTTCAATATTCTTCAATACCATGAATCTCTCATCTTTCATCATCTCGTGAATGTAGTTGTCAAGTTGTTGATCAAGAGCTAACAATTCCACACTCGAAAATTCATGAGGATGAAATTCAGCAAGTGTAAGTAATTTTCGTTTATCAAACGAACAAAAATCATTAACGGGGCTCAAGCTATCTGTACAAACAAGTAAGTTTGTACTTATCTCATTAAATCGGTTGTTGAGTTCTTGAAGCTATAAACCAATGATCATATAAAATACTTCAACTCGAAAATGATGATCATTTGTGATATTTAGTTGGCCTTGTCTTTTTCTTCCTCGGGGAACATACAAGCCTTGCATATTAGGAACTTCAATGCCATTTTTTGTACAAAAAGAAATGACAGTATTCAAAAGGGCTTGCCATTCATGATCTCTCTTTTCTTGTAGTTGTTCCTTAGTCGACTTTACATATGACATGGCATTGACAATATCTTGATCTTTTCTTTGTAAGGAAACATTTAGCTCATTTGCTAGTCCAAAAATTGTTTTCATCAGATAAGCCATGAAAACAAAGTCAAAAGACTTGAGTATCACCCGGTCTTGCTAGACCAAGCTCTTGATTCAAGCCTTTCCCACTTTCTATTTCTTCATCATCAAAGGCTTGTGCAACTTTTTGAGCTTGAACTTCTTTCAACATATCAGTTCTCTTACAAGATACTCCAACTACATTTAACAAATTCATATGATTCTCAAAAAGCCAACCACAATCTACACTTTTTTTAGAAACCGCCACAAGTGTTAGTTGAAGTTGATGGGCAAACAATGAATCTAATATGCTGATTGAGTTTCTTTCAAGATAAACGTTTTGAGACCATTAATACCACCCTTCATATTACTAGCCTCATCATAGCATTGACCACGAATCCTAGATGGACTTAATGAATACTTAGCAAGCAAAGAATGAATTGCATATCTTAAAGTTAACGCGCAAGTATCATTAACAAGTACAACACCAATAAAGCTCTCCACTACATATCCCCTTTTATCAACATACCGTAGGTACAAAGACATTTGCTCTTTGTGAGATACATCTGAAGATTCATCAACCAATATTGCAAAATAATCCTTACCAATGTCTTTGATAATGGCCTTCGTTGTTTGCTTTGCACAAGAGCTAATTAGATCTCTTTGGATTGAAGGAACAGTCAATTTGTGGTTTAAAGAAGCATTTTCTAACACAACTTTGTGAATATCTTCATTATGATTAGCTAACCATTCCAAAAGTTCAAGAAAATTCCCATTATTACTTGATTGTTGTTTCTCGTCATGGCCACGAGTTACTGACCCTTGATGTAACAAAAGCCTTAAGCAATGAAGGTAGCAGGTAAAAGGGTTTGATACTTCTTGTTGGCTTCTGAAGACTGATGGTCAAAAACCCTTTGAATCGAGGCTTTCGGTTTCATTAGAAACACAAACTTTTCCGTGGATAAATTATGTACACTATTTACCCCTCTAACATGCTTATCAAACGCATTTGGTCTATTCCTACTTTAATAAAAGCATCTCCAACCTTTCCACATGGACTATCTTTCTGACTAAATAAGTAATAGACAAAACAAAAAGACTGCATTTTTTGCAATACTATACTCAAGCCAATTATATTTTTCAAACCAACCAGAATTAAAACGACGATTCTTAGCTCCAAACTCGTTTTGAATACAGTTGGCATCAGGTTGACAAGGACCTCTTTGTATATATTCTCTTCTTACTCTATCTTGTACATTAGGATGATAAGCAACAATATTCTTTCTTAGTCCAGGATCATGTGGAATAGAACTCACATCAAATTCGTTTTCTTTCTGTTTGGATGGCAATTGAGTAGACTGATCGATTGGGGATGAGCAAGAACCATCATTAGTCTTTGATTTTTTTATTACAAACCAATCCAATTTTCCTTCGTTCTTGGTTTTCATTGGTACTTTGTCTTCAAACTACAATAGCAAAACATATTTAGATTGTAAATTTATCAACTTGAGATGCTTAAACAGTTAGATAGTCACATAAATATGTCAAACTAAGACATTTATAAATATTTTGCCTTTTAAAACTCCAATCAGTAAACGAAAAGTAGGAAACTAAACAAAATCATGAATTCTTAATAGCCACATAGATTAACAAAAAACAACTTTAAATGATATAAAAACTAATAGAAAATTGCATTGGTGAATGTATTTGTTCACATTCTTTAATCCAAAGTTAAGAGATAGAGTTATTATACAATTGATTCTTTACAATCATAAAAACAATTAGATGCTTACCCCAACTAACTATCTCCATTTTGTGAGTATAAATTGAAGTAAAATAGCACACATTGTTCTTTCACTGTCTCAACTTCTCTAAGACTCAACTTCACTGGAGTCCAAATCGACATACAGAAATCAAAAACAAGATCGTAATATAGGTCAATATTTGGTATCTGAATTTGAATTTGATTAGGGTTAATTTTTCCCATTTCAATTTGATACGTAATAGAATCTTATAGATTTTTAGTGGACCTTTTGTGGTTAGATTTTTATAGATTTTTGGTTTAGGCTTAATTTTGAGTTTGGCTAAAATACTTTACCTAATAGATTGGTCTTCTTTGCTAAGGGTATTCACACATAATTTAAGGGTGTGCATTCTCTTTTATAATATTGTATAATATGAAAAAGAAAAAAAATTAACACTAATATTTTGTGGGTTAGGGTGTGCACGTGCCTACCCTACTTAGGTCCGCCCATGGTACAGAACGGAAAATTAACTCTTTATTAACATTTAATAACAATCGCATTGCGGAAGCGTTGGATCATCAATCATATTGAAGATCGACCCTTTAAACCAAGAACGATAATTTTCTCAATAAAACATGTACACAATTAATTACACATAATTAATAATTAGAAGAAGAACTTACGTCGACACATAATTAATGATCGGTATGATCATGTACTTCACGCTTGTTGCCATAGTACAAGGCAACTACCACCTTTAAGCTCCTTAGTCGACAACCACGAAGACACGTTAGGTATCCACCAGTAAATTACTTTCGAATGGTCGGTAGAATCTAAGTGTAGGCTAAACTCTTCTAGTAATCATGCAAGTTTGCAATAGTATCACAAACCGAAAGCCCCTAAGGAGTGTTTGCCGATTTCGGAGAGAGAGAGAGGGACTCTTGGGAGAGATGGAGGAGAGTTTGGTCAACTAACTCTTGTGCCTAGGCTCCTCTATTTATAGTTGAAGCCCAACTTGTTTTTCAAGTCAAGAGTTACACATTAGTCTCCAAAGTTTAAATCTTTTTAACTTGCCCAACTTTAATTAATTGCACATAGAACCCTAAAGTTTAATCCATATTAAACTAGTCAATTATTTAGAAAGTTAATTATAAACAAGTCCTTAATATAAATGTTTATTAAATAATTAAACTAATTATTTATATTAATAACACTACTTTATATTAATACATTTAACTTTATTTACAATCATATAGTAAATACATAAATGTCTTGTTACTTTACTTGATCCAATCAAATAACATAAAATTTCTATGTAATATTCGTCTCACGATTCATTTCACATAAATGAACTACTCAACAATATCAAATATCATTAATTATTTTACTAACAATAAACTACTTGTTCAGTTTTGATCACCGGTCTGACCATGCGGTTTGATATGAAGTTAGTCGTGATATTTATACTAATATTAAAGCACATAATCTTTTCAGACTCCCACTTGTGCAAAATATTAAAAGCCAATAAACGTGACTAGCTTAAGGCGGTCCCTACCAAGACACTTAGGATAACTAGATCAATGAAGCATTTACTCCTAGTAAGCGTGGTGTCAAGCTCAAACAAAAGTTGAAGCGATGAGGGTATGGCTATTATCCTTTCGCAATTTCTTAGAATATCTAGGAGTATGAGGCATGGACTGTATCAACCTTCCAATACTCAATTTCTTTGCTCGATTACAGATAAGTATTTACAAAGAAAGTGTTAAACACTTGAGCATGACCATGCATTTCTTCAATACAAATCATCGAGGAGCCTAGAAATATCTCTCTTGTATTACACAAGAGTTGCAAAGTCCCATCTTGCGAGTTAAAACTGGAAATCACAGCATGTGTTCTTTGTCAGCCAATGAATAATCCAGATAAGTGATCATTTACGAACACCATTAGATCTCATTAGAAACCAATTAGGTTCACATGCGAAAATCGAGCCTGCTCAGGTCATAGGATAGTGCGCCACGATTGAGAATACCCATGACTATAGTCCATGAAGTATTCACTCAATATAAGTAGGTCAGTCAAACACTTAACCGAATTAAGTGCTAGTGATCATGTATCACAATTTAACAGTGACTTTACTCTATATCTATAAAGTAACGTACCATCTTTCACTATAACCGATTAGCCCTATTGTAGTTCCCACTAGAGGTGCACATATGGGCTTTAACCTGAGCCCAGGCGTAGAAAAAGCCCGAAAAAGCCCGGCCCGGAAAAAGCCCGGCCCTGGCCTAGCCTGAAAGTCAAAAGAGGCCTGAAATTAGACATGAAAGCCCGTTCCAGCCCGGGCCCGGGCCAGGCCGGGCTAAGCCCGAATCCCGAAAAAGCCCGAAGCCCGAAAAAGCCCGAAGCCCGAAAAAGCCTGAAAAAAAGCTCGAAGCCCGAAAAAGCTTAAAAGGCCGGGCTTTTTACCAACAAAAGCCCGGGCTTTTCTTAGCTAACTACAATATTTTTCTAAACAAATATGTACTATTACATGCACATTAATGATAATCGATTCAAGATCATGATATATGAACAATTGAAATATATATTTTCTGTGGGTTTGAACTAATTTTAGAATCTTTTAGTTTATTATTACATGATTGATTATAAAAGTAGTAAAGTACATTTGAAAGATTTATTATGTTTGTTCTAGATTAAAATTATTATATATAACTTTTGATACAATATAATTATTAAAAAGAAATATTGAAAAAAGCCCGGGCTAAGCCCGTTAGGCCCGTTCGGGCCGTAGTGGGCCTAGTTTTTCTGTCAAGACCGGGGCTTAGTCAGGTCCGGGCTTTTTTTAACCGAAAAAGCCCGGGCTTTTTAGGTTATGGACAAAGTTTGTGCATCTCTAGTTCCCACGATAATAAGCGGTTATGGACATTGTTTCTAATACAATTTAGAATAAGCTTGCCAAAAATGTGAACAACATGAAGACCTCGTCATATCTCAATGAGTCTTCCAACCTTAACACACTACGATTCACGGTTTCAGAATCGGGTCGCCGTATACGAATACTATTAAAACTACAACTAATCAATTCATATAGACCATAATTTCCAAAATATATTTCTCCATACATATTTTCTCAAATATCTAGCCTCTAATTTTAAAGTTTTAGGACTTAGTCTTTGTTCGTTGTAACCATAATTTGAATCTTTGTTAATGTTATCCAATGATCTTTAATAGATAATAAAGTAAAACATATTAGATCATGGTATCATTTAAACAAAGCATTCACTATGACCGACATGAATTCAACTAATTCATGAAGTTGACTTATAATGTATTTGATGTATTTGTTTCGATTTATAGGAAAAATTCAAAACACTTTAGAAAACTTTGATTCAAAATTACTTTTCTAAAATAACATCAAATATTATCAAGTCAACCCAACAACAATTTTTTAATTCTCGAATAATAATAACATTAACAGTTTAATATTCTTGTGGGAATTTAAAATACCTATCAATGCTCCCACTAAATCTAACAATACTTTTAAATCTAATTTCTACAATATTATCTAATAATTTCTTCTTACAAATTATTGATCTCATTTACATACAAAGTACTCATTAATTTAATTAAATGATTTAGTAATTAATTCAATATTTTTTTTTATGATGTATCACAAATATGCATTATCAATTCTATTTCACAAGAAATCAAATTAAACCATAACATGAATATTTACTTAGATGATTTAACTTTCAATTAATTGACATTTCAATTATTTGTACAAATAATTTTCTTAACTTATTCATGCAATCCTAAGTATATTTTCAAGATTCAATAATCCTTGAGTAGCATTTATTTAGCGTTAAGTTCTAATTTATCATATAAATCAAACTTACTACTTTGGCGAGTTTCGTATTTAATAATTCATAATTATTTGGATATCAACTAATACCAATAACATTTACTAGTTCTTTAGTTAATGCATTACATATGAACTCATATCTTGAAAAGATTAGTTCTACATGAGTTATGCAATTGGATTGTCATATGCGAATTTGGGATTTTTATCACAAGTTTTAAATAAAGAATATCTTAAAACTTTTACACACATTCAAATACATTATTTCTAAATACAAAATTTTAATATTAAAAATAATCAAAATATTTAAATATTCAAAACAAGCATACCATAACATGAAAATGATGTATGAAATAATATCCCAAAATTCAAAATAAACTAATGTGCTCATAGCACTTATTTTCGCATTAGCTCCTTGAAAAAAACGCCATTAGCACAACGTCACTCCAAGTGCTCCATTGTTACTTCTTCTTGAATCCTACAATCAAATTGTAAACAATCCAAATATAGGATATCAATACGAACCAGAATTGTCGGCACCATTCCTCTTATCTTTAAGATAATCGGGACAATTTTTCCTCCAATGTCCAAACTTGTTACAATGAAAGCCTTTTCGATTGTGTTGGGTCACAAGGTTCTCAAAACTTAGATACAGATTAAATAACAGTTATCTTAACTTGTTAGTTTATATCCAAGTTTTATATCAAACAAGTTTAAATTAATCTAGGCGGAAAACAAGATTAATTTTGACACAGAGTTTATTATGAATCAAAGTATTATTCACAATAAAGTGTTTGTCTCACACAGATGACAAAGTATTCAAACCCACACAGATGGTTTGAATACGATCCAAGTATTAGTATATTAAGATACAATTATCACTACAAACTTTAACAGTTAGTGTGGTAATGCTTTGAGCCTAAGCTTAAAGGTCTTGTATACTATTTTTCTTTGAGAGCTTGAATTACTTGGATACTTGGATACTTGGATACTTAGCAGTGCTTTTTGAACTGCTATTTATAGAGTTGGGTGCAACTCTATATTATCCAGCTTACATAATTGTCCAAGGGATAACAGATGCATCTTGGGCAACTTTGCACGCCACCCTTTTTGCTTTTCTTGGAAACAGAAAAAGCAAAAGGTAAAAGGTTTCTTTGCTGAGAAGAAAACCTTTGTTCGATGTTTGACCTTTCTCAAACATCTTATCAGTTGTATCTAGCCTAAGGAAAGAAGAATATCTTCTGTACATTTGTACTTTCATTCTTCAATCTGTGCTCTTCAGTCTATGCTCATCAGTCTGTGATCTTTAGTCTGTGAACTTCAGTCTGTGAAGCCTTCTGTAGTCAATCTTCATTCTTCAGATGATGAATTCATAAGTCTTCAGGAAGAGCATGGCTTTCAGTCTGTGAGATTCTTCAGTCTGTGCAGCACAGACTCAGAAACAATTCTTCAGTCTGTGTAGCACAGACTCAGAAACACAGACTCAGGAATTTCACTAAGTTTCCTGAATACAACTAAGTTAGATTTTGACTCCTCAGATTTATAATGTAGGTTTGATCATTGTTTTTCCCAACAATCTCCCCTTATCTGATGATGTCAAAATCTATTTACAAAAGATAATAGAGAAATAATAAATACTAAAGTAAAGCATAACTTATGAATTTAGACTTATATACATAAAGTCAAAGTCATAGTCAGTTTACAAGAATATTACAATTATAACATGAAATTGTAAATCAAAAATTTAACAATCTTCACTTCTTTCTCTGAGTCTTGATCTCTTTCATCTTTTCCACTTTCCTCATCAACAGTTCTTCCATTTCCTTATCAGTTTTGTCTTCAAATTCTTGATACTCTAGGATGATCTTCTTGCAGATATCTTCAAGTCCAATCATCATCCTGATTTGGGAAAGGTTGTTGAATAACCAGCTAATCAGTCTTCTTCTGAATGGTCTGACTTGAGAATGTTTGCATTCCTTCAGCAGGGCAATGCAGTGCAGCAGAGACTCTCCATATAACCTATTCTGATCCTGGAAGCATTCTATCCCATTGATATCTCTATAACACAGACCTTCAATGCTGTCAGTCTGTACATATGATCTATCAATGAAAATGATACCTTTGGGTAGAGGATGCTCCCTTCTCTGCTCATTCTCTGTGGATAACCCAGCTGACTTCTTCTTGATTACAAAGTTGTTTGCTATGCAAAACAACTTGTATTCTTCTTCTGAGATGAGCCCCAGACTGAGAACTAGCTCAATCAGGTAAGATAGCTCATCCAGAACTTCTTTCTTCAATTCCTTGTCAGCTGCACTCTTCAAAAGATTGGCAATGGATTGCCATTCCTTAAGCCCTAGAGTGTACAGTTCATCCACTCATACCATCTTCTTGCTCTTGGTCAAAGTCAGCTCCAGCTTCAATTTCTGTCCAATCTTGTTCAGGTGACATTCTTTAATCTTCTGCTTGAGCTTTGACTTTTGGAAAGTGGCTTGTAGCTTTGGTTTCAGGCTCTCTATCTTCTGTAACCTTGTTGACAGCTCTTCATCTTCCTTGATTTGTTGCTCAACTTGACTCCTTCTGGTTTGAGTCTGTGAACAACTTTCATCTTCTAATTCTTTGGAGAGCATGTCAACAAATCTTGCTTCCTTCAGCTTCTGCTCTTCTTCAGTTAGTGCATTTAAGTACTCAGTTAAAGACATACCTTGAGCAGTAGCTTCTTGTTGCAAGAGTTCATCCTGTAGATTTGTCAGTTCAGGATTTCTTGTGCTAGCAGCATGATCATCCACCATCTTCTTGATCTTGCTTAACCTTTCCTGCTTGGATAAGGCAATCTCCTTGCCCTTACCCTTATCCATAACTTCTTCCATGGTAGTGCTTGACCCAGGATAAGTGCTAATTAGGTGAGCACTTCTCCATTGCATTCTATCTTCAAGTTCACTTCTACCTGGAGACAGTATTCTGGTTGTTGTGGTTGATCTAGCAGGATTAGCTTCAGCTTGGATGGCTTCAGCACTGATGATTAGAGCATCAATGCTTGCTGCTTGTTGTTCAGAGTTCTGAGTCTGTGTCTAATGCTGTGTCTCAGTCTGTGCAGGTTCAGAGGGCACAGACTTAGACTCTCCAGTCTTGACTTTTGAGGCACCTTCATCTACACCTCCAAAAGTAGCATCATCTTCATCATCATCTGATCTTCTAAATACCTCAGACTCAGAACTGCAATCAGGATTAATGGCATCATCATCTTCACCATCAGTGTCCTGTTCTTCAGCCAGCTTCACAAACTGATCCCAGGTCTTGATCCCCTTCATCTTTGGTTGGGAATCAAAGATATCCCTTTCAGGAATCCTCCTAGCCATTCTTTTTGTCTTTCTTGCTCTTTTGATCTGCAGTGGTTGAACATCTTCATCTTCTTCCCTTGGTCTCTTCAACTCCATCTGACCTTGGGCTGGGATAGTTGCAATTGGGTCTATGTGTAAGACAATGGATGACTCCCCCTGAGTCTGTGCAACCATCTCAGCATGTTCACCTAACTGCAATCTCTCTTGCTCCCCCTCAGTCTGTGCACTCATATCTTCAGTCTGTGGCACAGACTGAGCTTCAGTCTGAGACTTCACCCTAGCACCTTCGGGTCCATCATCTCCATCATCTCCATCATCTCCCTCACTGCTATCTCCCCCTAAATCTAAGGATTTATTATTTAAATCTTTATCTTTTGAGGTTTTAGCTTCTGCAGACCCATACTTCATCTTCTCCCCCTTTTTGACATCATCTACTAAGTTTGAGAGGGTGGTCTGCATTTCATCTAACCTATTGGATACCTTCTCCTCCAGCATATCCACTTTATCCACCATAGTAGAGACTAGATGCTTCATCTTCTCTAGCTCTTTCTTATTATTATTGAACTCAGTCTGTACCCATTTAGACAACTTGTTGATGGCAGAAAGCACATCATTAAGTGTACTAGAAGGTACAGACTGAGGCTGGTTGGATGGGTTAGAATTGGGTGATGGTATCTGTTCCTCACTAGACTCATGTTGTAACTGAGCAAGATCACTGGAATCTTTTGGGGTTGCACTCTTTGCCTCACTCTGTGTCCTGTGCATGGAAAAGCGATCATAGGCATTGAGTGGTGTAGTTGTTCCCTCAGATCTAGTCCGGTGATAGGATAAGATATCACTGGGAAATGATTGTGTTGCACCTATTGCCTCAAACAGTCCCTGGTGTAATGGAACAGTATCACTGGCAACTGATGTAGAAGTGGGTATGCCTTCACTAACCATCTGGTGATAAGATGGTAGTTCATCAGGCAAAGAAGAGGAGATCTGTACCTCAGTCTGGGACATGACTGGGGCATTGGCGATCTGTGCAGAGGGGTGTAAGAAAGGACTCACTGGAATGTGAACTAGTACAGGACTAGTGGTTATTATGGGCTCATCCATTGTGAGTGGGGTAAAGAGGGGGGTGGTAGTGCTCAGGATTGGAGCATCTTCTTCAATGCATAATACAGGGGTCAGTGTAGTAGCAGTAATGTGGGTATCCAAGCTGACTAAACTAGGTGTAGGTTGGGTCAGTTGGGTAGCCATTGGCACCACAGACTCTAGCAGAGCTGTAGTGGAATGGACTACAGCACTAGAAGGTGTTCTATTGACATCCAATTCCATGGATGATGATTCCACTTGTGTTATACTTTTTGGGGTTGAGTCTAGTGATTCCTCCAGAGTGAGTGGTGACTCATCTGGGTTGGTTTGTTTGTGACTCTCTTTTGTGGGTGAGGATGGGCTAGGATAAGAAGGTTTATCTACATCCATGTCCTCAGATGAAGAAGAAGTACTACCTGCATCTTTTGTTGAAGATGGAACAGACTCAGGAATGTTTGAGTCTGACTCCAAGTTCACTGTCTGAGTTGAGTCTGTGTCCCTGGAGTCCGTGTGCTCTGCTTCAGCCACACGATCTTCAACAGCCTGGGTCTCAGTACCCTCACTATCACCTGAACTATCACCCTCCATAGATGCAGAAGCAACATATGTGTGATCAATCCATTGCTGCATAGCAGCAGTGATAGGTGCTCCAGAAAGTGGAACCGGATGGTTGAACACTTTATATGTGAGCACAGGTACAGGTATATCTGCAGTTTTGTTATTAAAAGACATATACACAGACCCAGTTAATCTGGATTGGATGCACAGGGAGAGTAACCTTATAAAAGGGACATTAAAAATTCTCTGTGACTCATTCACTAGTTTTAAAAATTCTTTAAAATACAACTCTGCAAAGTTGATGTTTAAACATGTGATGAATGAGCTCAACCGTTGAGTTTCAAACTCATTTAACTCCCTGTGCTACCAGATTTTCCTCCTAGACTTCTAATGATGCCAGAGATTAAAAATTTCCATCTGGGGGTGAATCCTGACATCAAGATGGTGCCTTTTTCTTTGGTATATCCAACCAAAGTAAGAGAAGCCCTTGCTGCTTCTTTGGTTGGAATGGGTTCAAAATTATTTCCCAAAGGCAAGTCTAAGACATTCCTAATTAGCTCCTGATCAATGGTAACTGCCCGTTTACCATGATCAATAGTACCAGTAATTGCAGTATTGGTACTATTTGAGGAGCAAGTATACCACCATTCCATTAAAAAATGTGGGTATATTTGAGGAACTGTGTTAAAGAATGCTCCCCTTAATGGATGAGCATACATAAAAGCAGTTAGTTCCTCAAACCCTTTATTCTTTTTAGAGCCAGGAATGGAAATGGTAGCAACTTGGTTATTTATACAGAGTTTTACCTGTTTACCCTGTTTGAAGGGTTTAGCCGCAGCGATGTTGGCAGGTGCCGTGTAAGCCCATTGATCAGCCATTTTAAATGACGAATTTTTGAGATTGATTTCGAAAATGGTTGAGCGATTTAGGTTAGAGCTTACAAACTCTGTGTAATTTTGGATGTGCAAGTACAGGTGAAGAAGAAAAGGGGAAAACAGAAGTGGGTATTTGAAGAAATTAAATTTCCGTTAAATGGGACCCACTTGACGGTTTATCCCTTTCTCTGCAACAGTAACGCTGAAGCACGTGCACTTTTTGTATTGAACAGATAAATAGACAACAAGCGCCAAAACTTTTAATGATTATTACCATAAAAATGGTATTAGCATTAAATGCAAAGATATTGTTGTTTATTTATTTTTATTAAAAAAATAAAAATTAAAAAAATTAAAAGAAGGTTATGCCGGCAGTGATAACAGATTTATATAGCTAACAGTACTGACTTGTGAAAGCAGTACTAAAAGAAAATTTTGCCAGCAGTGGTAACAGATTGATATAGCTAACAGTACTAACTTGTGAAAGCAGTACTAAAATTAACTAACAGTAGTAACTTGTCAAAGCAGTACTAAAATTAACTAACAGTAGTAACTTGCCAAAGCAGTACTAAAATCAACTAACAGTAGTAACTTGCGAAAGCAGTACTAAAGTTAACTAACAGTAGTAACTTGCCAAAGCAGTACTAAAATCAACTAACAGTAGTAACTTGCCAAAGCAGTACTAAAGTTAACTAACAGTAGTAACTTGCTACATTAACAGTGTTAATTGTACCAATCTTTACCAAAAAAAAAAAAAAAAAAACATTAGTATTAACCCAGCAGTACTAAAAGTAACTAGCAGTATTAATACTAACAGTGCTAATATACGAATTCATGAGGGCAGTATTAAAAAGGCTTATCAGTATTAACCATCAGTACTAAAAGTAACTGACAGTATTAACATTAACAGTACCAAAATACTAACCTTATGAATTAATAAAGCACAAAAATAGAGGGTCTAGTCTGAATGAATATGGTTAGTCAGTGTAGCTAATCTGGAAGAAGTCACACAGACTGAAACATATAATCAGTCAGACTGAGAGAAAATAACATAAGTTATAAAATCTTTTTGGTATTTTCTTAGAAAGTATGTACAAAAACATCTCTTAGTCTGTGCTTTTTGTTTGTATGTAGCTGAGAATACAGTTATACAGATTGAAAAGCAGACACAGACTGAGAATTGAATCATACAGATTCAAGGTTTTACTAGGGGTTGAGCATTCCTAGTTGACCAAGCAGATACAAAAATCTATCTTCATTTAAAGGTTTAGTAAAGATATCTACTAATTGATCGTTTGTGGGCACATATTTGATAATCACTTTACCTTTCTCAGCACAATCTCTGATAAAGTGATGTCTGATCTCAATATGCTTTGTCCTGGAGTGAAATACAGGATTCTCAGTGATGGCAATGGCACTTTGGTTATCACACGTGATTGGAGTTTTTGTAAACACAAAATCATAGTCTGCTAGTTGATGTTGCATCCATAGCAATTGAGCACAGCAACTACCAGCAGCCACATATTCTGCTTCTGCAGTGGATGTAGCAACAGAATTCTGTTTCTTGCTTGACCAACTGACTAGTTTGCCACCTAGCAGTTGACATCTACCAGAAGTGCTTTTCCTGTCTAATTTACAACCTGTATAATCTGCATCTGTATATCCAATTAGATCAAAACCAGAGTCTTTGGGATACCAAAGACCCAGGTTAGGAGTACCTTTTAGGTACCTAAAAATCCTTTTTACAGCTTTTAGATGCGATTCTTTAGGTTCAGATTGATATCTAGCACACAAACATGTTGAGAACATGATATCTGGTCTACTTGCAGTGAGGTATAGTAGAGATCCTATCATACCTCTATAAGTGGTTTGACAGACTGACTTGCCAGACTGATCTTTATCCAACTTATCTGCAGTGCTCATTGGTGTTTTCATATTTGAACAGTCCTTTAAAGAATATTTAGTATGTAGGTCATTGACATATTTACCTTGGTTGATGAAGATACCATCAGGTTTCTGATGTACTTGTAGACCAAGAAAATATGTTAATTCACACATCATACTCATTTGATACTGTTTTGACATTAAGTTTGAAAACCATTTACACAATTTTTCATCAGTAGACCCAAATATAATATCATCAACATAGATTTGGACTAGTATGACATCTGCCTTGTTCCTTTTGAAGAACAAAGTTTTATCAATTGATCCTCTAGTAAAGTCATTACTAAGAAGATAGGATGATAAGGTGTCATACCAAGCTCTTGGAGCTTGTTTTAGTCCATATAGTGCTTTCTGCAATTTATAGACATGATTTGGAAAAGTGGAACTTACAAAACCTGGAGGTTGTTTCACATAGACTTCCTCCTGTAAGTTCTCATTCAGAAATGAACTCTTGACATCCATTTGATAGACTTTGAAGTCCTTGAATGCAGCATATGCCAAGAATAACCGTATTGCTTCAATTCTGGCTACAGGGGCAAAGGTTTCATCATAATCGATGCTTTCTTCCTGCTTGTAGCCTTGAGGAGTTCTTCCTGCTTGCAGCTTCTATGAGTGTACGATTTCTTCTCTCAGCAGCACCATTTTGTTGAGGAGTTCTGACAGAGGCAAAGTTTTGAATAATGCCTTTGTCAGTACAGAATTCAATGAGAGTAGAATTCTTAAATTCTGTACCATGGTCACTCCTGAGTTGCTTGACAGGTGCATCTTCTCTGCAATTCTTCCCTTTTGATTAGATTAATAATCTCTTCAGGAGCATCACTTTTAGCCTTGAGAAAGATGACCCAAGTATACCTTGTGTATTCATCCACAACCACAAGTGTATACTTCTTTCCACTCAAACTGCTAATGCTCATGGGTCCAAACAGATCCATATGAAGCATATGCAGTGGTTGATCAATTGTAGCTAACAATTTGGATGGAAAATGGTTCTTGGTCTGTTTCCCCAGTGTACATGTAGGACAAAGTTTGTCTTTTGCATATGTAACATCAGGCAGACCTCTAACCAATTTCTTCTTTGACAGGAGGTTAATATTTTTGAAGTTCAGGTGGGATAACCTCCTATGCCATAGCCAGCTTAGTTCTGGCACAGACTGAGTATAGAGACAAGTCTCTACATTGCTTTCTGTAGAAGAAAGATCCAAGAGATAGATATCTCTTTCTCTTTTGGCAACTAATATAGGTTTGCCTTTGGAATTATAGATAACAGCAGCCTTCTTTCTGATTCTGATTTCAACATCATCATCACAGATCTGGCTTGCACTAAGCAGGTTATACTTTAATCCCTCAACATAGGCCACCTTTGTTATTCTGATGTTGCCAGCCTTCACCACACCATAACCTTTTATCTTGGCAACATAATTGTCACCATATTTGACAGAAGGTCCTTCTTCTTCTACAAACTCTGACAGATTCTCCAAAGAACCTGTCATGTGTCTTGAGCATCCACTGTCTAGGTACCATTTGCTGTTACCCTGCACAAGACAAACAAAATCAATTAGTTACTTTTGGGAACCCATCTTTTGATGGGTTCTTTAGAGTTGGTTGGAGTCAATTCTTTAGCAGTTTTGGTGCTAAGTCTGTGAAGTTGACTTTTAACCTCTCTATTTTTAATTTTGTTGTTTGTAGATGACATTTGTTTGATCAAAGCAGCCTTTGGCTGTTTAAGAATGGACTTTGTGCATTTAATACCTTCATGTCCCAGATTTCCACAGTTGTAACATTTTCTGTCCAACATAATGGTTCTTTTGGATTTTGGGTTATTATTTGCACTGGATCCTCTATTAAACTATTGTTTTTACTCAACAAATGTTTTAAAATTTGTGGTTAACTTCATTAAGTTTTCACTAAGCAGCTTAATGGTCTTAGTCTGGTTGTTAAGATTTGACTTTTGAGAGTCAGACTGAGTGTTAACACAAACAGATTTGGAGTTAAGTTTGCCAGACTGAGAATTGATTTTTCCAGACTGACAGTTAGATCTCACAGACTGAGATCTTTTTAACTCCCTTGTTACTGGTTTTATGCCTTTAGATTTGTCATTTGGCATATTATTGTCTGGACCAGTTACAGACTGAGATGTGGAAGGTTCAAACACATTGTAACCTTTCTGTTTATTCTTGATTCTTTTTACCTCTTTTTGTCTTTTTAAAGATGGTACTGTGGGAATATTAACTTTGCCTTTTATAGATCTTTTCTTTTCAAGTTCTATAGTTTTTAAAGATTCATTAGTGATTATAAGTTCAGGCTGTTCAGATTGAGAAGTTTCACAGACTGAGATTTCTGAGTCTGTGTCTTCAGAGTCTGGCTCTGTCTCATATACTAGTTCTTTAGCAACTATTTTTGGTCTAACAAAGGCATTAGTCAATATAACTTTGTCTCCCACAGTATGATTAAAAGTATGAGGTAAAATCTCAGGTACAAATATAGTAGGTTTTGAGTTTATTTCTGAATTTATGTGACTTTTAAGATCAAACTCATCACCTATGACCGCTTGTATCTGAGCTGGAATCTGTTTGGATAAACAGTCCACATTTTTAAGTGATGAAATACACCAAGATTTACAGATCCTTTCATAATGATCAGCTTTGTTTTTATAAGCTTCTTTTTCCAGCTTGATCTTTTTGAGAAGGTCATATTGAGCATCAAGCTCAAGTTTGTACTGTTTATTTTGGTTTATTTCATTCACTTTTGATTGTAGATCTTTTTGAACTTGACTTAGTTTGGTTTTTAAATCTTGTATTTCCTCCAGTCTTTTCAAAAATCTACATAGATGTGTTCAAACATTTTCTGTTTTTCTGCATCACTATAGTAAAGTTTAAAATGATTTACATTGTAAGCAGATCCTCTGTCCCAGTCTGGATGAACACATGCTTTTTCTGCAAATTTGACATCTTTGTCAAACTGGCTCTCTGTGATAGCCATTAAGCCCATATCTTCATCATCCTTAGATGATGAAGATTCTTCAGCTATCCATTGTTCAACAACCAAAGCTTTCTCTAGTTTCTTTGGTTGTTATTTCACTCCAATTTTCTTGGAGTTGAAGTACTTTTTCTTGTACTTCTTGGCCTTTTCTTCCCACTTATCAGAACTTGAAGATTCTGCAATCTTCACTCTGCAGTCAGAAGAAATATGACCAACTTGCCCACATTTATAGCAAGTAGCTTTCTTAGAATCAAAAGTTGGCCTTCCTTTTGAACCTTTGAATCTTGCTTTTTCTAACCTTTGGGCTAGCAATGCCATTTCAGCTTCTAGAGACTCAGTTTCATCATCTGATTCTGAGTCTGTAAGAGTAAGATGGTAATCTGCTCTAGAGAAAAGTTCTCTATTTTTCCTTGTTGTTGCAACAAGGGCAGCAGATGGATCTTTTGCAATCCTTTTGGCATTTAGATCCTTTCTGGCTTTGGTTTCTTCAAAATTTAGTAGAAGACCAAACAAGCCAGAGAGATCATATGTCTCCAATTTTTCACTTACAATTAATGAAGTGATAACTTCAGAAAAAGTGTTTGGAATGACATCAATAAATTTTGCACAGATTTCAAACTGTCCCTTGATGATATTATACCTTTCAAGATCATTGATTAAGATCTGAAATCTGGTATGAATATCAGTTAATGACTCATTTTGGCCAGCAGAGAAGTTCTCATAATTTCTTATGAGATTCTTCTTCTTTTGGGATTGTACTAAACTTACACCATCATATTGGTCAGTTAGCATATCCCATATGGCTTTAGCAGTTTTGCAGCCATATATCTTAGCAAAGATAGGCTCAGTAACTGCATTGCCCAGTATGGATTTGGCCTTAAAGTCTAAAGCATATAGTTGCCTGTCTAGAACAGTCCAGGTACTTTTGGCAGCCTCAACAAATTTTTCAGGTGTCAAAATAATACCATTTGTATCTAAAGTAGCAGGAACTATTCTGCCAGGAATAATGGGTCCTTCCTGAATGACTCTAAGCATTTCATCATGAATGCTAGCAAGAAACCATTCAGCTTTCAATTTCCAGTGGGTAAAATTTACACCATTGAAGATTGGAATTCCCTTCCCAGCCCAGCAATAGAAGAAGTCATTTTTCAAGGAAGAAAATGTAGAGAAAAATGGATTTAGATGATTGTTTGATAAACTGGGTTCCTTTGATCGTTAAAGATTAAATCTTTATTTGCTCTGATACCAGTTGTTGGGTCACAAGGTTCCCAAAACTTAGATACAGATTAAATAACAGTTATCTTAACTTGTTAGTTTATATCCAAGTTTTATATCAAACAAGTTTAAATTAATCTAGGCGGAAAACAAGATTAATTTTGACACAGAGTTTATTATGAATCAAAGTATTATTCACAATAAAGTGTTTGTCTCACACAGATGACAAAGTATTCAAACCCACACAGATGGTTTGAATACGATCCAAGTATTAGTATATTAAGATACAATTATCACTACAAACTTTAACAGTTAGTGTGGTAATGCTTTGAGCCTAAGCTTAAAGGTCTTGTATACTATTTTCCTTTGAGAGCTTGAATTACTTGGATACTTGGATACTTAGCAGTGCTTTTTGAACTGCTATTTATAGAGTTGGGTGCAACTCTATATTATCCAGCTTACATAATTGTCCAAGGGATTACAGATGCATCTTGGGCAACTTTGCACGCCACCCTTTTTGCTTTTCTTGGAAACAGAAAAAGCAAAAGGTAAAAGGTTTCTTTGCTGAGAAGAAAACCTTTGTTCGATGTTTGACCTTTCTCAAACATCTTATCAGTTGTATCTAGCCTAAGGAAAGAAGAATATCTTCTGTACATTTGTACTTTCATTCTTCAATCTGTGCTCTTCAGTCTGTGCTCATCAGTCTGTGATCTTCAGTCTGTGAACTTCAGTCTGTGAAGCCTTCTGTATTCAATCTTCATTCTTCAGATAATGAATTTATAAGTCTTCAGGAAGAGCATGGCTTTCAGTCTGTGAGATTCTTCAGTCTGTGCAGCACAGACTCAGAAATAATTCTTCAGTCTGTGTTGCACAGACTCAGAAACACAGACTCAGGAATTTCACTAAGTTTCCTGAATACAACTAAGTTAGATTTTGACTCCTCAGATTTATAATGTAGGTTTGATCATTGTTTTTCCCAACAGATTGGCTTTGGACACCTTGGACTTGGTTGTCGACTTGGAAGATGAATCACCATTCTTCTTCTTTCCATTATCGCCACAAAACTTACGCTTCTTGTTAATCCTTCTCTCACGAATCATCAACACATCTTTAGATTTAGATGGCTCCATACTCTTTTATTTAGTTTTCAACATTTGATGCAGCTCGGGTATGGTAATCTCGGCATTGTTCATATTGTAATTGAGTACAAACTATTTGTACTCCTTACTCAATGAGGCGAGAATTATATCTATCGCTAACTCTTGCGAGCATAGGTGTCTAAGTTTTTCAAGACGGTTAAGGTGCCCTATCATTTTCACGAAGTGAGCACTCACATTCGATCCCTCAGCCATCTTGCAATTATTCAACTCCTTAGTGCGTCGAATCTTTTGGTTCTCGCAGTGGATTGAAAAGTATCTCGAAGTTGGCGGATCAAATCAAACGCCGGAGTCTCCATGTAGTTAACTTGGAGATCGGGAGACATAGTAGCAAGCATCAAACATTGCACATCAAGTAGGTCGTTCACATGCTTAGTATATGAGCATTTTTAACGGTTGCAGTTGTATTGTTTGGTGGGGCGGGACCGAGAGGGGTCACATACCACTTTCATTTATGGCGAAGGACAATTTGAAGGTTCATTTCCCAATCTCGAAAGTTAGGCCCAGTTAACTTATCCTTCTCAAGGATAGTACGAAGCGACAAGTTCATGGTGTTGTTCGCGGTATTTTTGTTATTAGCCATCTATAAGAAAAACAAACAAACATAGTTATTCTAAATAACAATCTTAATAATTCATAAACCCTAATAGAACTATTAAGCTAGGATCCGACATTTACACCAATGCATGCCCCGTGCGAGGGCATGAATGACATGCACTAACTTTTTAGGTGGATAACTTTTATCATATACAACTCCTAGATCTTTGAGATTCCGATCTTATTCGGGTATATTTAATCTCAACTTACACCTTGAGCCATCTTCTCAAGTGGAATCATCAATAGACCAAAACATTTGTTAACGCTGAGGACCAACCATCTTATCAAATGGATATCGCGGCCCTTTCACTTCACCTTAGCCGATGCATCCTGTAGTCCCGTGGGAGGGAATGAATGACTAAGGAGTCGAGGCAAGATGAATGTTCACAAATGGAGGGCTTACGGTCTTAATTAAAATAGGTTTTAAGGTTTAAATTCGTAATTTAGACCTTATTCGGTATTTTATATAATTTAAAACTAATTTCAAAAAGTCATTTTACTTGTAAACTATGCATGAGTTTACAACACGGTTTGTATTTCACTAAAAAAAAAATCAATTTAATAAAGGGAAATCATCAATATTAACTATTTCCTAGTTTTTCATAACTTTATCAAAAACTAGTGCCTTATCAATTTTCTGATAATATGTTCATCTAGAGGAATCAACGTTTCATAAACATATTCACCGGACAATGTAATATCTATTTAATTGTTTATTTTAAGAGTCAAAGTTTCGTCAGACTTTTTGAGTGGATGTATACTACATTGAAATTCAAACTATAAGTCCTCCTAAAACCATGAATAATTTATTGTTGACATTTTTCTTATGTAAAATAATTAATTTGACCATCCTTCTTTAATTGTTTGCCTTATCTAGTTATTACAAGGGCATTTTAGTTATTTCTTTTAGTTGAGTCTAACTTAAGATTAGCATCAAAATGCTTTATATCTACAGAGAAGAGATAGAGATAAGGATATGGCTCTTAGAGGCCGCAACATAAAGTATGATGAAATAAAATTATGGGGGCGAACTTGTAACATGTTCAAAACATGAGGACTGTATGTGTAAATTAAAAGAAAATACCGTAATGTTAAAAAAATGTCTGACTGGATGGTACATGTATATTTTTGTTTGTTTTTTGGGCAATTCTACACTTACAAAATATCACCAAACAAATTCTCATAAAATGATTTGGCATATAAAATCATCCAATAAAATTAATTACTCTTTTCCTCTTTCATAAATCGATCTCTTCATGATATTCTGACACATCATATTATAATTTTTTTTTTTTGTAAAATTTTTCTGAATAAAACTATTTCTCTTGTTTTTTTGTGTTTACTGTTTTACATTGGATCATTCGCCAAATGAGACGACTTTTATATTAATGTTTTGAAAACCGATTTTAAGTCAAATCAGAATGGGGTCCGGTTCGGGTTGGACCGATCGGACCACCGGTTCAATCGGTTTCATGAATTTAATGCAAAAAGTCTAGTTTTTGGTTCGATCTTGATCTTTGCGGGTGGAGACATAGAATTTGAGAGTGGAGATGATAATTTATTTGTTGGCATATGCAATTAAGGGTTTGTATTATTAATAGGTTTTTCTTTGTTAAAAAGAAAAAAAATGTGAAACCGGTTCCCGTGAACCAGGCAGTTCGCGTCAAAATCAAATATGGCCAAAAATCGGTTCAAACCGAAAACCTTCAAAATTCCGGTTCAACCGGTCTGATTGGACCGGTTGAATCGGTTTTCAAACATTGTTCCTTATGCCATGTGTATTAAGCAAGGTTGTCAAGGTCGGGATCGACGTATGATCGTTTTCTTCTTTGCAAGATCGGGATCGCAAGATCGGATCGAGATTGTTATATCCTACCAAAATATCATTGTTTATCTAAATATATTTAAATTTATGTAGGAAACTTACAATTAGAGAAATTAATGTAACATTAAAACTTTATATTACAAAAATGATGCAATTTGTTAATAATTTTAATGGGATGATAAACATACTTAAACAAAAGGATAGTAGCAATGTAGCTAGTACAATTGCACTACTAGTCATAATAATTTTAAGAGCATACAAGTCTACAGACAAAAATTACTAATCTAAGATATCAATTGGAACTTCAAACGTCGTTATGGGGTTTTAGGCTTTTTTTTCCTTAAAAGGTGAGAACTAATAGATTGAAAATGAAAACAAAGATGTGCGGTGATTTTTTGAGCAAAGATTAGGCTTTGGACCATGACTATGTGCCATAAAAATTTAGCCCAATTGTAACAAAAAAAAAAGTTAGCCTATTTGTTGGATCAGATCGCTCACCGATCCTATGATCTTACGTGCGATCCTACGATTCTTCTACGATCTTACCTCCTGAGCGATCCTACTCCGATCCTGCACGTTTTCACTTGGTAGGATTGTAGGATCATACGATCATACGATCAAGATCGCGATCTTGACAACCTTGGTATTAAGTATTAACTCTTATTCTCTTCTCAATTTCAAAAAATAACACTTACTTTTACCCATGTTTATATCGTATTAGGCACATCATAAATGTAATTTTATATTAATCGAATTCCTCGTTTGAAGTTGCATTTTAATATGTTTTTCCTTTAAAGTCGTACTCCATCCGTCCCAAATTAAATGTCCACAATCAGTTTTCACAGAGTTTAAGAAATTACATTGTCTAGCAGTGAAGATGACACTTTTACTCTTGCTATTTGCACAGACTCACATGTATCAGTGAAAGGTACTTTCATCATCTTTGTTGCTTGAAAATAATTTAAATTCTGATTTATACAATATCAAATTTAATCATGATTTATATACGGGGTTGAATTTTGGGTGGTAACCATATACTTTAGCTTTAAGTGACTAAAAAGCTCATAGAGACAGTAACCGATTGCAATAATTAAGCTGCATCGGCTCACATCATTAACACTAATTGAGAATTGTTACTGCTAATACACGATTAAAACATCATCAGTCAAAGTCGAAACAAATTATATAAAAACAAAACAAAACCTCTAGTCAAATTTAATAAGGCAAAGGTTCATCTGAAAGCCTGACTAACTTGATTCCCTGGTCCAAACACAATACTTTGTAACTGTAAGAAGTCTAATTCGATGACAAAAAAGTATGCAATGCAATAGTATTACTCCTCGAAAAGCAAGTCGAATTCAGCAACGCTTTCACACATCCTGCATAATATGAAGTCCATTCATCACTAATGCCCATGAAACATGATCAAAGTCCAATAAACAACATAGAGATACAAAAAGTAAAAACAAATTGAAATGGGTTTGGGTTGTAAGTTGTCCTAAATGTTGTTCAAATCTTTTAAAACTTACCGATAAGTACATATACATATGAATGAACCTTTAATCGCCGCTGGTTTGAGGAGGACGAGCTTGAACTAGAGACAAAGCCATGGAAAGAAAAGCTATAACACAGAGATAGAAATCGAAAACACGCTAGAGTAAAAACCTGAAACTGCCCATAGTTTATATAGCAAAGTGATTTACACAAGTTGACCAAACAAAAATTATGACTAAAAAACTGAAATTTTGGTGCTCCATCTTCCTTGAGCAACCTGAATTTACGTAGCCAATACACATGTCTTACCACAATGCTCGATAAAAGTTTCTCTTTAATCACTCATGAAAGGTTTAATCGCAAGCTACAACACCTCTGTTCTTTGAACACATAAAATTAACATTATTTTCTATAAAATAGATGGTAGAATGTATCTATCAGTTTGTAAAGGATAAATAATCATTTATATACAACACAAAAACGAATTGCAATCCAACTTTTCTATGGAAAGCACCTCTAAAAAACTTACAAATAACATTAGAACAACAGCAGATAAGATCTAAATATAAAACAATTAACATAATTACAGACAATCTATGCATATACATATATACATATATCTACCTCATAACCCATTTTTATTTGGGGCGCGCAGGTCTAATAGTTTAACCGGTCTCAATGTGGTGGTCTAGATGTGTCGATTTGTAGTAGTGCCAAGACATTCAAAAAAAAGTTTACTATCTAATACCTTAAAATCAGAAAAGGTATATTTATTTTTCCGGATGAGTAGATAGATTACCATGTACGAAGTATTAAGCTACATGTATTGATCCTCTTGTACTTTACAATGTCCGATCTTCTGTAAAACATACGAGACATAAAACCATCTTGCTAATCAGGGGTAAGTGTCCCGAAATATAAGATTTATGATACATATGAACTTTCAAATTTGAATGATGTGTCATTTATACAATTTTCCTATGTGACATCCATACCACGTCAAAGTATTATATACAAATAACAATAAGTGAAGGGCGAATACGTACAATAGATTCACTGCTAAATGTTACATATAACTTTCATAGATCAACATTAATGACAAACAGTTACTGTTCTAATTCACTTGAATAACGTAAATATCAAATGGGCTTGGCATACATTCTGCTACCATTAGCAGCACCTAAACTCCAAAACAAAATTCAATTCAAATATTTACAGTTTCAACATTTACATGTAAATACATATTTACTCCTTACATTATATGTAGTAGCACCAAAGTCAAGTGCTAGTAGATGAACACACTATATTATTTAAATCATAAATGAAGGTTTTTGATTTTCCAAAATACCAAAAACTATCTTATTATAAACTAAAATAAATCAAATAAAAATCGCATATAGTCCAGCTGATTTAAGAGATGAGTACATTTAGAAAAAATCATATGCTCAATCTTCATTAGCATAAAAAAACATAATTTATAACAAGACTTGGTGATATTATTTCACTTGGGTCAGCTTTATGTGACAGAAAAGACAGTCTGACGTGAGCCGGTAAAAATTAGTTGTTATTTTAACCTTTTTAGAATAATTCATTATAAGTACTCGCATTAAACAACCCTTATATATTTTTCTAATAATAGCAAAAAAGAGTTACTTATATCATCATCTATATTGTAGCTTCCCATCAAACACCTTTTGTATAAACCATATAATACGACACAACTCTCACTTTCCATCTTTCACATCCACATCCATTTCATTGTTTTCAGAGCCCATTCTATATTCTCATTTCTCCGATCACTCAAATTCTGATAAAAACCAATGTCATTATCTGGCAACCATCTACCACAACAACAACATGAACCCAATACATTACAACTACTCCAACATCAAACAAATCAACATCGACATAATGAAAATGAAAATGATCCAACTTTAACAATAATCAAATTGTCATCAAACGTGAAAGAATTTGGTAACGATGATGAGCCCACGACTCCTACGTCATCAGATCAGAAAATTCAGGTTGTTACCACGTGTCCACCCACACCAAGAAAACCAAAATCAGTTTCGAGAGGATTTAGACGAAAGACACCGAATTTCGAGAGAATTTCAATTGATTTGATGGTGAAGATTAATTCAATATTTGCTCCGGTGGGAGATCTTGATGCCGGCAACCGTGTAAAGAAAGTCAAGAATGCTAATGTCATCATCGGCTAATAATAAACTTAGCATTTAACTATATCTTATCTTTCTATTCTTGATTAATTTATATTTTTTTTCATTATTTTCATTTTGGTGAAGAAAATTATGTGAATGTATTTAAGTAATTAACAAAGAATTTCATGGTACATTTACTCAATTGCTAATTAATTGTACTGTGTTTATACCAAATTATGTGTAAGGAATTTGGCCAATGAAGATGAACAAGTTAGATAGAATATTTTATTTGACTTTCAAAAAAGTAAATATATCAGCTTGAAGCATCCAAAATAAAAGAAAAGCAACAAACTTCCGCAAACGAAATATGAACCTAAACTCTACTAAATGTTCAATTTGTGATGAAGATGATAAAACGAAGTTTCGTCATTTTGGTTATTGTCGTGTACATAGCCAATGAATCATGGAGTAATCTTTTGAAGAGGTGGATAATAAGGGATACCCGTCTTGCTAACCGATCAAGTAATTGGTAATTTGTTGAGTGCTATCAAGAAGGTGGAGTCTAAAAAAATGTAACATTTGTCGACTCCTCTGCTCAGTGAACGAGATTGAAATTGTTACTCTCCTTTTTACGTGAATAACCAACCGAGTAATGCTACAATCACATAAATTTTACAAAAAAGGAAAAAAATACAAAATGATGTGACTTGTGAGATGGATCAATCATATCAACTTCTATTTTCTCTCTCATAACTCTTTCATTTCATCCCATTGGTACACATCATTATGTGGGCAAAATTTTGTAAATATTTAATGATTTTATCATTTCTCTAACCCAAATATTATGGTTGAACAAGATATCGGGTGATAAGACTTGATGAAAGTGTTATTGAGTTTTTGGGTGTGATTATAGATTGTATGCTTGCATGAAAGTGGTGTTGATCCCTTGTATTTATAGTGGTTTGTACATCTAATAGGATGTTGACACGTGTATGGTTTAGATTTAGTAGTTGTTGGATTGGGTATGGTTTACAAATCGTAACCTACTCTATTTGATGTGAGATGGTACGTGCACATGGTCAACCATACTTGGTAGTCGTCCTTTTGTACAATGTGTGTCAGTATTTGTTGAATGGTCTTCTTTTGTGTATGCGGGTTAATAATTGATGAATAAGTAACTCTAATGAATACTAGCACATATGTGATTGGCGTTTAACCTGCGTAGGGACTATGTCCTTTCAGTGGTACGCTATCAACTCCCCCTCAGTTAAGTAAATTTTTTGTCAGAGAATGAAAGCTTTTTTAAAAGTTTTTTTTCATGTAAAAAAGCTTTAGAAAAGCTTTTTATCATTGGGGAAAAACTTTCTCAATCAAAAGCTTGAGATTTCTCAAACTTTTGGTGTAAAACTTATTTCCCTAAATATTTACATTTCCACCTCATAATTTGGTATTAAAAAGTCATTGGAAAGCTTTTTATATTGGAGGTAAATCTTTTTTATAATTAAATGATGTGGCATGTAAAAAATTTTTGGAAAGCTTTTTGTGATTGAAGGTGTTGTTAGGAGGATTGGGTTGAGCTATATTCCTTCTAATAATTGCTTGCTGACGTTTAGTTTTTAATGCTGATGATGGAGAAGAGTTGCATTACATTTATGCATTTAATTCAAGCTTGTTTTGCATTTAACGCGCCTTGGGTGTCACGCGCCGTACTCGACCTTTCCACTGCCCCTGAAGCGCGTGACAGTCAAAAAGACATTCTTCCCCACACTTGAAAGGACGTGGGTTAGTGCTGCAGGCGACAATGTTTTACGGTAGTTTTATCTTAACCATACACGTGTAGGGATCTACATCGGGCCTACTTACCCCGGCCTAGAAATACAAGTGTATATCTATACCTATATGGTGTTTTTGTGATTTTTACCGTGTCGTTAAAAAAAATTCTTCTTCGGTTCATCCATCTTCAATGTTTTCTGGGTTTCAAATCTAAACCTTTTCAAGATTTGTAGGGTTGCAGCTCTTCAGGTTTAGCCATTCGCTCGCTACTTTACTAGATTATATTATATTGTTAGATTCTTAATGATTTCCTATCCACCGATCATATATCTTAATCATCCTGGGACGATCTTGGTTAACTTATTATACTATACTATGCTATAATATACTATACTATACTATACATAATGATAGGTTCTCTTGCATGATATGTGTTACTTGGTCATATTATTTTAATCATATTATAAATGTAAAATTAGATTTAGATTTATTAAAACTGGACCATTTAACCCGTTGTTTATAAAGTGACAGTCGGTTAAAAGCACATTAAAAAGCCAACACATAAACTAAACTTTACAAACCTTTTCTAAATCTTACAACAAAAGTGAACAAACAAAAAAAAACGTACAAATCAAGTACTTCTTGAGCCTACCAGCCTCTTCCTCTCAACAAATTCCGTTATTATATAAACAAATAGTGGACGCATTGGTGGGTCAAAGAATTCATTGAAGCCACGGTTGTTAGAATGTAACAAATAATTTCAAAAACTAGAGTGTATACGATTTTACAAATTTGAAAGAAAATATGGATTGAAATCACTTACTGATTGGGAACAACCATAAAAATGAGAACTTGGATTCACACTCGTCGAAGACATTCGAACAATTCCAAGTATACCACATCACGGCCATGGTTTCCGAGAACTTGAACTATAGTTGGATTGGATTTTAGATAAGAAAAATGGTTTGGGGAAAGTTAAAGGGATGAGGGTATAAATGTTATGTGAAGGGACAATTAAATGAGTGGTAAAAGAAAATGACAAAATAACCTCATACGGGGTTGCATGTGCATCGACTTAACGGAGAAAAACTAATGATTTTGAAAGGAGGGATGAACTTGAGCCAAAATTGACAATTTTGTATGTTTAGTGATATTATTGAAGTGTGGGGATGATTCCTGAGAAAGTGGACAACCATAACGATGTTTTTTGTAATTTACAATTCCTAATTTAGGACCTGCAAAATTTGTGAAATCGTCCATGAAAATAATATTTAAGTTACATCATATGTACGTCGACTATGTTCTGTCTTTAATGTAAGTAACCGTCAATGAGTAACGTATTTTTAGCATATGAAGCAAAGAAGAGCCACTTCTTTCTTGCTTGATATGAGGCTTCCATTCACCCATCACATAGATGTAAGATATAATTCAAATGATATGAGTATATGTGTGGGCGAATGTGTTTAGCGATTATGTTAGTAGATCAAAGAAACCAATGACTAAATAGCCTAGCGGTAAGGGCAGCTCATGACTTCCTTCAGGTCATGGGTTCGAAACTTGCCATGGGTATTATTTATCATAAAGGTACCTACCACCAATGAGGCACATGACCCACAACGTTAAGGCTTAATCCGCGCGAGTTTCTGTTCGGACGTTGTGGTATATGTAATGAAAGTGATTTTCCCGGCGATGTTAGACCTTGTGGGGGGTTCGGTCGTGCTCCATAGAAATATGGAGCGGCTCTAGTGGGTGGCCCAAATACCCGATTTTTTAGTAGATCAAAGAACTTGTGACCAAAAAAATGTTTGAATGTTCACAGTTTAGATCGGACAACTTAACTTAATTATTAATGAAGGGCACGACTATCTTGTGTAGTTATTTTCTCGGTTTTTGGTGGAAATATGATAAGGTAAATTCTGCTTATATTCTTTGTTAAAATTCCTATATTGTTTTCATTCTTCAAATATTTTTTAGGTTATGCTTGTTACAATAGAATTTACACTGATAGTTAAAGCACACTAATTATAATGGTAAACAATGCTCAATATTTTGTATCACGTGATCCGCCCTTTTTGACCAGTTACTCAACCTACCAGATTTGCCCATTTTGACACCTTTAAAGAGATTGCATCTAGTGATCTAGGTTTGACATAAAAAATTGTTAGGGTTATCACACACTTGACTCTTTATGGAACTTTATTCAATACAGTCATTATGTCATTTCAAGAGAAGCTCATTTTCTATGAATAAATTATCAATGTAACAAATATGAGTGGCTGAATCAACTAAAATTGCTCGTACACTCATTGAAACTAAAAACAAAAAATGGGAACAATGACATTTACATACATACAATCACCAAACTGATTTTTTTACTATTCATAACATATTCAAATTCAAAAAACACTATACCAACTCAATAATAATATTATATATTAACTTCTCACATATTTTGTTATGGTCTAAATTTTTTATTTTCTGTTTCCTTTTGATTATATGATCATTTTCTTAGAAAAAAAGAACACAAAAATAATAATAATAATTCATGTTCTTTCCACAACATTAGTTGATATGTATAACTAAATTATAAAGATTTAACACATTAATTAAATAAAATAAATATCGTGACCATCTATAAAATTTGTATTTTCTATGAATTTGCTAAATATGTCTTATTAATCATATATGCTTTAAATAAATAATTAAAAGTTTGTATATACATTACAATTTTTTTATTTGACAAAAACATTATCGAAAGTCATAACAACTTGATATATAAATTTGAAAAAGTTAAATAGTTAGAATTTCTAAAAACTAACATTAGATGTTGAAGACTAAATATTAACTAATTTATATTTAAAAAGTTAAAAGGATTATTTAAATGATGTTTTAAATTAAAGTTAACCTGCCAAATATATGTAGGATACGGAAAAACAGTAAAATATATGGATTTATGTAATTGAAATACAGACAAAGAAAAAGATGATGACCGATGAAATTGGTGTTACAAGTTTAATTTAAATTGTTACTTCAGAATATCACACATAACTCGCTTATAAAACTTAAAACAATTGCATATCGGTTGTATTGATAGTTTATTGTATTATTTTTTTGTACACAAACAAAATTAAATTTGTTTTTCACTTAATATTCGAGAAAAAAAGTCTAACCAAAAGTTAACTCAGTTACTTGTTAAAGGCGAAAAGACCCCGACAAATATTATTAATAAAAAAATGATAAGCGTAACAATACAATAATTGTGGCAACACTATAAAGACTTAATCTAACAGATAGGAAAGACTAAGTGCATACACAAGACAGGCCTTGTGTATGACAACCCCTATAAGCACAACCATGAGGCAACATAAGCATGAGACAACAACAAACAAACTCTAACCAAGCAATAATCCACTGCACCCGCATGATGAAAGGATTAACTCGAAGAAGAGCACACCCCTTTCGGGATCTTCCATCTCTCCATAGCGCAGAGAGCACAAAACGAAGGTCTGAAAGCAAAGGAAACCATCTTCAACATAATCGTATTGATGATAGCGTCAACCACCTCCTTGCAGGACCTCTTGCCTTTGTCAAAGAACTGAAAATTTCGTTATTTCCAAATGAAGTATGCCGTAGCAGCCAGCACCAGACGAGACACAACATGGTCAATATTTTTGGGACCCGTAGCAGATAGTAGAGAAGGCATAAAAATTTCAAGTCTATCAGATACAATCTGCAACTGCGCGTGTCTAATAACCCTGAAGCAAACCTGTGAGGAGGAGGAGTATTCAAAGAAAAGGTGGGCATGAGAATCCTGGCAAGAGCCACACAGCCTCAGACAGTCTTGGGTCTTCCGTCTGCCTCTTAAGACGAGCCATAAATGAAAGGTATGCCTAGGAATACAACAAGAAAACCACACAACAAGAGCCTATTCCACCACTCTACCTCTGTCGCACCCCCAAATTACGATGCAGCGGAAGTCGGGTCGGGGCGCGACTAATCATGGATCATTACACAAGCTATGGCAAACGACTCTATATGAGACGTTTTGAAAATAATACAAAAGTGATTACATTAGTAATTCAATTGTTTACATCAAATTCTGAGCTCGCGAACAGTTCAAGAGATTCTAATACATAACTAATGTTACAAAATAGTAATGCAAGAAAAATCTCCGATATTTGTAAAGCATGCGACTCGAGCTATCGTGTCCTGGGGTAGTCCTACTCCTGTTGTGAACCTGAGAAGACATACTAAAACGGTCAACGTAATGTTGGTGAGTTCATAGGTTTGAAACAGTTGTCAAAAGTTGGTAATAATCACAAGATTTAATCAGTGTTGCACAAATGCAAAATAAGTGTATACTATTGCCATGAGTCTCACAGTTCGACGCTTAACCTAGTTTGTGCCTCGGGCAGATGCATAATCCAATACACCTGTAACAGTCAAATATTAATGCGTCCGTGGGTCGGCTAGAGCGACTAGCCCGGACGGGGATGTCAATCCCCGATAGATCTATCCAATAATACTCGCGCTCATACGATTAACGAACTATGATAAGGTGAGGACTTTCAGTGGATTAAAGGTCTCATGCAATCCGTATAAGAGTTGTTTCAGTTACTTGTGATTATAATAAACAGTGTATGTAATCTCACCCCATAGTATAAAACAGTAAAAGTGGGGCTATGAGACTCACCTGAGTCTTGTAAGCGTGCGTTTAAGTTAATAAACGTTTGTCCAAAGTGTAACCTTCTGGCGCCCTAAACGCACAAGGTTATGTATGAGTGAATGTCTCAAAAGATCATTCATGCTAGTTGTCCACTCAACTAGTTATGTCCAAGTGTTTGTTTATCGTTTGCGTTTAGAAAAATAAATATGTATGGCCCGTTGGTGATATTTTGTGGAAACACAAATTTGATAAATTATGTTACGCATTTTCTACTTTTCTGGTTTTGGTTATTTGATTAGTGCGACAAGGGGAAGGGGGCGAAGCCCCTGAATGACGGGGGTCCGGGGGCAGAGCCCCTGGTAGCGGGGTCCAAGGGGTGGCAACCCCTGGCGGGGTCCAAGGGGCAGAGCCCCTGGCTGGGGTCGAGCTGCCAGGTCAGCTTGGAAAATTTTTATTTATGCTTGTATTGCTTTAAGGAAAACGTATCGATTTTTGTGTTTTTAGCGACACAAAGGCTTGTGTCGCTATGTGCGACACTAGGGTATTATGCGACACAAAGTTATTATGCGACACCAGGGTTAGTGTCGCAGGGAATTGCGACACCAGTTAACACTGTTGGTTGAATTACTGCGACACAAGGGTTACTACTGTTAGTTCAATTTGCTGCGACACTAGCTTAGTGTCGCAGGTTAGTACTGTTTTATGATTTAGCGACACAAGCTTTGTGTCGCAGATTAGTACTGCTGTCTTATGTTTTAGCGACACAAGCTTTGTGTCGCAATGGCCTTGGGCCAGCTGCGACACAGACGGGCTGTTGTGTTTTCTTTGTTCGGGAATTTGGTCAAATGTGCTCGGTTTGACCCCAAACTTTTAGGGAAGTCTTAAATATGTTACTAGAGCTTAGGAAAATTGTCGTTACGTTTTATAGTTAACCCGAAAGTGTCGTTTCATTTTTGTCACAAAATCAGTCCATGGGTTTATTTCCCGAGTTTTTGGGTCATTTTCGGGGCTCGTTTTGACTAACCAAAGTTTCGAAGTGAACTTTAAGAAAAATTACGATTGTTCCTACATATCTTAGCTACTTCCAGTAAAAATTTCATAACTTTTGGTCAAGTATAGCTCACGAAATCGTCCAAGGATTAGACAAAGGTCCAGCAGGTCGATTTTTGGACCTTTGCTCAGTGTTTGGTTCATATCCCACGATTTACAAAGCTTCAGAAAAAGTGCGAGTACAATTTTGAAAGGTAACAGAAAAAGCAAACTTTTCCAAGTGGTTTCAGTCGAATTGGATTTGTAGATCTCGAGATATGCTTTCCCAAAGTTGGTCGATTTTTCCGTCCAAAACGACCGTCCAGACACATAGTTTTGTAAAATCGTTTTCGTATATCAAATGACCTCAGAAAATCGTCAAACCACTTGGGTTCGAAAGTAGACTCCTTGAACTTGATTTTAGACTCAAGAATCGTTCGATTTGGTTAAGAAATGAGTTAGATATCTTGTGTCAAAGTCGGGTTAAGTTTTTGTCCGAAGGTTAATAGCTTTACCCGAAAGTTGTTAGCATTATCTTTTGGTTTTCGGTTTAGATCTTGGACATAATTAGCATAAACGAACTTCTAACATGTATATTAACATCATCCAAGGAGAATAAACAAGGTTTGAAGAGATTCTTACAAAGGAAACTCGATCTAAAGTCGAATTGAGGAAGAAAGGGCTGCTGCTGTTCGGTTTTTGCTTCTCTTGCTTCTTCTCCTTCCTTGAACGATGTAGATGGTGGTGGTGGTGTCCAGGGGGCCTTGGAAGGGGCTGAAGATGATGGTGGTGGTGGTGGGTTTGGGGCTGAAATTGAGAGAGTAGAGAATTAGGAGAAAGGAGGTTGTTTGGTTATTTGTGAAAAGTGTGAGTGTGAGTGTATATGTGTTTAAAGTGAGGAGGTGGGCCAAGGGATTTGGGCTGGTCATGGCTGGGCTGGGCCGGCTTTGGGCTTGGCCCAATGTTGGTCCTCGGGCTCGTGTCTTGCTCCTCGATTTCGTGTTACGTTACTCGTTCGGTTAAACGTTAATCACGTGTTTTAAAATTTAATTGTTAACGTTTAGTTTTCGTGTTTATATTTGAATACAACATTGTTATTTTAAATTGGCAAAATGTTCTTTAATACCTTATTGAATCTTTTTAACATATTTGGCGGGTTTCGTTCGGTGTCGGGTTCGATTCACGCGTTTTCGTTGCGCACGATACGTTTTGTAGGAAACGTGAAACGTTTTAAATATTATCGTAATAATATGAGTTAAATAACAATTATTTATCATAATTAGGTTATTTAGTAAAAGAAATGTTTTTCACCAACGTCCATATTTATTGTGTCGGATTCCATCCGATCGAATTTGCGTAATTTACAGTTATTACGTACGTGCGTATAATGCAATATACAAGGCGCTATCGTAATTAGTCCTATTTCATACTAATTACATGCAATAATGATCTATGATTAATCACTAATGACGGCCTAATTTGTCGGGTGTCACAACCTCTCGGCCGAATAGATTCCCAAACTTGCCCAACCTGAAATTCGAGAAAATTTCCAGCCGAATCGCGCCATAATAACTTATCAGGCTGAGGAGAGAGAGTAGAGACCTTAATCTGAGAAAGAGAAGGGTACGTTTGGAGCCATCTCACCGGCCATCTCCAAGAGTCACCCTCAATGAGATCAGCAACAGAGTCAGAAGTCGAGAAACCAGGGTGCGTAATGTCACGGTGACCAGAAGAAACACGGGCAATAGGACACTGGTTACACTAAGTGTCATACCAAACCGAAACAGTCCTCCCATTACCGATCTTATACCAACAATAAAGCCAAATGACATTCCTGATGCGTAACAGACTACGCAACCCCAGCTCATACTACTCTGAGCAGGGGCATCCCAGAAGCTACGATCACGCAGCTTGTAAGCATACACCCATCGGACCCAGATGGATTCCTTTCTAGCGAGGATGCTCCAAATGTGGGTGGCCATAAGAGAGACATTCTACTCACTCAAGCGACGGATCCCCAAGCCACCTTCTTGTTTAAGATGGCAAATATCCTCCCATGCCACCTTCGCTTTACCGGCCTTCATCGGGCTTTGGCACCACAAGAAACCCCTCATAAGCTTTTCAATATCACGAATAGTAGAGACAGGGAGAATAAACATAGAAGCCCAATACCCATGAAGTGATGCGAGAACAGAGGAGATTAATTGGACACGACCAGCAAAGGAAAGAGTCTTATTCTTCCAATCTCCAATCCTATTCTGAATCTTCTCCACCAGAACTTTACAGTCAGACTTGACAAGCCTCGAAGAGATAAGGGGAACCCCGAGATAACGAACCGGAAGGGTGCCTTCCTCGAAAGGCATGATATGGAGGATACGTTGCCCCACAGAGTCGGGAACATTACAAAAAAAAGCAGTACTCTTCGGGATACTTGGGGACCAAGCCCAAGACTTCTTTAAATTCCTTAAGGGCAGAATGGATTACCGTGGCAGAATCCAGATCACCATGTGCAAAAAGAAACAAGTCATCTGCAAAACACAGGTTAACAAGCCCAAGATTTTCACACTTTCGCATGGTGCTTAAAGGAAGTAGATTCGTCTACCTTCCTCCGAATAAGTAAGGCCAGCACCTCCTTCACTAGAGTAAAGATATAAGGAGACATTGGATCCCCTTTCCGCAGACCCTTTTTGCTTTTAAAGAACCCATGCACACCTCCATTTATACTCAGGGAGAAGGACGTGCTAGACACACAAGTCATGATTAGATTAACCATAACAGGGTGGAAGCCAAAACCATGTAAGATAGTCCGAAGAAAACCCCAATCCACCGTATCATACGCTTTCTGAATGTCAATCTTAAAAGCACAACGAGCAGCTCTATGGTTTAGGTGGTAACACCTCATAAGCTCTTGAGTTAAGAGGATGTTATCAGAAATGCTCCTGCCAGGAATGAAAGCAGACTGATTGTCACTCACAATCTCCTCCAGCCCATCCTTGATCCGACTAGTGATCAACTTACTGATGCACTTATATAGAACATTACACAAGGAAATGGGCCGAAAATCATTAATCCGAGAAGGGGTGGAAACTTTCGGGATGAGGGCGATAACAGTATGGTTGGTCTCTTTTAAGATCTGGCCATTAGCAAAGAATCCCTGAACCGCAAGGAACATGTCGTCACCGATAATGTCCCACGACCTTTTGAAGAAAGAAGCCAAGTATCCATCAAGGCCCGGGGACTTATAGTCACTAATAGAAAACAACGCCGCCCGGACTTCATCCTTAGTAACAGGACGAATCATCAAAACAGCCTTGGATCTTGAGAGCTTGGGAGAAAAGCCCCGTACTATCCAGCGGCGTAGCATCACCAGCACAGCCCAAAAACTTCTGGTAATGGTCAACAAAGGTCATAGGCACCGAGTCTCCCTCATGAACAACATTTTGCAAGTTATGCACTCGCTCAATCCGACCCCTATTCGCTTTCTCCTTAACCACGTTATGAAAGAACTTGGAGTTGCAATCCCCCACCCGAAGCCATTCAATTTTTTCTTTATGTTTCAGGAAACGTTCCTCATCAATAACCGCCGCATTGAAAGCGCGAAGGTAAAGACTCTCCTCCTCTCTCAGAGCAGCAGAGTCAGGTTTAGAGTCCAGCTTTCTGAACTTCATCCAGTTCAGCACGAAGCTTATCAAGCTTCTTGTTGGGATAAACTGATTTGGGTTTGGATTACCACTGTTAATCAAGTCTGAAGAGATCAAAAGGTTACCACTGAAGATTACCACTGATAGTGAAGAATTACCACTGAAGACTAACATGGTTACCACTGATTGTTGAAGATTAACACTGGTCGAAGATTACAACTGTTTGAAGAACTGAAGGTTAACACTGCTACGAAGATTACAACTGTTAGTTGATTTTGTAAGTAGTTTCCACTGTTTATGTAATTAAGACTGTTAGTGTATATAAGTGGTTAACACTGTTAGTTGATTATACTTAAACTTTCATAAACGAAGCAGTTACCACTGATGGAAGTTTGTTTCCACTGAATGTTCAAATGTGGTAGTTAACACTGTTTATGACTTTGTGATAAGAATGAGTTTGTTATGGAAGTTATCTAATTCCATAATAATAGGAGATTGTACAGGACTCTATGTGTTATAAATAGAGATCCTTAGAACCTAGATCAAGATACGAAAATTAGTGAATAGAATAGCGCAGCTTCAAGGTGTAAACCCTAATACAAAAGTGTATTCGTCTTATTCATATTAATAAGATTGAGGCTTTGATTTTAATATTTGTGTTTCGTTATTTAGTATTCTAAATATTTATCTGTGATCTTTCTAATATTATTGAGTGTTATTCCGCAACTTCTCAGTAATAATTCAAAGCTTGTTTAAGTTATATTTGAATTGAAGGAAATCGGGACTGTCAAGTGGTATCAGAGCTTGGAAAGCTTTGAATACAGAAAGATCTGGAATTTTAGATTAAATTGATTTTTAAGGTGTAGTTTGTGATTAAGTATTGAATTTAATGGCAATAGAAAACAATGAAGGAATCCAGGTCACTAAAATCCCTATGCTCAGGCCTGATGAGTTTGATCTATGGAAAATCAGAATCAAACAATATATGCTTCTCACAGATTATCAGATGTGGGAAGTTGTGGTAAATGGTCCTCCAGTTACAGTAGATGGTGATGGTGTCAAGCAACAGAGACCACCACCAACTACTGATGCAGAAAGAAAAGTCAGATCTATAGAATTTAAAGCCCTCAGCACATTGTTGCTGTCAATGCCTAATGAGTACCAAAGAAGATTTGAAGCATGTGATGATGCTAAAATACTCATGGAGGCTATTGAGAAGAGATTTGGTGGTAATGACAGCACCAAGAAGAACAAAAGATCTCTATTAAAACAACAATATGAGAACTTTAATTCTGCAAAAACTGAAACTCTAACTCAAACCTTTGATAGGTTTTCAAAACTTGTTGGAGACCTGGAAAATCACAAGGTAAAAATTGATAAAGATGATCTGAACAGGAAGTTTCTGAGATCATTAAGTGAATAATGGACAATCTACACTGTAGGTTTAAGACAGAGTGCAGATTTGGAGATGAAGGAGCTTGAAGATATTTATAATGATCTGAGAAACTTTGAGCCAGAAGTTGAAAGCAAAAAGCAGGCTGTAGGAAACAATCATAATGCTGCTTTTATGTCAGTAAGTGGATCTCAAGTTGATTCAAATCAACAAGGATCTGCTTATATTGCTGCAGGAGTTGGAACATCTCAAAACAACTCAAATGATCAAATATTAGAATCCTTCTTTGCTAGTAATGTGAACTCTTCACTTACTAATGAAGATTTGGAGCAGATAAATTCTGATGATCTGGAGGAGATGGATATCAAGTGGCAAATTGCTTTGATTACTCAAAGAGCCAAAAGGTTTATGCAAAGGACAGGAAGAAATAACTTTACAAACCAAAGGAATAATGCTGCTTGGTTTGACAAAAGCAAGGTAGAGTGCTTCAATTGTCATAAAATGGGGCACTTTGCAAGAGAATGTAGAAGTCAGAGGCAAGAGCAGACTGGGCAGAGAGCAGGAAGCAATGGAATTCAGAGAAGGAACATACCAGTGCAGGAGAGTACATCAAATGCTTTAATTTCTCAAGATGGGCTTGAATTTGATTGGAGTGATCAAGCAGAACATGAAGTGAAGAATCAAGCCTTAATGGCCATTGCTGAAGAAAACAAGCCATCAGAGGTTCCTTATGAGGTACAAATCAAATTATGTTCTCCTGTATGCAAACAAACTGTTAAACATTATAGAGATTATAATATGAAATTTTATGAGGAACTTAAGCAATGTGAGATTAAAAGTAGACATACTACAGCTGCAATAGAAAACTTGGAAAATCAAATAAAGGCATATGAAAAGAATGTAACTCAATATGAATATGATCTTAAGTATGCCAGATGGGAGAGAGATGTGTTAAAAGATAAGTTAGAAGCAATAAATCAGAAATTAGTAGAGGTCACATGTGAAAGAGATAATATAAAATTAACAGTAAGTGATCTTGAACATGCTTCTAAAAGTGTAAATCAAATTATCAAATCTCAAATTCATGACAAGATAAAAACTGGGTTAGGATATAATTCTGTTTCCCCACCTTATAATAACAACTATTTTCCTCCTAAAACTGATTTAAATTTAAATAAGTTAAAGGAAGGAATAACAGTTGATGTTACAAAGGTTGATCCAGTTATTAACTTGGATAATAAAATTGACTTTGATAAGGTTGAAATTAGAGAATGGACTGAGGAAGATGAACTGGATTATTCATCTAAAAATAATAACAATTCTAATTCTGAAACAACTGATAGCTTAAATTTTGAAAAATCATGTAAGAATATCAAGAAATCAGATACTGGTCTAGTTTTAGAACTCAACATTGATAAACTAGAAGAGGGTAAGAAAATGTTTCAGGAAAAGAAAAAGAATAATTTGGAAAACATGAAAACCACTACTAATAAATCTAGAGCTGGTCTAGGATACATTAATAATTCAGTTAAAACAGTTAATAAATCTAATAATGTAAAATCTATAAATATTGACTGTGCTGACTGTAAATGTAAAACCAAAATTTCTCAATTACCACTATCTCACAAATTAAAACCCAGAGGAAATCAAAGAAATTGGAACCAAATGGTTTCACAAAAGTTGGGAAAGAATTTTACAGTGGTAAAGGAGAAATCTTGCTTTACATGTGGCAGAAACAATCATCTTCAACATGATTGTTATTATAATCCTAAGAATCTTCAAAGGATTAGAAAACAACCATGGACAGGAACTGATATGATCAATAAGCAAAGTTTTAAATCAAAAATTGATCGCATTACTACTGCCAAGAAGAAAATTGTAAAGGCTAATAAGTTGACTGCTACAGCTATTTCTACTGCATCAGTATTAACTAGAAAATTAGCCAATAGTAACAAGGCAAAAACAGTGGTAAAAACTAAAACTGTCAGTGTTAACAATATTAACACTGTTAGTAAGATTGATAAAACAGTTAACACTGTTAGATCAATTTCCATTGTTAAGCCTAAAATAAGTTGGATTTGGACACCAATTAAAAATGATAAATCAAAAGGTCCAAATACCAACTGTGCATCACAATCAATAATCTTCAAGAAAGTTGACTTTGTGAATGCACATGGGAAACCCAAAGCCAAATTGGTTTGGGTTCCCAAGAGAAACTAATTATAGTTTCAATTTGATGTGCAGGGCAAGCCAACAAACTTATGGCATATGGATAGTGGCTGCTCTAGGCACATGACAGGAGATAGGAAAATGCTGCAGGACTTCAAATCATTTGATGGAGGATATGTAGCTTTTGGAAGCAATCCCAAAGGAGGAAAAATCACAGGCAAAGGAACAGTGCACAGCAATAAGATAAGTTTTGAGGATGTGTATTTTGTTGAACAACTGAGGTACAATTTGCTAAGTGTGAGTCAAATCACAGATAAAAAGAACCCATTTCATTTTACTGACACTGAATGCCTTATACTTTCCAAGGAATATAAAATACCTGAAAATATGATTTTAATGAGAATTCCTAGAAAGCATAATGTATATAAGTGTGACTTGGCAAATATGGAACCTCAACCTGAACTAAACTGTCTTATAAGCAAAGCAACTATAAATGAATCTGAACTATGGCATAAAAGGATGTGTCACATGAATTATAAGACCATTAATAAGCTTGTCAAAAGCAAACTTGTTAGAGGTTTACCTGAAAAGGTATATTCATGTGATGATCATTGTGTTGCCTGCCAAAAAGGCAAGCAACACAAGTCTTCTTTTAAGTCCAAAATAGTGAACACAAACTTTTCACCATTACACTTACTACATATGGACTTATTTGGACCAACACACATAAGCAGTATAGGGAAGAAATTATACTGTTTGGTAGTAATTGATGATTTTACTAGATTTAGCTGGGTATTCTTCCTTAGGACAAAAGATGAAACAGGTGAAACACTTAGATCATTTATAACTAAGATTGAAACCAAATGGATCTCAAAGTAAAAATCATTAGGAGTGATAATGGTACCGAATTTAAAAATTATGAGATGAATAAATTCTGTGAAAACAAAGGTATTAAGAGAGAATTTAGTGCACCTAGGACTCCACAACAAAATGGGGTAGCTGAGAGGAGAAATAGGACACTAATTGAGGCTGCAAGAACTATGTTAGCTGAGTCTAAATTACCTATGTCTTTTTGGGCAGAAGCAGTTAGCACTGCTTGTTATGTCCAAAACAGGGTATTAGTTGTCAAGCCTCACAATAAGACACCATATGAACTGTTTTTTAAGAGAAAACCATTGGTTAGTTTCTAAAAACCATTTGGGTGTCCTTGTACCATCTTAAATACCAAAAGTCATTTAGGAAAGTTTGAAAGTAAGGCTGATGAAGGTCTCTTTGTTGGTTACTCTATTCAAAGTAAGGCTTATAGAGTCTTCAACCAAAAGACCAGAATCATAGAGGAGTCAATGGATATCACATTTAATGAATATACTGAAAATACTGTAGAAAAAGGACCAAAATCTTTGTTTGATATTGATGCACTAACTCATGCTTTCAGATATACAAATGTGCAATCAAGTGCAGGTATACATGCAGGTACAAGTACTTCATCAACAGATATACCAATTGCACAGCAAAACAAACCACAGGAATATGTTGTATTTCCTGTTTGGTCACCTGATCCACCAGCAGTATTTGACTCCACTTCACAGCAGTCCACACAGAGTTCAGAAACAACAACAAACTTGCCTGATGATCCTAATATGCCAACTTTAGAAGAAGATGTTGAAGAAAGTGAGAGTCTCAATGTGGATAAGGCAGCTGCAGATTCAACTGATCTATCAATTGTAGAACAGAGAATCATGGATGACATTTTCACTCCCTCAAGGCAGATTAGGGAAATAATCACATCAGATACACAACAACCAGATCTGGATGTGAGTATAACAAACATAGAATCTGAGATGTTAGTATCATCAACATCACACTATAATGTTCATAGAGACCATCCTCTAGAAAATGTGATTGGTGATATTGGCACACCTGTACAAACAAGGCATCAACTCAGAATATCAGAAGAAGGACTCCACACTTCTTTATATGCCTGTTTTATATCTCAGATGGAGCCAAAGAAGGTAACAGAGGCTCTAAAGGATCCAAGTTGGATTGAAGCTATGCAAGAGGAGCTGCTTCAATTCAAAGTACAGGAAGTATGGACCTTGATGGATCTACCCAAAGGCAAAAGAGCAATTGGCACAAAATGGGTGTTCAGGAACAAGAAAGATGAAAGGGGAATAGTGATCAGGAACAAGGCTAGATTAGTAGCCCAGGGATATTCACAGGAAGAAGGGATTGACTATGATGAGGTGTTTGCTCCTGTGGCTAGGATTGAAGCTATCAGACTGTTCCTGGCATATGCTTCTTTCAAAGGATTCAAGGTCTATCAAATGGATGTGAAGAGTGCCTTTCTGTATGGCACTATTCAAGAGGAAGTTTACGTATGCCAGCCTCCAGGCTTTGAGGATTCAAAGTATCCTGATAAAGTGCTCAGACTGGATAAAGCTCTTTATGGCTTACATCAAGCACCAAGAGCCTGGTATGACACTTTATCAGAATATCTACTGAAGAATGGCTTCACAAGGGGTACAATAGACAAAACCTTGTTCACCAAAAGAATTAAGAATGATATCCTACTAGTACAAATCTATGTAGATGATATCATTTTTGGCTCTACAAGGGACAGTCTGTGCAAGCAATTTGAAGTTTTGATGCATGACAAATTCAAGATGAGCTCAATGGGAGAATTAACCTTCTTTCTGGGATTACAAGTGAAACAGCAGAAGGATGGGATTTTCATTCATCAAAGTAAGTACGTGAATGACATTCTGGAGAGGTTTAGCTACAAGGATGCCAAGGTGGCAAGCACACCAGTGGAGACACACAAAGCATTACATGCAGATCTTGAGGGGGAAGATGTTGATGTTCATCTTTATAGATCAATGATTGGCTCCCTCATGTATCTGACATCATCAAGACCAAACATCATGTTTGCTGTGTGTGTGTGCACGATTCCAATCCAATCCGAAGATGTCACATCTGCATGCAGTGAAAAGAATCTTTAGGTATTTAAAAGGCCAACCAAAACTAGGCCTTTGGTACCCAAAGAACAGTTCTTTTGATCTGCTTGCTTACACAGATAGTGACTATGGAGGTGCAAATTTGGATAGGAAATCTACTTCAGGGGGTTGTCAATTTTTAGGAGAAAGGTTAGTCTCCTGGCAATGCAAGAAGCAATCCACTGTGTCTACATCAACAACAGAGGCTGAGTATGTTGCTGCTGCTAGCTGCTGTGCTCAAGTGCTATGGATTCAGAATCAGATGTTAGACTATGGTTTGACTTTTCTTAAAACTCCTATATTTATTGACAATAACTCTGCTATCAGTATCATAAACAATCATGTTAAACATTCAAAAACTAAGCACATAGAAATACGATATCATTTTATTAGAGATTGTAATGAGAAAAGGCTTATACAAATTTTTAAAGTTCATACTGATAATCAATATGCAGATCTGTTTACTAAAGCTTTTGATGTGGGCAGATTTACATTTTTGGTTACCAGCATTGGATTGATGAATCTGTCTTAACTTTTCTCACTATTTTTGACCTAATAAATTTTTAAGTGCTTAAACTTGGAATTGATACTGATATCCTAATTACCACTGTTCGTGTTAACACTGCTAGCATATTTTAACACTGCTAAGTATTTTTAGTACTGTTAGTTACTTTTAACACTGCCAGTGTTAATACAGAAACAAGTTACCACTGCCCTTGGTAATTAGTACTGTTTGTATACTTGTATTATTTTTTTGTTTGCTTGTTTTTAGTTAACACTGCGCAGGTCTAATTTCCACGGTTTGGAGACTTAGTACTGCTTAAAAGGTGTTACCACTGCTTGCGTTGGCGTTACTACTGTCGGTAAAAAAAAAAAAAAAAAAAAAAGTTAGTACTGCTTTCTTTACTTTATAGCGCGACTATTAGTACTGCTTGTATTAAGTTGTGACTACCTTGGTCGGTTAGTACTGCTTATACAAGTTAGCACTGCTAGCGTAGATAAGTAAGATGGGCAAGCGCATAAAACCCTCGTGTTTGGACAGTTATCACTGTTAGTGCAATTTCTCAGTTACCACTGTTTGTCATACTTCACTCGTTAACACTGTTAGCGTTAAAATTGGGGATTTTTCCACTGACCTAAATTGAACAGTATATAAACCCAAACACTTGTCGTTTTTCAATACGCTCTCAATTCCTACCTACACTCTTGCGATTAAGCATTCAATCACCATCTAAACCTCAAATTCCACTTGATTGTACATCAATGGCTTCCACTTCCTCTTCCACAACACTTGCAATAGGGCAGAATCATAACATGATCGCCTATCTGATGAAACCCAAAGAGGCACAGGACTTCATCCAAATTATTGATTTCCTTCGTGCCTCTCACATCTATCATGCTCTAACAGTATCACCCAGAGTCTCCAAAGATCACATTAATGACTTCTGGGTAAATGCAACCATCGAAGACGAACAGGGGACTAAGAGCATAGTCTCCATGGTGGCCAACACTAGGGTAGTTATCACTGAAGCCTCTGTTCGTGCTTCTTTACAACTCGATGATGAGACAGGTATTACCTCTTTATCTAGTCAAACATTGTAAGAAAATTTTCGATTGATGGGTTATGAAGGTCCTTTAGATACTTTTACGTTTCAAAAGACTCTTTTCTCCCATTAATGGAGGTTTTTAATACATACTCTTTTACACTGTCTCTCATCCAAAAGATCAGCCTTTGAACAGTTTGGCAGCAACATTGCATATGCAACTGTTTGTCTTGCCACTGGACAAAGGTTTAATTTTTCAAATCTGATATGTTCTGGTATGCTCAGAAACATTGAGCAACCAAAATTAAAATTTTTGATGTATCCTAGGTTTGTGCAGTTAATTTTAAATGCACAAATCCAAAATCTGCCTGACCAGGATACTGTTATTGGTGTTCTCTCTCATAAACCTAAGGTTTTTTCAAATATGAAGAGAGACTCCAAATTTTCTGGGAGGGTTACAGCATTGTTTCCAACGATGCTTCCTGCACCCTCCACCACAGCTGCAGTTCCACCCACTACAGCTGAACCATCTACTGAGAGAGATGACACACCCATCATCTCTCAACCCACAGCAGTTGGGGGTACCAAAAGAAAACAAGGGACCCACAAACCAACCACTGCTAAAGCCAAAAGGGCTAAAACACAGACATCTGAGGCTCTTGCTGCTCAGATGTCTCAGTCAAATGATTCAACACAGCATGTGGTCTATAAGGAGTGGGATGACCATTCTGGGAGGGCTGCTTCTACTGCTTCTGGCCAAATGGCAGAGCAGGACAGAAGTAACATAAATAAGACCCAAACAGAGGCAACACCAGAACATGATCCTTTGCAAGAAGGTGATTTTGGTGGACCCAGTACCAAGAAAAGAGGGCCATCTGATGCTCATGCTAGGCATGAATCAGATGGAAATTCTGTCAATGATTCACCAAAGGAGTCACATCCTAAAGGTGATGAGGCTAGCTTGAACTATGAAAAATTGACGGATATGCTGGACTTAATGTGGGCTGAGGTGGTGAGGCAGAAAAGGATCATCAAGAAGCAACAAGCTGAGATAGATGCCTTGAAAACAATTGTGATGAAGTGTTTGAAGCAGGGTCAGAAGTACTACATAATTGATGATAAATACAAAAGATTTGTCCCTGTGCAACAAGCCAGAGTTGTTCTCTCTTCCCCTGAACCCTCAGAAGATGCATTCAAAAAGGGGGAGAATGAACAGGGTGTAGATGATAGGTCTGAGGAGGTAGATGAGGAGATAATGATGGAGAATGAAGCAGAGGTTGATAAGATAATAGAGGAGGCATCCAAGACTGCCAGTGCCAATTTAAGTGAACAACCTGCTAAGGTAAACTTGGATGATGAAACAGAAGAAATAAGGGTGGCAGAAGATGAAGAAGAAGAAGTGGAGAGCCCTGTAATTGAAAAGACTAAAGAGGTTGCTGCAGACAGGTTTGCTCAGAAGTTTAGCAGGAAGAAAAGTGAACCATCTTTGCCTGGTTTCACAATCAGAGAATCTGCTGCAGCACCTACATTCGAAAGGGCAGACTTACCCAAGATTGATCCAAAAGACAAAGGGAAAGGCAAGTTAGTTGAAGAGCCTAAACAGAAGAAATCAAAGCAAGTGCCTGTTGCTGCTACTGCAAATGATGAAGAATATGCACAGAGGCTACAGGCTGAATTAGATGCAGAGATGGGTGAGAATTTGATAAGAGTTGAGGTTGAACCTGGTAAATTCGTAATGATGATGTAAGTCCATATGTATAGGATCGATAACGAGGTTATCTAAGGTATTAAGGTGCGGAATCCCTCAATACTAGTTATAGGATCTATAACGAATTCTTTCGCAATATATTAGCGAATCAATTGTCTAATTGCTTTGTATCAATTTAAACAAGTGTTAACGATCAATACCTAGCCTTTAGAACGTAGAGAAGTCTCTGGAGTCGCAGGGTTTTCCCGTAATCGAAATGGCAAAAGTTCTGAACATGAAAACCTAGTTTTTCATATATACTCGTCTCGGTTCGCAGGCTCGTGGGCTCTGCGAACTGACTCGGTTCGCAGCCCATGACGGCCCAGCGAACTCACTCAGTTCGCAGTACAAACTTGTCCTGCGAACTGACTCGGTTCGCGGTCAACCTTGGTCAACATTTTTCAGCCTTTTGATATTTAACTCTAAAATGTTTACCAAGCAATATATTTTATTTACAATTCAAAACCAATGTACATACTTGATTACAATTACCAAAAGTACTAAACCTCACTATTACAAGCTAGACCTGTTGTCACAAAACATGTCTCAACAGACTCCCCCTTGACAATAGCTCTAGCATTTTTAAGTCTTTGTCTTCAAGTTGTCTTTGGTAATCAGTTGTAAATATTGCTACCTGCATATATCTTCAGCTTAATGCATGTCTTCACCATTGACTGATAATCTCGTGCAACATCTTCCCAACCTTCAATCGCCGTGATCCTATTCTTGTGTAACATCAATAGGTCAGCCTTTGATAGGTTCATCAGATGTCGACGATCATAAATCTTTAAGATCTCTCTCTCTTCATTTTCAACTTCATCATCGTGTTCGAACATGAGAGCTTCCCCAGTCACTGAATCTACAGACCATCTCTTTAGCTTACCTAAGATATCTTGAGGCATAGCTTTCAGAGGAATCTGTTGTATGCATTTCACAGCTGGATATATCTTCTTTCTACGACGCCTTCCTGTTCTTTCGCTTCTTTCTTCAAGCTTAATTGTCTTTCCGATTCTTGGCTTAATTCTTTCAAACTTCATTGACCAACCCTCAGTCTTGATAATCTTTTCGACATATCTTCCAAAAGGATCATTACTAGGGTTATTTAATTCCAATCTAGCCAAGTCTCGGATTTCAAATCTCGGCAAAGAACTGAAGACAGCTAGCTTCTTCTCAAAGTATTGAACTCTGTCAAATCTCTTTATAGCAAAAAGCTGCACATCTGCGTCGAAGTACCAACCAATAATACCTCTTCTAGGTATACGCTTTCCAGAGATATCCACTTCACTAATCCTAGTCTTCTCCTTTTTCTTCTTCTCCAAAGGCCTAAACATCGGATTATTTTTGAGTCTATCAGGAAGATCATCTTCAGAATCAGTCGAATCGTCTAGATCTTCATCTAAATCAATCACTCTTTCTCCGTCTTCTTCCTGAATAACGACTTTAGTCTTTGAAGGGCTCACGATGTGTTCATCGATATTAGCATCGGGATCTACACCTTCGTCTAACCCAACATAAGAAATAGAAGTCCAATCTTCAGGAGGTACAAATTCTCCCTCCTCTATATTATAGTCTACTTCTTCTTCGACTTCAGTGTCGGAATCGCTTTCATCATTCATATCTACAAGTGATAAATATGTCATGAATCAAATGAATAATATAAATTCTTTTATCAAGAGTTTCTTTATCATCTCTTTCACGAAATCACTCTCTATTACTAATCTTATATAATGTTAACTTGTCAAGATGAATCTCAAGTCAAAATCTTATATAATTAGTCTTATATAATTAGTCTTATATCATTTTAACCTGTAACATAACATCTCAGGTCTAAATCGTATATAACTAATCTTATATTTTATGAGCATGAAACCAATAATAATAATGTAAGTCTTTCATTGATTATAAGAGTTATTACAATCAATCTAAGAATACATATTAACAAGAATTATTCCGTGGTGAATTTCTCACCAACATTACTAGCACCAGCAGCAGTACCAGCACCATCACCACCAACACCACTTGTCCCAGCAGGCTCAGACTCCCCCTGAATTGTAGACGGCTAACCAGTCGTTGAAGGACCAGTCGGCTCTCTATCTTTCTGTGCATTGGGATCATCGTCTGTATCATCTCGTCTCTTCCTTCTCAGTTCATCTTCTCTGCATGCCTCATTAAATAGCAAGATCTCTCCCTGAGGCGACTTGCCCTTCAATAAATTTGTGACAAGGCCTTGCAGTTGATCAAGCTGTTTCTGCTGATCTTCAGACTCTCTGATAGAAAGCATATGAGACTTCAGGAGATGAGTGTAGGCTTCGCCTTGAGTTGCAAGCTCCTTTGCAAGAGTAGCATTCTGAGTCTCTAATATCCGAACCCGAAGTTCCAAACTAGAAATCCGCTCAGAAGCTCTCACAGAAGTAGTAGCCTGAGGTGTTGGTGTGGTTCCAGGTTGAACATTATGTTGTTCAATCTGGGTGGCAACATCCGTCAGGAGTAAGCGAGCTACGATTCTACTAGCTTTAGTAGTCTGAATCGTGACGGTAACGTCAGCAGCAGGCTCCTGTTAGACCATAGTTATCAGTAAAAGTAACAGAATAAACTGTCTCAATCTCTGAATAACTATAAATACTCGTATATCTAACCTTTTCTGAGGTTTCAGATACCGGAGCACTCGGACGTTGTACCGCAGGCCTAGCCTGCTGTTGTGTATCTTGAGCGACTGTTATAGAAATATCTATCTCAGTTTCTCATATGTAGAACGCACAACATTCAATAGAGAATAAGAAGGTTAAAGAATAACCTGGACTAGCCAAATCGCCAATCGTCAGCTGAGAAGTAGCTGAATGAATACGCTTTCGGCGTTGCGTCTGAAGAGAGTGATCCTCTTCATCATCTGTTTCCTCTTCGATCAAGCAAAAATCAGGATCCAAATCATCGACTTTGCGCTTGCCCTTGAAGGCAGGATCCATGATCAGCTTGGAACCTCTCCGGATCATTCCCGCAGGAATACCCGAAAAAGTAGGAGGATGAGGAAGATCATCATCAGTCTCCTCGCTGTCGGAGTCAGATGTGGTAGCACCATCTTTGCCAAAAGCACTAGAGGGCCCAACATCCAAACCCGCCTGATCCTGTTCACCCTCAGGTCGAATGACCTCTGGGTCTACAGCTTCAGGAGCCTAGTCATGATGAATGATAATAAATGATAAGAAAATCTAGAAAGTAAATGCAATTTTAACAATGATGATATAATTAATACCTGATATTGATCGATCTCACGAAGGATAGGATCAGTAGCATCATCGTTTTCTATCAGAACCTCATGTAAAACCTGAGCCGCAATGTCAGGTCGTCCAGCTTGATGTATAACATCTTCTATAAGCTCTTGCGGCCCAAGGTTTTGAGCCACAACTGCTGGCTGAGGTCGTACTTCAGGTTGGGCTTCATCATTCAACCAATTATTATTTGGTGGAGCTACATATGCGGCATCTAGAAGATGACCGAACAAGTCGCAAGCTTCAGGTTTGACCTGATCCGGACGTCTGGAGGAATGAAGAAAGCACGCATTGTAGGTCCTCAATCCAATGGTGTCTACACGCAGATCGGGCTGAAATCCTTGAAGATCAGGAATACAGTGTGTAATGATCAGCATGCAAAACCTCGGATAAACCATGAACTTTGATCGAACAGTTCCGGTTATCTGCCCAATGAAGGAGTTGAAGAGGTATGAGGAGAAACTGTATGGTTTGTTATATAGCAGTGACAACAAGCCTGAGAGAAGCTCGGGACTCAACTCATCGTATCCTCCCTTCTTGTTACCGAAGATGGTAACAATAATGTGGAATAAGAATCTCCACTGGCCAAGAACAAACGCCTTTACAAACTGGCGGCCTCTCTTGGGTCCAGAATAACCCATTCTACCTAGTGCACCCTCAATGAAGTCAGAGGTGTACACTGAGGGTCCAGCTTCCTGATCAACTGTTCCCAGATGTAGAATCTGTCTCAGATCATCAGCAGAGAATACCACTGGATGGTTGTTAACCCTCGTGCGAATAACTGGAGGGTTTACTGCACCGTCAAATACTACATTTTCCCAGAATTGTTCCAGAAGATCTCGGGACAATGGCGGAGATTCCGTAATAGCATATCGAATTCTCGAACGTGCTAAATACGTCAAAATCTCTGTGAAACGTGCAGCTACACGCTCATTTACATCTAAGTTCACCAATATGTTGTGAGCAGGAGTGAAAGATCGAGCAGCCATATCTGTAGTCATAAGATATACACAAATGGCAATTAGCTCAAATAATAGGACATCTTATCGAACATTAATTAATTTTAAACGTTTATGTATTGTGAACAATAACGATCACCAAACATCGACGTTTACTATTAATTAATAACTTAATTTACTGAACTTAATTGAACGATTAAGCATACGAGACTTAATTTTCAATTATATTCTCTAAATTATATACAGTTCGTAAGTCCTAGTAGATAATCTGAAAAATCATACCGCCGATAGAAAATCGGAACACGCCGCACAACTACATATGAGTCGGAAGTCTTTCGATATAATAGAACAGAATTCGAATATTATATGCATTTTACTTATAATATTAACTCCTTAAGTCGATACATATAACAGATAATTAACAATTGCAATTTGTATTTTATTTGTAATCATAAAGATCTCAAATCGAAAACAAATGTAAGTCAAACAAAGTCAAACTTTTGGGTTCGCTTCGGTCAATGCGAGTCAAACTTTTGGTTCGCTTTGCAGTCAACGGAAGTCAACCTTTTGGTTCGCTTCGCAGTCAACGAAAGTCAACCTTTTGGTTCGCTTCGCAGTCAACGAAGTCAACCTTTTGGTTCGCTTCGCAGTCAACGAAGTCAACCTAATGGGTTCGCTTCGCAGTCAACGAAAGTCAACCTAATGGGTTCGCTTCGCAGTCAACCGAAGTCAAAGGTCCTGGGTTCGCTGCGAACTGAGACTGAGCTCGGTTCGCAGGAGTGTCTGGTTCACCAAGAAATTCTAACCCGATGGTCGAACAATTTTAAATGCGATTGAATGGTATAAACATGTTTATTATAGTCCGATTAACAACTTCTAAGAGTTTTAGGTTTTAATTTTCACTTATTTGTACAAAATCCGTGAAACTCTAAACCGAAACATTCAAAGCATAAAACGATCGATTAAACACAAATTAGACGGTGTAATCGAGGGATTCTTACTTCAAAAGATGCGTAATCGAAAGTTGTAAATGTTCTACAGAGTGAAAAACACGATCTGGTGCTTTGGATTTTGAAATTTTTTAGAAAAAGATGACTCGTTTTGGGTTCGCTGAGAGTCGGCTCGCAGGAGTAAAATTTCAGTTCGCAGGGGATATTTGGAAAGTGAGAAGTGAGCTCGCAGGACCTGTTCCTTTTATACCCAAATCTCAATTCGCAACGTTGACTAGTCAACTTCGCAATTTTGACTTGTCAAGCAAATTTAGTTGGAAATATAAATTGAACTTTCCAATGCGATTTTGTCACATTTATTCAACACAGAATGATAAATTACAGCATTAACATATTTTCCAAAGGAGAAACACAAATAAAAATAGTAAAATACGTAATAAATAATCAAACTAATGAGTGGTATCAAGTACGTAACAAATAATCAAACTAATGAGTGGTATCAAGTACCATTTTATTAATGAAACAAAAAGGAGAAACACTACATATTTTTGGCGTCAAGAGTTTATCTGCATCGGGATCATATTAGGAAGAATAAGCTATACCTTATTATTTATTAAACAAGTCTAAGAAGATTGTTATGTACTTGAAAATCAAATAAGTTACAGAAAAATTACAACTTAACCATTTATGAACTTATATTTATAAGATTATAACTTAGTTACCTTTATCCACATGGAATAACATGTTCTTTGAACATACTATTATATTAATGAGAATGTATTATTCACCAAAGTGAACGTTCATTTGTCATCGACAGTTCAAGATGATTACCGATATTATGATCCATATAAACAAATTATTCAACGATTTCCAAGCAAACCTTTATTGTTAGTATGCATGTTAACTAGTGCGGGCCAATAAATGATATACTGAGAAATCAAGTATAACTCATAACACTGTATCATTTATGTTCAAGGTAGAGGTTACTAAATGATGCACTTTTCGTAACATATAACATATCCTTGAGTTATTTGAAGGTTTTTGACAAACATCAAACAGATTTTGAAGATACTAGAGGTTCTAGATCTATACGAAGTACAACAGAAGATCCCTTAGTATGAGCAAAATAGGTTTGAGACCATTGGCGAAACTAAAGGCTTCAGATCTGTACATAGTACAACAAAGTCACCAGTAGTTTTGCTAATAGTCATTATTCTAACTATTTGTCAGTTCATATATTCATATTTTGATAACAGTGTATGACGATACTATCAATCTCAAATTAAGACTTATGTCATACATCATATAATAGGTCACACTGGATAACATGCAAGAGAATTAATGCCTATTAAATGCTCAGAAATCATAGCATAATTTGCCTACCAGTACATCATATAATGAATCTGTCTAGACATAAATTTATTCTTATCCAATTATAACATGTGGAGAAAGGTGTATAACACAATAAATATAAGTACCGTCCTGGTTGTAAAGATGTAACTTTAATGTGACTTACCGGAATCTACTAACATATCTTAAGACTTATACTTATTATTATTAAGCTTATTCTCCCAATGTACTATCACTTCCCAGCAAATAAAAACTTAAACTTTTTATGATTTATATTCTTTTTGTACTTTATAGAGGGCGATTCCCCTTAGGTAAAAAGCAAATGAATGCCATACGCCAACCCCCTTTTTTTTTTAGAAAAGACCTTACAAACTATTACATTCTTCTTTGGAAGATAAGTTATTCTGGATTTCTCATTCCATTCAGTTGAACTAATGTCTCAAAACGAGCCCTGTCGAAAGCTTTAGTGTATAGATCTGCCAAGTTGTCAGAAGAGACAACTTTGACTAATCTAATAAGCTTCTTCTCGGCACAATCCCGAATAAAATGATGACGAATATCAATGTGTTTTGTTTTGCTGTGCTTTACCGGATTATTGGCTATAGAAATCGTCGATTCATTATCGATCATCATAGGAGTATCGGTAAAGTTTAGCCCATAATCTCGCAGTTGCTGTTGTATCCACAATACTTGGGAACAACAGCTGCCAGCTGCAACATACTCAGCTTCACATGTAGAAATGGCTACTGAGCTTTGCTTCTTGCACTGCCAAGACACAAGTCTACCTCCTAGGAATTGACATCCTCCGGTCGTAGACTTTCTATTTTGGTTGCATCCACCATAATCCGAATCAGTATATGCAACAAAATCTAAGTCTCCTTCAATCGGATACCAAAGTCCCAGCTTCGGCTTCCCCTTGAGGTAACGAAAGATTCTCTTTACGGCTTGCATATGTGACTCTTTCGGATTAGCCTGATATCTTGCGCAAATACAAACAGCAAACATAATGTCAGGCCTAGAAGCAGTCAAATACATTAGCGATCCAATCATAGCCCTATATAAAGTAGGATCTACATTCTGATCACTCGATGTATCAGGACCGAGTCCGTGATATTCTGGAATAGGAGTCTTGTAGATACGAGATTCATCCATCTTAAAACGTTCTAACAACTCATGTGTATATTTAGATTGATGAATAAAGAATCCATCTTTCTTTTGGTCAACTTGTAACCCTAAGAAAAAGTTCAACTCTCCCATAGCAGACATCTCAAACTTTCCCTTCATAACTTGCTCAAATTCTTGACACATCTTTTCGTCAGATGACCCAAAGATAATGTCATCAACATATACTTGAACAAGTATAAAATCCTGCTTCTTCCATTTCACAAAAAGTGTACTATCAATTCTTCCTCTTGAAAAACCATTCTCAAGAAGATAAGTTGATAGTGTTTCATACCACGCCCTTGGTGCTTGATGTAATCCATACAGAGCCTTATCAAGACGATATACTCTATTTGGATACATTGGATCAGTAAATCCTGGTGGTTGAGAAACATACACCGTTTCCTTGACCTTGCCATACAAAAAGGCACTCTTAACATCCAGCTGATACACTTTCATTTTCTTTGAAGCTGCAAATGCTAAGAACAACCTAATTGCCTCAAGCCTAGCCACAGGTGCAAACACTTCATTGTAATCAATTCCTTCTTGTTGGTTGAAGCCTTGAACGACTAGACGAGCTTTATTGCGAATCACGATTCCCCGATCGTCTTTCTTACACTTAAAGACCCATCTAGTACCAATTGGATATTCACCACATGGTAAATCAACCAACTCCCAAACTTGTAGTTTTGAGAACTGAGAAAGTTCTTCCTGCATTGCTTCTACCCACGAGTTGTCCTTCAACGCCATTTGGACATTCTTAGGCTCAACTTGTGAGATAAAGCTTGAATATAGACATAGATTTGTAACCCCTGTCTCTTTCATTTCAGCATATAGGCTAGTGTACTCAGATACACTAGACCTGGTTTGAACCGGTGCATTCGGATCACCAATGATATTTTCAATTGGATGATTTTTGTTAGTTCTTGTTGTCGTCACTGGTTCAAGTTCTATTTCTTCTTCTAGATTTGTGCCAATCTCCCTCAATAGAGGTATATTTTCATCAGAAGATTGTTGTGTGGCACTCATTGAAGCATGATTAGGATCTACAAAAGTTGTATCTCTAGGAACATTCGATGTTGGTGCAGGGCCAATATCCCCATCACCCGACAATAAATGTTCAGAGATTTCTGAGTCAACTTTGTAGTCACTGATTGGGACATTAAAAGACTTAAAGAGATCTGAATAGTCGAATTGCCAATCTAATCCCTTATGTACGTCATGTGTGTAGCTCGTAACTTCAATGTTATAAACTATCTCCACACGTCCCGTTGCTTTATTGAAGACACGTTTGTTTGGTGAATTAGGCACATAACCTAGGAAATATCCTTCGTCAGCCTTCTCACCAAATTTCGGTTGAGTGCTAGTCTTCAGCAAAGTACAAGAAACTCCAAAGGGTTCAAACCCTTTTAAGTTTGGTTTCTTATTGTTCAAAAGCTCATAACAAGTCTTATTCTGCTTTTTAACCGTAAGAACCCTGTTCAGAACATGACATGCTGTATTCACCGCTTCAGCCCAGAAAATGACCGGAAGCCTTGAATCTGCAAGCATTGTTCTAGCTCCTTCAATCAACGTTCTGTTTTTCCTTTCAGCAACACCGTTCTGTTGAGGTTCATACGATGCACTGAATTGATGTTGTATTCCTTTGCTTAAGCAATAGACATTGAACGTTGAATTCTTGAACTCTGTTCCATTGTCACTACGAATTCTCTTAACTCGTGTTCTATAGACATTCTCTATTAGATCTAGGAACTCCATAAGAATACCGGGAGTCTCATCCTTAGATCCCAAAAAGAATACCCAAGAGAATCTAGAGAAATCATCTGTGACAACTAAACAGTACCATTTGCCACCTATGCTTCTTTTGCTTATTGGGCCAAAAAGATCCATATGTAGCAATTCAAATGGCGAGGAGATTGAGTTTTCAGTCTTAGATCTGTGTGGTTTTTTATGTTGTTTTCCTTTCATGCAAGGAACACACTTATCTTCAGACTCGAAACGTTTTTGTGGTACACCCAGAACTAAACAATTCTTGGTTATATAATTCATTTTTCGAAAGTTCAGATGAGCCATTCTCCTGTGCCATAAAAGTGCGTCTGCATCTGAAGCCTTGGATAAAAGACATGTAGATTCCATTGAAGTATTAGGAACAGCCATGTTGATGGCATAAATGTCCTTCTTCCTTGGAGCCCTCATCAATATCCAATTTTCCGGAATGGTGAAACCCGGCTTCAGGACTAAGGCTTCTGTCTCATTGAAATGTACAGAATGACCTTTATCACAGACTTGGGAAACACTCACTAGGTTGTGAGTTAGTTCTTCAACGTAATTCACATCCTCTAGAGTCAAAGTTCCATTTGAAACTTTTCCTTTCCCAGTTATTACTCCTCCTTTATCACCAGCGAAATGAACTCGCTGTTTCATCCCACCTTTGAAGTCCTTCAGTAGACTTCTTTCACCTGTTATGTGCCGAGAACAACCACTGTCTACATACCACCAGCTGTCCTTGTTCACAGTCTGCTCCTGCACATAACAAGTTGTACACAATTAGTTCTTAAGAGGGACCCAAGCCATTACGGTCTTGGCTTGTCCCTTATCATCCACAATCTGAACTTCCTTAAAGTAACCATAACTATTATTGTCAATAGTCTTGGTAACTGCTAAAGAAGTTAGAGGTTGTTGATGATCTGAAGTCTTATGCCTCTGAGGAGAGTGAGTTGAAAACCTCTTAGGCACATAATCAACTTTATGTGTATGTGAAGTAGAACCACTTTCAAATTGACTATGGTTTCTACTTGGAGTCCTAAATCTCGACGGTGTCTTATCTCTAGGCTTAGTGTCATTTAGAGAATAAGATCGTTTAGGTTTAGGCGGAGAGACACTATGAGTAACATCTCTTTTCAGAATGTTCACAGGTTTACTACCTAATCCTGGTTTGGTACCTAACCTGTCTACATTTGAACTAGAGACTTTTGGTGTCTCATTGTTATTCACGAGCCTAATCGATGTTTCCAACTTCTTGTTAGGACAACAAGAAGCCACATGTCCCTTTTGGTGACATTTGAAACAGGATTTATGCTTTCGTGACTTAACCCCTTTTGCCTTTTCGTGTTCAGTCTGAGTTTCAGACACTAAAGGTACATCTTGTTCCTTAATAACCTTATCATTTATGTCAGTATCAACCATCATTCCACTCGAGACAAATTGTACTTTGGGGAATGGTGTGTTCTTACTAACATCAGATGATAGATCTTTATGAACAACCTTCTGTGTCTCTAACTTTTCAGACTTCTTAGTTACTATATTCTCAGGTTTAGCATCTACATCCATCATTTCTAAGTCAACAGAAGTAGTGTAATTTGAATTGAATGGAGGAGGTACATCAGTGTATCCTAATCCAGTCTTATCCTTAACACTACGTTGAGCATCAATTATAGAGTCCATAGTTAAAGAAGAGGTTCTATAACTCTCAAACTTACGATTAAGCTCAACCAATTTCAGTTTTGACTCAGCTAACTCATTATCTTTATTGGCCATACTTTGATTTAAGTCCCTTAGATTTAAGTACAAACCATCAATCTTAACACATTGCTCATTTATAGTGTCTCTTAAAGTGGTCTTATCAGCAGCATCAGACTTAATCTTTTCTTTTAGAGCTAGTTTATCCTCACTAAACCTTTGAGCATCACATTTAGCAATTTCTAATTCAGATTTCATCGTATTATATGAATCAGCAAATACACTAACTTGTGATTGCAAACTAGTAACTAGATTACAGACATCAACAAGAGTAAGCAAATCAAGACATACCCTTTTCTTGTCTGTTTGAAGTTCAGCCATATGTGCTACGAAATCATCTGGACTCATATCCTCAGTTGAATCCATGTATAGCACATCATCATCACTTGCTTTTGGTGTGACTTCTGGCACCCTTACATGATAATCCACATCAGTCGGCATATAGGATGTAGATTCAGCAGCTTTCTCTTGATCATCTATCTCAGCCATAAGAGCTTGCTCTGGCTGAGCAGACCAATCATAAGAACCATCTAGCTGTTGAACCACCAAGGCTTTGGATGCTAAAGAACTTCCCGAGCCTTGTCTTCCATTGCTGACATCAACCTTTGGTCGTTGACATTCCCTAGCAAAGTGTCCGTAACCTTGACAGTTATAACACTTAACTTTGGACTTGTCAAACCCTGGTCGATTTCCAACCACCTTTCTACCAGTACGCTTCAAGAAATTTTTAACTCTCCTTGACACCATAGCTAGTTGCCACTGGAGATCCATTTCTTCAAGGTCATCAGGGTCTATTTGATCATAATCTTCATCAAACATAGCTGGATCATTGATTTTCCCTTGAATATAATTCTCATAGGAAGCGACAAAAGAAGCAAGAACAGACAATTGCTGTTCAGCAGATTTCACACTCATCGGCATCTTCTGATGCCCTTGAGGTGACTTCTCAGTAGATTTTTCTTTTGTATCACTTCCAGATGAAGCGATAAAACACAAATCCTCAGTTATCAATTCACCCTTTTCTCCAGTATCACCAACTAGTAAAGCAGTGGTCGAACTGGATGATGCATTTGAGAGAGTTGATTTTCCATGATATAGTCCAGAATTCTGTAATTGATCAGAATTTGACTCTCTCGTCTTGTTGGTGAAATCATAACCTGTGAGCTTATCAATAGTTTGCTCCAGAGTCATTGTAGCATACCGCTCTTCATTATCCTTGAGCATAACTCCATGCATTTCCCATTTATACGGTAAACCCTCAATAAACTTGTCGGTTTTCTCCTTATCAGAATAGAAAATCTCATGGTCATCTAGCTCACTCAACAGATGGTAGTATCTTGTGGTGTAAGCATCAAGATCTTCTCCCTTAAAAGCTTTAAACACAGTAAACTGCTTCTTTAGGAGATTCATCTTGCCTGCTTTTACTTGTGGACTTCCCTCACATCTTTTCTCAAGAGCAATCCAGAGTGCTCTGGCAGTGTGAAAAGATTTCAATTGATGATTGATTTCCTTAGGTAAACTCATTTTGATTGAAGAATGTGCTTTGTTTTCAATCTCAAAGTCTCTCTTCTGGTTATCATTCATTCGATTGTAGGGAACAATTACAGTTGCATTTTCAACAACGGTTGTAGGTGCAGTGTATCCATTTTTGATACACATCCAGATTGACAAATCATGGAATCGACAGTATGATTCAAACCTGTCTTTCCATCCATAGTAATCCTCAAGTCTAAGCAATTTAGGTGGAACATTAGATTTTCCAATCTCGTGGTCCATCTCAATCATTTTACTTAAGTCAGACATTTTTGTCAATCACAAAAGTTAAAAAGTCACAAAAATCAGAAGTTTCAGTTCGCAGGAATCTCAGTTCGCAGGAACTCACTTTGCAAAACTCAGTTTGCAGAAACTTAACTCAGTTCGCGACTCTCAGTTCGGTTCGCAAACTCGGTTCGGTTCGCAAGAGATCTCGGTTCGCAAAACTCAACTCAGTTCGCAAATCTCAGTTCGCAATTCTCAGTTCGGTTCGCAAACTCGGTTCGGTTCGCAAGAACTCAGTTCGGTTCGCAGCTTTCACTTCGCAGGAACGGCTGAAACCCTAAACTCAGTTCGCGAAACGGCTGAAAAACCCAAAAACGAAAAGTCAGTTATTTTTACGATTAAAACTTGTGGTTTTCGATCGTAAACCAAACTAAAAACGTCCAGAGAATGATTTTGGTCGTAAATAAAGACGTAATGCAATAAAAACAACCCGAAATCACACGTTATTATCCTAAATAACCTCGAACCAAAGCGTATCTAGCCTCAAGCTCTGATACCAATTGTAAGTCCGTATGTATAGGATCGATAACGAGGTTATCTAAGGTATTAAGGTGCGGAATCCCTCAATACTAGTTATAGGATCTATAACGAATTCTTTCGCAATATATTAGCGAATCAATTGTCTAATTGCTTTGTATCGATTATAACAAGTGTTAACGATCAATACCTAGCCTTTAGAACGTAGAGAAGTCTCTGGAGTCGCAGGGTTTTCCCGTAATCGAAATGGCAAAAGTTCTGAACATGAAAACCTAGTTTTTCATATATACTCGTCTCGGTTCGCAGGCTCGTGGGCTCTGCGAACTGACACGGTTCGCAGCCCATGACAGCCCAGCGAACTCACTCAGTTCGCAGTACAAACTTGTCCTGCGAACTGACTCGGTTCGCGGTCAACCTTGGTCAACATTTTTCAGCCTTTTGATATTTAACTCTAAAATGTTTACCAAGCAATATATTTTATTTACAATTCAAAACCAATGTACATACTTGATTACAATTACCAAAAGTACTAAACCTCACTATTACAAGCTAGACCTGTTGTCACAAAACATGTCTCAACAGATGACCAAGGAAGAGTTTAACCAATTCGATGAGTGGATGCTCAGAAAAGAGACGGAGGAATCTGTGGAATATTTGGTAGATCAGCTGAAGAGGAAGAAGGCTGAACAAGCTAGAATCAAGAAAGCAAATAAGCCAATGACCACTGCACAGAAAAGAAGGGAAATGTATAGTAAATTAAAGTGCATGATTCCTGCTGCAAGATTGAAGAAAATGACTTATCAAGAGATGGCCAAGGCATATGAAAGAGATATATTCGTGCCTTTTCAAGAGAGTCAAAGAAAGGAACAAGGGTTGAAGAAAAAGAAAGAAGAGGAAGAAAAGAAAGAGAAAGAAAAGAAGAAATCAGTGGAAGAGGTGGTTAATGATTTGGAGAGAGATGAAGGACAATTGAATGATTTGATGATTATACATCCAGTTGAAGCAGAGCCAATAAATCAGGATTTGCCTGAGATTGTTGACTGGATGGTAGTCAAATTGCTTATACCTAAGAAGGAGGAGAAAATAAGAATTATTAGAGCTGATGGAAGTGAATCTTTCTGGAGGTCATTCAGGGATATTTTGAGAAGGGTGAGTAGAGCTGATATGGATAAAATGTATGAGATTGGGAAGAGGAAATTGGATGGACAAAGAATTGATAATATCATTGAGAAAGTCACATGGGACTGGATTCAAATGATGTATGAGCCAGAAAAGTTTCCCTTTCGATTTGGTACATTCAAGGTGGTAAAGATGTGGACATATTTTGAGGTGCCTGGAGTACATCAGTTTATCTTAGAAGATGGTGAGATCTTGTACATGCTCACAGACAGAGAGTATGACATGAATCTGAGTTTATTAAGGAGCCTGAAGTTAGCCAAATTACATTCTTCTGTATGTAATGAGGTTGCTCAGAGATTAGTATACATGATTTTGAACCAGATTCACAGAAAAGAACAGTTGGGGAAGAAATCCAAGAATTGGTTTTGAAAGCATCTTCAAAGAAGCTAAAATGGTGAATTTGAAGAAACTTAATGCTGTAGATGACAGATTAAGTTTAGGGGGAGATTGTTGGGATAAACTGATTTGGGTTTGGATTACCACTGTTAATCAAGTCTGAAGAGATCAAAAGGTTACCACTGAAGATTACCACTGATAGTGAAGAATTACCATTGAAGACTAACATGGTTACCACTGATTGTTGAAGATTAACACTGGTCGAAGATTACAACTGTTTGAAGAACTGAAGGTTAACACTGCTACGAAGATTACAACTGTTAGTTGATTTTGTAAGTAGTTTCCACTGTTTATGTAATTAAGACTGTTAATGTATATAAGTGGTTAACACTGTTAGTTGTTTATACTTAGACTTTCATAAACGAAGCAGTTACCACTGATGGAAGTTTGTTTCCACTGAATGTTCAAATGTGATAGTTAACACTGTTTATGACTTTGTGATAAGAATGAGTTTGTTATGGAAGTTATCTAATTCCATAATAATAGGAGATTGTACAGGACTCTATGTGTTATAAATAGAGATCCTTAGAACCTAGATCAAGATACGAAAATTAGTGAATAGAATAGCGCAGCTTCAAGGTGTAAACCCTAATACAAAAGTGTATTCGTCTTATTCATATTAATAAGATTGAGGCTTTGATTTTAATATTTGTGTTTCGTTATTTAGTATTCTAAATATTTATCTGTGATCATTCTAATATTATTGAGTGTTATTCCGCAACTTCTCAATAATAATTCAAAGCTTGTTTAAGTTATATTTGAATTGAAGGAAATCGGGACTGTCACTTCTTATGGAGGTCACCCTGGTCCCTCATTAACGCAGCAAGAGGCTTTTTAAGTCTCTTCAACCTTCTAGTAATCCGGAACATAGAATGCCCCTCAAGCTCCTCCTTCCACACATCCAGAACAATAACTTTAAATTCCGGCTTATGAGCCAGCAGATTATAGAATTTAAAGGGCTTAACGCGAGGCTTTTGAATCACCGGGATAGTAAGCACAGCAGGAGAGTGGTCAGAAATTCTGTAAGGCTGAAATAAAGCACGGGCCCCAAGATAAGCTCCCAAGAACTCTCCATTACACATGATACGATCAATCTTCCTCAAGATACCCGAATCAGCTTGAGGCCGCTGATTCCAAGTAAAGTGAAGCCCCGTGGCCTGCACATCAACAATCTCAATATCCTTGATGTGTGTTAAGTGGTGATTAAAAATAACAAGTTTTAATTAAATGGAAATACTAATGTTAACTTTAACACAACCAGACAAGAATACATGTTCGTATTATAGTATAGCTTAGGTAAGACCGAGTGGAACCATAGGGAAACGGTGTAAATTAAAATAATTAATTAAACCTTAAATTACAATTTACAAATAAATAAGGGGTGCGTTTTAGTTCCGTACGAACGTTTTTTTAATTGAAAACGATTTAAACTTTAAACAATTAAAAGATAAAAAGTAACTAAAGATAATCAGATAGAGAAGCACGTATTTACTTAGATTAGTGATTTCTCGATTCAGGTTTCAGATATGTTTATTAAATTTTTGATTATTTATTACGTTGATTTTAACAAATATAGATAGTCTCCTGTTAAGGTTAACTAATCCTATAAGTTTTAGCTTAATACTAGATTCTCTTGAATACACTAGAATTTCTTCTACGTGTTATTAACCTAAACCTTATTCAATTAATACTATCAACAGATCATTGAGATTCATTCAGCAACTTCGTGTTAACGAACGTTTATAATTATTGATTAAATAACTATCACATTAATCAGGTTTTATTAATTGTCATTCTCTTTAACCTATTACCGGTTACAGTCTCAAGCCACAATTAACTAATAAATTACTTAATTTCAAATAATCAATCAACTCATACAAACCCTAGTTATAACATAAGTCTATTGATCACGTTAAGTAATAATTAATCAACACACAATTAATATGGATATTTCAAATAAACTCAATAATCATTCGTAATTCAAATCAACATAAACATATCATAAAACCTTCATCTAAAAATCATTCATCTAAGCATATACAATTAAAGAATTAGCTCATGCTCAAAGTAAGCAAAATCAGATCTAAAAACATGTAATTACACATTGTAAATGGAAAAGATTAAGAATCAAACCCAATAAACCAAACCAAATCTTCGTTAGGGTTGAAAACCTTCAAACCCTAGCTTCCTAGCCTCCGAATCGCACCTTCAGTTGACTTCTAAACCCCAGAATCGAATTCGGCTTTTTTCCAATCGTCCTCTTTATTGGCTGATTATGGCCTCTATTTATAGTTTTCAGATTGTAAATCCAACCGCCGGCTGAATATTTCAACCGCCGGTTGGGTTGGCTTTTGTGACACCCGACACTTTAGGTTAATTGTTAAACCTAGCTAGAAACCCTAATTACTTGTATTTAGTTGGTATTAGGCTAAATATCTGTAATTACTTGTATATTTGAATATACACTTACGTGATTATGTGTTTATCTGTAGTTACGCGAAACAACCGGACGAGGTCCGACAATCCATACGGCGTTGGTAATAACTTTTCATAAATAATGTAAACCTATTTTATAAATTAAATAGTAATTATTCATCCTATATTATTATTATTAAATAATAATACGCGAAAAAAATAGACGTTATGAATAAAACGTGACAAACAAAACGAAAACGCGCGAATCGAATTCGGCAACCAAACAAAGGTCGATAAATATTTTACTAACTCAAAATAAAGTATTTTAATTATACTTCAATCGAAAATAACCCAATCCAAATCGTTAGTTAAAAACAACTCAAAGAAACGTTAGGCGATTTAACACGAATAACGTTTTACCAACCGAATAACGTAACGCGGGCTTGAGAAAGCAAATATGCAAGCCCAAGGACCCAATTGGGCCTCCCCAACTGAACCCAAGGTCGGCCCAAGAGGCCCAAATCGGCCCAAGAAGGCAGCCCAAGGCCCACCTTATTTATTCCCGTTTTTCTTTCATTTCTCACACAAACACACACACACACAAACTCCCAATTTCTCTCCCAAAATCTCTCTACTCTCTCTCTACAATCTGACCAAGATCAGCCACCACCACCACCCTACAACCACCATTGACCACCACGAGCCGCCGTTGACCACCACAAACCACCATACAACCATAACTCAAGAACTTCAAGATTTTCAAGGAATTAAAGCTTTACAACATCTCATTCCTTCTTCCTTGCATTTTCATTGTAAGAAAAACTTATCCTACATCTAAATTACTCTAATAACATGTTTCAAGGTTCATATAACAAAGAAATGTCCAAAATATATCATAAAAACGTTTTTGATGGCTTAAAATATTCAAGAACAAAACATGCATTTTCGGGCAGAAAAGTAGCTCGACTTTGAGAGGCCGTTTCTCCCTCAAAACTTGACCAAAATAGACGATTCAAAAGGCAAAAATTAAGTTTAAAAAGTTAGATTTCATTTCCAAGTGGTTTCATAATTTTTGGAGCCCGTTTGATACCCGAAATGATTTTTACAAAAACATGTGTCCGGGCTGTCAAAAAGGACAGAAATTTCACCTCTCTTGTTTTAATCATAACTCGAGATATACACCCCCAAATGACCTGACACCACCGCCAAAAGTTCACAAATTTTGTTAGGTACAAATGTCGTTTAGATAACTTTTTTTGGAAATTTGTAGATTTTGCCCAGAAATCCGATCTTGTTGCATGTATCCGGATTGGTCACTTTCTGACCTTAGTGAACAAACGGAATTTTTAAAAATACTTAGAAGTACCCAAAAATTCTGGAAAAAATAATTTAGAAAGCTAACATACTAAGGAACAACATATATTTTTCTTGAATTTTTATTTGAACATTTGGAACCCGAAATAAAATGCACAAAAACCGATCTGTTTTATGCCTCTGTGTCGCAGAAGCCCAGTAGTCTGCGACACAAACCTTTGTGTCGCTATAAACCGAATCGTCACATTAGCGACACAAGCTTTTGTGTCGCCATAAACCGAATCGTCACATTAGCGACGCAAGCTTTTGTGTCGCCATAAACCGAATCGTCACATTAACGACACAAGCCTTTGTGTCGCATAAAGCCTTTGTGTCGCATAAACCCTTAGTGTCGCATAAACCCTTAGTGTCGCATAATACCCTAGTGTCGCACAATGGCGACACTAGCCCAGTGTCGCTAAAAACACAAAAATCGATACGTTTTCCTTAAAGCACTATAAGCATAAAAATCGACCCCAGCCAGGGGCTCTGCCCCTTGGACCCCGCCAAGGGTTGCCACCCCTTGGACCCCGCTACCAGGGGCGCTGCCCCCGGACCCCTGTCATTAATGGGCTTCGCCCTTGCCACACTGATTAATTACCCATATCTGGAAAGTAGAAATACGCATAACATAATTAATCAAATCTGTGTTTTCACAAAATATCACCAACGGCCCGTACATGTTTTATAAGCACAAACGATAACTGAACAATTGGACATTTCTACTTGTGTGAACTTATTTAGGTGGACATTAACCCTCCACCTACACGATTAACTTAGGTGGACATTAACCCTCCACCTACATGATTGGCTTAAGTGGACATTAACCCCCCACTTACACAATCACTATAGATGGTCTTTTGAGACATCTACTTATACAGCCTTATACGTTTAGGACGTTAAAAGGTTGCATTCAGAAAACACGCTTTGCTTACTATTTGCTACTTGCTTGCTGATATCAGGTGAGTTTAATAGCCCCTTTTTACTTTTTCTAACAGGGGTGAGAATACATACAACTGCTTTTACACTGCTATTTTCATGTGAACACAAGTACAAAACTCGATATATTGGTTGCATGAGTTGTTTTACTAATCCTGAAGTCCCCCACATCATAGTTTGTTAGTATCGTTATAGCGTGAATGTTAATGAATAGTACTATTTGGGATTGACTCCCCCCGTCCGGGTTAGTAGCGCTAACTTGTCAAACGGACGCATTATCATTTGTTCTTACGAGTGTTGGATTAGGCACTCACTGGGAGGCACCCCGATCGTGGCACTTGATTGTGACCCGACATCACAGTTAAGCTCAAACTATGAGCTCATGGCAACAATATACACTATCTTTACATTTTTGTAATACATTACCTATCATTGTTGAATGATACAAACAGAAATCTTGTGTTCCATACGATGGTATATCAACTGTTTACAAACCTATAAACTCACCAACTTTATGTTGACCTTTTAGTATTTATTTCTCAGGGAACCAACCACAGTAGGCTTGCTCTTGGAGGGAGATAGCTCGAGTCGCATACTTTTCATAAACATCAGAGATTAGCTTGCATTATATTATGTTGAAATCTTGTACTAGATGCGTACTCTACTTTTGGCAAAACTTATGTAAACATTTTAACTATGTAATGTAATGATTTTTGAAACGTCTCATATAGAGGTCGTTTGTTGTAATTCTTGTGTTGTGATATTTGATTTGGTAGGCGCCCCCAACGCAACACCCTACCTTCCGCTGCCACGTGTCTTGGGGGTACGACAGCTTTTTACCCACGAAATCGGTTTTTTGACCCGCGTATCCAACCGCCTTCCACATTTAGGTTCAACCGTCGGTTGGATATTTCAACAGCCGTTTGAATTGCAATTCCAAAATGTTCTTGCCTTCGGGCTGGATCTCTTCCTTTTGGGCTTCAATCTTCACGATCCGAATTTAATCTTCTTCTTTGGCTCAATAACTTAATCTTTTGGATTTAATTTTCTCTTGAAGCCCAGTCTTCTTGATTCTTAGTCTTCATTTCATTTTCTTCAGTTTTTGAGCCCGTTTTCGTTCCTTTTCTTTATTTCTTTAATTTAAACACCTTTTTGCAAATATAAACGAAATCAGTAATATATATATAAATTGCAATAAAAATGCTTAAAAATAAGGGAATGTTATTATATAAATATGATATTATTTGATGCTATCAATCCTCCACACACTCCCTGAACTCGCGCATAGAGGTAGATCGCCTAGAGGAACCAGAAGAAGAATCTTCCAGATTAAGAATAGCATTGAAGTCGCCCAATAACGTCCAAGGATTAGCACGGACAAACCTGCTATACAAACGGACAACTCCCTTCTATGGGAATATGAATTACCCTCATAAATGACAGAGCAGTAGAAAGACTGATCCCTATCCCGCACCCGAACCTGACAATGCATAACCTGATCCGTAAAGGAAAGAATTATAAGATCTACCCGGTCAGGATCCCAACCAAGAATAATGCGAGACTTACTAAAGCTTCTAGAAGAGTTAGAAGTCCAACTCCACTGCCTAAACACCTTAGAACAAATTCGCTTGAGATTAGAAACTTGAACATAGGACTTCAAGATGGCACAGATGCACAACTTGTTCTCATTAACCACCTGTTGAACCTCATTTTGTTTGGGGACACGGTTCAAACCCCTTATGCTCCACGATGCAAGACTAACCATGGAAACTTGATGCCCTAGGAGTGCTTGCCCCTTCAGATAAAGACCCACCGTTAGGAAGTTTCATATAATCTGACGTCTCATCATACACTTCCTCAATGTCAGAATCAGAGTCATCAGCATAAGTACCACAACCAGAAACCGCCCCTTTAGACTTACGGGGTTGACTAGGGCCATCTCTTTTACCGTCCCCCTTTTGGGTCTTCCTACCTATCGGGTCATCCTCTTTCTCCTCCTCGTTAAGAGCACCGAAGCGGTTACCCAGTGTTAAAGGTTTAGGAGCATCCGAAACCGGCTTAGAAGAAGGGTTCGGATAAGAACCATTTGGAGCCTTTTTGGAAGCAATTCCCGAGTCTTTCACCTTTAAATCACCTTAGGTTTTGTTTTTGCATAGAAAACCCGTCATGAGGTTTCCCGCCTTGCTTTAGAGCGTCACGGACAATTTTCTTTGGGGCAACAAAATCAGGATTACTTGCCTTTTTAACTTCAACAACAACCACATTCTTTGGACATTCAAAATCTACATGCCCAAAGATTTTACACGTACTACACCTGGGCGGGCGCCATTTGTATTCAACCCTTACCGTGTAAAGGGTCTTACCATCACCCTCAAACTTGGGGATCGGAACCGTAACAGTTTCCTTAACGCAGCCCCCGACTCAACCTCAACCATGGCACGAGCAAAATTAGGACGGTCCCAGGATTCAGTACACATTGTACTAGTATAGGAGTCAAACATGAGAGGGGTCCCAACTCTAGTAGCGATACCACTGAGACCAACCTCATTAAAGGCCAGAAGCGGGACATTGTGAAGCTTGATCCAAACAGGCACTCTGGTAAGATCCTCCTTAGCTAAATCAACATCTGAAGTCCATTTTCTTAACATAATAGGAACCAATCTGATCATCCAAGGGCCGCCTTCAAGAACCTCATTCATACCATGTTCCAAGGAGAATTTAAAGAAGAAGAAGCCATTGGAGTGCATCATAACTTTCTCAATACCAAACTTCCTCCAGGCATTCATAACATAATGTTGAACCACAGGAAAATCTAATCTCTTGCCTATGAAGTACCCGTACAAAGTGTTCGAGTACTTTTTACTTGCTTCAACAAATGTGGCCAAAGGGATCTTCACATCCGCATCACTACCATCGGGAGCCTCCAGATTCAAAGCACGAAAGTTAACCTTCTTTTTAACAACACGATCAGCAGCCTGAGCATAAGACTTCACCCCAAGGGTGGGTTGTTTTTGGCCCGGTTATTGAACAACAACCGTAGCCGCTTTAAGTCTATCCAGACGACAGGTAGCAAAGGAGCTACCGTTAGTTCCATCTAGACGAGCATTAGGGTTATCAACACCCTTATGACTTAGCAAGCTAGCATCAGGACCAGCCACTGTACCCTTGCTAGTAACATCATAAAAATCTGGGATTTCAGAGGGATACTTAATCCCAACCTGATTCACTACATTTCCAATTTGGCTGCCATCACCCGCATTAGAGTTTTCATGAGAAATAGGGCGAGAATCAGGGAATTTACCAAGGTCTTGCACCCCAACCCGATTCCCATGCAAAGAAGCATACATGTTTTCTCTCCACAAACCAATATCCTCATTAAGTTTACCCATGCGACACTTAGAAGTGTCGCCTAAACTGTCGCTAGCAACAGGGTCGCAGGCAAAGCTACTGGGAGGTAAAGGAGAGCGACACTGAGACCCAGTGCCGCAAAGCTTGTTAGTGTCGCAAAAAATAGGAGAGGAAGTGTCGCAACTTACCTGAAGGGAAGTGTCGCAACCCTAGTGTCGCTCCTAGTGTCGCTAAGCATCTCAGGATTAGGGTTACGCAGAGTGTCGCAGCTATAGTTAGACCCATCTTCAACCTCCGCCGCCGTCACAGTAGCTGCAAAATCAGAATCTGAGAGAACCAGAGAACCAGACCCACCACGTTGGCCCAAACTCCTCGATTCCGAGCCCCTAGCCAAACGCTTTTTCTTTTTCTTGTTACTCTCAGGCATCACGACGGAGCAACCACGAGAGTACCGCACAACAGCCGGAACGAGGAAGATAAGAGGAGACCAGGAATCTCCACCGCCACCGGAGACCAACCACCAAAACCGAACAGGGGAAAACACAAGCACACGGAGAACAGAACGACCGGATTAAAAAATGCTTGACATTGCCGAAAGCCGGAGAAAGAACCTGTTCGCTGGAAATCGCCCTCGCCGGAAATTGCCCTCAGTTACTTGAATAAAACATATCTCTTACACAGAAACCTAGATAATTCAAATTCAATGATATAATTTAGTAATTAGTAAGACTGTCAGATTGACAAAAATTACACAATATTTACACTTTTATAAGTATAACTAACACTAAACGACCAAAAGAATTATTATTTTCGAGCATCTAAACAGATATATTTTTAGAACCCCTCACAACGCCCGGGTGAAAAAACCTCTTTAAGAACAAACCCTGCTAAGAGTTTTAGAAACCCTTGCAATTCATAAGGGAAAAACGCTTAATCTGCCATGCAATCAAGAGGCATTTTAGAAGATAAGAACAAACCATTGTGATTCACTATCAAAAGCTTGTAGAAGTTATAAGAATCATAATCGGAATGAGTTTCATGATCATCATCAACATTGTATTGCTAGCACAACCAAAATGGCATTACAATATATTGTAATGATCCTTGTTAAAGTTTCAAACTTTTTTCCCATCTCACTCACATGTGTCAAGTGTGCAACTTTCATATTTCTACTCAACTTACTAGTTGAGAAATAAATTTTGAACCCGAAATTTATCATTACACTCCACAATAACTTTATGACTTCACGATGGGAAGCCTTAACAAAGTTTTAACATTTTGTGTACCTAAAATGAGCCCGAGCAAATAACAAAGAAATGCATAATTAAATCATTCGTAAATCAAGTGGACAGACTACTTCACCTTCCCACCTTGAGTTTCAACTTGCAGATTTGCAACTTTTCTTTGTAACATGGTAAGTTCATAAATACTGAAGTACCATGGAGAAAAGGAAAGCCTTAATCAAAGTAGGAAGAAAAGAGGCACTGAAGTAACAAGCAAAAGCTGGTATCAAGAAGCAAAAGGAACGAATTCACATATATTTTCATTTGATATCGCTTTAGGCTCCAAATACTTGTAAAACAGAAAGTACGTCCGCAAAGTCTTCACTCGCACAAAACATGTATATTATTTTGTTACAACATTGTTACTATTCTCTCAAGTACACTTCTCAACCATTATCTATACGTCTTGTTTTAATAGACTGGTGGTTTAAGCAATTGACAAAAAGAAAACAATAAGGCAGTTCCTTTAGTTACCAAGAGATGCCGGGTTAGGAGGATATAAACATCTTAAAACAATGAAGCAAAGGGGTGGTAGCTATTGGGATTGTGAAGCTTAACGAGAAGAAAACGAGAAAAGCTTAGCAAGTCAATTTCGTCTGGCGAGAATTTGGGTCGCCTAGTGAAAATTTGGTTAGAATAGGCTTCAGCTGGCGAAATCTGTGATCACCTAACGAAATTTAGGGCAGCCAAATTTGGTGTTTTCTTATTCCCAAAGTTATGTAATTCCTATATAAACACACCCTATGTATTGTAAACCCCTACTTCGAAAATAATAAAGAAAAACTCTCTGGTTTGGCCCCATGGACTAAACCGACCTTCAAGTTGGAGATCGGTCATAATCACATTACATACATGTGCCCGTATTGTTCGTTATTTATCTTGTTTGCTTGTTTAATTTCTTAGTTAGCGATTTAATTATTCGTTTATTATTTGTAGGTATAACCTCAATTACACGAGTGTCGTTGGTTTGTTTCTTTGGTAACAATAGGTTGTCGTTAATTGAATGTTTTCGCTGCAATTTCTAACAGTAGCAAACAGTTCTGAGGGAACAAAGCCTCGAATAATTTGTCACTTTGAAAGCCTTTAGGAATATTGCTTATTTTTATTTTCCAAAACTATTTCTTACTTACATTTTAGTCGTTTCATTTGGTAAGTAACATCTTATCTCTAAATACTAGATTTGCAAATAAATTTGAGCTGTATAACATAGAGTGGGTTCAAATGAGTTCAACAACTTTTTATGAGAATTGAGAAACCAATAAGAACGCGCCACGTGTCATAAAAACCTACTTTTATTCACGTTTTTAAAAATTAAATATCTCCCAAACGGTAAGTCGAAAAATCATAAAAATTACACCATAAAAATCAGTGTTTTTTCTCTTCAATTAGAGATCCCACAAGGCATACTTTCGACAACTTTTTTTCTTCCATTTTCGTTGGGTTTCGTAAACGAGCAGGTAACACATGTGTTACCAGCAGGTAACACATGTGTTACTAATATTGTACAATCATAAAAATAAGTCGTCGAAAGTATATCATGTGAGATGTCTAATCGAAGAGAAAAAAATGTTGATTCTCATGATGCAATTTTTATAATTTTTCAATGAGCCATTCTTGAGATATTTAATTTTTAAAAACGTGGAAAAAGTGAGTTTTGTGACACGTGACGCATTTCTATTGGTTCCTCTATTCTCACAAAAATTTTCATTCTCATTTGAAACTCACCCGTATAACATAATGTCGAGCAGCTTTAATATGCATATCATGATAAGTACATGTGTTCCTCATATATTGACTAAATTCACCATATTTGATAAAATTACCAATAGGAATTAATCCAGCTCAAATCATTTACTTTTATCATTATGGTAATTAGTACCATAATTGTTTTTTTTATTATTTTATTTAATTAAATTTTTGAAGTGTTCATTAGTGCTAGACTTTTGATCTTCAATGAGTTAATTTTTTTTTTTTTTTTTTTGCCATTATAAGGCTTCTAAGTTGTAATAGAATGGAGTTTTTTTTGAGTTAATGATTTGATGAAATTTACATTTTCTCTTAAATTGTGTTGTTCAATTGAGTTGAAATTTGACCTAATTGCGCCATTTTTTTAATCAACGTGAATTAGAAGAGATTATTTCTGATTCGTTTTACTAATTTGTAATCTACATCAATAATAGTATATGTTAGTGCCATTAGTATTAATTAAATTGGCCAGCATTTTGTTATGATTTTGAAAGGAATTACTGTCATGATCTTAATAGAGTGACTCTTGTGCACATAGGATGTAAGAGTTAGCTTTCTTTGCAACCGGGTTGAGTAACAAGTAAAATGGGTTCTAGTTAAAACGGGTTGGCTCGAGTGTGCAAACCCATCAATACCTACAATTTCCAAGTAAAATTACTAATATTGTACAATCATTTTTGAAAGGTATTTTGTAAATTGTGCATATATAAACTTGGATTACAAGAACAGTACTATAAAAGAAATAAGATTATCTCTTCTATAATATTGACTTAGAACATTGTAAATATTTTGAATATATGCTAGGCGAATTTTGACCTATTTAACCGTGTTCAACTGAGACGAAACCTTTATATTCCTAACTTATATCCTTCATGTTATAAGTGAAATACATATGGCTCACATGAAACATTGCTACAAAATTTCCTTAACATACATAATTTGCAATTCATTAATTGGATGACTTTGAAACCTTATTCAGTAAATGCTAAAATCTATGTATAAAACGTAGATATCTTATTCCTAACCCGGCTCTTTTTAGTTGCTTCACGATTCAGTGCACGTATTCGTTTTTGCTAAAATGATGTTGGATACAGGTGAGATACAATGTTAGGAACATATGCTAGGTATCTGTATAGATATATGCAATAACAAACTATAATTGTAACCAAAAGATATACCAATTTGTAGTGATAAACAACCATTTCGTGTCAACTACTCAGGCTCAATTTTGACCCGTTAGCCAAGTGACCCAATTTGACCTGTTAACCAAGTGCCCCAATTTCACATAACACGCAAGTTGACATACCTTCAACTATTATTGTAAATTTTGCAAGTTGTTAGAATATGTTATCATGCAAATAAGAAAAAAAAAATTTAGTTGATTCCATGTACTGTATCAAATAATATTGGTAGATGATTTCTTGATTCAAGTATTTAACAGTCTTACGCAATGTCTTTTGTTATTGCAAATTACAATATTAAATAACTTTTTCTTATAATATATAGGAATAACATGCGGAAAAAAATGCTTATACATCAGCGTATAGTATTGAAGGATTATGCGTAAGATACAACACATAACTATATTACTAATCTCACGTGAGCCTTTGGAGTCACACATATACACCGAGACACCATTTAATAATATATATAGTATATATATTATTAAAAGCAATAAAACACTTATTTTGTTTGTGGCCGAATCATATTTATATGGGCTTAAGTAATTAAGTAAATTTGTGGGCTTTCTTAATTGCTAGTTGAAAACTAATGTGTTATTAGGGTAAAATAAAATAATATATATATTGTTCTTTTGACTTGTGAAGCTCACGGCTGAAAAAAACCACAAAAATAAAAAGGGGTTTTGGTTCTTGGTTTGCTGCGCACACAAAAGAAAAGGGAAACAAAATAGTTTTTAACTTGGGTCACTTAATTATATCGCTTGATTCGAACTACCATTCGGTGGTGTTGATTGAGGTGTAGTGTGGACTACTAAAGAGACAATCTATCTTGATTGTTTAGTTTTCTTCTTCTTGTGTAATCAACAACAAAGGTATCCATATTAACTATCTCTTTGTTAATTTGTTTTGATATATCACATGATACATATGGATCCATTTTGGTAATTGATTTTATTTACATGTTTCCGCGTTCTTTGATGTTATATTGTATGCTTGATTCATATTATATTTCATGTTTAAAATCGTTTTAATAAATCAAGATTCTCATCAGTGGTATCATAGGCCTTCTTATGTTATCATATGATTATCTTGTAATGTGTAAAAGTGATTTTTTCTTGATCACTTGTTGCTATTACATTATGTTTATTATTGATGTATATTATGTTTTGATCGAGTAAAGCTAGTGATTTCACCAAATCAATTATGAGTTTGGGTGATTATAAAACTTTGATTTTATTCTCATTAGAAATCCATCTTAAAAGATCATTACATGTGTATATATGTTGATAATTAAACCTCTTCGTTTTTCATTGTTAGTATATATTTGTTTTGATCACACGAGATGTAGTTTTCGTTACTTAGATGATTTGTACCCTTGGGTACTTTTCATTAGAAACACATCTTTATAGATCATAAACACTTGTATATATATTGGTGATGATTTAGAAGTTTAAATTTTGTTTATTTAGACTTGTTATTGGCTTGTATTTAATTTACTTGTTTTATTTTATCATCCATGGCAAAGACATGCAACTTATGCCGTGGAGCAAGCCATTATTATAATAATCGTGATCTTGTTATTATTATGATTATTATTATTATTGTTATGCATAGCCGATGAAAGCCTTGACCATATAGTCTATTTTATATTATTGTTGTGGTTGTGATTACGGTAATTTTTGGTGTCATTGTTCATGTATTTATTTATGTTTTTAATTATGGAGGCCGTTTTGAGCCATGTTGTAATTTAAAATTCCAAGTTTAGTTGTATTTACTTTTGAAATTTGTAACCGTTGCTTGGATGCAAAAGATGAGAATACTAAACACATGAAGGCCAAAATTCGGACAGATTGACGTGGCTGTAATCAAATGGAGTATCCTGACTCATTCCTATTCGGTTTTCGACGAAATTTTGTGTGCAGGTTCTAAACACGAAATTTTGTCTTTGCAGGTTCTTGTGTCCACTACTTACTTTTCTGTTTTTCAGACCGTGTGTATTTCTTTGTTTGAGTATCTGCAGGTTCTTGTGTTGACTACTTTTTCTGTTTTTCAGACCCTGAAGCTTTTGCTTTATTTATAATTGTTGAGATCAATTCATTATTTGAATCATCATCATCATCATTCTTTTCAATTTTGGAAGATCTGTAACTTACTCTTTTTTCCCCTAATAACCTTCTTCCTTTGATTTGTAAAAGTAACTTTCTTTTCAGCCTATGAATCTCCCTTAATATATATGCTTCAGACTCCCCCTCAACTGTTTCCTCCCCCTGAGTCATATGATCATCTTTTTGTTCAGACTTAGAAATGAAGTATTTAAACCTTTGTTTCTTTTTCTGTTCAATCTTTCCACTTTGACTTGTACCATCACCTCTCTTTCTCTTCATCTTCTTCCGCTTTTTGACATCATCATTTTTTTTGACAATCAGGAGGAGTGAAAAACTTCATATCATCAAATATAGCCTCTATCCAGACCTTGACCATGTGGAAATTAGTATGCAACCCCACTGGTACAAGATGGCATGTCATCCATACCATACAAGATTGCATGTCATCCACCTGCCAATTTACTTTCCACACGCTTTAGTAGCTCATGTGATCTGAAAGTATCTTGAGTCAGAAAAATTATATTTCTCCTTATCTCTCCTAGTAGTATAGTCATCAACCCCTTTACCTCCTCCATCTCATTCCTGGAACACATATTATTTTTCAAGTTAATTAGCTCAGACGGCACACCACCAAGCTTATCATCAAGCTTGTTGTTCATCTTTATCATAGCATCATGAATGTTAAACAGTGTAATAGGTATCTCAGACTAAGGTGGAATGCTAGAAGATATAGGTTTAGTTTATGTTGCCTCACATCTTTCTTGGTGATAAGGAAAGAGATCTTCAGGAACATAAGGTTTGAAGGCTTGTAAGAAAGTTCTATCTATGGAAGTGTGAACTAGACTTGCATCGGTGGTAAATATGGGTGTAGGCGTTTGAGTAGTAGTTTGGAGGGGTAGTTGAGCTCAGGATTGGAGCATTTTCTTCAATGCTTAATGTAGGTGTCAGTACAGTAGCAGTAATGTGGTGATTCAAGTTAACTACTTTATCAGGTGAAGGTTGGTTTTGAGTGATAGTGTCAACTGTTTCAAACTCTAGCAGATTTGAAGCAGGGACATCTACAGCATTTGAGCGTGTCTCTTGGACATCATCCTCTATAGAAATATGGATGTTTGTATCTACAAATGCTTCATATTAAGGGCTAGATATGGGAGTATGCTCCAAATTAACTGGTGAGTCAATTAGGTTGGTTTAAGATAATTCTAATATTTTTGTTTCGGCAGGTGAAGATGGGTTTGAATGGGCTGGGCTATCTACATTCATACCTTCAAAGTTAGAACTATTCATAACTTGATCTCCAGGGGAGATGATCTTCCTAAGGCTGTTCCTGGTGAGTTTCCATACCCACTCATCATCTGTAGCACCTCCATGCTCCTCCTCAAGATGTATTTCCTCTTCCATCTCTGTATCAGCCTCCAAATTATCAATACCCAACACTTCATGATCAGAGTCTATATTTCTTCATGCCCATTGTTTCTAAAAGTTGAAGCATTTCTTTGAAATATAGTCTGACAAAGTCTATATTTCTTCCGGTAAGGATAGCATCAAAAACTTTAACTTCCACATCATTCATTTAATCAAGACTACCAGATTTGCTACCCAAACTTCTTAAAATATTTGAAATAATGAACATCCACATGCTAGAAAAGATGTTCATATTTATTGTACCTAAGAGTAATCATATCCTGTCTACCCCTGTATCTACCTGTAATGGTACGGTTAACCATATTCGCTGTACAGGTATACCAAAATTCTGCAAGCATCTTTCGGTATATTTGTCCAGGGGACTTAATCAATGCATGATTAAGTGGATGATTCTCTAAAAATAGAACTAGTTCTTCATACCCATTGTTTCGAAAAGATTTGGGAATCATTACATATGCAATTTTATTATTATCTGAAACCAGAACGTTTTTGTTCTTCTTAATTGTTTTAGCACAGACTAAATTGGCCGTCTGAGTGAGAACAAAAGGTGTCATTTGAAATAAGAAGTTGATTGCAAACTAACGATTGAAAAACAGAGTATGATGAAGAACTGGGGTTTTAAAAATCGAGAGCGCGTGTATGTGATTGAAGATGAAAAAGTGATATGGAATGAATCATTTCAGACTAAAGTAACTTTTGATTTAACCCTAAGCATTTACTAATGGTAAATAATTTTTACGGCTAAGTTACTTTTAGGCTCAAAACTACTTCTAGTCAATTAAATCATGAGAGTCTGATGTTGAACTAAACATTCTTTAGACTCTAACAGAAATAATTTATCAAGATAAAAATATTGATTATAAAAACTAGATAATGATTTAAGAAGAAAAATCAAATAAATAAACAATAAAAAATAAATAAAAAAAAATAAAGAAAAATAACCTAAAAACTTTACTACCTAAAGGAAAAGGAAAAATCTTTTTATATTTTCTGAATTCACAGTTATTTCAATTGCACTTTGATTATAACACATGATGGGTGTGTTTACAAAATTCACATTATAATCTGCTAATTGATATTGTATCCATAATAACTGAGCACAACAACTTTTAGCAGCTACGTATTCAGCTTCATATGTTAGAATGGCCACATAATTTTGCTTTTTTACCTAACCAACTCACAAGCTTTCCTCCCAGCAAATGAAATCCATCAGATGTACTTTTCATGTATAACTTATAACGTACAAAACATGTATCTGTGAAACCAATTAGATCAAAGATAGAGACTTTGAGATACCAATGACCCAGGCTTGGAGTACCTTTTAAGTACCTAAAGGTTCTTTTCATAGCCTTTAGATGTGACTCTTTTGAATTAACTTGATATCTAGCACATAAGCATGCTGAGAACATTATATAAGGTCTACTTGAAGTTAAATACAAAAGTGAACCAATAATACCCCAATAAGTTGTTTGACAATCTGATTTCCCAGATTCATCTTTATGTAACTTATCAGAAGTACTCATTGGAGTTTTCATAGAGGAACAATTATCAAGTGTATATTTTTCGAGCAAGTCATGAACATATTTACTTTGGTTTATAAAAGTGTCATCAACCTTTTGTTGAACTTGCAAACCAAGAAAATATGTGATCTCATTCATCGTAGACATTTGACACTTTTTGGACATCAAATTAGAAAACCATTTACACAAATTCTCATTTGTAGACCCAAAAATAATATCATCTACATAAATTTGTACTAGTATGACATGCCCCTTCTCTTTCTTTATAAACAAAGTTTTATCAATTAATTCTCTAGAGAATTTATTCTCTAGAAGATACAGAGATAGGGTGTCATACCAAGCTCTTGGAGCTTGTTTCAGATCATAAAGTGCTTTTTGCATTTTAAAAATATGGTTTGGATATTTAGGATTAATGAAACCTGAAAGTTGCTTAACATAAACCTCCTCCTGTAAATCTCCATTCTTGACATCCATTTGATAAACTTTTAAGTCCTTGTATGCAGCATAAGCTAGATAAAGTCTGATAGCTTCAATTCTGACAACAGGGGCAAAGGTCTCATCATAATCAATCCCCTCTTCTTATCTATAACCTTCAGCTACCAATCTAGTTTTATTTCTGATTATCACACCATCTTTATCCATTTTGTTTCTGAACACCCATTTTATACTCATGATTGATTTTTCAGAGAGAGCAAGTACAAGTGTCCAAAATATATTCCTTTCAAACTCAGTTAGCTCTTCTTGCATAGCTTCTACCCAATCATCATCTTGTAATGCTTCATCTGCTTTCTTTGGTTCGATGATTGAAAGAAAGTTGGTATAAAAGCAGAAGATAACAGTTGCTTGATCTTCATATTGAGATCTGGTTTGAACTCTAGACTCAAGATCACCAATTATGGTTTCAATGGGATGATCTTCGCGAGTCTTAATTCCTTCATCAAGAACAGTTGATTCACTTGAAGGTGAACCAAAATAAGAATATCCTTGATCTTCTACATCATGTTGAAAGTCTCATTCTTCTTTCAGGCTAGGCATATCAGGATCTGTATTAAAATGAACTTCAGATTCTTGATTCAAAGTTAAAGTAGACCTAGATGTATCCTTTTGTATAGATGTTTATGTTGAAGTATTGACTTTTGGTGTTGCATCAGACTGTGTTGAATCTTTTGGTGTTTCTTCATCACTTTCAGATTCATCTTGAATCTGATCATATCCTACATATGTGGATTGTTTTTGTTTATGAGTTTGAGAACTGATATTAACCAATTCTTCAAGTAAATGAATTTCAGACTGTGATGCATGAACATTATTTACGGAAGTATCATCAAAGGTAACATTGGTTATTTCTTCAATAACTTTTCTCCTGATGTTGAAGATCCTGTAAGCTTTAGAAATTGAAGAATATACCATGAAAATGTCTTCATCAGATTTAGGCTCCATTTTGCCAAACTGATCCTTTTGATTTAATATGTAACATTTACTTCTAAAGATGTGAAAGTAATGTACAACTGGAACTTTATGATGATACATCTAATAAGTTGTTTTCCCATGCTTCTTCACAATAATTGACCTATTTTGATTACCCTGACATAGCATAGTCCTTTCAGCTTCAATAAATGTTCTTTTTCTTCTTTCTACAACTCCATTTTATTGAGGAGTTCTTATAGAGAAAAGTTTTTTCATAATTCCCTTATCATCATAAAATTCAATCAAGGTAGAGTTTTTAAACTCTGTACCATGATCACTTCTTAGTTGTTTCACTGGTAGGCTTTTCTGAACTTATTCTCTTTTAATCAGTCTGAAGATCTCTTCTGGAGCATCAATACTCTTTGCTTTCAGAAAATCACCCAAGTATACCTTGTGAATTCATCAACAATCACAAATGTATATTTCTTTCCTTCAAGACTTCCAATGCTCATAGGACCAAACAAATGCATGTGAAATATATGTAGAGGTTTTTCAATGGAAGCTAATTGTTTTGAAGTAAATTGAGTCTCGGTTTGTTTCTAAAGAACACATGCTGAACGGACCTTGTCTTTCTTGTATGTAAAAGCAGGTAGCCCTCTCACCAGTTTTTTCTTGGACATCAAGTTAATATTCTTGAAATTAAGAAGTGATAGCCTTTTGTGCCACAACCAATTTAATTCAAGATCAGATTGTGAATATAAACAAATTTCCAATTCATCATCTGCAGAGCTTAGATCCAATAAGTAAACATCCCTTTCTCTTTTAGCAATCAACACTGATTTACTCCTTGGATCATATTTTGCTCTTTTCCTTAATCTTACTTCATTAACATCATCATACATTTTAGCCCTACAACATATGCAACATTCTTGAAAGTTACATTTCCCGCTTTTATTTTACCATATCCCTTAGTCTTTGCAACGGAGTTATCATCATACTTTATAAAAGGTCCATCTTCCTCTATAAAATCTGATAAATACTTCTTGCATCCTGTCATATGTCTTGAGCAACCACTATCCAAATACCACTTTCTTTCATTCTGCACAAGATAAACAAAACATATTAGTTTCTTTTGGGGACCCACTTGAGAGGGGGTTCTTTGAAAGATGTCTGTTTGGCTATCATTCTTGAAACTTTGATTAGGTTTTGGACTCTGTTTAGCTGACTTTGCAAACTTATGATAGTAAGACACATTTGCATTCTTTGATCTGTAGTCAGACTTACTACTAATTTGACTAGACTCTGAAAAATAATTTACTCTTGATTTATAAAATAGTTTGTAGTTATTTTTCTTTTGAGTGTTAACAGCTGATTTACCACTCTTAACATTTACTTTTTTTTGTTACTAGACTCTTTTCATTTATGCTTGAGTCGGAGTCTGTGATAGTAGAAATTGACTTGTCAGAATCTGAAACTTCAGACTCTGATTTTTCAGACTCTGATTTTGATTTATCAAGATTTTTGCTTGAGTTTTCAGAGTTTAGGTCTAAAAAAAGCATTTGTAAGAATAGTTTTATCACCAACTATATAACTGAAAGTGTTAGGCAAAGTAGCATCAACAAACTTCTTAGGTTCAGACTCTGATCCTCCTCTTGATAAGACTTTAGATCAAAATCTTCACCAAGTACAGCTTGTACCTGACTTGGAATCTGTTTATCTGAAGCAATCCTCATATTTTAGAGAAGCAATGCACCAGGATTTACAAATGTCTTCAAAGTGTTTATTTTTCTTTTTGTAATCATGTTTTTCAAGAGCTAAAGTTTTATAAGCTTCTTTTGATTACTTAATTCAATTTTTTAATTCCTGATTGCACTTATGTAATCCTCATTTTCTTTTAATTCAAGTCTGGCTTCATTTAGTTTAATTTTTAAATCAGAAGTTTCAGACAAGTTGGATTTGAAGTCTAAGTAAAGGATCTCAAACATTGTTTGTTTTTCCTCATCAAAATATAACTTAAAATTATGTACCTTATATGTAGAAGATATGTTCCAATCTAATTTACAACTCATTCTTTCAGCTTCTTTGATATCAGACTCAAATTGACTAGCAGTCTACTCTTCTATGATAGCTATCAAAGACTTGTCATCTTCCTCATCATCATCAGAAGATAACTCCTCATCTACCCATTCCTCAACATACAAAGCCTTTTTCTCTTGCTTCTTGTGTTGAAACTTGTTTCCACCCTTCTTTAGGTTCATGTACTTCTGTCTGTGTTGGGAAAAACAATGATCAACCCTAAGTTATAAATCTGAAGTGTCAAAATCTAAGTAGTTGTATTTTAGAAACTAAGTGTTTCTGAGTCTGTGGATTCTAAGTCTATGCTACAAACTGAAGAATCCATACAGACCTAAGCCTTGCTCAGAGTGAAGACTGAAGACTTCATTACTTAAAGAATTGAAGACTTAACAGACTGAAGACTGAAGACTGAAGACTGAAGACTGAATACTAAAGACTTCACATACTGGTGTTCACAGACTGAAGATACAGACTGATGAACACAGACTAAAGAGCATAGATTGAAGAACAAGGATTAAAGAAAGAGTTCTTCATTTCCAAGGCAGAATATAACTAAAGTGATGTTTGGTGAAAGTCAAACATTGATAAAAGTTGAACAAGGTCAACTTTTACAGAGAATAAACATTCACCTTTTTGCTTTTACTGATTCCAAGAAGTAAAGCAAAAAGGGCGTGCATGTTTGCTTCCTAGAAGATTAAATTATCTTCTAGATAATAGTTTGAGTTTGATAATAGATCTAGTACCTTGTATGCGTACCAAGTCTATAAATACCGACTTAAACTACAAACATAAGCATCCAAGAAATCCAAGTAATCTAAGCATTCTAGTTGCTAAATAATAGTCTTAGTGATACTAGTTTAAATATTCATCAGTTGAATATTTCTTGGATCATATTCAATCTACTTAGTGTGGTTGAATACATTTGTATTCTCTGTGATATATACTTTGTATTATGAATAAAACATATTGTTGGGAAAAACAATGATCAAACCTAAGTTATTAATCTAAAGAGTCAAAATCTAACTTAGTTGTATTCTGGAAAACTTAGTATTTTCTGAGTCTGTGAGTCTGAGTCTTTGCTTACACAGACTGAAGACTTATCACAGACTGAAGACCTTGATCAAACAGAAGACTTATGTATTCATTATCTGAGGAATGAAGAATGAAGACAAAAGACTTCATAGACTGAAGATCACAGACTGAAGAGCACAGATTGAAGAATAAAGTACAGCAGAAAAAGTTCTTCCTTTCCAAGGGTTAGATACAACTGAAGAGACGTTTGATAAAAGTCAAACAATGGTTAAAGGTGTAGAAAGAGTACTTTTAGAAACAAAGTACCTTCATCTTTTTGCTTTATCTGTTTCCAAGATAAAAAACAAAAATGTAGTACATATTATTGTACCAGGATGCATGTGTTATCCCCTGGACGATATATTGAGTAGGTTAATAGAGTTTACACTTACACGTGATTTAAACTCTATAAATACCAACTCAAGTATGCTACACCTTTCATCCAAAAGTCCAAGCTTCTAAGCAACAAGTAATTTAATCTCTAGCATATTAACTGTTAGAATTCTTAGTGACAAGGTGAGTCATTAACTGATATTCATACCAGATTTCAGATCTTAATCAATGATCTTGAAAGGTATGATATCATCAAAGGACAGTTTGAAATCTGTACAAAATTTGTTGATGTCATTCCAAACACTTTTTCTGAAATTATCACTTCATTAATTGTAAGTGAAAAATTGGAGAAATATGATCTGTCTGGTCTTTTTGGGTTTCTGTTAAATTTTGAAGAAACCAAAGCCAGAAAAGATCTAAATACCAAAAGGATTGCAAAAGATCCATCTGCTGCCCTTGTTGCAACAAAAAGGAAAAATAGAGAACTATTCTCTAGAGCAGATTTGTTGATACATGTTTTGTATGTCTGTCAGTTGGTCTAGGTCTGAATAGTTTGTAATAATGTGTTCAGTGATATAAAAAGTTATTTGTTTAATTGATCACTGTTTAGGCGACACAGAGCTTGTGTCGCAATAGCGACACAAGGCTTGTGTCGCATAGGTCGGTTTGGCAACACAGAGCTTGTGTCGCAGGTTGTTTAGAGTTTGGCTATAAATAGAGACTTACGGGTTCAATTCTAGGGTTGACGAACCTAGAGAGTTTTCAAGATTTTTGTGAGGTATTGATTGTATTTGGTTGATTCGTTGTGATTGATATATATAAAAGCTAATCGACTAGTTTCGTGTGATTGTTGACTTGCATTGTTCAATTGATTGTATTCCGCGCTTTCAATTGTTTGATCGGTTCGATTTAGATCCAGTATTAAGGGTCCAACAAGTGGTATCAGAGCTAAAATCGTTTGATTTTGTGGTATTGAATCGATTTTGTGCGTTTTTCGGGTTAAATCACATACTTTTTAGCAATTACTCTTGATTAGAAGTGGTAAAAGCTTGAAATCTGGTTTTTCTGAAAGATCATTGAAGGTTCGTTCGATTGCAGGTCGTTAATCTTCGTGGGGTTTACGAAAATTTTCGAATTTTTGGGTTTAAGTGCGGCTGAGTTTGCAGCATAGCGACACAACCTCTATGTCGCCATTAGGGTTTTAGCGACATAAGCTATTTGTGCGACACAATCACTCTGTGTCGCATTAGGATTATCTGCGACATTACCATTGCGACATTGGGTGCGACATAAATCTGAGACATTGGACAGCGACATTGGATAGCGACATAACCTTTGTGTCGCATTTGGACTCATTTATTCACTGTTAAGCGACACAACCCTCGTGTCGCCTGTTGCTTTTATTGCGACACAACCTCTTGTGTCGCCATTTGTCTCTGCTTGCGACATTACCTTTGTATCGCATTTGTTCTAACTTGTTTTTGCAGATTAGCGACACTAATATTAGTGTCGCCATTTAACTGCGACACAACCTTAGTGTCGCTATTTGACTTTTGAAAAACAAATTTTTGTGTTTTGTGAGTGTGCAGGAAACACAATGTCTCTTCAAAGCTTTACTCAACTATTAAAGCATAGTAATGAAGTTGGAAGCACAAACAAACCTCTTATATTCACTGCAAACACTGATTATGTGGAATGGAGGCAACGCTTTGAAGCTTTCATTTCATATAATGATCCTGATATGTTAATTCCTCTGCTGGAGCGCTATGAACATCCACCATCTGATGGCCAATTCAATTCTATCAACCCTCCGCCAAAACCTATTAGATCCCTGACTCCGGATGAGAAAAAGGTTTGGGATTTGGAAAGAAAAGTACATTCAGCAATCACAATGAGCATGTCTGCCGATGTTCTGAAAATGTTTAAACACTACACCATTGCTTATGATTTGTGGAAGGCTATTGAACAACGGTGTGGGGGTAATGAGAGATACAAAAAGAGTAAACTTGCACTCATTAAGAAGCAACATGAACTGTTTGACATCTTACCAAATGAGTCTATTAATGCACTGTTTATTCGCTACTCACATCTGGTAAGTGAGCTGAATGAAGGAGGGGTGAATTTAACTACTGAGGACGTGAACAAGAAACTCTTAGGCGCTTTGCCTAAGAAATGGAATCATCGTGTAATGATGATGGAGGAAGACGAAAGAGTGATGAGTCTTTCGTTAGATGATCTTGTTGGAATATTACAAGCTTATGCACTAGATATGCAGCGAAAAGAAACGAAGTCGAATGCACAGGTTCAAGATCCCAGCTTGTATGGTAGTTCGTCTCCTACTACTGGTGTGGCACTATTATCTGGCAGCTCTAGTGGATCTTCTGCATCCTCTACTAAATCAGCTATTCCTTCAGTTGGAAGAGTACCTTACTTTTCAAATACTCCAACCTCACCTGATACTGAAGAGAATGCTGCTGTGTTTCAAGCCTTTCTCAGTGCTTATGATAGTTTTCTTTCAAAGAAAACTAGCACAATCGATCTTACTGAGAGAGATTTTGAGCAAATAGATCCCGATGATCTGGAAAGAATGGATCTGCGTTGGAACTTTGCTATGCTAACCAGGAGAGCAAAGAAATATTTAAAGAAAACCGGGAGAAAGAATCTGGATGATGATAGTGATTCCGGTCTGGGTTTTGATAAAAGTAAGGTGAAGTGCTACAACTGCGAAAATCTTGGGCACTTCGCAAGGGAATGTGAGAAGGCAAAGCATCCTGCTTCTGGCTTCTCAAAACCATCTGCCTACACAAGACCATCTCCAAGGACTCCAGAGAAAACTCCTGCTTCAAATGCTCTTCTTATTCAAAATGAAGAGGCGTATGATTGGAGTGAAGAAGCAAATGATGATCAAAACAGTGCTCTTATGGCTGAAATCTCCAGTGTGCATGAGGTACCCATCGAAGAACCATTCTCTTGTATATCATGCATTAATATAACTGGTAAAATTAACAGATACTCTGAGGATAACCAACGCCTGAATAATGAATTAGAAAAACTTGCTAAGGCTAATAAGATCTTAAAAGATAATGAAAAAGCTTTTGATAAGAAACTAGATGCCGCATTTTCTGACCGAAAGGAACTAAAACCTAAAAATTTTAGTCAACAAGATGCAATTGATAGTTATCTTAAATTACTAGCTGATCTTAGAAAGAAACTTGCTGACTCACAGTCAGAAATAATTAACCTTAAGAGAAAACTTTCTAATTTCTCAACGTCCTCACTTGTCTTTGATGAAATCTTCAAGGGCAAAGGTATGATACCAAAAGCAAGGCTGGCCTTGGTTATCACCAAGTACCACCTCCTATAAATTATCTACCTATGCCTTCAAAGGATGAAGCCAAAGACTTTGTGCCTTCCTTTTTAAAGGAAGTCATGAAATCTGTTAATGAGCCAGTTAATGATTCTAAGCAAAGTGTTGAGTCAAACTACTGTTAATGAAACTGTAAAACCTAATGAAATTAAGCCTGTGCCTGTTACGAAACCTGAATTTGTTAAGATCAAGATTATAACCCCAGTTAGTGAACAGGAAGTAGTTGAAGTTGAGGATTTGACTGAAGAAGTTAATGTGAAGATTAAAAAGGAAAATGTTAAGCCTGAAAATCATATAATAACCACTGAATTAAGTGACATGGCTTTTCAAAGAAAAGGCAAAGCTACGGCTGAGCCTCAAAAGAAGATTTTAAAAATTGATAAAAAGAACAAATCACCTGAAAAATCTTCTAAACCTGTTGATGTCTCGGATAAACCATCAACATCTTCACCAGCATCTAACTCATCGTGTACACACAAATGTGCATGTTCTGTTAACGCTTTATTTAAACAACCTCCAGTGCTTCATCCTCAACCTCAACCATTTGTTGAAAGACGATCTTGTTTCTATTGTAGGAAACAAGGTCATCTCATTAATGTTTGTCTGTTGCTTTCTAGACAACGATTTGGGAGATCCACGCCATGAACTTCTTTATATAGAAATTCATTTAATAAATCTCAATCGAGGCGCAACTCATCATCTCCCTTACCTGTCAAGAAAGTCAATAAGATTGTGCCAAGTAAACCTAGTGTCAAACAGCACAATCCTATAGACAAGCAACCACCCAAACCTAAACAGGTTTGGCAGATTAAAAGGTCAACCAATGACCTGTCATCCTACAATAACACATCAGGAAACACCACTGATTTGTTAAAAGATAAAGTTTTAACTGATGTTGTTATTGTAGATGACCTTGGAAGACCCAAGTCTGTGAAGGCTTGGGTCTCCACTACTAACTAATCCATTCTTGCATTTTGTGTCTGCAGCAGTCCGAGGAAGTGAAAAATAGTAAATGGTATATCGATAGCGGCTGCTCACGGCACATGACTGGCAACTTAGCCCTACTTTCTGATTTGAAGCCATATAATGGGGGTTATGTTGCATTTGCGGGTGATAAGGGTGGAGAGATTACTGGTCAAGGAACACTCACAAATGGGCAAGTGAGCTTTGAAAAAGTGAATTTTGTTGAACAGCTGAATCACAACTTGCTCAGTGTTTCTCAAATGTGTGACAAGAAGTATATTACAACATTTACTGATGTGGAATGATTGATTCTGAAGCCGGAATTCGTGATTCTCGAGGAATGGGTGCTAATGAGAGCACCAAGGACAAAGGACACGTATGTACTTGATATGCGTACCGTTACATCCACAGAGCATACCTGTCTATTGTCTAAAGCTGATGAAAAGGATTCACTAATGTGGCACAGACAAATGGGACATCTTCATTTCCGCAAGATGAACTATCTTGTAAAACATGATCTTGTGTTAGGCGTTCCTAAACAATCTTTTGGATTAAATGATAACTGTGTTTCCTGTCTCAAAGGAAAACAACACAAGAAATTCCATAAGTCTAAGTTAGTGAATTCCAATGAATCACCTCTTGATTTATTGCATATGGATCTTTTCGGACCAGTGAGCAAACGGAGTATAGGCGGAAGTTATTATTGCTTGGTAGTGACTGATGACTATTCGCATTTTTCTTGGGTGTACTTCATTTCTTCTAAAGATGAGGTGCCTGATATTCTGATTTATCTATTTGACAAACTGGAGAACCTATGCAATCTGAAGATAAAGAAACTGCGGAGTGACAATGGAACTGAATTCAAGAACAAAACATTAGAGATGTACTGTTTGAAGAAAGGAATAAATCATCAATTCAGTGCCGCAAGAAGTCCACAGCAAAATGGAGTCGGTGAAAGAAAGAATAGGACTCTCATAGAGGCTGCACGAACCATGCTCTCAGACTCAAAATTGCCTATCACTTTTTGGGCAGAGGCGGTTAATACAGCCTGTTATGTTCTCAACAGGGTTTTGACGGTGAAGAAACGAAATAAGACATGTTATGAGCTATTTAATAACCGTAAACCCAACTTGCAGTTTCTTGAACCTTTTGGGTGTCCCTGCATCATCATGAACACACGCGAACGAGTTGCCAAGTTCGGTGAAAAGTCAAGTGATGGTTTCTTCTTGGGTTATTATGTTAATTCTCCTAATAAGAGAGTTTATAATAAATCAACGAAGAGGATTGAGGAGCAATATGAAGTTAAATGTTTAAGATATACTGAATCTCCTCAAAGCACGGGACCCGACTCATTATTTAAATATGATGATTTGTTTGACTCATTTCATCTATCTATGGATGATAATGTTGATCAGGTGGTGACCCTACTGCATGGAATTGACATGTTTCAGGATGTATCTATTCCTCCTAAAACCACACCACCCTCAAACAATGATACCCCTTCCACTTCTGGAACAGCTCCTAGTGTATCTATTCCACAACCTAATCATGAGATGCCGGGTTTATTCGATGATGAAACTGAGGATAAATCTGATGAAGCTGTCCAATCGCCTGAAATTAATGAAGTTGAGGGAGATTTAAACAACTTGGATTCTGAGGTTGTGCCACCACAGATTCCACAGCAACGAGTACACACATCTCACCCGACTGATAATATTATTGGTGAGTTGTCTAAAGGTGTACAAAAAAGACATCAAGTTAAGGCCACTACATCCGACTCTTCTTCTTGCCTTGTAGCTGAGATGGAATCATGTTTTCTATCTCAGATTGAACCGAAAAATGTGAAGGAAGCATTAATCGACTCTCATTGGGTCGAGGCTATGCAGGATGAACTTCATCAATTTCAAAAGCTACAAGTTTGGAGTTTGGTTCCGCTCCCGAAGGGACAACACCCTATTGGTACGCGTTGGGTGTTTCGTGCAAAGAAAGATGATCGTGGTATTGTGATTCGGAACAAGGCTAGACTAGTGGTACAAGGTTTTTCTCAAATAGAAGGTCTCGATTATGATGAGGTGTTTGCTCCGGTTGCGAGGTTAGAATCGATCAGAATATTTCTTGCCTATGCCTCATACAAGAAATTTAAAGTGTACCAGCTAAACGTAAAAAGCGCGTTTCTTTATGGAAAGGTTAGTGAAGAAGTGTATGTCAAACAACCTCCTGGATTTGAAGACTCAGTGCATCCGGATTATGTTTATAAATTAGACAAAGCACTGTATGGACTTCATCAAGCTCCAAGGGCGTGGTACGAGACGTTGTCAAAACATCTGCTGGCTAATGGATTCTCACGAGGACAGATTGACAGCACACTTTTTATTAGAAAAGTTGGAAACGATTTGTTACTTGTGCAGGTATATGTGGACAACATTATCTTTGGATCTACCAATGAGAAGCTGTGTAAGGACTTCGAGAAAATCATGAAGGACAAGTTTGAGATGAGTGCAATGGGAGAACTTACATTCTTCTTAGGTGTACAGGTAGAGCAATCTGATAAAGGTATTTACATTCATCAAACTAAGTATGTTAATGACATCTTAACCAAATATCAGTTGCTCGAATGACCTCTAAATGAGACGTTTTAAAATAATTACATTTCCAAAATAAGATGTTTACAAAATACTTGGAGTTCGCATCAAATGTCTAGAGAGTTCTACTGCATAACTGATAATACCAAATATAGTAATGCAATCTAATCTCTGATTTGCTTATGAAAATATGCGACTTGAGCTAGAGTTCCCTGTAGGCCGTCCTACTATTGCTGTGAACCTGAGAATACATGCTAAAATGGGTCAACACGAATGTTGGTGAGCTCACAGGTTTATCAGTAAATCGGTAAGTATGAACCACAAGTTTTCATCAGTGTTTTGCAACCAAGCAAAATGTAAGTAAGTATATACCATTGCCATGAGCTCATAGTCGAAGCTTAACAGTAAGTAAGTACAGTACAATTAAGTACAAAATGTGCCCCCCCGGAGTGCCTAATCCAAACACTCGTACGAAACAATTATAAGTCGTCCGTTTATACAGAACGGTTCGTGGTAGCGCTACTACCCCGAACGGGGATTGTTAGTCCCAAATGGATCCATTTACTAATATTCGCGCTTAAGTCCATAACTAACGAAACTATGATGGGAGGTCTTCAGTGGATTAGAAAAGTACTCATGCAATCCGTATAAAAGTTTATTAGTTACTTGTGTTCACATGTAAAGATAAGCAATGTATGTCACCCCGTAAGTATAAAACAGTAAAAAGTGGGGCTATGAGACTCACCTGAGTCTTTGCAAGTAAGCGTTTAAATTGATACGTGTATCCGGAAGTAATAATCAACCGGTAGGTTCTCCGAACCCGTAACCTTCTAATGCCCTAAGCACATAAGGTTGTATGTAAGTGGATGTCTCAAAAGATCACTCATGCTAGTTGTCCACTCAACTAGTTATGTCCAAGTAGTTTATCGTTTGTTAAACTAAAAACGTGTGTTGCCCGTTAGTGACGTTTTGTAATAATAATTCCCGAAGACATTATTATTATGATTTGTTTCATTCCATACTTATGAGTATATGTGTTGCATGTACGGGTAGTGTCGTATATAAATATTCGTTGCTACTTGTTGTCACGTGTGTTTAATGCTTTGTGAAAACGTGTTTTAAATCTGTTTTACGCGACACTAGGTGCGACACAAGGATGGATTGCGACACTAGGGTTAGTGTCGCAGGGTATTGCGACACAAATTAGTACTGCTAGTTATAGTTGTTGCGAAACTTAGTACTGCTGGCTTTGCGACACTCGTTAATACTGTTGGTTTGATTGTTGCGACACTCGGATTCTACTGCGACACTAAGGGTCTGTTGGTTCTTCGTTTTCGTTCTAAGTGTTTTAGGTGTCGTTTTCATCTCAGGTTGAGTTTATACGTGTCATTTTTGTTTAAGTTTCAAACTAAAATATTTGGGGTTCGTTCTCGGTTTTAAAACTAAATTTTGAATATGTCGGTTACGTTTAACGTACGAACCGTATTCGTTGACTTTGGTCAAACCAACTCGGTTTGGCCCGAAACTTTTACACAACTCTTAAATATGTTTAAATGTCACAAAAAGTCAGTTTTTCCATTTTTTTTAAGTCCACATGTATTGGTTTTTATTTTTATACCAAAACAGTCCACATTTTATATTTCCAGAAAATGTAAATTTTTGTTGGCTCGATTACAAAAATCATAAATCCGAAATAAAATACAAGAAAAATCATAGATGCTCCTCTATGTCTTGACTACTTCCAATAACTTTTCTAGAATTTTTAGGCAAGTCTAAGTATTTTTAAATATTACGTTTGTCCTCCGAGGTCCAAAATTGACCAATCTGGACACATGCAACAAGGTCTAATTTATGGGCAAAATCTACACCTTTTCAGAGAAAGTTATCTAAACAACAATTGTACCTAACAAAATTTGTGAGATTTTGAAGGTGGTTTCAAGTAATTTGGAGATGTATATCTCGATTTATGGTTAAAACCCCAAGAGTCATTTTCTGACTTTTCTAGGCAGATTATACCCATGTTCTTACAAAAATTATTTAAAATAGTAAACGAGCTCCAAAAATTATGAAACCATTTGAAAATGAAAGCTAACTTCTTGAACTTGAGTTTTCTCTTTTTAATCATCCATTTTCTTTAAGTTTTGAGTGAGAAACACTTAGGTGAAATTCGTAGTATTTCCTGGACAGAAAGTGCATGTTGCATTTTTGTAAGTTATTGATGATGAAAAACGTTTTTAACATGGTTTTTGGACATGAATCTTTTGAGTGAACATTTATACATGTTATTCAAGTAATTTAGATGTAGGATAAGTTTTCTTACAATGAGAATAGAAGGTAGAAGGAAAGAGATGTTGTAAAGCTTGAATTCCTTGAAAATCTTGAAGTTTTTGAGTGGTGGTTTACGATGCTCCTTGGTGGTGAAGTGGTGGTGAATGGTGGGGAGTTGATGCAGGTTTTTAGTGAGAGAGAAAGTTAGAGAGAAGTTGGAGAAAATGAGAGAAATGAGAAAGAGTGAAGTGTTGGTGGGGATGTGTTTTGCATGAAATATAAATGGAGATGTAAGGAATATAATGATTGAAATTTGCATGAGAGGGGAGAGGGGTGGCACATGGGGGCCGGCCAGGTGGGGCCCACCTTGGTGGGTGTGTGATTTAATTTTTGATTTCCAGAATGTGTTACGTGCTGTGATCGTTTACCCGTTTTTCGTGCTAAATCGTTAAATCGCCTAACGTTTCTTTGAGTTGTTTTTAACTAACGATTGAATTGGGTTATTTTTCGATTGAAGTATAATTAAAATACTTTATTTTGAGTTAATAAAAATATTTATTGACCTTTGTTTGGTTGCTGAATTCGATTCGCGCGTTTTTGTTGCGTTTGTTACGTTTTATACAAAACGTCTAGATAATTCGCGTATTATTATAACGAAATAATAATATAGGTGTAAATAACTACTATTTATTTATAAAATAGATTTACGTTATTTATGAAAAAGTTTTCACCAACGTCGTATAAATCGTCGGACTCTGTCCGGTTGTTTCGCGTAATTACAAATAATCACGTGTGGGTATATTCAAATATACAAGTAGTTACAAGTACTTAACCTAAATACGAACTAAATACAAGTGATTATCGTTCTAGCATAGGTTTAACAGGTAACCTAAATTTTCGGGTGTCACAATAGGTCATAATCATCTATCCTCTCACTTACAATCAAAGAGGTTATCATTTCAGAAAATGAGTCTCGAAGAATATCAAGAAACTTTTAAAATATTTCATTCTGACCCTTGATTACTTCAACCCTTTCCAGCCCATTGATTAGAATCTGAAATGTGGTATGAATATCAGTCGAGGATTCCTTTATTGTAGCAAAGAAGTTTTCATAATTCCTTATTAAGTTCTTCCTTTTCTGACTTTTACAACAGTAACACCCTCATATGTAACAATGAGAGTATCCCAGATCTCTTTAACAGTTTTACATACTGCTATCTTAGCAAAGATTATTTCAGACACTGCATTCCCCAGAATACTTTTTGCTTTTGCATCAAGTGCATATAATGCTTCGTCTTGATCTGTCCATTGGCTTCTCACCTTCTCTACGCATCTTCCAGGCTCAATAATTTTTCCTAAAGCGTCTTTTACTGCTTCCATTAGAAAGGATCCCATAATTGGTCCTTCCTGGATGACTCTAAGCATCTCATCATGAACACCAGCAAGATGCCATTTAGCCTTTAGTTTTCAATGGGCAAAGTTGGTTCCATTATATATTGATATTCCCTACCAGCCATCATTACAGGTTGAAAAACTTAAGCAGTCATTGTGTGATTGTTTGGTTAAACTTAGATTGTTAAAATTTATATATTAACAATTCAAATCTTATTTGCTCTGATACCAATTGTTAGGTCATGTATGAACTACACCAACTAAGTAATCAATAATCAAACGATGATTCAAATTTTTAATACTAAATTGATTTAACAATATTAAGTATATATTGAAGTGCGGAATTAAATCAACAAGTTACGAATCAATAACTTCATTTGTATTCTTTTCCAACAAAATAGGGTTACAATATAAGCATTAGGTTTTTTTAAAACCTAGAATCCATATTTATACAAGTATTAGAGATAGAAAACACAATCCACTGTATCTCTAATATATCGGTTCTAACTAACTAAACCGATAACTATGGAAACAAGATAAACAATATAAAAGATAAAATCTTCTAAGTGTTTATGATTATCTTTGAATTCTTCAGATACCAGCTGTCGATATGATCTTCTAAGTCTGATGGATCTGAAACTCCAAGTCTGTAAACGATATAGTCTGAAAATTCCTGAAGCTTGTCAGCAACTGAAACATGTGTCAGAGTCTGAAGTTTCAGACTCGGTCGCGAAATTTCTCTTTGAGATTGTAATTTTATACTGGGCATATTTTACTAGACTTAGACATTTTGACTTATCAGATTCATAAAATAGGATTGATCAATTGTTTTTCCCAACACCTACTTTGAAACAGCCAAGAGTAGATCCAAACCAAAAACTAGAAAGAGCTCCATACAATATCAGAAACCAAACCCTAATTTTCCAAATTAGGGTTTCCAAATTAGGGTTTCCAAATTAGGGTTTCTGATCAGAAACCAAACCCTAATTTTCCAAATAAGGTTACAATATCGGATACCAGAAATAACTCCAAAGGTCACAATCTAACCCGATCAGATCAAGAACAACACCAAAATCAATAAATAATGCACTCTGTTATCAACAATAAACGGTCGTAAGGACCAAAAACAAAACCAAAATATTATCTTCACCTTACACAAAAATCACTCTATTAATCAACACCAATAGGTAATGATCATACACTCACAAGAATAAGAGAAAGAATCAAAATGTACCAGACTTAGGGTTTACAAATCCGAGAGAGAAAACGAGTTACAGAGATGTATGAAAAAATTATGTACAAAAAATACAAATAAATCTTTTATATTTTCTACGTATAAAAGTTTCACTTTAGCCCCCATAATATAATATTCTCAAATAACTTCTTAGAGTTCTTGACTTTAAGTCAGTTACACCATACTTTCATTCTTTATAATTATACTCTGCATATAACAAATATATACAAACTATACAAAAGTAATACAAGTATTATTTGGTTTAATTTGATGCCAAAGTATGACGTACCATTGGACATTAGCACGTCCCACAAATATTATTTAGTTTAATTTGATTTTATATCTGATACTATTTTTTATCTTATTTTTATTTTTATCTTATTTATTATTGAATTGATTAATAATTATTAAATTCATATACTTCGAAACGAGTGACATATTGTTATCCGTACCACCAACCAAATAATATTTTTTAATAATAATTTAGGATGATAAGTAATAATACAAGATGATAAGATAAAATTTTTAACTAATTAAAATACTAGGATTAATCATACTAATAATTTATATAAATAGAACTTTACATATACAATTACATTCAAATCTAATTATAACTAATATATAGTACTTTTTTTTAAAAAAAAAAAAAAAAAAACCTACTTATCATCTTAAATATATTGTTTTTACAAATTTAATGAAGATTTTTAATGCTTTATATTTTCTATCAGTTTTTTCTCTATATAAGAGACGACTATGATACTAATGGGATTTAACATTCCTTTTTAATATTTAAGACATTACATTGTTATTTTTAATATTTAATGTTTTTAGCCGTCTAGCAGACGGGTTCAACACTATTGAAACGTCTAAAAAAATTGTATTACTCTTCATAATGTTGCACGACTTTTAGATAAGTATGTTAAATCAACACTTAACTTAAACGATTCAATTTAAGCTTTAAAACAAGGTTTCTTAAAAATGACAGGGTACCCGCCGGGTAGACAGTATTACCCAAATTTCTGATCGTTTTTCTGATCATTGTCGGGTATTGGCAGTACCCACCGGGTAGTTCTTCCTGCAGAGTAAGCACAACTTTAGTACAACTTTTTGACAAAACAGATTTGGAGCTAACTTTCGACTAATTAACACTTAGACTACCATAAATTGCATATTTCTTTCAATTATCACAACAAACATATTTCATTTAAACACTTTCCAAATTTATAACAAACGGGTAGTTTCGGATCTAGGACTAAAACGACAACTTACCTACTCGTTTGTAATAACATTACAACTAGTTCCATTCTCACAAAATCTGAACATACAAAAGTCACACCTGCATTTCCAACTTTCTTAGACACAACAAGTTTCACCAAAATCACTATTCCAACTAGTTTATTAAAACGGCCCATTTTGACACCATAATTTAGACTATACATTTATACCGAAAGACCAAAGGGGCAATTTATACAAGTAGTATTTACAACGGTAATTCAAAAGAAAGGTAAACTTGCCAAACCCACTCTTAGAAAGTGTAATCCACATTAGCCCTTCATGATCGCCTTACCATCCCTATGTCCACCATAATCTTTTGACCCGCTTGAACCTATAACATTACACAACTAAGAGGGTGTAAGCATTAAGCTTAGTGAGTGTATGGAACATTAAACAAGCATCAACAACAGACAACTAACAACTTGGGCAATGTAGAGATTATAAACAACTTAGGCAGATCCGCATACAACTTAACCAACTTAGGCGGATCCGCATACAACTTGGTCACCTTACTTAACTCTCTATAATCAATATACATTCGCATTGATCCATCCTTCTTTTTTATAAATAACACTGAAGCTCCCCAAGGTAAACAACTAGCGCGAATAAAACCTTTGTCAAGAAGTTCCTGCAAATGTTTCATCATCTCTTGCATTTCGATAGGGGCCAGCCGATATGGAGTTTTAGCAATAGGGGCATCTCCCAGAATTAAGTCAATTCGAAACTCTACTTGCCTACCAGGTGGCACCCGGGTAGTTCATCAAGAAACACGTCAGGAAATTCATTCACTACAAGAATATCATTATGTTCTGCTACTGCTTTAGAATTATCAACCATATATGCCGGAAACGCATGACACCCATGTGACAGAAATCTTTTAGCTCGAGCATAAAAACAAATCGGGATTGCTTGTTTAGGACGTTCGCCATATATAGTCACCTTTTTGCCGCTAGGGGCTTGTAAAAAGGTAATTTTCTTATGACAGTTAATGACTCATTTGTTTCTTCCCGTCCAATCCATCCCTACAACAACATGAAACTCTCCCATTTGCATAGCAATTAGCTCTATTTCAAACACTTCATTATCAATTTCGATGTTACAACCTCTATACACGTCACTAACTATAATAAGCTTACTGTCGGCTATTTCGACTTCTAAAGGGTGATTTAATTTATCAAAGGGTGCGTTTAAATACTTACAAAATGAAAGAGACACAAAGGATTTTGTAGCTCTAGAGTCAAAGAGAACGTGGCCATGTATAGAGTTAACAATAAACTTACTGGTAACCACATCATGAGACTCCTTCAATTCTTCTGCGATAATCTGAAAAGATCGAGTCTTCGGTTTCTGCCCACTCGTATTTTCCTTCTTCTCTGAGTCCTTCTCGTACCTTCCTTAAGTTTCGGGCAATTGGCTTGCAAATGATCATCCTTGTAACAATAATAACATAACCTATAAAGACTTGGGCAGTTATACGCGAGGTGTCCTGGTCTACCACAGCGATAACAAGAGTTGCTACCAATTCTGCAATTTCCTAGATGCCGCCTGCCACAATTATTACATACAAGAATTTCTCTCCCACCACTTCTATCTTGTTGTTGTGGTTGTTGGCGGCATTGTTGTGGTCTTTCTCCAAATTTTACTTTCTTTGATGGATTTTGTTAAGTGGATGATGAATGTTCCAATTTACGTTTACATGCCGCTTAACTTTCTTTCCTTTGTATATCTTGTCCTCAAGCAAACGCTTTATTCATCATCTTTGGAATGGAATCATATAACAACGGATCAATAAACTCCCTAACCTCTGAATTCATGTGACGATAGTAGTGATCACATAGCAGCTTTGGGTTGGAGGTATATCCCGTGCAGAAACGGGAATTATCATTGAATAACCCGGTGTAATTAAAAATAGACATTCCACCTTGATCGATGGTGAGAGATTCTCCTTTTAAAGATGGGTACTTTTGTACAAAATCCTCCAGCTTTGAATTTATCATCCGCTCCACCTGCGAAAATACAGTAGGAGCAAACTCCTCGAGTGCTTGCCCAATTACTCCTCTCAAAGTACTTTTATCTTGCATAGTGAAATCCTCATAATAAGTGTTATCTTCTCGAACAGGAGAACGCTCGAGCGATCTCCCACTCGATCCCTCTTTCGGTCTACGAGCATCCCCTTCTGCAGTAGATGCTTCCATTACTAAAAAGATTAACAATTTAATATCAACACATTTAAATTCATCAAAACTTAATTACAATAATATTTCCTACTTCTATGCATAAAGAAAGATCAACACTTGTCCCATTCTATGTTTAATAGTCTTGAATCACCCATCTGTCCTAGTACAATATAACCACATTGACCAGGCGTCATTATAACAGACTAAGCTCACACTTCTATTCAACATCATCAAGCATAGTCAAGTTCAATGAAACCACTCTTGATGCCACACAATCAATCAATTAACAATAAAAGTTATTGCAATGTTTACTACTACACATAGTTATACAACTTATATTAGTTTAAGTCTAGGCAATCCTATCGTGGATTACCTAAATCTCTTAAATCACCGTTCTGATACCAACTTGAAACGCTCAAAAAAAAATTTTTTACTCTTCATAATGTCCCACGACTCTTAGATAAGTATGTTAAACCAACACTTAACTTAAACGATTCAATTTAAGCTTTAAAACAAGGTTTCTTAAAAATGGCAGAGTACCCACCGGGTAGACTATGGTACCAATCGGGTAGACAGTATTACCCAACTTTCTGATCGATTTTGTGAAGGACGAACCCGTTTGACATAAGTACCCGCTGGATATCCTTGCCGGGTACTTGCAGTACCCACTTAGTACTATGTGTACCCACCGGGTAGTTCTTCCTGCACAACAAGAATAACTTTTTGACAAAACAGATTTGGAGCTAACTTTCGACTCATTAACATTCAGACTATCAAAATTGCATATTTCTTTCAATTGTCACAAAAAACATATTTCATTTAAACACCTTTGCAAATTTACAACAAACGGTAGATTCGGATTTAGGACTAAAACTACAACATAACTATTCGTTTGCAATAACATTACACTAGTTCCATTCTCACAAAATCTGAACATACAAAAGTCACACCTGCATTTCCAACTTTCTTATATACAACAAGTTTCATCAAAACCATATTCCAACTAGTTTATGAAAAGTCACACCTTTTGACACCATAATTTAGACTTTACGTTTATACCAAAAGATCAAAGGGCTGATTTACACAAGTAGTATTTACAACGGTAATTCAAAACAAAGGTAAATTGTCAAATCCACTCTTAACAAGTGTAATCCACATTAGCCCTCCTTGGTCGCCTTGTCATCCCTATGCCCACCTTGATCTTTTGACCCGCTTGAACCTATAACATTAAACAACTAAGAGGGTAAGCATTAAGCTTAGTGAGCGTACGGAAAATTAAACAAGCATCAACAACAAAAAACTAACAACTTGAACAATGTAAAGATTATAAACCACTTAAGCGAATCCGCATACAACTTATAACAACTTAGGCTAACATGAAAGCTAGAAATTCTCTACAATGCATTAACAATAACAATTAGATAAAAATGAATATAATTCAAGCAACGACATTTGATTATATGAAACCTCTTACACGGATGAAATCCGGAATCATATAACCAATTACCCAATTAACCCCCATAACACTAACATGTGCGATTTAAGCTAATAAAGTAGGAATCGCCAAGTTCTTAGCATTTATCAAACATCACATAAAAATTTAACAACATATTTAAAATCTAATAGCATTCTATTGAACTCATCTCATCATCCATTTACCTCTCTTTATAGTTTGACCAGTTTGCCTATTAAGTCAAACCAACCACAACTTCACCATCATAGGCCATAACTAATTATACAGTTTAGTTATCTTTGATACCACTTTAATCATCACTAAAAACATCATAACAACTCCTTTAAACTAACAATAGGATGAGTTATTCTTAATTCACAAGAATTCATCAAACTCCACTTTGGCTATATATGAACACTTGATCAATTCCACTTTAAATTCAACTTTTGATTAAGAATAATGATTTTTTGTACTCAATTAACATCAATTGAACATCCTCCATCCTTAATTTCGTTCAATTCACCACCCAACCCTCGAATCCCCATTTTCCCCAAATTCTAGGTCAAATAACAAGAACAACTACTCACCTTATGTTGGAGATGATTAGTAGAACTAGGCTTCAACTTTTCTAAGCTTAATTTTGATGAATTTAGCTTGATTTCTCTTCCTCTCTCTCTCTCTCCCGTCGCCTCCCTCTCTCTAGAACTTTTTAGAAGTTTTCCCCTTCGATTTTTCAATCTTTCTCTACGTATATGTATGTATTTTTGTTTAATTTTAATTTAACCCGGGCATTTACACTTTCAGCCTCTAAAGTCTTATTTGCTTAAAATTTATCACTTAACTATTTGTTCCAAATTTATTATTTAGACAACTTTAAATACTTTACAACTATTATATAAATTTATACAATAACTCATAATAAGTATTTTACGTCTATTAAAATAATACCTCAAAATTTCAAGATGTACACTGTTTATCTATAAAACATCAACTATTATTAATATTATTATTATTATATTTAATTGAGTAGATAGTAACTTTTATAGCCATGAAGATTTGATTCATAATTGATCTAATTATTTTAATTTATTAGTTTAGAATAGAAAATCATTGAAATATGAGTCATCAAACTCTTGACTTTAGATGTCACATGTAACTGATAATTCATTTTTTCTTTCCTTTACTTATAAGTATAATATTGGAAATCATTATCATTTCCTTAATTATCTCCTTGATCTTTTCTCCATCGTATATTGTCTTTCCATTTTATTGTCTTACTCTTGTTATATATATACAGCCTTTGGCATAATAAAAAATTAATTAACCTTTTGTACCAATTTGTTTATGGTATCAGAGCAGACCGATCCAAAACACAAACCCTAATCGTTCAAAAAAAAACAAAACACAAACCCTAATCGTTCCCAATGGCAGGAGACGATGCAAAGAAGAACAAGAGTGAAGGAGAGACCATTGACCATAACTCTCATTTTTATCTACACGCTTCCGACTATCCAAAACAAATGCACGTGAACGATGTGCTTACTGACAAGAACTACAACGATTGGGAACAGGAAATGATGAATTTTCTGTTCGCCAAAAGAAAAACTGGTTTTATCGATGGTAAAGGTTGGTTAACTACAGCCATGGCAAAAGAAATTCGTAACAGTGTGAAATACGCCAAAACAGCGACTGAGGTCTGGAAGGATTTGAAGGAGCGATTTGGAAAAGAAAGCGCCTCCAACGCGTATGAACTGAAGCAATCACTGAACGCCATTCGACAAGATGGTATGACGGTTTCTGCTTATTACACGAGACTACGTGTCTTGTGGGATGAGATGGAATCGATCGTGCCTATTCCTCGATGCTTATGCGATAGATGTACGTGTGGGCTCGGAAAGAAACTAACAGAACTGAAAGAGAAAGAAAGAACTTTCGAGTTCTTAATGGGACTTGATGATCAGTTTGGTGTTATTAAGACTCAAATATTGGCCATGAAACCAACACCAACACTAAGTAACGTCTATCACCTAGTGGCGGAAGACGAACGACAATGCACCATTGCTACAGTCCATGAAGCAGCCGCCTTTCAAACCAGTTTTCAAGGGCGACGAGAACAAACCCGAAACCAACAAGAAAAGGGATGGACAAAGACTAAAAGGGGTTCTCAAGTCGACAAAACCGAAAATTGCAGTGAATGTGGAAGAGATGGGCACAATAGAGATGGGTGTTTTAAAATAATTGGTTACCCGGAGTGGTGGCCGGGAAAAGGAAAAGGAGACAAAGCAAAACAAAGAGCGACTATGGTGGAAACAAAACCGTGCCCAATACCGGGCATGAAGGAAGAGCAATATGCAAGTTTTCTGAAGTTGTTTGGTGAAAATCGAGAAGAACCTGTTGTAGCTAACATGGCAGGTAAAATAAATGTTGATGACAACTGGTTCGTGGACTCGGGTGCCACCGAGCACATAACCCACCAAGGACACCTCCTTGAAAATTTATCAATGAACACCATTGAAAGACCTGTCACCATTCCAAATGGGGAGACGATCCTTGTAAAAGGGAAAGGTGAAGTTATTTTCAAGGGAGGATTGAACATCAAAAGAGTTCTCTTTGTACCAAATTTTACATGCAACCTTCTATCGGTTAGGAGACTCACCAAGGATTTTCATGGTGCAGTAACGTTTTTTCCTGATTTCTTTGTTTTACAGGATCTGAAAGCGGGGAACTTGATTGGAGCGGGTGATTGTCGTGGTGGTCTCTATTGGATGAGAGGAATAAAAGAAGAAAGGAAAGCGATGGCAGTAATTATCGATGCATGGCATAAGCGTCTTGGGCATGCATCCAACATAAAGTTGTCTCGTGTTAGTTTTCTTAGAGATGTTTCTTCAAGTTTTAATACAAAAGTTTGTTATTCATGTAATAGGGCAAAACTCACTCGATTACCCTTTTCAATTAGTAATATTAAATTTAGCAATTGTTTTGATTTGATCCATTGTGATGTTTGGGGTAGATATAAAAGACCGTCACTTACGGGGGCAAATTACTTTCTTACGATAGTCGATGACTTTAGTAGGTCAGTATGGGTATATTTACTTAAATATAAACACGAGGCGAGTTCTTGCCTAAGTGAGTTTTACAATATGGTAAAAACACAATTTGGAAAGAACATTAAAAGAGTTAGATGCGACAATGGTGGAGAATTCGTTTCAAACAATATGAACGAATTCTATAGAGAACGAGGAATTATCTTGGAAACTACTTGCCCCCATACCCCACAACAAAATGGGGTAGTAGAACGAAAGCATAGGCACCTCTTAGAGATCGCTTGAGCCTTACGGTTTGAAGCAAACCTTCCCACAACCTTTTGGGGGGAGTGTATCCTTACGGCTACATACATCGTTAACCGATTGCCCTCCAAAGTGATAAAGGACAAAACCCCATATGAAGTCCTATTCAGACGACATCCCGAATATGACCATATGAGAGTTTTTGGATGCCTAGCCTGCTACAAGAACACAGAAACAAATGGAGATAAGTTTGAACCAAGAGGAGAACCAGGGGTATTTTTAGGCTACCCTCCGGGCAAAAAGGGGTACAAAATTTATGATCTACAACAAAGAAAGATGGTGATGACAAGAGACGTAAAGTTCATCGAAGATATGTTTCCTTTTTCGAAAGCAGAACCAAAAGTTTTTGAACAAGAAGTCTTTGAGTACTTGAGTCCTATCTCACAATGTGATGAACCACATGAACAACCTGCCAAAAATGTGGAGACATGGGGAGTTTCGATACAAAACAGTGAGGAGGAGCAAACACATAGCATGGAAGAACAAATAGAAGACTTAGTTGAAGAGGAGCAAAACATGCAAAGTGGTAATACCCATGCTGGAAACACACACATTGAAAATCATGTGGAACCACCTATCATCCAGCAAGAAATGGAAGAAGGAAGACAAAAGAGACAAAGAACACAACTGAGGCACTTAAGCGATTACCAAGTAAAGCTTCCACCATCCATTGACCACACGCAACCCGCTTCTGGTCCCAAGAATCCTCGACGGTACACCCATTATCCCATTATGTTTCTTATGAGCAATTTTCTAAAAATCACAAAGCGTTCGTTTCCGCCATCAATAATCATGATGAGCCGAAATCTTTTTATCAAGCAGCCCAAAACGAAAATTGGAATAAAGCCATGCGGAAAGAAATACATGCTCTTGAGAAAAATGGGGCGTGGACCCTTGAACAATTACCGAAGGGAAAGAAAGCCATCGACTCAAAATGGGTGTACAAGATCAAGTTCAAACCAAATGGTGAAGTAGAAAGGTATAAAGCGAGACTCGTTGCAAAGGGCTTTACGCAAATGGAGGGAGTAGACTACCATGATACGTTCGCATCCGTTGCAAAATTGGTGACTTTAAGAACACTCCTAACCATTGCTGTGAAACGAAATTGAGAAATTCAACAACTCGATGTTAACAACGCTTTCTTACATGGAGACCTAGAGGAGGAGGTTTATATGAAGATCCATCAAGGGTTCTCGAACAAAGACAAAAAAAGGGTGTGCAAACTCAAAAAGTCGATCTACGGCTTGAAACAAGCATCTCGGAATTGGTACCACAAGTTCACAAAATTCCTTATTAGCCTCGGTTACAAACAATCTAATGCCGATTATTCTTTGTTCATCTATAAAAATGTGACACATATGTAGTGGCTCTTATATATGTGGATGATGTGATACTTGTCGGGAATGATGTGAAATGGATTGAAAGAACAAAGTCCCACCTGGACAAAGAATTTAGCATAAAAGATCTTGACCTCTTGAAATATTTCTTGGGCATCGAAGTAGCAAGAACGTCTGAAGGATTAGTCCTTAGCCAACATAAATACACTTTAGACATCCTTCAAGACAGTGGGTTGTAGGGATGCCGGCCTAGTTCGTTCCCCATGGAACCAAATCTCAAGCTTGTCAAAGGAGAGGAAGAAGAAAAGATTGACGCAAGTCAATATCAAAGACTTGTAGGTCGCCTTCTATACCTACAAGTCACTCGCCCGGATATAGCCTACTCCGTGAGCTTTTTAAGCCAATTTGTTGGAGACCCACGACGTGTTCACATGACAGCTGCAAACAGAGTTTTACGATACCTTAAGACCACCATTGGTCAAGGGATTCTTCTACCAAACACCACTGACACCGACCTTGTGGCGTATTGTGATGCCGTGTCGCACTCCCAAATTTTTTATGGTAGCGGAAGTCGGGTCGAGGCGCGACTAATCAGAAATCATTACACAAAGTTACAGCGAACGACCTCTACATGAGTCGTTTTGAAATAAATACGTTTTCATAGATAAGATGTTTGAAAACAATGTGTTTATCGTTTCAAAATATAATTCCTAGAGTCCGCGTCTAAGACGGGAGATTCTATTACATAACAGTTTACAAAAAGTAATGTGAAGGAATCTCCGGTAATGCAGTTGTGAAATCATGCGACTCTAGTATGCGGTCCCGCTGAAGGAATCCTACTGTTGCTGTGAACCTGAGAATACATACTAAAACGGTCAACAATAATGTTGGTGAGTTCATAGGTTTAGTTATCAAAAGTTTAAATGTGAACCACGAGATTTATAAGCGTTGCACGTATGCAAAAGTAAGTATACTACTGCCATGAGCTCATAGTCCGAAGCTTAACCATTATGTGTGTGCCTCCGCGAGTGCCTAATCCAGAACACCCGTTAGGAACAAATACTAATGCGTCCGTTTGACCAGTTAGCGCTCTAACCCGGACGGGGAGGGTCAGTCCCGAATAGATCTATTCATTAATACTCGCGCTAAATCCATACTAACAAAACTATGATATGTAGAGGACTTTAGTGGATTAGTAAAGTAAAACACATGCAATCCGTATATGTGTTTCCGTACTCGTGTTCATGAAAAACTATGTATTCTCACCCCAATAGTAAAAAGCAGTAAAAGTGGGGCTATGAGGCTCATCTGAGTCTTGTAAGCAAGCGTTGCTAATAGCAAGTAGGTTTTCAAACCCGTAACCTTCTAACGCCCTAAACGCGTAAGGTTATATGTGAGTAGATGTCTCAAAAGATCATTTGTCGCACCCCCAAATTTACAGTGCAGCAGAAGTCGGGTCGGGGCGCGACTAATCCAGTAATCATTGCAGAAAGGAAAAAGCAAACGACTCTATATGAGACGTTTTGAAAAATAGTACAAAAGTAGTTACATTAACATAATTTAAAAGTTTACATTAGTCTCGAGTTCGCGAGATGAAATCCTGAAGATTCTAGTACATAGCGATTATACAAAATAATGTAAGCAAATCTTCATATACGTATAATGCATGCGACTCGAGCTAGCAGGCAGTCCTGTGGGCAACCTTACGGTTGTTGAGTACCTGAGAAATACACGCTAAAAGGTCAACAATAATGTTGGTGAGCTCATAGGTTTACGTAGTTAAAATCATAGTATGAACCACAAGATTTCAGAGTTATCGTAGTAGCACGAATGCCAAAGTAAATCATAGTATACTTTTGCCATGGGCTCATAGTTTCGAAGCTTAACCGTAGTTGGTGTCTCCATTTAAGTGTATAAACCAGTACAGTCGAATTAAGAATTATTATGCGTCCGTATAGTAGTTAGAGCGACTAACCCCGGACGGCGGACTGTCAGTTCCCGATAGATCTATCCATAATGTTCGCGCTTAGTATTAACGGGCTATGATATTTGTTGGAGACCATCGTAGTTTGGTTTAGTTTACCCATGCAATCCGTATAAGTTTTCATAGTACTTGTGTTCATAAAAACAGAGCAGTGTATTCTCACCCCAAAGTAAGTAAAATAGTAAAAGTAAAAGTGGGGCTATGAGACTCACCTGAGTCTTGTACAGAGTGTTTACAATTAGTAAACAAGTGTTTCCCAAAAGTAACCTTCTAGCGCCCTAAACGCATAAGGTTATGTATGAGTGAATGTCTCAAAAGGTCATTCATGCTAGTTGTCCACTCAACTAGTTATGTCCAAAGTTTGTTTATCACGTGTGTTTAGAAAACGTGTACGGCCCGTTGGTGACGTTTTGTAATAATAATTCTCAAGGACATTATTATTATGTTTTGTTTCGATGTATACTTATAAGAGTATATGTATCACGTGTACGAGTAGTGTCGTATATGATAAAGTTGTTGTTTCGCGAAAACGTTCCTCAGTGCAGAATATGATTTCAATTAAACTGTTTTATGCGACACCAGGGTTGTGTCGCTATGAGTGTGCTGCGACACAATGGTTTGTGTCGCAGGTTAGTACTGTTTGTTATAAAATGTTGCGACACAAGTTAACACTGCTTTTCTAGCGACACTAGGCTTGTGTCGCAGGTTGCAACACAAGTTAGTACTGCTGGTTTTAAAGAGTTGCGACACAGAGGTTAGTGTCGCTAGTTAGTACTGCTAGTTATAAATGTTGCGACACAAGGGTAGTGTCGCAGGTTAATACTGTTGGCTAGCGACACAAGTTAATACTGCTTGTTTGAAAAGTTGCGACACAGGGCTTGTGTCACAAAGGTTTAGGGCCATCTGCGACATAGAGGACCTGATGTGTTTCTCGTGTTCGGGATTTTGGTCAAACGTGCTCGGCTTGACCCGAAACTTTTAGGTAAGTCATAAATATGTTTTTAAAGCTTAGGAAAATTGTCGTTAAGTTTTGTGGTCAACCCGAAAGTGTCGTTTTATAATTATTGCAAAAACAGTCCATGTGGTCATTTTTCTAGAAATTTGGGTCGTTTTTGTGGCTCGTTTTGACTAGTCAAAGCTTCGAAATAAAATCCAAGAAAATTACTAGTTGTTCATATATGTCTTAACTACTTTCAGTAATTTTTCTAGAATTTTTGGATAAGTCTAAGTATTTTTTAATAATTCCGTTTGTTCCCTGAGTTCAGAAAGTGACCAATCCGGATACATGCAACAAGATCGGATTTCTGGGCAAAATCTACACATTTTAAGAAGAAGTTATCTAAACGACATTTGTACCTAACAAAATTTTTGAGATTTTGGCGGTGGTTTCAAGTCATTTGGAGTCGTGTAGCTCGAGTTATGCTTTTTCAAAATTGGTCAAATTTTCTGTCCAACAGAACAGTCCAGACACTTCTTTTTGTAAAATCGTTTTCATATATCAAATGACTTCAGAAAAATACCAAACCACTTGGGTTCGAAAGTAGACTCCCTGAACTTGATTTTAGACCCAAGAATCGCTCGATTTAGTTAAGAAATGAGTTAGATATCGTGTGTCAAAGTCGGGTTGAATTTTCATCCGGAAACTGTTAGTGTTTTAGTGTTTTCAAAAACGATTTTCGACTTTATTTTTGGACATAATCTTGTTATATGGACATTATAACATGTTTATATGTATGTTTCAAGTAACATAAAAGGAAGATGGAGTTTCTTACAAAGAGGATGATGAAAGCACAAAGAAATAGACGTCGAGAGCTCGTTTTCTTGCTTTTTCTTGCAAACCGAAAGAGATGATGCTATGGTGGTGTATGGTGGTTCAATGGTGGGTTATGGTGGTGATTTTGAGTGTTCTTGGGGCAGGAAAATCTGGAGAAAAAGAGAGAGAAAAGAGAGAGTGAAGAGAGGAGAGAAAGAGTGTAGAAGTAGGAAATGGGTTGAGTGTGGGAATGAGAAAGGGGGTGAGGGGGTATGATGGTATGGGGAAAGGGAGGGGGCAACTTGGTGGCAGATTTTTGTGGGCCCCATATGGTGTGGGTTGTTTAAATTTGTTCCCCAATGTTTACGTTACGTGCGGTGCTCGTTTACCCGTTCGTTTCGTCGTTCGTTTAAACGTTAAACGTTTATTATTCAAGTTTTTCGTTAATGATTTATTCGCGTACATTTTGATGGAAGTTTTATTTAAAATATTTCATTTTAAGTTATTAAAATAATAATCGAGTTTCGTTCGGTTGTCGGGCGCGCTTCGCGCGTTTTCGTCGCGTACGGTACGTTTTGCATAAAACATAAAGTGTTCGTATATTATTGTACTATAATAATATAATGTAAATAACTACTATTTAATTATAAAATAGATTTATGTTATTTATGAAAAAGTTTTCACCAACGTCCGTATTATCGTGTCGGATCCCATCCGATCGAATTTGCGAAATTAAAATTTAATTACGTACGCGTATATATATTTACATACATACGAACTGTTACTGCACTTAGTCCTATTTCATACTAAATACATGTAATAATGATCTATGATTAGTCACTAATGACGGCCTAATTCGCCGGGTGTCACATCATTCATGCTAGTTGTCCACTCAACTAGTTATGTCCAAATGTTTGTTTATCGTTTGTGTTTAGAAAACGTGTACGGACCGTTGGTGACGTTTTGTAATAATAATTCCCGAAGACATTATTATTGTGTTTGTTTCGTTGTATACTTATAAGAGTATATGTATTGTGTGTACGAGTAACGTCGTATATAAATATTTGTTATTTGTAGTTACGCGTATTTAATACCTTGTGAAAACATAGTTTTGATTAAACTGTTTTATGCGACGCTTAGAGTTAGTGTCGCAGGTTACTGCAACACTTGCAATGGTTGCGACACTAGGCTTAGTGTCGCAAGTAGCAAGAATTAAATTTTGTTGCGACACTGAAGTTTGTGTCGCAGTCGAGAAAATCAATAAGTGTGCGACACTAAGGTTTGTGTCGCTATCATGTGAAAATTGATTACTTGCGACGCACGGGTTAGTGTCGCAGTCTGCGACATCGAATTGTATTGCGACACTGAGGTTAGTGTCGCACCCGATTTGGGTCTGGTGCGACACTAAGGGTCTGATGCGTTTTCGTGTTCGGGAACTTGGTCAAACGTGCTCGGTTTGACCCGAAACTTTTACTTGACTCTTAAATATGTTTTTAGGACATATAAAAATTAGAGTTACGTTTTGTGGTTGACCCGAAAGTGTCATTTTTAAATATATGTCAAAACAGTCCCTGGGGTTTGTTTTCTTCAGAATTATACGTTTTTCGTGGTTCGTTTTAGCTAGTCTAACGTCCGAAATAAATTCCGAGAAAATTTCCAGACATTTCCTTATGTCTTAACTACTTAACATAATTTTTTCATATTTTTTAGTTAACGTTAAGTTGGTCAAATAAATAGGTAAATCCCCTGACGTCCAAAAATGACGAATCCGGATACACATTCAAAGATCTAATTACTGTACGAGTTCTACATAACTTCACGAGACGTAATTATACAAATTTTAAAGCTAACAAGATTTGTGACCTTTAGGAAAAAGCCTCATGTCGTTTGGAGTTGTGTAGCTCGAGTTATGGGCTTGAGAAGTTGGTACTGAAATATGCCATCCGAGACAGAACGGCTGCATGTTTTTGTAAAATCATTTTCGGGTATCAAACAGTGTCGAAAAATTACAAAACCACTTGGAAATGAAAGCTAACATCTTAAACTTAAGTTTTGTCTTTTGAATCGTCCATTTTGGTTAAGTTTTGAGTACGAAAAGTCTTTTTGAAGACGGGTTAAATTTACGGTCAGAAAACAGGTTGATGTTTTATGTTTGTTTAGTGTTATAAAAACATTTTCGACTTGATTTTTGGACAAGATTTCGTATGAGTGAACCTTTAGCATGTTATTACATGTTATCCAAGTAAACAAAACAAAAAATGAAGGTTCTTACAAGCCAAATCGATGATTGTGTAGAGAAAGATGATGGGAAGGGCTTGATCTTGCTTTTTGGCTTGATTTCTTCTTGAAATGATGATGAATGATGATGGTAGTTGGTGGTGGAGATGTGGTGGAGAGGTGGTGATGGCTGGAGCCGTGAGGGAGAGAAGAGAGTAAGAGTGGGAGAGATTGAGATGAGAGAAGGGTGTGAGATTGAGTGTGGAAGTGTTTGTGTGTGAAAGTGAGTATGGGATATGGAGTGAAAGTCTTGGGCATGGGTTAGGGGGGGTTGGCTGCATTCTTGGGGGCCCCACATGGTGTGGGTTGAATAAAATTTGTTCTCCAAGTTAGAGCGGTACTCGTTTACCCGTTCGTTTCGTCATTCGTTTAAACGTTAAACGTTTATTAGTTATGTTTTTCGTTAACGATTTATTCGCGTAAATTTTGATTGAAGTTTTATTTAAAATACTTCATTTTAAGTTGTTGAAATATAATTCGAGTTTCGTTTGGTTGTCGGGCGCGATTCGCCCGTTTTCGTCGCGTACGGTACGTTTTATACAAAACGTATAACGTTTAATATATTATCGTAATAATATAAGTTAAATAACGATTATTTAATATAGTTATGTTATTTAAGAAAATGTTTTTCACCAACGTCCGTATTTATCGTGTCGGATTCCATCCGATTGAAATCGCGTAATTAAGATTAATTACGTATGTGTGTATATAAAATATACAAAATGTTACTGTACTTAGCCCTATTTTAAACTAAATACAAGTAATAATGACCTAGCTTAGGTACAAATGACGGCCTAATTTGTCGAGTGTCACATGCCGATTAGCTTGGGTGTCCACTTAGTAGACGATCGAGGTCTGGTTACGTGCTCCTATTAGGGGGAGCCCCAATTTCCTGGAAATCTAAGAAACAATTCGTTGTATCACGCTCTTCAGCAGAAGCGGAATATGGATCAATGGCCACTGCAGTTAGTGAGATTACATGGGTTCATTGGCTCTTGAAAGAACTTGATGTCGCGGTGGTTGGTGCTACATCATTATTCTGCGACAACGAAGTAGCAAAACATATAGCGAACAACCCCGTTTTTCATGAAAGAACGAAGCACGTTGAAATGGATTGTTATTTTGTTCGCAGACAAGTTGAACGAAAAGAGATTGTGCATGTGCACATCAATTCAAAGAAACAGGTTGCCGACTTGCTTACCAAAGCACTTGGTTCTCACCTGTTACAAACGTTACTAGTCAAGTTGGGCATTCGGAACTTACATGCGCCAACTTGAGGGGGAGTATTGGAAATCATTATCACTTCCTTAATTATCTCCTTGATCTTTTCTCCATCGTATATTTTCTTTCCATTTTATTGTCTTACTCTTGTTATATATATACAACCTTTGGCATAATAAAAATTAATTAACCTTTTGTACCAATTTGTGTATATAAGTATGTGACAATGTATAACTTTTGAAATTTATCTTATACTCCTGATTTATGTGGGACATTTTCATTTTTTTACCCTTAGTAACTTTTGAAATGTATAACACTCTTACCTTTGTCTCCGTGTTCTTTGTAGAACCCAATCTTTTTTATGACGACAAACATTCACACACTCCCATCTAATCTAATTGAAAACATCATAGGATCGAAGTGTTGCATCATGATTGAACGAATTCTAGAAGTCGTACATCATGCAATGAAAATTGTACATCGCGTCAGGTCAAACAAAATCATGTTTTAATAAAAAGTTAAATATTTTAAAACAAAATGACTTTATTATATAAACTATCACAACAATCCATATCTATGGAAACTAAAAAAAAAAAAAAAAAAGGTGGGGTTCAATTTACCACTCACCACTTTTTCCATAATAGCATTACATAGATGAATCTGAATTTTCTATAACAAAAGAAGTAAAAAAGAATACTTTTTTAACAAGTAACTAACCAAAGGCTCCCATCGAACCTTTCTACTTCTCCTTCAAGTTGAAGTAAACATAACAAACATACAATACTCACCATTTCCTTTGGTTATTGCCCCAACCAACAAATTTGAAGATCTTTCTATACACAATGCCCAATTGGGCCCGGACCATTCTTCACCTGATCCTTTCTCATGGTTTATCACATACGGGTTCAACAGAAACCCGACCCGAACGGCCCACCATTTTCCCAAATGAGGGTACAGCCGATAACCCCCTGAAGCTGCTGCTTCCCTCACTCAAATTCTGTGACTTTCTTGATTTCTGCAGCTTAGGAGAAGAATACAGATCGAGTTCTTGGTCAGCAGAGTTGACTTTGACTTTCACGACTGTTAGTCGTACTATATTGCTTCGGCAAAAGGGGCATATGGGAGTGGGCTGGATTGCGGTTGTTGGGTTGGGCTTGTTGTGGCAGCATAACGCGAGTGTGCATTGAGCACACATTTGGTGACCACAATCTTGAACCTCAATTGCACATAGTTGGTCAAAGCATATGCAACATAATTGAGAATCGCTGGCCTGCAATATTAATTAATTAAGCTTAATGTTAAAAGATATTTTGGATGTTCATTAAACTAATATAGATTGAGTGTAGACATAAGTTGTTTAAAGTCAACAAAAATATCTGCTGATAAATGTCAAAAGTCCTCAACTATGACCATTTCAACCTATAAAAATCCAAAGTATTTTGTATTTATTAAAAGTTCCCATTCCTTTATGTCTTTATGCATTTGTTTACTGTCTCACGTTCTTGACCATTTAAAGGGTGTTTGGTGTTAATTAAGGAATTAATCGAGAGAATGACTAAAAATATACCCCGTACATTCTTGTAATAATAATAAAAAACGAAAAGAAAAAAAAAATGTGATGTAAACTGGAAGTAAAAGTATATTTAAGTTAAGGTTATAAGGAAGATAGGTAATCTTATTTTACCCTTTAATAATCAGGTTTGTTGCATCTAACTATGAATCAGGATATCCAAAATTGATTATTGCAACTATGAATCACAATGATTAGATAACCCGTTTCAAAGTGTTTAGCCACACAACTCTCTAAAGTAAAACAAAAAATGTAAAATTGAATTACCTCTGAGATGTTATCATCGATGCCGGTAGCATCAGAATGAGACGGAGATGACACCAAGAAGCCCGAACCTTTTAAAATGTTTTTCTCCCTTTCCCTATTAACCTCCATGAGAGCCTGCTCTAATAAAGCTTTTGCATCTTGATTAAGTTCACTAATAAACTTCAATGGTGATGGCCATACAAGTGGCTCCGCGGATGAAGGGTTTAGCAAAGCTGCACAAGCTCCATTTTTATGTTTTAAAGCAACGATGTATGGAATTCTCCTGTATTTATTACAAAATGTGAGTATCCAATCCAAGATCCTTTACCATGGTATGCACTAATATCACATTTAATAAATGAACATTAATGAAAATAGTTTACCCCGATGCATCTCTATGAAGTCGATCTGCACCCCACGCTAATAGTTCTCTAATGCAATCCATTGAACCCCCTCTTGCAGCCGAATGAAGTGGAGTGCTACCCGGGAGGCTGAAATTTGATATATATTAGCATATACTAATTTACCTAACACATAATGAATATATAGGTTCTATGGAAACACTCTATTTGATAAGTAATGATTACCCGTATCCACCAGTGGAGGCACAAACAAGAGCTCCATTATCTAGTAGTATATGAACACATTGGGGACGTCTTTGACGGGCGGCTAAATGCAATGGTGTTGCCCCTTTAGCATCTCTTATATTCACAAATCTTGAAAAACCCCTTAAATACAAAAGTCCCGAATTCAGATTAAGAGAACTCAAAGATTTAAATCGGGTGAAAGATATCGATTTTCTTGAAAAGGTAATAAATCTAAAGGGAACTCACCAAGAAACCGCAACATGTGAAGTTCGTGCAGAGGAAAGAATGGTTTGGAGACAATCAGAATGGCCATAATAAGCAGCATAGTGTAAACATGTTCTTCTATTTAATGAATCAAACATCAAAATCTGTCCATTTCAAACAATATCCTCATAAGTTCCCAACTTAGTCAATCAATTTCTAACAAAGTTCATCAAGAATTTTTACTTTACAAAATCTTAAATGAAGAAATTGACATACATTTGCACCAGCTTCAATTAGCTTCTCAACACAAGTGATCTTTCCATGCATTGCAGCCAACATCAATGGAGTCTAATAATAATTCCCATTAATCAAATTACACAAAATCAATAAACTTTATAGAACAAGAGTATACAAACTTCCACATTAATTATTCAATCGATGAAAAATCAACACTAAACACACCTGTTTATGACGATTTAAAGAATCAGGGTTGACTGATCCATTTTCCAATAGCATACAAACAATCTGAATCAAAAGATTGAAAACCCATATCATATATCAAATAAAGAAACATAATCAGCAATACCCATATATCAAATTAACCAAAAATCAAAGTTTGTTTATGATAAAGATTCAAACGTTAATATTAAAAAAATCAAAAAATATAGAAATTACCCACCTCGATCTGACCATTAGCAGCAGCAATATGAAGAGCAGAATGGCGATCATAAACAGTAGTTTTTTTAACAAGATTTGGGTCTTTCTCTAAAACAGTTTTCACAATTTCTAAGTCCCCAAATTGAACTGCTGTAAACAACCCATGTTCATCTTGATAATTGCAACTAAGTTTTTGACCCATTGTTTAATTTTTATATTCTTTTGTTTTGTTGGGTTTGATAGGGTTGTGTGGTCACGGCGGAGGGTCGCCGGAAACAGCCACCGGGGAGAGAGATTTAAGGTGGTGATTGGGGGAAAGTGTTAAATGGCGTCATATTTAAGTAGAGTACAGAAAAACTGGGGAGGGTGGCGGACGGGCAGATGGAAGTGTAAACAACTGACAACGGGCAGGTGTCAGTAAGTTACGGGCAGTTTAGAGATTCCAAAGTTAGTGTAAGTGGGTCTATACCCTCACTTCAATAAAATATCAGTCATTGTGAAACGAGTAAAAACAATGTAAAACTGGACCATAGAAAATTAGAAATGTATTACGAATCCAGTAAAAAAATGTGAAATATGGACAGATATGTAATAGACTATTATATAAATAAATGTATGATAAAAATTTAAAGAACAATTAACTTAAATGTTGAAAAAAAAGCTATTTGTAGACCTTATTAAAGCTATGTATAATATAAGTTTTAACTTTCATAAAATAAAAACTGTCTAATTTTTTTAACCGTCATAAAATTATCAATCCCATCTAGTTAAATAGTAATATAGTTAGTTTTATAACCGCAATCTACCAACCACCCATAGTCTTAAAGGCTATACTTAGCAAAATCCTAAATTTTAAAGCCATGTGAGTTAACAATTCACAATCTACAAATTAATTAATTTTAGTTGGAGAATGTTTTTCTAATAAGATTAGTGAAGCGGAATAGTCCTTTTTTCGTAAGTTGTCTAATTAGGTATTTATGTAACCATTTTTAAATAACATTTATGTTTGTTATGGTTTCGAAAATGTTCGAAAACTCAAAATACATGTCAACCAGATACGAAAGTAGAAAAATTAGGTGAGTACAATGAAAAATGTTAAAAAAATGAAAATAAGATAACCAATAGAATGACTTGAGTTTTTAAAATTAAATATCTCACAAATGACATGACTAAAAATTATAAAAATTATATATTCGGAATCAACGTTTTTTTCTCTTCAATTAGAGATCTCATAAGCTATAGTTTCGACAAACTTTTTTTTTTCTTCATTTTGTCGGTTTCCTAAAAAATGCGATTTATATAATGACATGTGATTTTATGTATAATTACATGTGATTTATGATAAAAATATAATATTGGTACACAATTACTTATTAATGGTGAATGTTAACTCACACATGATTACAACTTAATATTCATTCACATAAATAACTATAAATAAGATTTTAATAATTGCATTCGTTTACGGCCAAAATCACATGTGATTATTGATTTGAGGTTTAATCACATATGTTTTTCAAATTAAGTATGTGATAATAACTGATAATTCACATGCGATTTAACCTTTATATTTATTTACATGTATTATAAAAAATTATTTAAAATTCGTATTTATTTACACTTTATTCACATGTGATTACTAATTTAACGTTTAATCACATGTAATTATAACTAAAAAAATTTCTGAAGGTTTATTATCAAATAAATTATTTTTATGTGATTTTAAACTTATAGTTTGTAACTTTGATTATTCACATGTGATTATAACTAGTGATTAAAACTTATAATTTGATTGTAAATATATTCACATTTGAGTGTTATGTGATTTAACATTACGAATTTCACATACCCATTAGAAAATGGGGAAAAAAAAAGTTTATCGGAAGTATGTCATGTGAGATCTTTAATTAAAGATAAAAAGACGTTAAAACATATATACGCTGGAGGATGTATATATCATTGTGGTTCGAAGATATTGAACTTGAAATTGAATCCATTAGACACTTGTCAGATTGATTTTAGACTAATATTTGAACTTGAATTTGAACTTGAACTTAAACTTGAACTTGAACTCACTTGGTGTTAAGTTGATCTCGTTTGAAGCTTGATCCTGAACTTAAATCCATTGATATCCAAATTACAAACACAACATAATCACGTCCTTCTTAATATGTAAATCATAAATATATCATGTTCAAGTTTATAAGTAATCACACGTATTTAGATTTTGTTATAATTCGATTTTGGTACAAAATGACAAGTTTATTAAAGACGCGAGTATATGTCAAACATTGATCTTCTTTTTGGTTCATATCTTTTATAAAACATAAGTCAAAACAAAACTGTTACCTAATGTTGTTTTGATTTGATGTTCAAAAGTATACATGCAATTAATACTTTAAAGTCTAAACAACCAATACTATTCATAACCTTCAACAACCATCAACCTACTCTTTAGTCTTTACTTATGACATGTTTAATGATCCTCATAATATGATCCGATTTGAGTAATCTAACACACGAACACAAAAGAATAGATGCGATAGAACTTAATGAAAGCAATTAAAAAATACGTAGAGTTAACGTGATTATATCTTGTCGATATGATTGGTTTAATTCACGACCAAATACCGACTGATCTCCTTTATTGAATAATGGAACATGAAATTTCGTGACTTAGAGTTATAATGGATTAGAGTTAACTATATATATATTATTAGTTAAATAAGGAAACTAATAAAAAAAACCTTAAATTGATCTGCTGGAATTGCTTAGAACCTCTGTAACTTTCAGCCATCAGAATTCCTGTAACTATCCATACCCAGGAATCACCCCAACATTCCCTACGAATCACCAATGTCACACAATATTTGTCATTCTTAACTAATCGTATATGAAATTTGCATGTCACAAGATATTTGAAAAATTGTCTAGTCTTGAGACATGATTAAAGTAATGGGCATGATGGTCGTATGCCTTTCTCCTTTGCTTTGATTTGTTAATTCTATTCTATGTTTACATCGGTAGAATTAGAATGGAGAGAGTAGTATTCATAAAAGCATCAATGATTTAATTTTTAAATTATTTGATCGATGACGGTGATTAATTTACGAGTACCTATGTACTAGTACTATATGTTTACATGAAAATGGAGTTTTGAATGATTCTAGTCTTTTCAGTTTGAAAATGTATTTAGAGTTTAGGCTACGGAATATTTTGATTGTTCTTTCAACGTTATATCTTAGATTAGATTAGATAGATAATTATATTTTTACGACGATGATCAAATTATTTTTATTTTTATTGAAAGTTCTGTTCTATTAAACACAGAAATAAGGATCATTATCCATTTATTTTCAACCTTGGGCCTTGCTTAAAATTGACTCGTTATTTAAGGAAATGTCTATTTTGACTATTCATACAGTTTTAGGAATCTTTGATAATTATACTACTTATTGTTAATTAAATAATATTTCTAGGTATTAAACTGTCTTTTTAACTAGTTGAAATATAAAATGAACACTTATATCTCGATTAATATAAATAGAAATGTGGACATAACAGAGAGTAAAGAGAGTAAGTAATTAAGGACTATGTTGTAATACACCCGATATATGATGTATAATTTATATAAATAGACTATAAGAGTTATCATTTATGATACATACGTCTAAACTTTTATTTAATTAATACATTACGCGACATTTGTTTTTCATTATTTCTCTATTCTTATTCTTACAAATAATTTTGAAATATATCTAATTAGACTGTTAGGTCTAATATATAGGGGTTAAGTACTTTAAAATGTACTTATTTATAGTCTAATATTCATAGCATGCAACAAAGTATTTGGACTTCCATTGTGTACGTGTAATAAACTTGTTATTCAATGCTATTGTATGCAACTTTCGGTATTTTTACATACGTGTCAGTTGTATGAGGTACCATGTGACATCATTGAAAGTTGTTACGTCACCAATTTACATATAACTGAAACAAATTGAAAATTTATTACACACAATAAAAATCCAAGTACTTTTTTGCACACTGTGAATGTCATTATTTCAGAGTACTTGATCCAATTTTTAGCATACATTTTTGGGTAGTGATATATCCACCACACTTTTTGATAGATCCACCAAAACTGTGCAATGTTTATTTGTACAGTACAACCTCTCAATACATAATTATGGTGGATTTATCAAAAACGACGGTGAATATCATCACCCTACGTTTTTGGATCTATTTATCAATGTTTTTTCTTCATATAATAAACAAAATGATATGTGCAAGTTAAAGGGTATGGGCTTCTGAAACCAAAAAATAATTAACAAAGAATATTCTTCCTGATGATACAAGTAAGAGGTTCCTTGCATAAATGGCCTTTTTCAAGGGAGGATATACTATGGAAAATGATGTTTAGAGCCTGCGTACAAAACACATTCACTGCATACCTACAATTGTATTTTTATTGGTTATTAGTTTAATTTAAAAGTCATTTAATTTCGACTTAACATTTTCAAGTCCAAGATAAAAATTAGAAGTTAACTTTAAAAATGATGAAAAGTTGAGCAATTCATAATCTTTTTATTTATTATTATTATTATTATTATTATTATTATTTATTTATTTTTATGAAAAGGCCGATAAAGATTTTACCGCTTAAGCTTATGGCAGATTTCATTATCAAATCTTGATGACATGAATTCAATTGAAGTCCTTTTATCTAGGAAACAGTGATCAGATTGATGCCGTTTATAACACTTGAAACTAAAATAGTAGATAAATCTAAATATTACGCGTAATAAATAACATTCATAATAATCATGATGATGATGATTAAAATATATCAATCAAATACCGATCGGGCATTGCCAAACTGATACCGTCATCTCAAATGCTCAGACTTCACATGTATGACCGACATGTTAGGGGTTTGAATTAACGCCTTATCATATGTGGGTGATTTGTGGATAGTGATTTGTCTGACGTTGATGCCTCTTTGCGGGTGGAACGAACGCGTACCATTAAAACATGATACAAGGGTCAGGGGTACCTTCAAATTACCATTTTTCAATATATCAATCAATTCATATGTTATAAGACCGAAGTACGTACAAAGACGCATGTCACAATTGAAATGGTATATACCCTACCGGTTGTTGAGGTGTTGGAATCTCATGATACAAATGATTAACATCAAGAGCTTAATATTGATCATTATTAGTTCTCTTAAGAACGAGTGTATATACGACTTAGGTTTTCACTTTAATACATATATGTGACGCATGTAAATATTTACGCAAAAAGTTGTTACAGACATCAAACGGGTAAACGGATAACGTTTTTATTCATGTACATTAATTGCATAACATAAGTAATTATTAGCACGCGTGTAAGCAAACCTATTAATAAAAGTAAAATTCAATCACAAATATAAAGCAAAAATTTGAAAAATATCTGTTATTGGTGACGTGGTGCTTTAGATGGTAGATAAAAAGATCTTTTTATCACTAGAAAACGATGTATAATATTGTGAAAAACGACCCCATGACTATGGAATAAAACTTAAAGAAAAAAGAAGAGGGTACGAAAGGTGTACACGGCAATGACATGGGCCAAGACTTGCAAGTGATTCCATTATATTCATGAATGTGACATACATCCTTTTTCGTTTATCCTATGTACCAAATTAACTTTAATCAATCGTTATATAAATTGGTTGATTTCAGGTACCGATAACGTAAGCAATTGGTATAAGGTACAAGATTTAATCATAGTGAAAAGGAACTAAATAGGTCCAAAGTCATCCAAACGATAGCTTTCTGTATTATTACTAAACTATATTTTCATTTATTTTTCTAAATTAAAAATTCCACAAAGTGTTTATTGCATCGTAATTTAACCTAGTATACATCGATATTTATATGATATGATATAAGCTATTTAGATTGCTTCGTGTCTTTAGTTGAAAGTTGAAAGTATCATGAGACAATCTATGGTGATTAAAATTAACTTTAATCAACCGTTATATAAATTGGTCGATTTTCGGTACCCATAACGTAAGCAATTGTTATTATAAGTTACAAAATTTAATCATAGTGAAAAGGAACTAATTAGGTCCAAAGTCATCCATACGACAGCTTTCTTTATTAATGCTAAACTATATTTTGATTTATTGATTTATTTTTCTAATTTAATCCCACAAATTGTTTATTGTATCCTAATGTAATCCAATCTCATACATCGATATTTTATATGATATAATATAAGCTATAATATTCGATTTAATAACAATATATCTTACATGCGTTGGTAAGATTTCACAAAAGAAATAACAGTTCAATTTTCATGCGTGTGGTAACCGATAAGCTTAGACAACTAATAGACTCAAATCACTTAATCGGCAGAACAATCGCGTCGCGCTATTAGGGAGTAACTACAAAATACTTCGTCCGTCCCAATTTAATATAAAATTTAATATAACTTGAAAAATGTATGATCATAAAATAATAATCTAATACATCTTAAAAAATATACAATCGTATCCATTGGGCTGTCTATAATTGCTCAAAATTCATTCACAGCCAAACGAACACCATTGGGCTATAATTGCTCAAGCTGTTGGGCTATAACTCGTACAATAATAATTACTGTAATAGGCTTGAGCCCTGAAGTGGTCCAGTGGAAAAACAAGGTGGACTTTTTTATTTTCTCCTTTTCTTATTCTTTTTATTTTTAGCTAACCTCATTTTATTACGTTATTAAACATTAAATCCGTATGATGCACGACTAATTTAAAAATACATAGTATAGATATAATTTGTGAATATAATGTTGTCGACTTAAGTGTGCAATGATTATTGAAAATGAAAAATTATTAATAAGATAACCAAACTATAAAGGAAACAACAAATTTTGAATGTTGCATCAATTCTTTGTAAACGACATTCAAAGTGGTGTTGATAATTTTTATATATATGCTAAAAATTATCACTTTTAATCTACTTTTACTTTTAACTCTTTAAATGCAATATATACTTTGACGTGAGTAAAATATATTGCAATGTATATTTTGACGTGAGTAAAATATGGATGTTGAAGAAAAAAAATAACATGAGACACATCTCCAATTATCTTTAATTCACCATCTCCTCTAATCTGAACTTAAATACATTTTCTTTTAGATATAGAATTTGGTTTGGACTCGGCTGTTTGACTTTTCAAATACTACTGTTGTTCAAGTTGCTTGGGCCTTGGGCCTCGCCCGCATGCTATGCACTTTGGGCTTGTAACTATTATATGGATAAATTGTCTAACTCTCTAGTCTCAACACTATAAATTGAGACTTGTTCCAATGTATGACTTATTTTTTCAATTACATTACAAGTCGATTATAACAAGGACTTATTCCAATGTATGACTTATTTTCTACACATTTACATATATAGAGGTATTTTGTTATTTTGTTATTTAGTCATTAATTTATATTTTTTGTATGAAATATTTATTAAATGAGTTCAAATAGAGTAATTATTAAACGAGCCAGGCTAAATGTTCTAATTTACAATTCATTTTATTGAAGCATGCATGAACTAAATGAATACCCCCAACATTCTTTTTGCTAATTATCTAGCATGAGTTCATTTGAGAAGAACAAGACCTGATCGTTAGTAAATCTACCTTGTGATAAAAGGGTTTTACATAATAAATGAGTGTACAGGATAAAGAAGAACTTGATGATAAGAAGAGATACAAGGCAAGGTTAGTGGTCAAGAGTTTTCAACAGAAATGGGGAGTTGACTATAATAAAATCCTCTCGTTGGTTGTGAAGATGACTACCATTAGACTATGTTTAGTATTGTTATTGCTAAAGACTTACATCTAGAGCAGCTAGATGTGACGACTACGTTCTTACATGTGGATCTTGATGAATACATTTATAAGGCTCAACCTGAGGGCTTTGAGGTAGTGGGTAAAAAGAATATGGTTTGCAAATTAAAGAAAAGTCTGCAAGGGTTGAAACAAGCGCCTCGAAAATGGTACTTGAAATTTGTTGACTAAACCGCCCAAGACATCATCTGGATATGGGTAGTTGTCGATCGTTTAACAAAATCAGTCCATTTTCTAGCCATTAAAGAAATCGACAATATGGAGAAACTGACTAGGGTATATCTAAAAGAGATCGTTTCTAGACATGGAGTACCGGTATCCATCATCTCTGATAGGGATAGCCGCTTTATATCTCGCTTCTGGCAATCGCTACAAAAGGCATTAGGTACTCGACTCGACATGAGTACTGCCTACCACCCTCAAACCGACGGCCAGAGCGAGATAACAATACAAACGCAAAAAGACTTATTGCGAGCATGTGTGATCGATTTTGGAGGATACTGGGATGCTCACTTACCCCTCGCAGAATTTTCCTACAATCACACCAGTATACAAATGGCACCATTTGAGGCGTTGTATAGACGCAAGTGCCGATCGCCAATCTGTTGGACAGAGTTGGGCGACAAACAAATTTCCGGTCCTGAGATTGTCCAAGAAACGACGGACAAGATAACTCAAGTTCTTAATAGATTAAAAGCAGCACGAGACCGACAGAAAAGCTACGCCGATAACCGTCGAAAACCTCTTGAGTTTCGAGTAGGAGATAAAGTCCTACTCAGAGTATCGCCCTGGAAGGGGGTTGCTCGATTCGGCAAACGAGGTAAACTAAATCCAAGGTATATAGGACCCTTTGAAATCCTGGCACGGATTGGTCCTGTGGCCTACAAACTCAAATTACCTCAAGAACTAAGTAACATTCACGATACTTTCCACGTATGTAACCTAAAGAAGTGTCTATCCGACGAAACCCTGATTATATTTCCCGACGAAATTCATATTGATTCACGATTAAACTTTGTGGAGGAGCCGATTGAAGTGTCGGACTAAAAAGTCCAAAAGCTTCGACGTAGTCGAATTAAACTGGTCAAAGTTCGTTGGAACTCGAGACGCGGCCCGGAGTTTACTTGGGAGCGTGAGGATGAAATGAAAAGAAAATATCCTCAACTTTTTGAAAATATACTCATGACACTGCTTAAATTTCGGGACAAAATTTCTTTAACGGGGGAAGAATGTGACAACCCTAAAAATACGGTAAATTCCGTACATTATTCTTACGTGCATATTAGGCTAATTCCCTATCTAATTAATATGAATTCGTTTTCATCGAATTAAGTCTAGCACAAAGTCCACGCTTGCATATGAGATGCACACTATTATAATACGGGATGCATTAGTAATCATTGAGAATTACACAAACAATCGGTAGAAACCGACACCCACGAACGTTGGTGATCAGCTTTCAGAAATAATATAAATCTATTCGAATATAAATAGTAGTTATTTATATTATGAAAACAACCTTTGACAATCGATAAACGTTCACGAGAATTAAAAGACATGCAACGACAAGATAGATTATGCAATTAATCGAACGATCTAATGATAAATATTCGAATATTATTAAAACCCAATAGTAATATTCTAATACCATTAATTTACCCTAATTACCACTAAATCACCTTAATTACATGATTAACACTTAATTAATCAAGATTAGTACTTAATGACCTAATTAATTAACCCCAATCCTAACTAGTTGAGAAGTTAAAGGGGACCCCTCTCTAAACCATCCACCACCTCCCATGTCCCCCTTTTTGGCCATCACTTAAATCATACTTTGCACACCATGCCCTCCCTCCTTACCACTTACCCTTTTACTTGACCATTTTCACTTTATTCAACCTACAACTCCTCACCATCAAACACACACACACACTCACTCTTCCTCTCCCTCTCAAAACCTACGGCCAAGGAAGCCCCCCCCTCTCACTTTAATTTTCAAGAATACCACCACAAACCACCCTAAACCACCATAAACAACTACTTTCAAACCATAAATTAAGGCTCTTTTAACATATAAACACTTAGAAATCATAACACCACTACATTCCCATGAGTAATCTAAGTTAAACACAAGGATTGAAGCTAGGAATCATTCACAAGGAAATCAAGTTCTCATCTTGCTCCAAATTCATCCTAAAGCTTTGTAAGGAGACTTTTCTCTAGTACTTAACTTTATATATGTGTTTATGCTAAAAAATTTCACTCATACTAAAATATGCTTTTAAACTAGTTACTTTGTCTTTTAAAAACATTAACTAGTAAGTTTAACCAATAAAAAGTCTATAAACAAGTTTAGAGACTTTTAAAATGCAAAATATATGTTCTACACTTTAAACTCTTCATTTATATGTAATAAACCCTTATTTATGTTAAAATAGTTATTTTAAACTAAATAACACAATAAACTTGTAATGACATAAACTTTGTAGTTTAAAAACTAACTAAACACACTTTTGGGTGAAAAATATCAAAAAGAAGACTTAAGGGACTAAATATGTAAAATCCGGATTTTTGGGGACTAAAATATTAAAAACAGTTTATTTAGAGTTTATAATGTTAATCAATAGATTAAAGTGTTAAAGACTAAACCCTTATGGTTAAAAACCAAGAAAACTAAACTATGCGATTAAAAGTGGAAAAATGAGAACTAAAGGGACTATACATGTAAAAACAGAAACTTTTGGACCTTAGCTATGAAAATCAGTAACTTATGTATATTATAGTATAAACCATGATTTAAAACAATATGCATGTGGTTAAACACTAACAAACCAAAGTATTGTGCAAGAAATGGAATAAATGAAACTAGGGGGACTAAAAGTGTAAAAGCTATAATTTATGGACTTAGATGGTAAAATAAGTAAGTAAAATGATATTAAAGTTTAATCTATAGTTTAGAGTGTTAAAATCAAGACTTGTGTGGTTAAAAAATCGATAAACCGAAAGTTTGAGCTAAAAATGAGATAATTGGAAACTTTAGGGACTAATAGTGTAAAATCAAAAAGTTCATGGACTTAAGACTAAAAACAGTAACTTAAGTGTCCACAACTGAAAACCCTAAGAAAAGAGGTCGAGAATCTAACTCATACGGTAAAAATCGAAGAAACCGAACGATTCAACCTAAAATGACTAAATAGAAACTACAAGGACTAAAACCGCCACTTAGAAAATTTGAGGACTGTTAAGGACGCTCTTTAAATCAGGGGACTTTATTATAAAAATATACATTAAGTCATGATTAGTGTATAGACCGAGAAATCGTGAAAACCGAATTATAACAAGTTAAAACGTACATTAACGCTAAAGGTTATAAAAATGAGTTATAAAACTTAATTAACTAATAAATTACTTAATTGCAAATAATCAATCAACTTATACAAACGTTAGTTATAACATAAATATTTTGATCACGTTAAGTAACAATTAATTAACACACAATTAATATGGATCTTTCGAATAAACTTAATAACCATTCATAATTTGAATCAAAATAAACATATCATAAAACCTTTATCTAAAAATCATTCATCTAAGATAATACAATTAAAGAATTAGTTCATATTTAAAGTAAACCAAATCAAATCTAGATACATGTTATTACACATAATAAATAGAAAAGATTAAGAATCAAACCCAAAAACCGAACTAGATCTTCGTTAGGTTTGAAAACCTTCAAACCCTCGTTTCCTAGCCTCCAATAAGCCTCTTTAGTCGACTTCTATACCCTAAAACCGAATTAAGGTTTACTTAATTCGTATATGAATTGTATGGTATAAGGGTTGATAAGGACCTCTATTTATAGATTTCAGGATCGCGAATCCAACTGCCGGTTGGATTTTTCAGCCGCCGGTTGGGTTGGATTTTTATCCGAAAACCCGGATCTTGACCTGCGTGTTCGACCGCCTTCCTGATTTAGGTTCAACCGCCGGTTGGATATTCCGATCGTCGGCAGAATGTAATTCCAGAATATTCCATGCTCGAGCTGGGCTTCTTCTTATTGGGCTTCCATCTTCAATAATCTGATTTTTATTCTTTTATTTGGCCCAATACCTTTAATCTTTTGGGTTCTTCTTCTTTCAAAGCCTAATCTTCTTAGTCTTTAATCTTTTCTTCATTTTCTTCATTTTCTGAGCCTGTTTTCGTTCCTTTTCTTTATTTCTTTAAATTAAACACCTTTTTGCAAATATAAACGAAATCATTAATATTAATATATATAAATAAATTGCAATAAAAATACTTAGAAATAAGAGAATATTATAATATAAATAAGATATTATTTGATGTTATCAAATATCCCCACACTTAAGTTTAACTTGTCCTCAAGTAGATTACTGATAAATACAGAATAAACTAGAAATTTATCTCCCACAAAAGAATCATTTAATAACTTGGAGATAAGAACTGTACATATCACTTTTCTGCGAATAATTTCTTAAACTATTTTTGGGATCATATTAGAGAACATGCTTTTTATTAGGAACAATTAAATCTATTTTGATTGTTGATATTTATATTAAACCTCATCAAACACTTCTTAAGCACAAAATTTCTAATTTTGACATTTCAAGACGATTATTGATATTTTATTCCACTTTAAACTTTCTATACTCAAGTTTAAGAATAATATCTTATTATTATTATTATGAATATAACTTATGTATCCCACAGATAATATACCCCTGAAATCAAATCATGAACATATTTTTATATAATGGGTGAATAATTGAAAAATCATTTTTAAGAGTTAAGACATTGGTGACAGGTCTGTACCTCAGTACAACAAAGCGACTTAACTTAACTCGGGTATAAGTGTACCCATTTTTTCTAGTTTTAGTCAAATCAGCGGTGACAGGTCTGTACCTTAGTACAACAGAGCGACGGAATTTGACAGATATTTATATTCTTTTTAAGCATTTTTGCTTTTCTTCATTTTTTTAGATATTCTGATGAAACCAGGTTTGTACTTAGTACAACAAAGGAATCGATCAGCAGCGTATCTTCAAATGATTTCAATTTAAACACCAAAATTATAGAATATGTCATGATATCATACAGGAATTAAGACTACAAAGTCATATATCAACTTGTGTTCCTCATAAAATTATATTCATGTTAAATTATTATTTCTTAAAATTCAAAAAATTTTGTATAGAACGTCTATCAATACATCATATAATGAAAATGTCTAACACTTATGTGTAAAATTAGAAAAATTGATTTTTTTTAAAAAAAATGTTAGTTAGGCCTATCAGTATATCAAAAATAGCATTTAAAAATTTCATTTTAATACATGTTCCTAATGTACTATCATTTTCCAAAAATAGTATCGCAAAATTTTTATGCAATATGACTAAAATTTCATAGTTAATTCTAGAGGACAAATAAACTTTTATTTCTTTTCGACTCTCATCTCCACACTTAAACTGTACAATGCCGTCATTGTACATAAACATGAAAAGTGAAAAAGAAAGGAGAAAAGAAAGAAGAACGAAAAACTCCCCTGATTATGAAGTTTATGCTTTCTGAGATCTGAATTGAAATATACAACAGCTCACTTCCGTAGGCACACGCGATTGCATTTAGCATATGCAATAAGCCTTTAAACCCCTCGGTATCCCGAGTGGACGAGTTATAGTCTCGTGAGGGTTTCCAGGGAACACACCCACAAAGTTCAAAATTTAATAAATAATGCCAACTCCTGATATAAACCAACTTCATAAAATATTAAACATATTAAACATAATAAGTAGTTATCATCCTAAAATTAATAAAACAATTATCCGAATATAAACAATCATCCAAAATAAATAAAGAGTAAAATATCCAATCACAGCGATCAGTCACTGTCATCATCATCCTGCTGCTACTGCTGATGAGAGGAGAAACATAAATCCCATGGTACATATGGTCGGACGGGGCCTGGATGATCTGACGGACTACCCATCAACTGATGCATCAGATAAGTGCTATACTCAAACTGATGTGCCTGCTCCTGCACATGCCTCTGATGAGCAATCTGCTGCTGCTCCTGTATCCTCTGAATCTCGGCCATCTGCCGCTGGAGCTGACGCATATCATAAGCAGGTTTCGGATGATCCTCCGGCTCTGGTAGTGCTGCATTATGCTCAGCTGCTCGTACGCGAACTCTCATCCGAACCCGTGGCTCTGGTATCACACCTGCAGCTAATGGAGTTGCCCACAAAAAGTAATCTCCCTCAATGGGCCTCCGAATGACATCAATATCTAGCAGCTGCTGCTGTCCCAAAAGCTGTATACCGGGACTAACAGGTGTACACGACTGGAACATCGCGTCAGGAACACCAAACCAACTAGCTAATCGTGTCAGAAAATGACCTCCGCAAATACTGCTCAGAGCTCTAGTACCAGTGGCTTTCCGAGCCATCCAGTATGCCAAACACCAGGGAACATTTACCAGTGTTCCCCGACTAATACAATGAAGATAGAAGAAATCAGGCTTGTGCACCTTCTCCTTCCCCGTCTTCCTAGCTACTATCGTGTTTGCCAGTAGACGATGTACCAACTTATGAACCGGATCTCTCACCCCCACATCAGAAGGTCCTCGCTCACCATAACCACCATTGCCTATCTTAGGCCAAAACTGTCCTACCTCTATAGTTGAATACTTCTCGATCCGTGCAGCTATGGAATGACCCAGAAAATGAGGATTAGCCTCCTCGTCTAAAGTATGTAAACCTAAAGCCCGAGAGAACTCCACCAGGCTCAATACGCGAGGCTCTCCTCCAAGCTGAAAAGTCAGCCTGTGATCCCTCACATCATCCTCGTCAATCTCAAAACGAACCGTACGATAAAACTCCACCACTAGCTCCTTGAAGATAATCTCGTGAATACCAAATAACCTCCTCCAGGCATACGATACATAACCTACATTGCCTGTCGGCAACATATAACTGGCCGCCATTAGATGCTCTAGTGTCTGTACCCCTAACACTCCAGTGTTCGGATCCAACACTCTATCGACAAAATCCCAGTCCAAAACATCTGGTGCAATAATATGTTGATCGATATTAGCGGCTAACCGGTCACGGAATCCGGCTCGCTGAGCTAGGGTATACGGGGATGATCAAACGCAAAAATCGGGTGAATCCTAATAACAGGTTTGGCTACAAAAGCCTCTCCTCGGTTCCTTCTTCGGTCAAACATCAACTACAAAACAAAATTTACAATTAGTTATAATGATACAATAATACTACAAACATCATAGCAATTTAGACAATTATTTTAGATACACTTACACATATATAAATATACTAACACTAACGTTATAAAGTTATAACAACTACATTATAGACAAACATAATAAATTCAAAGCGTTATAAACTATTATTATCTTAAACTTAAACTATAACTATTTATTAATTCAAAAATTATAAACTAGTGAAACTAAGTCAAACACTTTAATGTTGGTTAATTATTAATTTAAACTTAAACTATTACTATTTAATTATTAATTCAAAAATTACAATACATTTACCTAATATTTAATAATTTAAAAAGTCTTTAATTTCTGGAAAACATATCCAGCCGTCGGCTGAATAATTTAACCGGCGGTTGGATACCTGAGCCGTCGGCCGTCGCCCTTGTTCCCCAAATTCTGGCCAAAACCATGTTGCAAGTCATACTCCCAACAAAACATTTTTAAACTCAAATAATTTCATGCAAATCTTCCGAACAATAGAATGTACACAAATCAAACCCTAACCATAACATATATTTCTTTCGAATCCTGACAGAAACGACTCTAACATCAAAATTTCATTAACTTAGGCTCATACAAAAACTATATACAATCCCCAAATATGAAACCCTAATTAAAAACTTGTAATGCAAAAATAAAGAAATAATAATGAGTAAAGAACGAAATGTGCATACCTTTGTAGAAGAACAAACGAAATTGCAGTGAAAATAACGAGTGAAATGGGGGTTCGCTGGAGTAATGTGTGATTTTTAGTTTTGGAGAAATGAGGAAAAAGGTCTGTGAACTGGTTTAAAACCCAGAACTTCAAGCCGTCGACTGAATAATTCATCCGGCAGTTGAAATTTAGCCCAATAAGCCCAACTACGTTAGTCCAGTTCGTTACAGGCCCACTTGTTATTTAAAATTCAACCGAGAGCTGAAAATTTCAACCAGCGGTTGGTTTGATTTGTAATTTTAATCGATTTTAAAATAAAAGTTTTATAATTTTTAAATTTTGTTTTTAAAATTTTATTAATTCTTTTAATAATTAAATATGTTATACTTACCTTAATATGGACATGATTCCTTCAATCTTTAACTAACGACACAAAGAAAACTTTAATTAAATCGCGAATGATATTTCATAATAAATTACATAAAAACTAACTAGTGAAACTAAATACTAAACAAAATAGTAGAAAATAAGTGCAAGAAAAATCTTAGTCAATTTCTGCTAGTGCGGTCAAATCAGACTTCATTCAATGTTGGAGCACGAAACCTCTTTCTCAAATCCACTTTTATCGTTTCTTTATAATCTTTGGGATAAAGCTGCAAGAAGTGATGAAACAAGGGCTTAGTAATGTGAGAAATAGAAGATGAGTAATCCTGAAAGCTCTTATGATGAATTTCTGCGGCCTCTTGCAAATCATCGAATTCCTTAGTAATTTTAGCTACAGCCTTGGCCACAATTCCCTTTTCATCAATAACCTTATATCCACCTACAATCTTCATTTCGCGCTCTGGCAGAACATGTCTTAACGCATCCATAAATCCATAGAAACCTAGTTGTAGATTAGCATAATTCCTAATGGTCGGGTTTCTTACTGTTTTACCAATGTCTTAATGGTTTTGTCATGAATCCATTATAACGTTTTCATCAACTCTCTCAGCTGTATGGGAAGAAGTAATCCAGATCTCCAGAAAATACCTAACATACGGTTGTAAATCTCAGACATTCCTAAATAGAACAGATTCTGGTGTGTTTCGAAATGAACCCCATGATAAGCAGATCATAATTGCTCTATCACATAGGTTGCAAGGCGCACTTTAGGTTCATTTCTCAATCCCTCAGGAATTTGCATAGTCATCTCATCGTAAGCAGGATAAAAGTAGTCATCAATTATCTCTTGAACATGGTACTCCACTGTGCAATCCACCTAAACCTTCTCATTGTTGAAATGATCCTTGGCTTTCATCAAATCTAAGAACTTTTGTACTTGCTCTAACACCACTATGTCTCGCATATCGCTTAAATTACCAGTGACCCACCTAGTGTTCTCCCTAATTTCTTCTAATAATTGTTTCTGTTTATCCGAATAGGGGAATGACGATCTTCCGAAAGTGTGGTATACTCCGTTATAATAGTTCCTCTGCTCCTCACAGTAATCAGGATCGAGTATTTCTCCTGGTATCAAATACTCCTTTAGCTCAATTACGATATCTTCAAAGACTTGTGGATCAAAATTTGCCTCAGCGTTTCGGAATTTTTCATATTCTTGTTCCAGTTACTCAATAAGTTGCCTCTGATAAACGGTATATTCGATAATGGATGCGCTGATGGTAGCTATCAGAAAGCGAATATCGCCTTGGTGATATTCTAAACACTCGATCATGTCGTCGGGATCCGAAAATACACGTCCTGTAAGTAATCCTAGAGAAGTGTCAAATTCAGCCGGATCCTCTCTCACTGGTGAATTCTCGATATTCTGACTTGACGAACTAATTGTCTGAATCGGCTTAACCGAACCTTCGTTGACCTGAATGTCCTTAAATTCCGTGGTGTCCACTTGCATATTTTCCATTTTAAATACAGTTAAAAACTTTCTATATACAAAAATTATCACAAAAATTAGATAATATACACACATAAACAAAATAGACATTTTATAATTTATTAATTAATTTAAAGTTAATTATTTTACAAAGTTCATCGAAAGTCCTCGGTAGCTCCATTGATCATACACAGAAGCGGAGGAACAGGTCAGCGCGAAGCGTATTAAAAACCTATCCCTTTTGGGAAGCATAGCGACCCTCCTTATACCTCTGTTGTGTTGTATTCACAATAGGTGAGCCGATTTTTCAATCGATTTACAATGTACAAAAATTTATATTTTACAGGGAAAAATTAAAAATTTAAATTCGACAACCGGTTCCTCGGCAGCGGCGCCAAAAACTTGGTGCGTGTTAAGTAGTGCTTAAAAATAACAGGTTTTAATTGATTGAAAATACTAAAGTTAACTTTAACACAACTAGGCAAGAATACCTGTTCGTATTATATTATAGCTTAGGTAAAACCGAGTCGAACCACGGGGAATCGGTGTAAATTAAAATAATTAATTAAACCTAAAATTACAAATTACAATTAAAAAAGGGCGCGTTTTAGTTCTGTACGAACGATTTTTAATAAGAAAACTAATTAAAACGTAAACATTAAAAAGATAAAAAGTAACTTGAAAGTAATCAGATAGAGAAGCATGTATTTACTTAGAATAGTGATTTCTCGATTCAGGTTTCAGATATGTTTATTGAATTGTTAATTGTTTATTATGGTGATTTCAACGTATATGGATAGCTCCTGTTAAGGTTAACTAATCCCTAATAAACCTTAGATTAATACTAGATTCTCTTGAATACACTAGAATTTTTTCTACGTGTTATTAACCTAAACTTTATGCTTTTAATACTATCAATAGATCATTGAGATTCATTCAGCAACCTCGTGTTAACGCAAGTTTATAATTAATGGTAAAATTAATTATCATATCAATTAGGTTATATTAATTGCTAGTCTCTTAACCTATTACCGGTTAAAGTCTCAAGTCACAATTAACTAATAAATTACTTAATTGCAAATAATCAATCAACTTATACAAACGTTAGTTATAGCATAAATCTTTTGATCACGTTAAGTAACAATTAATTAATACACAATTAATACGGATCTTTCGAATAAACTTAATAACCATTCATAATTTGAATCAACATAAACATATCACAAAACCTTTATCTAGAAATAATTCATCTAAGTAAATAGAATTAAAGAATTAGTATATGTTTAAAGTAAACTAAATCAAATCTAGAAACATGTTATTACACATAATAAATAGAAAAGATTAAGAATCAAACCCAAAAATCGAACTAGATCTTCGTTAGGTTTGAAAACCTTCAAACCCTCGCTTCCTAGCCTCCAATAAGTCTCTTTAGTCGACTTCTATACCCTAAAACCGAACTAAGGTTTACTTAATTCGTATATGAATTGTATGGTATAAGGGTTGATAATGGCCTCTATTTATAGATTTCAGGATCGCGAATCCAACTGCTGGTTGGATTTTAACCCGAAAACCCGGAACTTGACCCGCGCGTTCGACCGCCTTCCTGATTTAGGTTCAATCGCCGGTTGGATATTCCAACCGTCGGCTGAATGTGGTTCCACAATATTCCATGCTCGGGCTGAGCTTCTTCTTATTGGGCTTCCATCTTCAATAATCCGATTTTTATTCTTTTATTTGGCCCAATACCTTTAATCTTTTGGGTTGTTTTTCTTTCAAAGCCCAATCTTCTTGGTCTTTAATCTTTTCTTCATTTTCTTCATTTTCTGAGTCTGTTTTCGTTCCTTTTCTTTATTTCTTTAAATTAAACACCTTTTTGCAAATATAAACGAAATCATTAATATATATAAATAAATTGCAATAAAAATGCTTAGAAATAAGGGAATATTATAATATAAATAAGATATTATTTGATGTTATCAGTGAACAACTAGCATAGACGGACTATTAAGTCGTCTACATTTATTAACCCGACCTCATGCGTTTAGGGCGCTAAGAGGCTTATTTGGGCTCATTTACTTAAACTCAATTTGCTAGCACGTTCGGACTCAGGTGAATTCACAACCCCTATTTTGCTGTTTTAATGCTTTCACACATTGGGGTGAAAAACATATAACTTACTTATGCGATTATTGAAACTTGATAATGTATCCTTATGGGAGCCTAAGTTCTCAAGTTGTAGTGCATAGAAGTCCTTTTGCTTACAATGACTATAACCATTAGCTAGATAACGCTAGCTACTGAATATGCGGATAGTACTATCGGGGTGACGTTCCCTCCCACTGTTTTGGTTAGTCGCGCTAACTAGCGACGTTATTTCGCACCGAGGGTCGTATATTTACATTGTCCAAGGCAAACGATTCATTATAAGTCATGGTTTGGTTATAGGCTTAGTTTCGGCATATTAACTCATAGGACTTGCAAACCTATTAAGGGATCACCGTCTATGTCTCAAACATTAAATAATCGTACATTAGGCCTTCGATGCCATACTTTGATTTACTGATGAACTTTACTAAATGAAGGTTTATGATTGAGTCTTAAACTTGTGAATTCAGGGAATTAGCTATGCCGCAAGACCACATACATATTGGGACCGTACTTGCCACGATAATTAGGATGTCATATTTTGAACAAATGAGATTTACTTATAATACTAACTTAATGTAGTTTCATTTATAATATCCCGAAACTTATCTTTTGTAAAAACAATGTATTTGATAACATTGCTATTTTGACGGCTTGATAAGCCGTAACGTTTATAAAATTATTATTGGCATCTTAATATTATAGACGTTTTGCGATAATCATACGCTCTCGATTTATTGTTGATTGATCGAGTCACGCCCCGAGCTTCCGCCATAATTATTATTATTCAAATTTTAGGGCTGTGACATGTTATTTGCAGGTTCTGACATGGCGGAGATCAACAGGTTAAAGAGACAACTGTCTAAGGAATTCGAGATGAAAGACTTGGGAGCTGCTAGGAAGATTCTTGGTATGAGTATGGTCAGAGATAGAGTTGAAGGTTCTCTAAAATTGTCTCAAGGAAAGTATATTGAAAAAGTGTTAGAGAAATGCAGCATAAAAGATGCAAAGACACGTAATACGCCTTTGGGTAGCGTCATAAAGTTATCCAAAGATCAATCACCAAAGATAGACGATGACAAGGCAGAGATGGCTAAAGTTCCTTATGCATCGGTCGTTAGGAGTTTAATGTATGTGATGGTCTGTACTAGACCGGATATTACTCATGCAGTGGGAGTTGTTAGCATGTTTATGTCTAATCCGGGTAGAGATCATTGGGAAGTAGTCAAGTGGCTTTTGCGTTACTTGAGAGGTACTTCTAAAATGGCATTATGTTTCACTAAAAAGAATGTCATTTTGAGAGGTTATGCGGATTTTAATTTGGGTGGCTGTGATGATTCGGGTAAGAGCACTACGGGTATATATTCACAGTTGGTAAAACGGCGGTTAGTTGGATGTATAGACTTCAGAAAAGTGTAGCTTTATCACAAATGGAAGTAGAGTATATACCTGTAGCAGAAATGAGTAAAGAGCTTATTTGGTTGAAGAATTTTCTGGAAGTATTGGGCAAGAAACATGATGATTGCGTTTTATACTGTGATAATCAGAGTACATCTTGGAAAGAGTCACGTGTTTCATAGTCGTACGAAACACGTTAATTTGAGGTATCATTTCATTCGTGAACTAGTGAATAATGGTACACTGTTGTTGCACAAAATCCCCGGTACAACAGAATATTTGAAGCTTTCCATAGCTTCAACTGGCCTTCTGATGAACTGATGATAGAATGTGTTGACTAGAGAGTTGGAGGGTTTTATTTTGTTCCTGGATTTCAATAGGTGTAGTTGAAGGGCCTTTTATCGAAAGTCTATCTGATTCGGGTTTAATCTGTAGTGGCCACTACAGAATATACCGATAACTTGATATTACCACTACACAATATGGGTTTAATACAACACATGTACGACACCCCATATCTGTAATCTTGTAAATCATCAAGTCCAACAATCTGTTGACCTCTTTACTAGCAATCAATGCCCAGAGGCCACATTGCACGTAGATTCATAATCAGCATATCAGCATATCAGACTAAACAGTCTATCAATTATATCTACGTTTACTTGTTGCAACCAAATCGTTACAACTGAATCAAACATGTGAGTTCCAGATCCACTCACCTGCCAGTCTCAGCCCAACAACTCAGAAGTCTAATGATACTGAGTCTTTTGCTGATCTGAGACTACAACAAATAATGAGTTAGTAGCTCATTCCATAATCATATAACATATTTAAACAAGCAGGTAAATTCCTGAAGTCTAAGAAAACAAACGTTCAATCCGAAGCGAAACCAGAAAGTCCCGAAACGATGCTTAAAACTGAAAAATGCCATTTTCGACCCCAAGATGACCCCGAAAGGCCAAAAACTGCCTAGGCTCCTATGATAGAGCCTTGATTATTGGGTCGTTTTCGAGTGACCATGCGAATTTCAACCCAATCCGAGTTAGTGAAATTGTCACTCAGTCGCGACCCTGAAAACACTTACGCAATTTCAAAATTTGCAAAACAAAATTTTAAAATCTCAGTTCGCAGGATCTCGGTTCGCTTCGCAATAAGTCTCAGTTCGCAAGAACTCAGTTCGCGAATCTTAGTTCGCTTCGCAGCAAACTCAGTTCGCAGCCTAACTCGGTTCGCAGGAACTCAGTTCGCTTCGCAGGGTTCAGTTCGCAGCGCAACTCGGTTCGCAGAACAACTCAGTTCGCAGGTCAACTCAGTTCGCTTCGCAGTCAAGCACTGCGAACTGAGTTCATCTTCTGCAAGCTCGCGAACCGAACTTGCTGTTACCGAAAAACCGAACTTTTCTCTTCCAAAACTCACAAATTCGACTACCTATCATTCTAACAAGCTTTCTAACAACTCATATACATCAAATATCATCATATAACATCTTTCAAGCCACTATTTCACAACAAATCATGATTTGGCTAATTTTTATAAAAAATGAGTTTATAACTCTAAATTCTCACCTGTAAGTAAGAACGAGATGATGATGAAATGATTATAATTTCACAGAAGCTTTCTTCGATTTTAGGTTCTCAATTTGTTTTGTTTCAGTTCGCAGAGTATGGAAACTTTGAGAATATACGTGTATGTGTATGTAGAAGATTTGAGAATGTACATGAATATATATATATATATATATATATATATATATATATATATATATATATATATAATCTAACCCAATACCATTACAATTTTAGTTCCCTTCTTAACCTATTGTCTGGAACCTAAAACCATTTTGCGAAAACCAAATATTTTATTTTACCGTCAACTAGTTCGGTTTAAAACAATGAATTATTTATTAGTCACAATAATTCATTTATTCATTTTACTAATATTATCAGACATAATAATAGTAAAATATTTCCTAACACATTAAATAATAATTTAAAGTTTTAGGGAAATTACCGGAATACCACTAGGCCCTTAAAGTGGGTGCTACAAATCTATCCCCCTTAAGAAGATTTCGTCCCCGAAATCTCATCTCGGACAAATAATCTAGGGTAGCGTGATCTCATGCTTTCTTCTGTCTCCCACGTAAGATTCGGACCTAGACTATGCTTCCATTTAACTAGTACCATAGGTATCTGCTTCTTACGCAATTTGGTCACTTTTCTATCTAAGATCTCAACAGGTTCTTCAACTAATTTCTGATTCTGATCGACACGCAATTCTTGCAAAGGAAGAACTTGAGACTGATCTTCAACATTGCATTTCCTCAAATAACAAACATTGAAAGTATCATGAATTCCAGCAAGTTCCGGTGGAAGATCAAGAGTAACTGATCGATTATTAACAACGCGTCGAATTTTAAAAGGACCAATATATCTCGGAGCCAATTTTCCTCGTTTTCCAAATCGAATTACACCCTTCCATGGGGAAACTTTCAAGTATACAAATTCACCTTCGACAAAGGAAACGGGTCTCCTACGCGGATCAACATATTGTTTTTGTCTATCTCGGGCTGCTTTTAATTTCTCGCGAGCAATAGCTACTTTATCAGCTGTAATTTGAACAATATCCGGACCTGCAAACTGTTTCTCCCCGACCTCTAACCAACAAGTTGGTGTTCTGCAACGTCTCCCATATAACATCTCATAGGGAGGCATGCCAATACTCGAATGATAAGAATTGTTATAGGCAAACTCAACTAATGGTAGATGCGAATCCCAAGACCCACCATATTCTAATATACAAGCACGTAACACATCCTCAAGAGTCTGAATGGTAGGGGACCATTACACGGTGAACGAATAAGATTTCATATTGACTATTAAAAAACATTTTGATTGGTTGAAAGTTTAAAATATATACTTTTTCTGGAATAAACAAAAATAGAAAGGTGGACACTTAATATATGCAGAACGGAAGGAGTATGAATTATACTATATCTAGAAAATTAACAAAAGTTTTTACCAGGACCATATTCATAAAAATAAAAAATTAACAAGAGGTTTAAGGTTGTACTAGGACCATACTATATCTAGAAAATTAACAAGAGCTTTAACCTTTTGAACTAATAAACGAACGTATCAAGTTCGAGACTTAAAACAAGCATCTTAATTGATATTCAATTTTCAAAAGGAACGTCGGAGATGGTTCAACAATTCATCTATGGTCGAATCTTTGGATTAGCAAAAAGTTCGTAAAGATTCCTATCCCAGATTATGTGCTTTCACACCGGCAAAGAGCTGCACTATTGCAGACCAATTGGAAAATATAAGTGGGTGTTCTATTCCCATGGAGAAGGCCTATACGACATGGCCCAAGTTAAAGGAATTCCATGGTCTTTCAAATAAGGATTGTTAATTGGGGCAGCGTTGTAGACTCATCTCGCAGTAAAGGGGACGCGCAAAATCGTTGATAAGGAATACCTCCAAGTGGTCACTGATGAATTCAGATGGAGCAAAACGATTCCGATTCAATCTAGACAAAGGAGGTATTGATGTCAAATCAACAAGATGTTCTGTTTGTGGCGAACATCAAGAAACTACTAATCAGTTATTAATTACTTCAGTGTGCAGCATGTAAACCGAAAACTTATTCGGCCATCACACTAGCTATCGCTCTCAACATTTCGTATACCAAAGAAAAAAGTAAAGAAAAAATTATTATAAGTTTCTTAATGATTCTAGATTGAGTTTGAATATCAGCTTGGGAATTTGAAACGTGCTTCTCTCTAGATATTCCAAATATATATGGGTTAAACTAGTAGATGAATAGTTTATTCTACTTCATGAAAATTTTTAACTGAGTTACTTTGTTCGACTGAATCACTAAACTTAATAAATCACGATACGTAGCTTACTTATCTTATAAATATTAACATAAAGATTATTTTACTTATTTTATGAATTTAATTAATTAAGTAACTTAACTTATAAATATTACTATAAAACGTAAAATAGTTTGATTTAGATATTAAAATAGTTCAGTAATTCAATTGAACAAATTAATAGTACAGTAAATCATTTGAACAATTTTACAAAGTAAAGTAATATATTTATCTGTTAACCCAATATTTAAATATTGAAAAAAATGTTAGTTTTCCCCATGATAATTCTGACAAATGACATACTCCGTATTTCATAATCCAGAGTTAAAATCATAACATGTTACAAAATTAGTCAATGTGTACACCTAAATTTATTCTTACCATATAATCACAACGTTGGAAAACACTGTATATGGAGTAGTAAATACTATAGTTTTAGAAAAAATCATGTCATAAGATGACAACAGTGAAACTAATTTTCGATCATTTCATTTTAACATGTATCCAAATGGACTGAATAGTATCTACGTGCTAACATAAAATCGTCATAGTTTTAGAGTTTTAGCAAGCACATAAAAACCCTAACACCAATTAACCAACAACCAAGTACGTGTTTGAGTACTGATCATCACGAGGATACTCCCATAAACCAAACCGAATAAGATTGATGTATATTAAACGTCATGAAATTAGTCGATCTTTTACTGATGAATAGAAGGTTGCAGGACCACATGAACTCGACAACTATTAAACTAAATAAGAAATAATTAGAATTAGAATGTGTGTAATATAAAGAAGTGAAATGATAAAGCTAATTTGAATCTTTGTAGCTAATAAACAAAAGCAAGAGATCGAGCAATATATATACAACAACTCAAAGGATCCAACTTTCACGTGAGCCAAGAGATTCTTACATGATCTAAATATTGTACTTAAACAAACATACATTAAACCATACGCATTTTCCTTAACCAAATAACTTCATAGTTTTCCGAGCCACAACAGCCACCTTTTCTTTTTGATTTCTTTAACTTTATATATAATTGAGACACAGATGAAATAGACATAATTTTAATGATTTTTGTGACATTTATACCAATTAGAAGTTATATGACCAATCAAGTTAAGCCAACTCATTGTGTTTATATATTCTCATGCATATATGAGTATATAATATATATATATATATATATATAGTGCTTTATTGGGGAAGGGGTGTGTAAGTGTGGGCTTGTTGGTTCTTTCTATAAAGCAAAAATCTAAGTTTGCCAGATTCCTTTCTTTTTAGACTGCAAAAATCAATCTTTCATTACACATTTTCTTTTTACCATTTGTTTTGAACGATTACACATCACTTTATTTTTTGTAATTATGAGTGTGGAAGATTTGTTATCAAACTACACGCTTTTTTACTTTTTTAACACACGGATGACAAGAGAAATAAGGCAATCAAGATGTAAATTAAGAACATCATGTGTGTTGTTTTTAACCTCATAATCATTCATCATTAATCTCTCTCTCTCTCTCTCTCTCTCTCTCTCTCTCTCTCTCTCTCTCTCTCTCTCTCATAAGCATATATAAAGGTTGATTAAGGTTGAACTATGTGCATATTTTGGTGGATTTCATACACTAGACATCAACCTTTGCTAGTCTGTCTTTAAATCAAAACACACGCACACAAACACATATGCACTTACATGATACATGTATAAATATATTATGGCAAAATCATTACCAAATTAGATTTGTTATTGATGATGATAATCCCACATGTAAAGAAGACTTAAAAGGCCGATCCTAGTCATGAACCGATCAACTTTGAAACGTTTGTATGCAAGAGTTTCATTTTTCTCACTTACAAATAGATTGTTTAATGACTCAAACTATAGTTAACGTCACAATTGTTTTTTGAAACTCGTCTTTGAAATAGGAGAGGAAAAACTTAATTACACGATAAATCATGATCAAAAGTTTATGACGAGTTAAATGGATTGAAAAGGATACATATTAGACAAATGAATGGTTAAATTACTGAGCTAATCACAAACCAACTTAAATGTACTTTCTTATAAAAGAAGACGACAATTGCAGTTTCATAGACCAAACTCAGGCATCCAATACATCATTTTGCGATGTGTTAAAATGCATTATACTGATGTATACATTGGTTGAATTAATCAGAAGAAGCATGTCTAGCTATTTTTAATGTGTATAAAGCTCAAAACATGAACTGAAGGTAGAAAGATATCTTAGCTTAGGATCTGAATAATTACGATATGATAAGGAAAAAGTCTAAAAGAGTAATGTCCATGGGAAATTAGTTGATCATCATCACTAATATAATTAACATAATCAATATAGTAGCTCACACTTACACACACATTGGTGAAACACTTTCCAGTTACAAGGAAACTCTCATACACATTAATAAAATTAACCAACACCGTACCATGTAGTACTATCACATTAAACATAAACATAGCGTATACCTACCATTGATTCTCCTTCATGTCTTCAATCAGCGATCAAACGTTGAGACGTGGAATCTTAATTTACCGACCATATTACATTCAAGCTAGGGATCATCTAGGGTTTAGAAATCCAAGTTAAATCACTTTGATAACAAGAAACATTCAACTGAATCATCCTCACTATGCAATTCAATTCCCCTATTCTGAAGATCATAGGAAATGTGTTGTGGGAGTAGAATTACTTACACTTGGAAATTCGGTCCATGAATTCCCTGCCCATGGTTGTTGATTGCTATTTTCCATCATACCTAAAAACTGTCTTGATAGACTCAAGCCTTGATTGTCTTCCATCTTCACCGGGGGCTCGATTTGAGGGTTATCAATTCCTGAATTAATCTTTGATCTAATGTCTCCTTCAACCATAGAAGACGATTGTACTCCAATTGTACCTTGGTTTTGATAGTTGAATATATTAGTATTTTGTGGTACTTCAAATCCAGGCAAGAAAGGCACTCTCCAATTATCACCACCTCCAATTGATAAAATGTTGTTGAAATTATTCGCCCCCGAGCTACCATTATTTCCAGTTTGAAAATTCCCCAATTCACTTTGTGAATGAAATCCAGCAAGAGTTGAGCTTAGATTGCCACCAACACCTCCATATTGACTAAGAGAACTCATAAAAGGCAAGTGAAGTGAAGTCGGATGTGAAATTTGTGAACTTGTCATATTCTCTGAGTTATTTCTTGGAGGACTTGCACTTAGCGATTTAGGCCCCGATCGGCTAGGAGATTTTGAGCTTCTACCTTTGCTACTTCTTTTGTTTCTCCTACAACCTCCCCCGACCGGAACATTTCTAAGAGCACCTCCTCTAGTCCAATAACGCCTACACGTCTTGCAAAAGTGTCGCGGTTGTGAGAGGCTATAGTTATTGAAGTAGCAAAACTTTGTATTTGTCGAATCACAACGGGGGCAATTTAGACCGGGCTCGGGCAAGGGTAGCTTAGCTAACCGAGCTCGATCCACCATAGATCCTGGTCTAATTGATCCTTCACCACCTCCAGCATGTTGTAAAGGCGGCGGAGTAGGTGGAAGATTAGGGTTTTCAACAATAGTACCGCCGACACTTCCATTTCCATGATTGTTTGATTGTTGCAACTGAAAAAAGAAGGCAAATTAAGTAGAAAGAAAAAAAAACAAAGAGAGGGGATGAAGTTAATTTAAAGATCAAGGTATATTCAAGAAGAGATTTTAAGAAGAATATGAATGAGCATATATCATCTTTTTTTCATAAAAAGTTAATTTTTTTCTTTTATCTTTGATTGGTTGATATGATGAAGTAATTAATAGATATCAAAGGGATAAGTATTAAAGATCATATACCTGATGGTGCCAATTGTGGTGATCAAGATATTGTGGAACAGATGAGAAAACCATGATTTAAATTTGAGCTTTCTTTTTCTCTTTTAGAAAGGTTTCAAGGGTTTTTTTGGAAATATATGAGGGTGGGAATCAAAAACAAGAGAATAAAACACAGAGAAAGGAGAAATTAATGGGAAGGAGATGAGAGGGAAGGATAAAAAGAAGAGGCTTTTGTTTTGCTTAATTTTCTTTTTATTTGTATTCAAAATTATGCCTTTCTTTTTGTATTTATTATTATAATTAGGGTTTTTGGGAGTGAGTGGATGAAGTTTCTTAGCCTTTAAGCTTTCTCAGGGTGACACTCTGTGACACACTCCATATTAGTGCTTGGGTAAAAAAGAGAACTCTGACCCCTCATGCATAATATACATACATACTATGTATCTATATGTGCATGCATGAAAAAGAAAAAAAAAATTATATAAAAAGGGAAAATGCGTGAGAGAGAGATAGATTGCATATATATATATATATATATATATATATATATATATATATATATATATATATGTGTGTGTGTGTGTGTGTGTGTGTATATGCATATAAAGTGGATGTCTTTGATATATTGAAATTTACTGCATATATATATATTGATTGAGCTAAAACTCATTGAACTTTTTCATAATGGTTTTCTTAATTTGTTATTTTCATATTAATTAATTATATTAAAATGTAGGTTACAGTGAAACATTTTTATAAGCAATCAATCAATCATTCTAATTTTTAATTTTTAATTTTTAATTAAAATAACTGTAAATGTATATAAATTTGATGAACTTGGAGACCCTGACTACGTACCCTTTAACGAATTTATGCCAATTTCACAGCGCACATTCTCTCTCTTTTACTTTCTCTTCTTTTCTTGATATTACAACAAGAACCCTACTTTTTCTCGGTTTGATTGCATGGTCAAAAACAAGCACATAATTACTTGCATCATAATACAATTCTATACTAAAATACAAATCCCATATGCCTGGACTTTACCTTTACAAAAACCGTTTTTAATTTAACTAAACTGTCAGTTAACTGTGTAAATTTACATCTAGTTGTAGCTTATTCAATAAAAAGGTGCAATCAACAAGATTTAATTTGGCTAATTAGTTAAATATAATTACAGGTTGGTATGCAACCAAATCTTTAACAAGGTTTGTAGCCAAACTTCACATAATTAAGTAGGTAGCTGAGTAGACCAATAACAAACTCGGCCAAGTATACTTTTGTTATATAGTTTTCGGGTTGTCTGTTTTAGTGAGTTACGAAGAAACCTTAATCAAGAAGAAAAGAAACAGGAATATATATTGCAGATATTTTAAATACTAGCTCCGTGGTGATTAAGCTGAAAGCAAGTAGTAGGGATGATAAGAGAAAAAATCCGATCCGTCATAGGTGGGTGGATAAAGCCGTGAAGTTTTAATTACCTACGAGTACGAGTACGAGTGCGGGTATGATCAAAAAGTGTACACTTCGATGGGTTACGGGCACTAGATCATGTCTGTCGCTGGTGAAACCCGACCTACACACCCGTGAAACCCGTTTTATTTACCCTGGTATATCCTTACAATTGTTAAATATATATTCAAAAAGAATGACACATATAGGTAACAAAAAAAGTACTCCGTAATATTCATATGTTATAATTGTACACTGATATAGAAAAAAAAATGTGTCAACTAGCATGCTAATCATTTATATATTTGTTCCCTGAGTTTCAATTTTGTAAAGTTTGCTCAATGTCTAGAATAAGATTTTCAGTTTTAAATATGTGTATTAAATACTTGGGTTGTTTGCATGTTAATTTAAATAATACTATATACATGAATGTTTTAATGATAAAAACTAATTATTTCATAAAATTATTGGATTATATACGATCCGTCGATAAACTCGTAACATTATGCATATTCGGGGTTGCTGAAATGAATCTAAAAGTAAACCCACACACACACGATGTATGTCATGGGTGGTGGGTTGACGGGGTGAAGAAAAATCTGCAGGTATGGGTCATGGGTCGAGACTCTAGTAAATCTTTGCCCACGACCTGCATGTGCCAGCAGTAGCAAGAAAGCAAAAAAAACATTGATCGCCAAATTTATAAATCTTCCGTCATAACTTGTGATAAGAAGTGTTAACGGAGTGTTGTCCATTTCAGATGTTTTTCAAGCAACGGTGTCTGGCTGAATATAACTGTATTATATAGATGTGCTACAGCATATGTGAAAAAGGATTGTTCACCTAAACATATGAATAGATAACTACTCCATTAATATATTTAGGTTTTAAATTCACAAACGAATGGACTTCTTGTTGATATAGTAACATTAAATCTTTTGTGGGACACCAAATCTAGCTAACAAATTTACAGCACCACATTCTCCTTTAGAAAAACCCTAGCGACATGACGATGATATAAGTTAATTTCAAGATTTGTACCAACTAGAATTCAAGTTACATATCTAGATTTGTACTTAATATAAGGTGAAAATTGATTTTTTTTTTCTTTTTTACCAGTATTGAAAATTTTACGGGGGAAAAATATGAAAACATACTAATAAAACTACATTTCAATCGATCAATAAGAGTGAATATATATATATAGGGTTAGGTTCAAACGAGAACCACAAAAAGGTACAGAATTGCGAGAACTTTTAAATTACATTATTTTTTTACATGTAAATACAACAAATTACGTATAAATGTTATTTAACGTTCATATTATTAAAAAAATAAAGTTAACAATCACTAAAAATATGTTAAATTATTGAATATATGAAATGTTCACATGTGCACAGGTCAAATGTGCACATATGAACGAAAAATATAAATTTGACTTTAAAGGTTATTTTGAGGTTTAATCAAACTATTTTGCTTTTAACATTAATCTACATCAATAATCACATGTGATTGAATTATTAAACATGTGAAAATTTTAATAATTTTAAAGTTCTCGTAGTTCTGTACTTTTTCTGGTTCTCGTTTGAACTTTTGACTATATATATATATATATATATATATATATATATATATATATAATTATTCATAAACGTGTACACTTTACTTTAAAAACGGATTTTTATATTGAAAACGCACTAACAAGAAGCTAACTGGAGTCAATTAAAGAGGAAACATAATTAGCTTCTAGAGTTGCTAAATGGGGTCATATGACCCGGCAATTTATAATTTAAAGTTGAATTTCTACACCAATTGTATGCGAGCAATTATTAACTTAAATAAAAAATCTTGAATTTTGTAATTAAAAGTGTACTAGGTTAGCAACGAATTAAAATTGTTTCGACTTTATGCCTTCAAAGAACCTCTGTTAATATCGTTTAAGCTGCAACATCAAAGCTCTTTTACAAGCTAGGCAATTAACTGGATATTCGATGCGCAATGGTATGCAATTCCGTTGCTCATTCATTCCATCATCACGTTCAATTTCATGTACGCTGTCTAACAAAACATATAGTAACATGTTGTCTTCGATTGGTGAATTATGGTCAATTATAGTTATCTCTAAAGGGGTGAAATTAATATCATTAGCAAATAAAGTAGTCACAGATATAATTATTAAAACTCTATCAGTTATACATAGTGGTTGATTATTGAAAAAGAAACTAACATTATCATAATTAATTAAGAAAAATCTAGGGGAAAAAAAGATGATATGTGGCGGTTGTGTATCAACTTTTTAGAAAAAGAGAAGTATATTGCGCGCTTAAAATTTGATACACAACTGTCACGTGTCGTAATCTTGTATCTAATGAATATACAGAACAATGTGTGCACGCTATTAGATTTAACTCGCACTGAAACTGAGCATATTATTTAATCTCATTACTTACACACACCAACGTTTACACCTAAGAAAATCAAATTCAAAGCATATGAAAGAAGAAATATGATACCATCGAAATAAAATAAACATCCAGGGTCCATTTGGAAAACTACAAGCACAAAATTAAATGGTAGTTGTAAATTAGTTATGATATATGCAACCTAATGATTATCATATATATTCCTTAGTGCATTCAATGCAATCCATCATGTCATCGACTATGGCTTATTGTTAATTAGGCTAAAAGACAAGTAAAATCCACTAAAATTGTCCCTCATGGTCCATTGGACATGCATGGTCGACGTTTGTGATTGATTTATTATTATATAAATTGACCACGTTAAGTTGACCAGACTTTTTTGGTCAATGTAATGTAACAAATGAATCTATAAATAATTGAAGATGATATATATTTTCACTAATAGTTTTGATTTATTTAATTTCATACCATTCTTACATATATATATATATATATATATATATATATATATATATATATATATATATATATATTAGGTGTGTTCATTCGGTTAATTCGGTTTAGATTGAACCAAATAGATAAAACCAATTGGTTTTCGGTTTGGAAAAATTGAAATCTAACCATCTAAACAAAATAAAAAATCAAACCGAATCGATTACTGTTCGGTTTGTTCGATTTTACATTTCGGTTTATGTTTTAATATATTAATAAAGACATTTGAACAAAATAACAGAACTTGAGTAACAAACAAAGGTAATTGTCAAGCTACGTAAGTTTTTTTGACGAAACTTTTTATACAGTTGTAAGGCAAAACTAAAGTATAATTGAGACTTTAGTGATAAACTATTATTGTAAATTTAATAATGGTATCACGTCTACGTAAAATGTGGTGAGTAACTTAATGAACGTGTACACATTTAAAAAAATATAACTAAAATATATTACCATTCAAATTTTCCTATTACAACCAAAACCAATACAAAAATCAAAATGATTATTTGAGTTTGAACCACCGATCCAAGATCCAAAAACCAAATATCCGAGCCAAATAGTCCAACCAAATTGTCCAATTGGACATTTCGATTATGCCGAAAATAGTGAACAGACTTATATACTATAATAATAATAATAATAATTTCACAATGTACAATTTAATGTATGTATCAAATTCATGAAGTAAAAAATTAAAAATATAAAAATTTAAAAATTTGGTGGATATATTTATTGTTATACAAATAGTGAAAATAATATACTTCATATGTGAATATACGTGTGCTTAATAATTATGATTTAAAAGAACACCTAATATAAAATTAGTTAATAAGAAAAGTGTCTTTAGTGACACAAGAAAAATTGTCACTATTCTTAGTACTAAACTAACAACATTGGTGAATACAATCTTTTTTATTATCTAAACTTCTAACAGTTTCAAATGAAAGTTAATATGAAAGTTAATATGAAAGTTAATACGAGAGACACATATATTATTTTTCAACTTAATTCTTTATTGACTGAATTAATGAATTACAAATTAGCTATAACGGAATTTGTTAAATATTGAATACTGATTGAACACTCACAATCAATTAGAGAACAAACTCTAAGCTGGATTGATATCCCTTAATTTATACATGTTTTTAGAGGCGATATCGGTCCTAGTTGTGTGTTAACGGAATTCGCTAAATATTGAATACTGATTGAACTTATGGTAATTGATTTCACGGAAGAAGTGTTGAATGGAGTGAATATGTTGGACATTTGGAGAAAATATTGTGGAGCTAAAGTGCAAAAATGTAGACCTGGAGCTTACCCGGAAGCTTACCCGCCGGGTATGGACACCACAAACGGGTAGCTCCTTCACAAAATATCACCGAACTTGGAGTCTGCGAGTTACCTACCGGATACGCTTGTCTACCCGCCGGGTAGTATGTGTTACACGTTCACTTACCAGCCGGATAAGCGTTTGGTTTCTGGATACAAAACAAGGTTACTCGCCGGGTAATTTAGTCTACCCGCCGGGTAAGGCAGCTGACGGGATTTGTTTATTAAAACAACACTTTAACCCTAGTTTTCGGTTATGCTTTATTCTCTGACGAACTTGGGCGGTTTAGGACGACTTTTGGAGAGATCCTAGGCCACCAATCATCATTTCAATCATTGGGGAAGCTAGAGTTAATCATCAAACATTCGGATTACATTGATTCTTTCGGTTAATTCTCGTCCTTATCAACTATGAATTCTTCTTTGATTATCATTGTTTCCGCGTTTAAGTCCATAATCATGGGCTAAACTCTTATTGTTCATCTAGACTAATAACTCTAGATGTTGGACATACTTTTATGATTGATTCTTATTAGTATGATAAATTGATGCTTAATCATTGAACGATTTGTATTGCCGTTTATTTAATTCAATCAATTAATGTTGCCCTTGTTTCAATGAGTGAGAACTCTTGCATTTAACGTTGTGTGTACTTTGATTATTAATCTCGTGCTTTTGATTGGAGACAATAAAAGAATTTAATTGGATTAAACGAATTGAAGTATAGGTGGATCATACTAAGAGAGATCTTGTGTGATTGTTGGTTTTTACGAGAGTAATATCACGCGATTAAGTCACCACTTTAGTTGGATTAACTAGTTATAATTGAGAAATCTAAGATGTCAAGGAGACTTGCATTTTGTAATCTTAGTTAAATATTTGCATTGTGAGAACAAGTAAATTAACTAGTTGAGTCACATACGTTAATTATCGATCTAATTCTTAATCAAAACGTCCAACATTAGAGGTAAAAGGTCTAGATGAACATATTTCTCTAATTTGAGATTAAACTATCTTTAATTGCTTTCTTTACTTTAGTATTTACTTTTGAAATATAACCATTTGACTGTCTGTCATTAAGAGCCAAAACCCCCCATTTTTACTTGCTTTTAATCTAGTTAATTATAAATTAAAAATAACTTCAAAAATACTTGAACTGTTTCTGTGGACGATAAACTTGAACTTATCTTTGCTATACTACTACTTGATTAGGTACATTTTCCTATTTGTGTAATAGTCCATACTTACATATTTTTCTTACTAAATTTTATAATTCGGTTTTTGCACATCATGGTTACACGAGAATACTTATTCTGCTAATACTATGCTCTCTAAAAGCTCACAAATAATTCACACATGATTTCAAAGTCGAAGTCATGTATTTATAGTTGAGCTAGTATATTTCTGTTATCATCTTTAGCCAATTAGAATTTTCAACGTGTCTTGTTTCTCATTAGTAAATTGTGGACATGCTACTTGTATGATGACATGTACAACTAAACAAAATTTGTTGTCTATGGTATATGTTGGGAGTGTACTGCACACGTATATGCAATTGGCTAACTTGATAGTGGAACATCATATGCACAAACGAATGTCTTTAGAAGTTATGTGCAATTGTAAAATGTTGGAGATGTCATTTGGATAAGGATCACTTTTTCAAAGTGTTGGTGAATCATCAACTTAAATCTGCAACAAGTGTGATGATCTTCATTATTTGAGCTTGCTTCAAATAGAACTTCAACCACCGCGGTCTTCATTCTTTATCTTCAACTTCATCTTTGACTTAGTTGAATGCATCATGACATAACTAGCTCAGGAAACAACTTCCAATGGATGAACTTCAAAGTTATCCAAATCCATTCTCTATGTTGTTAAATGTCTGATCAGCGTTATAGATATCCTTTGGACCTAGTTCACATAACACATAAATAAGTTGTCTACACTATCTTTTTAAGTATCAATGTTGGTTATACATAAGATCAATTTTATGTTTAATACAAGTCGTTTTATCATAAAATCAATATAAAAGGATCATGTCTCAACAACTATTTCTAAAGAAGTGTGATTAGCTATAGATTGTGTTACTAACAAAAAAGTAGCAATTCCGTTTTGAATGGTTTGAGCTTGAAAGCAACCTGCCACCTACTAACTTACGTTGTTCATATCGAGCCAGTTATGAGAGACACTTTTTAAAGTTAATAAAAGCAATTTCTTTTATAAGCTTGAAAATTTATTAGTGTCACAAAAACTGATGCACACTATTATGTGTCACTATTTAGAGATTTTTGCAGATATCACTTTTAAGTTACATTATTTTCTATTTTCAGTGATACATAGAAAAAAAAGGTGTCAATCCAACTTTGTTGTAAGACGTGGGATTTAGATATCAATAATAATTCTGCCTAAGATCAAGCAACGAAAACCAGTTGTGAGGTATGTTAATAAGTTAAAAATCGATTAGCGTCTTTGTGAATTGTATCGATGTTGTTAGTGTCGAACCAACATATATATACAATTCAAGATCCAATCAATCGGAACAACATCTATATGAGCATATGAGCCATGAGCATATGAGCCATACACTCAAAAGGTGAAAAGGGGGTCTTGTGGGAACCATGCAATTGTGGGGGGACCAAATTGAAATTATTTATGTAAAAAGATAAGAGACAGTGAGCCTACCATTTCTCTCGTTCACCCAATTCATAGTGCCTCACAGATTCTCTTGATCGATGATTCAATTCTTCCTCAAGGACCCCACTTTACATTCTTGTTTTCTTTAGTACTGATAAATAAATGTCATTTTCTTTTTTCCTTTTACGAAAGGTTATAAACTTTCTAAAAAAACGCGACAAAGATTTCATTAGAAAGGTACGTTAGTATAAAGAAAATTGGAAATAAATATTCGAGTGGAAGAAAAGATAGAAGAGTGTTATCACCAAAAACGTCTAAAATATATAAACCCTTTTTTTTATCATGGTTGTTACTTAAGGATTATGGTCGTTGATGAATGATGATGGCCCATAACGTATTGTATGAAGACGACAGATCGTGGGTTTACTCGAGACTAGATAGTCGCAATATAAGAGGCTAGCTAGTTGCAACAAACACAAAAAAGTTGTGAGAATCATTATATCGAATGAAGTCTCGAAACACATATGCAAATGTGCATATCGAAGATTCAAGGAGGGTTTAGATTTAGTAGTATCATATCAAACCATTTTTCACCACATAGTAATTTGTGGATAGAAAGATAAAGGAATTAGTTATATAATTAGATTATATTGTTTCCTAGTTTATCTCCGTGTCTTTGGCCTCAAGAAACAATATGGCTATATATGTTTTGTATCCAGAATTCTTAATATAAGAACTTGAAACTCCAATCAATATTTTCATGGTATCAGAGCGGGTCATCAAGGACCGCTATTCAAAAATTGACATGACTGGAGAAAAACCCGGCGGCAGTGGCAAAAGCAATGCCATTGACGCAAACTCTCCCTACTACATACATCCCTCCGATCTACCTAAGCAAATACACGTAAACGAAATTTTGACCGATGGCAACTATAATGATTGGGCCAAGGAGATGGCCAATTTTCTGTTCGCAAAAAACAAGATGGGCTTCGTTGATGGAACGATTCCCAAACCAGAGAAAACTTCCGACGACTACATGCAGTAGATGCGTTGTGACGCTATGATCATTGGTTGGTTCACAACCGCAATGGACAAGGATATTAGGACGAGTGTACGATATGCTAATACGTCTTCTGAGATATGGAAGGACCTGAAAGAAAGATTTGGTAAAGAAAGTGCACCCCGAGCCTATGAATTGAAACAACTACTCTCTTATCCTCATCAAGATGGAACATCCGTTTCATCCTACTATACCAAGCTTTCCGGTATATGGGATGAGATACATTCAGTTTTACCGATTCCACAATGCACATGTGGAAATTGTTCATGCGATATTGGAAAAAGATTAAACGAGATCAGAGAGAAGGAGCGGTTGTATGAGTTCCTGATGGGACTTGATGCTGACTTTTCCACCATAAAAACCCATGTTCTTTCCATGAAAACGACACCCACTCTTGGAGAGGTCTATCGCCTCGCTTCTGAAGAGGAACAACAGAAACTTATCACATCAACCAAACGAACCATTGTGGAGCTGGCTGCTTTTAAAACACAAGGATGGCGCGATGGGTCCTCGAATTCTCAGCGGAATTATAAAGGAAGTACTAGGGATTTTAAGCGAAACACGGAAGAAAAGATTGACCATTGTAGCGAGTGCGGGAAGGATGGTCATAAGCGAGAAGGTTGCTTCAAGATCATTGGATATCCTGAATGGTGGCCAGGGAAAGGAAAGAATGAGAAGTCAAAACAGAAAGTGGCTCACATAGAAACTGAACTTGGTCTAGCCGGGCTTACTGATGCTCAATACCAAGCGCTCATGAAACATTTTAATGTAAATGAGCAAAAGACAGAAGGTGATCCCATACGTAAGGCAAATATGGCTGGTAAGATTGATAAAACTATTGATTGGATCGTGGATTCGGGTTCAACCGACCATGTGGTTAATAAACTTGAGTTTCTTGAAAGTAATGTTCCCATCACACAGGAGACATCTATTATGATACCAATGGGGACAACATACCTGTCCATGCTAAAGGAATTTGCACCTTAAATGGTGAAAATAAAATCAATGAAGTTTTATATGCTCCTGACTTTAATTGTAACTTGCTTTCTGTTAGTAGATTATCAAAGGAGTTGCAATGTGTAGTAAGTTGTTTTCCGGATTTTTGTGTGATACAGGGCTTACACTCGAAGAAGTTGATTGGCACGGGTAAATGCATAAAAGGTCTATATCGGATAGGAATGGTGGCACAAGCAAGGAGAGCCATGGCAATCAAAGTCGACACTAGAGTTTGGCATTCAAGACTGGGTCATGCTTTTTTTTTGTTAAAGGGGAAAATTACCCCGACAAATATTATTAAAAATAAATGATAAGCGTTACAAGTACAAAAATTGTGGTAGCACCACAAGACTTAATCTAATAGATATGAAAGACTAAGTGCATACACAAGACATGCCTTGCATATGACAACCAGCACTAAGCACAACCATTAGGCACCAACAACAAGCTCCAGCCAAGCAATGAGCCACTGCGCCCGCATGACGAGAAAATCAACTGGACGAAGAACACACCCCTTTCGGGATCTTCCATCTCTCCATGGCACGGAGAGTATGAGACGAAGATCTGAAGGGAAAAGAGACTAACTTCAGCCTTATCGTATTGATGATAGCACCAGCCACCTCCTTGCATGACCTCTTGCCTTTGTCAAATAGCCGGAAGTTACGTTCTTGCCAAATGAAGAATGCCGAAGCAGCTAGCACCAGGCGAGACACAACATGGTCAATATTTTTTGGACCCGTAGCAGATAAGAGAGAAGGCATAAAAACTTCAAGTCTATCCGACACAATCTGCAGCTGCGCATGACTAATAACCCTGAACCAAACCTGTGAGGAGAAGGAGCATTCAAAGAAGAGGTGGGCATGAGAGTCCTGGCACGAGCCACACAGCAGACAACGCAGCAGGGCATAATCAACGGAAGGGCCGACATCCCACTGCCTCAGACGGTCTTGGGTCTTCAGTCTACCTCGTAGGACGAGCCACAAATGAAAGGCATGCCTAGGAATGCAACGAAAGAACCACACCACAGGAGCCCAATCCACCACGCTCCCTCTTGGCCGAATGGAATCCCAGACTTGACCAACCCGAAAATCGAAAAAATTTCCATCCGAATCGCGCCATAATAACTTGTCAGGCTGAGAGAGGAGAGTGGGAACCTCAATCTGAGAAAGAGAAGGGTACCTTTGGAGCCATTCCACCGGCCATCTCCAACAGTTACCCACAATGAGATCAGCGACAGAGTCAGAAGTCGAGAAGCCCGGGCGCATAATGTCACGCTGACCCGAAAAGACACGGGCAATAGGACATTGGTTACACCAAGTGTCATACCAAACCGAAGCAGTCCTCCCATTGCCGATCATATATCAACAAAACGGCCGCACGACATCCCGAATATGTAACAGACTTCGCCAACCCCAGCTCATACTGCGCTGAGCAGGGACATCCCAAAAACTACGATCACGCAGTTTATAAGCATACACCCATCTGACCCAGATGGAGTCCTTTCTAGAAAGGATGCTCCAAATGTGGGTGGCCATAAGAGAGACATTCCACTCACTCAAGCGACGGATCCCCAAGCCACCTTCAAGCTTGGGATGACAGATATCCTCCCAAGCCACCTTTGCTTTACCGGCCTTCATCGGACATTGACACCACAAGAAACTCTTCATAAGCTTCTCAATATCCCCAATTGTAGAGGCAGGGAGAATAGACGCCCAATACCCATGAAGAGAAGCAAGAACGGAGAAAATTAGTTGAACATGACCAGCAAAGGAAAGAGACTTATTCTTCCAATCCCCAATCATATTCTGGACCTTCTCCACCAGGGCTTTACAGTCAGACTTGACGAGCCTCGAAGAGATAAGGGGAACCCCGAGGTACCGAACCGGAAGAATACCTTCCTCGAAAGGCATGATATGGAGGATACTCTACCGCACAGAACCGGGGACATTACAAAAGAAAGCAGTACTTTTCGGGATACTAGGAACCAAGCCCGAAACTTCTTTAAATTCCTTAAGAGCAGACTGGATCACCGTGGCAGAACCCAGATCCCCATGTGCAAAAAGAAACAAGTCATCTGCAAAACACAGGTTTACAAGACCAAGGTTCTCACATTTCGCATGGTATTTAAAGGAATTAGATTCATCTACCTTCCTCCGAATAAGCAAGGTCAGCACCTCCATCACAAGGGTAAAAATATAAGGAGACATTGGATCCCCTTGCCGCAGGCCCCTTTTGCCTTTAAAGAGACCATGAACACCCCCATTAATACTCAGGGAGAAGGACGTGCTAGACACACAAGTCATGATTAGATTGACCATAACAGGGTGGAAGCCAAAACCATTTAAGATGGTCCGAAGAAAGCCCCAATCCACCGTGTCATACGCTTTCTGAATGTCAACCTTGAAAGCACAACGAGCAGCTCCATGATTAAGGTGGTAACACCTAATAAGCTCCTGAGTTAAGAGGATGTTATCAGAATTGCTCCTACCAGGAATGAAAGCAGATTGATTGTCGCTCACAATATCCTCCAGCCCATCCTTGATTCGACTAGTGATCAACTTACTGATGCACTTATACACGACATTACACAAAGAAATAGGCCGAAAATCATTAATCCGACTAAGGGAGGAAACTTTCGGGATGAGGGCAATAACAGTATGGTTGATTTCTTTTAATATCTGGCCATTAACAAAGAAATCTCGAACCGCAAAGACCAAGTCATCACTAATAGTGTCCCACGACCGTTTGAAAAAAGCCGCCGAGAAACCATCTGGCCCCGAGACTGGGTCATGCTTCTCATTCTAAGTTGTCACTTATAGATTTTTTGAGAGATGTTTCATTTAATTTTGAAGATTATGTGTGTGATTCATGTGTTAAGGCTAAGCACACACGGACTCCTTTTCCTAAAAGTTCTATTAAGACTAATGATTGTTTTGAATTGATTCATTGTGACATTTGGGGCAAATATCGCAAATCGTCAACAACTCATGCAAATTTTTTCTTGACTATTGTTGACGATTTTAGTAGGGCTCTTTGGGTTTTTCTCATTAGACATAAAAGTGATGCAAGTGATTGTTTGAAAAATTTTCATAACATGGTCAAGACTCAATTTTCAAAACCCATAAAACGAATTAGAAGTGATAATGGGGGAGAATTTACTTCGAATACGATGAAAGAGTTTTATGCTAGTGAAGGTATTTTACTTGAAACTAGTTGCCCTCACACACCACAGCAAAACGGGGTTGTAGAGCGAAAGCATCGACATCTCCTTGAAACCGCTCGGGCTCTTATGTTCCAAGCAAATATCCCAAAACGTTTTTGGGGAGAGTGTATAGAAACTGCCACCTACATCATTAACCGCCTCCCGTCCAAGGTAGTTAAAAATCGAACTCCATATGAAATAATTTTTGGACAAAAACCGAATTTTGATCACATGAGAACTTTGGGGTGTTTGGCTTATTATAGTAGCATAGAAACGGGAGGTGATAAGTTCGATTTCAGGGGGAGACCAGGGACTTTTATGGGTTATCCACAAGGAACTAAAGGATACAAATTTTTTGATATTGAGCATGGAAAGATGGCAATTTCTCGTGATGTTAAATTTGTTGAAACCAATTTTCCTTTTTTGCATCTTAAGTCTAACGGTACAATGAAAGAAATATTTGATATTCCAAGTTGGTATGAGAATGATTACATTGAAAAGGATGAAACCGAAATTATCACCAACACACCCATTGAGTCGATCCCTTCTCATGATCCTACTGATCTTATGAGTGACACCCAATCAATAAACAACGAAGCAGTCGAACAAATTCACAATGAGCTTCCAGTACCGAGAGCTACAAGGACCAAATTTCCTTCATCTAGATTGCAAGATTTCGAAGTGATGCTACCACCATCCATCGACCATGCAAGGCCCGTGCCCGATCAAACTTCTTCTACGGTACACCCTCTTACAAATTATGTTTCTTATGAAAACTTTTCATCTTCTCACAAAGTTTTTTTAACGGCCATTACGTCGGTTAATGAGCCGAGTTCTTACAAGGAAGCCATGCAGGATAAAAATTGGCGAGATGCAATGCAACGTGAGATTAAAGCCCTCGAAGATAATGAAACATGGGCATTAGAAACATTACCGGAAGGAAAACACGCAATAGATTCAAAGTGGGTTTACAAAGTTAAATATAAACCCGATGGAGAAATCGAAAGATACAAGGCTCGTCTTGTTGCGAGAGGCTTTACCCAAATTGAAGGAGTTTACTACCATGACACGTTTGCTCCGGTTGCAAAATTGGTAACTGTTCGAACTCTCATTACTGTGGCAGTCAAGAGGAATTGGTTGTTGCATCAATTAGAAGTAAACAATAAGAAACGGAGATTTACAAGAAGAAATATATATGAAAATTCCACAAGGTTTTTCTGACAAGGAAGAAACTAGAGTTTGCCGGTTAAAGAAGTCGTTATATGGTTTGAAACAAGCCTCCCGCACTTGGTATAAAAAATTCACGGTTTCCTTCTTGAAGATTGGTTTTACACAATCAAAGGCGGATCATTCTCTCTTCACTTACCAAGAAGGTGATAAGTTTGTTGCACTTTTAATATATGTCGACGACGTTATCATCACCGGGAATCATGTCGATATGATTGAGAAGACCAAGACATATCTACACACTAATTTCAGCATAAAGGATCTTGGATCCTTGAAGTATTTTTTAGGAATAGAAGTTGCTCATACTGAAGATGGAGTTGTTCTTAGTCAACACAAATACTCCATGGACATTCTCTCTAATTGTGGACAACTTGGATGTCGTCCTAGTGCCTTTCCCATGGAGCAAAATTTGAAACTTGATCAATGTAACGAGAGCCATAAGGTTGACACCACCCTCTATCGTCGACTCATTGGAAGGCTGCTTTATCTCCAAGCAACGAGACCGGATATTGCTTATGCGGTAAACATTCTTAGCCAGTTCGCATCTGACCCTAGGGACGATCATATGAATGCTGCTATTCGTGTGCTTAGATACATAAAGTCTACACTTGGTCAAGGTATTTTTATACCCAAAGGTGTGGTTTTGATCTTGTCGCTTTTTGTGATGCGGATTGGTTGGGATGTCCTTACACTAGACGATCTCGGACGGGTTACTTGTTGTTATTAGGAGGCGCTCCCATATCTTGGAAAACAAAGAAACAATTGGTGGTCTCACGTTCATCAGCAGAGGCAGAGTATCGAGCTATGGCCACTACGGTTAGCGAGGTTCTTTGGATGCGGTGGTTACTCAAAGATTTTGCAATCAACTTGAATGAAGCTACACCTCTCTATTGTGACAATGAAGCTGCACGACACATTGCAAATAATCCAGTTTTTCATGAGCGAACCAAACATGTTGAAATGGATTGTTTTTTTGTTCGGGAACGGGTTGACTCTCAAGAGATCTTGCCGACATATGTGCCCAGTAAACAACAAATTGCAGATCTTTTTACTAAACCCTTGGGAACGCAAGCACTCCATGATTTACTTGGCAAGCTGGGTGTTCGGAATCTTCACGTTCCAGCTTGAGGGGGAGTAAAGGAATTAGTTATATAATTAGATTATATTGTTTCCTTGTTTACCTTATATTGTTTCCTAGTTTATCTCCGTGTCTTTGGCCTCAAGAAACAATATGGCTATATATGTTTTGTATCCAGAATTCATAATATAAGAACTTGAAACTCCAATCAATATTTTCAAAAGAATGACCAAAGCCATCTCAAAATTTGTTGTAATATTTGAAAAGCTTTTTTTAATTGATTCTTGTTGAACAAATTAATATATTTGGATTAATTGATTAAGGATATATAATAATTTAAATAAATGATAATGATGGTGACTAATTGTTTATTGTCGATCCACACATTTTATATATATATGTTACGCACGTGCCTGAAATCCCATATGTTATCTTGTCATGCTCAACATGAAATTTAGATTTCATTTCGAAGTAACTAATATCATATCATATCAGGAGATAATCGATGATCACTGTAGAATCGATTATTATGCTAGGAACCGATTATCTTTTTCAATTTTAATTTCATAATATGTACATTTTTTGTAAAATAAATAATACTAATATTATTTATTTTCAAAATAAATAATAACAACTTAAAGTTGTGTATCACAATTTTTTTTTTGTAATACAGTAATACACTACATTTTTTATAATGTGTGTCATATTTTCTTAAAAAAAAAATAGCTCATCTTAAACAGCATAAAATTATAATAATTTTAATATAATTTTTTTATCAAAAAACTTGGGTAATCTTAAAATAAAAAATAAAAATATGTGTTCTTACCATTCCCAACTTCCCACCATAAAAAATATTCATATTTGAACCTTCTCCTTGATGACATCATCATTCAAAATTAAAATTCAATTGATCAAATAAGTCTTTTTATTTTACTTAATTTAAAATAGAACTTCCTACTTTAAATTATTACGGAGTAAAACATAATTTTTACAATAATTACATTTAATTAACGGTTTGTAGCCTTGGATTTAGAAAAATACTTCTTCTACTATACCCTATCTAATATATACCGATTTACAACAGACAGATATTTCTATTAAACTACAATTATAAATATAACATATTTTATTATAATAATAATTTATTTTTAAAAATAACATTCAGATAAATAAAATGACCTCAAATATTTTCACGTGCATCTAATCTACATGTAAAATCCAACATTTAAATGGTATATCCCATATGTATTAGTTTAAATGCTAGTAATATAATATAATAATATAATAATTAATCAATCAATCAATAAAGGATATATGAATAGATTTATTATAGCCCAATTTGTGGTTGTTGGGTGTGAAAATTATATGAATGTTATCACATGTGTATGTAGGCATGTAGCAGAAAATAATACACAAGTTAATTAAGCTATTATTCGTTATTATTATTATTATTATTATTATTATTATTGCATTAATAATAATAATAATAATAATAATAATAATAATAATAATAATAATAATAATAATAATAATAAGTATAACATGAACTAAAATAGTAATATAGCAAAAGAAGTTATAATCTTAGGAGGGCCCAAATCAAAAGTAAAATCACTTTGGCAACAAATTTTTTCCACATATTCCTGGTCTATTCCACATATTCCAAGAAATTTCCATTGTTTGGTAACAAGGGAGAATTTACATGCGAAACGAGCAAAAATCATTTCAAATACTAAACACCATTTGTTTATTTGTTTTCTGTTATTATTTATATTTTTCATATAATAAAAAATTAAGAAAACTAGAAATGAAAAATCAAGTACCTTCATTCAAAATAACTTTCAAAAATTAAAAACAACAATCAGCACATTTACATTTGTTAATTTAGCAACACCACTTTGATCAAACAAGAATTCCATATATGGATACACTTGACGATATAGTGAAGTGCATATACAAGAAAAGGATGGGAGGTGATGACGTATGTGTGACTAGTGGTGACAGAGAAAGATGATGGCAAACAGTTGACGGAGCATTCGACCGTGAGCAGGAGACAGCGGAAGTCGACAACGAGCAGATGACGGTGACAACGGGAGCAGATGATGGTGACAACCGGGAGCAGATGATGCCGAAGATAACCTTGTCACTTCAAATCGCCTGATATGAAGAGAGAGGACTAAGAAGCTAGCGATTTTGGTTTCAATTTTTTTGTTTATGTGCTACTTTTTGGTATTGACCCCGCTCTCATACCACTCGTTGGGATCGATCACCGCCACATCAAATCACACAACCATGTAAAAGTCAATAATAAATCGCACAAAATAGAAAAACACGACACACACAATTTTTTTGCCTAGAAAACCTCTCAATGGAGAGTAAGAACCACGTGACTAGCGGCAACTTAAAATTACACAATATACGAAGAATATTACAAGAATAGACGTTCCTCTCAACACTATTGAATATTATTACGTATCTTCACACCACTCTCGTCGGTAGATTACAATAACGAAATTCGTGTCGTCGTTATTGAATCACCAAGACCACCACACGAGACGGAGGAAGACGACTCTCATAATCTCTCTCTTTTTCTCTCAACCTTCTCATCTAAACTCTACAAAAGACTCCTATTTATAGGCAACTCCAACTTGTGCTCCAAGCAACTTGTTACCCAAGTTACATGATCTCCAAATCTCACTAATTCAGAAAATTGAATCATACTCCAATAGATCCTCTCTTGATTCGAATTCCCTGAATCTCAATCGATGACATGGATTTCTTATTCAATGATGAAGAGTGATCTCTCATATTGTATCGCAAGTTTCTCTTTACCGGAACACGCCGTCTAACCATCTCGTTGTTAGGAAGATTTTCGACACAAGGAACCCTTGCGATCAACATACTCTTCCGAGTCTCATCATATTTGAATCTCATATCATCCATATCACCCCTTTAGCATCACCAATCACCAGGATAATTCTTCTCTAAATCGAATGTTTGTGCAAAAAACCTCTCCAAAATAGAAGCAACTTCGAATAGTTATATCTCCCCATTGAACGTTCCGATCATCATCAAAATTAGATACACCGCAGATCTTTGTGTTTTGAATCCGCTGTCCAAAAATCAAGATGATCCAAAGGTTAATGAATATGCAATAATTATTTTCCCACTAGTGCGCTGAAACCCACGAAAATTCTGCAGCAAACTTCAACGACACATATCTCTCTATCGACATCTCTAATAGAAAATCCCAATGGTCAGATCGTAGTTCAACATCTTATGAACCTACATTACAATTTTCAGAACAATCAGGCGGTTAATGAACTCACACAGTCAATTCTCCCGTTACTGCACATAATATGACGAACCGCACTTTGTTTTCTCTCCCGGTTATGTGATTTTTGTCCACGAATCTCGCTCTGATACTAGTTTTTGGGATGACTCCGCTCTCATACCGCTTGCTGGGATCGATCACAACCACATCAAATCACACACTCATGTATAAGTCAATAATAAATCGCACAAAACTAGAAAAACCCTGACACCTACTATTTTTTTGCGTAGAAAACCTCTCAATGGAGAGTAAAAACCACAGAACCAGCGGCCACTTTAATTTTCACTATATACGAATAATATTATAAGAATGGATGCACCTCTTAACACTCTTGAATATTATCATCTATCTTCACTACTCACGTAAGTTTGGCTTTATTCTTCCTTTTTATTTTTGCCAGCCGAGAATTCTGTGTTCATAAATTTAATTTCTCCGCTTTTCTCCACAAATGGAGTGGAAATCAATTTGTGAAGGAATGAATTTCCAGAGAAAATAATTTCTCCGTACATATAAATTATCTGGTGAACCAAACAAGAGAAATGAAACCATTTTCATTTCTTTGTTTCATTTCTCTGTACCAAAAAGACACCTAATGTTCAATTCTTATATGTTCTATCAAACCGTGTCCTATTTATAATCAAAGTTGACATAAGATTAAAATTCTATGATATCTTATCTTATGTCTAAATTAATAACATAAGTAAAACTATGTTAAACAAATTAAGCGTAACTATCTTGCAATTTGGAGTCGGAATCGAGCCAACCTTTAGGTTAACATTATGAAGGACACTTTCTAATGTTCTATAAATAGAGAAGAGATCAGAGATCTTAACGATTTCGAACTTAACCTTTAGGTTACTAAAGCACTTATGCACTTTAAATAAGAAAGGGACTATCAAAGATAATGCTACATAAAATAGAACCAAAATATAGTAGGATTCAACAACTATAATTTGCTTGCATCAAGTGATCAAAGAAATAAAGTGCTCGAAGAATACTTATTCTCCTAAAGTGTTTCTCTTCTATGAATTTTTAATGGTCAAAACTTGGTTGTTGACTCTCTAGTCCATTGGATTGTTTAACCACATTTTTAATGTTTGGATGTAGTTCTTGTGTCGTTTGTAGCTAGACTGTATGTTTGCTTGCTTTCCCTTGGGGATTTCTAATGCAATCAATGCTTTGCTGCTTAATTTTTCTTTTAAAAAAAAAGAAAAACACTTTTGAGAAGAGCTAAAAGTGAGAACTTCTGAAGTACAAGGGTAGAATTGCAACACTGAATAATATTTGGTTTTGAAGAGTGAAAGACTGTAAGCACGTGGATGCATGCTGTGCATTTTTAAATTAGTGGAGAACATTCGTGCGCTGTAAGAATCTAATTCGATATCATCATCTGACATTTTACACATGACTACCTTTCACTTTTTTTTTTCTCTTTTCTTCACAACTTTTTATTTTTCATTTAGTTCCGACGAATATTGTTTACTCCGTTTATTTATTTTTCTACCCCCTTGGAATATTCTTTAGGGTGTTGGCTATTTCTTTTTATCAAGTTTACATACTTTACTTATAAGTGTTCAAAGTAAAAAGTAGTAAAACAATTCCAAGTGTGAACCAATATTTATTTCGTCATTTAATTAGTTGTGAATTATCTTTGTAATCTTCTCTTATGAATATTTATATGAGATTAGTTTGAGCAATATGAAGAAAAAATAGTAGCTTGTTGGATTGTCTAACATGATTTAAGGGTTGTTTTGGTAGGGAGAAATGTAGAGAAATAAAACGTATTTCACTGTTTGGTACAAGTGTAGGAAAAAAGATAAGGTGAGAAATCATTAAGAAATACAATTCTTATTTTTGGTAGCAAAAGAGAAATCATTAACAAAATATAATTTTTTTTCTTTCATCTTCTTCGGCTATGCATAAGGAAACAAACAAGAAATATGATCCAAACCTTCTAAAAGTTGTGCTTAGTATATCTGGTAGGAAATACGTCACAACAGTAAATACAAATGCGGAATTAAACTCTTCTTAGACAATACTTTCTCAACCCGTAAGAACCAATGAGGATGCAAACAATTAGGGTACACCAAATGCAATTAAAATCAACCCAAATTAACATAAATAAATAGTAATAAAGCACACACAAAGAACACGAAACTTTTTGCGTGGAAAACCTCTCAAGGCGAGAGTAAAAATCACGGGACCCGTAGGCCGCTTAAAATCCACTAATACCAACAAGAGAGTAATACAACGGGTCTTCTCTAGATTCACTAGAGGCATACAATAATCATCATACTCTTGCACTATATCATCAACAAATGTGGAATTAATTTAAAGACAAAAGAGGAAAAACTTCTCCGCCCTGTGTTCCGGCTGCTGTAACTCGAGTTTGAGACCACCTGAGACAAATTCAACCGTTCAAAATGTTGGCCCATATGTTAGGAACACGCTGTCCAAACTTGGTGACGATCCGACCATTCAATCTCCAGGGATAGATTGTAGGAAAAATCGGGAATGAACAATAACCTCTCTTTTTCTTTTCTCTCTTGTGTAAAAAGTGAACACATCTTATCACTATAAAAGCTGTAGCATACAAAACTAAATGAATCTTGTATTGGGCCTAATTTGTTGGGTTTTTATTTGTATCCTTATAATTTAGAAGCCCATTAAACGAAAACCCAACAATATAAGTATTTTCAAACTTCTTTTTTTTTTTTTCTTTTTGTAAATTAGCTCTTCATGCAGGCACAATAATAAATGGGTTGATATAAATCCTCGAAACTATTTATAGAAAAAATAACAATTATTTTGCATGGTAATAGCACAGATGTCGGATTATTAGTAAATAAAATAGATACAAAATTAGGACTAAAACTCAAGACGAAAAGAATGTTGCAGACTTGCAGTTTAGCAACCTGCAGGTAACACAACGAACAAGTATTGAGAAGAGATGTGTTACATGTCGATAGTTAAGATTTTCAAACCATCTAAACAAACAAATCAGAATAAAAAAATGAAAAAAAGGAAAAAAGGAATCCCAAAATAAATCGTAACCGCAAGAGCAACGAGAGGAAATAGTGATGAGTACATAACGATGACGGCAAGTTGACGGTGTTAACTAGCAGTTGTTTGTGACGAACGGAATAGATACGCAAGATACATAGAACGAGAGGGGAAAAAGGCGGGTTTAGTTTCAGCAAGCCTCTCAATTTCCATGCAACTATCTTGGTCTCTCAATTGGTTGTCACGACCGTCTCATTGTTTTTATAGGCCATGTTCGAAAAATATAAATAGGCCCACTAAACTTAAAATTTAATGTATAACTAAAAACAATATTATGATAAATGTTATAATTATAAAAAATCAACCACAAATACGATAACAAAGTGTTTTTATCTCACACATTATAAGTATTGTAATTTATTACTTGAATATTGAATTCTCCTAGCATTCTTAGAAGCAAAGTCGTCAATCAACTCTTTATAATCAACATTCTCCAATAGATCGTTCTCAATATCTATCAATGACAATCCATTAAGTCTCTCTTGTGACATTGTGGACCGCAAGTATGACTTCAACAACTTCAGTTTTGAAAAATTTCTTTCTGCAGATGCCACAGTTACTGGAACAGTCAACAATACTCTATATGCGATTGTTGCATTAGGAAAAAAATCGACTTGTTTAAGAAAATTTAAAACATCAGCATGTCCCATCTTTTCATGCGGCAACAAATTGTTAAGCAACAATAACTCCAAATAAAGTTCATTCGCATCAATGTCCGATTTTCCATTATTCTTGAGTGCGCTTTCAAGATCACTACAATACAACTTAAGATCGTTGTCATCAAGGTACTTCAAATTATCAGAAGTAAACAAGAAACCAAAAATTTTCTCGTAAGCTTTGTATTGTTTGAATCTGTCTCTAAGAGAAGCAAGTGCCTGATCAACAATGTATAAGAAATAATTAACTTTAAATGACTCTTCAGCAGAAAAGTAAGCATCTTGATCGCTAGGATTCTCATCAAATTGTCTTTTTCTATGAACTTCACGTCTTTGAGGGAACACTGGATCAATATCCATTTCAATGGCAATTTTTTTAGCATCATCTATTGTTTTAGACAAGCCGGTGTCTCTATACGACTCAAAGTAAGTAATCAATCTATTCACTTCTTTTATAGCAATATCCAAACGCATATCCTTGGTTTGTAATTTTTTGCTTACCAAAATTTACTTTGAATAAAATTTCAAACCAAATGACTATTCCAACCAAAAACTTAAACTCACCAAGCTCATATTTTGCTAGAGATCTAACTTCACTTTGAATCTTAGCATCTTTATCATTTTTTGCAACTTGAACCAAAGCTTTTCTTATGTCTTTAATCTGAAATCTAATAGTTTTGACACTATCAACACGACTTTCCCAACGAGTCACGGATAATGATTTAAGAGTCAACCCCGTAACATTATCTTTCAAAATCTGCCATCTCTTAACAGAATTGGCAAATATTGTGTAAATTCGTTGTATAACTCCAAAAAACTCTCTAGCTTTGCCGCAAGTGTTAGCCATGTCACATAATGCGAGATTAAGACAATGACAACCACATGGAGTATAAAACGCTCTACGATTGATATCTAGAAATTTCTTTTGAACTCCCTTGTACGGACCTTTCTTATTTTCCCCGTTATCATAACCCTGACCACGCACATCATCAATGTCAAGATCAAGAGACTTCAGTTCCTCATGCGTAATATCAAAAATTCCCTGGCCAGTGGTGTCATTTACATTCAAAAATCCTAAAAACGATTCTTCAACACCAACACTTTGGGAGGAGAAATTTACATATCTTAATATCAAAGACATTTGTTCTTGGTGACTTGTATCAGGGGTACAATCAAGTATCACAGAGTAATATTTTGCTTCTTTTATTTTCTTGATGATTTGTGCTTTGATATCACGGGAAATTAAAAGTATTAACTTATTTTGGATGGCATGACCAAGATAATGAACATGGATTTCATCACTCGTGATACGTCGCACATGCTCTTTGATAACTGGATCAAACTCTTCCAACATTTCAATCAAACCCAAGAAGTTACCATTGCTATTTCGGTATAACTTCTCATTTGTACCACGGAATGCTAAGCTATATTTAGCAAGAAATTTGACAACCGAAATAATTCTAAGAAGAATGTTTATCCAATGATTTCTCTCCTTTTCAGATTGTTCTTGCACCACTTTATTAATTATGTCATTATTTTGTAGTCTTCGACGCAAGTCAAACCAAGTAGCCATATTTGTTAGATGTTCAAAGCTAGCTTCATGCTCTTTAAGTCTTATGCTAAGATGTGACCAATCCGCGAAACCCTCATTCACTAATTGACCTTTCACAGCCCCTTTTCTAAATATCTTACAACAAAAACAAAAATTTTTGTCAAGCTCTTTTGAATATACTAGCCATTCTCTATCACGTTTCTCACGATTTGGTAGGATTCTAGTGTACGACGTTGCCGTAAACCTTCTTTTAAATTTATCTTTTGGACCCTTCTGAATAGTAGTATCTCTTTTAGGACCATTAACTACTAAAACATTAATCATATCAGAACTAAGGCTTTGCCATGATCGTGGATCATATATATCCACATGAGGAACATTAACATTTGCATCATCAACATGAGGAACATCAACATTTGCATCATCAATGTGATCATCATCAACAACCACATCGTCATCATTAATGTCATCAATATCATCAATATCATCGTCGTTAACATTAACACCATCCCCGTCTATATCAACATCCTCAACACTCGTATTGTCAAGATTAGCATCAGCAAGTCCAACATCATTAAGATTTACATCATCTCATTATCATGTACACCATTATTACCATCAACATTTTCATTAGAAGATGAAACTTTTGATTGTCTTTGAACAAACTTATCCATAGCTCCACTTTAAGATTTAATGAGTTCTTCAGTTTTTTGTCTCTTTTTACACTTTTTATGTCCAGATTCGTGTTTAGGAGCCATAGTTTCTAAAGATGAAATAGTAACGACAAATTTATAAATAAATGCTTAATAAATTAAAGACATGAATAGTAGAATCTAAGAATCATAATGGTGTTATTTAGAATTATTATATCAAATTTGAATACTAAATCCTAACAATATCATATAATTAGTATCCCAAATTATAATGCCAATTAATTATATTATAAATTGTAAGGTTATAATTCCTAAAAGTTTTATAACATTGATCAAAAAAAGTTTGAAATAAAAATTAGGGATCGAATGAATAATTATATTAATAAACTATTTAGAATAATAGAATTGAAAAACAAAAACTCAAAAATTGAAGAATACATACCTTTCTAGTCATCTGACTCAATTCAAAACCGTAGACTTCTTGTTTGTTGATGTGTTGCAACTTGTTAGATAATTATTTATATTTATTTTGTAATATATTATAAAAGGAATTCAAAATCAAAATATTAAAATAAATGACGATTCCGTCGTTCCGTCAAAACTCAGAAGCATTGGAAAAAATTGTTAGTATCTTGGGCTGGTTGAGACTTGTTGGGCCAAAGCTTTTAAACTGGGCTGCTATTGTTTACCAATATATATATGATACAACAAAAAAATAGGCCCTTTATGGATTTTGGGCCCTGTGCATTGGGTCACCTTTCACAGGCCCAAATCCGGTCCTGTTGATTGTAACATGACAAGATGCTCCTCTTGGCTTCCCATCATTGAAAAGTTTCAAAAAAATATTGTCAAGTTGGAAATCCAAAACTCTCTCATATGATGGTCATCTTACACTTCTTAAATCCGTTCTAGGAAGCCTTGGTACATAATTCTTTTCTCTTTTCAAAGCTCCCTCTACAATTATAAAAAAGCTTGAAGGGATAAGAAGAAATTTCTTTTGGGAAGACTCTATTGGCGAAAATAAAATTGCTGGTTGCATTGCTTGTAAAATGATTGTGGCGTTTTCGAATCGAACCCCAAAGCTTATGGTGTAAAATTGTAAAGTCAATTCATGGAGAGGATGGGGGAGTTATTAATTCAAGCTCTCAAAAATCTCATGTGGGTACATGAAACCGAATTATCACAGTAGACAAATAGATGCAAAATGTTAGAATTAAATTGGAAACTTCTTTTAGAAAACAAGTGGCCAATGGTTGTGATACTAATTTTTGGCGTCACATATGGGTTGGTGGAGGCCCACTAAAGGATTCTTACAGACACTTATATTTACTCGAAACTCACAAGTCATATACTATTCAAGAAAGGTTGGATAGTGGTGACCCAATAGTTCCATTCAATTGGGCTCGGAGGCGGCTTAATCGTAATAGATTTGAAATTGAAGAACTCTCTGAATTACAATCTTTGTTGCATAATTTTTCTCTTTCAGGTGAGCAAGATAAATGGGTATGCGCATTTAATGATACAAGAAAATACACGGTTATTGGGCTATGTCGAATTCTAGATGCGCATTCTTTACTAGTCGATCATAGCACGGTTAAGTGGGAAAAGATTCTTCCGATCAAAGTCAATATTATTACATGGAGAATGGCAAAAGAGGAACTTTCAACAAGGGTCAATCTTGATAAAAAAAAAAAAAGGTATTGACCTTCACTCCACTCGGTGCCCGGTATGCGATGAAGATCAAGAAACGGAACGTCGTCTTTTTTGCACGTGCTCAACGTCGGTGAAAAGATGGAAAGCTATCTCATCGTGGTGGAACATTGATGAACATGATTTCTCCAATTTGAATGAAATCTTCGATATCCAAACCCCGTTCCCGCCGCTATAAAGAATAGAAACAAAGCTCTTCAAAGTTGTCATTAAAGTGGCAACATGACTTTTGGCGATTTAGAAATGAATTGGTTTAAATGGAGATGCGTTATGATAACATCAAATAATGTCATATTTATATATTAATATTCCCTTATTTTAAGTCTTTTTAGTGCAATTTATTTATATTTACTTCTAATTTCGTTTATATTTGGCAATTAAAAGAAGAAAAGGAACGAAAATGGGCTCAAGACTGAAGAAAAGATTAAAGACCAAAAAGATTGGGCTTGGAAAGAAGAAGAACCCAAAAGATATAAGGTACTGGGCCAATTAAAAGAATAAAACTCGGATTGGATATAAGATAAAAGCCCAAGAAGTAAGCCCAGCCCGGCAAGTGGAATATTTTAGAACGCGCATTCAGCCGGCGGTTGAAGCTTTCAACCGGCGGTTGAACCTAAATCAGAAAGGCGGTCGAGCGCGCGGGTCAAAATCCGGGTTAACGGGTAAAATTCCGATCCAGCTGGCGGTTGAAGAATCCAACCGGCGGTTGGATTCGCGAGCCAGAAATCTATAAATAGGGCCATTACCAACCCATATACCATACAATTACAATACGAATTAAGTAACCCTTAATTCGGTTTTAGGGTTTAAAGGTCAACTTTAAGGGCGACCAGGAGGCTAGGAGGCTAGGGTTTGAAGGTTTTCAACCCTAACGAACATTCGGTTCGGTTATTAGGGTTTTATTCTTATTCTTTTCTATTTGCAATGTGTAACAACTTGTTTTTAGATTTGATCTATCTTACTTTAATTATGAACTAATTCTTTATTGTATTTACTTAGATGAATGATTTTTAGATAAAGGTTTCATTATATGTTTATGTTGATCTGAGTTATGAATGGTTATTGAGTTTGTTTGAAAGATCCATATCGATTGTGTGTTTATTAATTGTTACTTAACGTGGTCAAAAGACTAATGCTAGAACTAATGTTTGTATGAGTTGATTAATTATCTGCAATTAAGTAATTTATTAGTTAATTGTGGCTTGAGACTGTAACCGGTAATAGGTTAAGACCAATAGCAATTAATACAACCTAATTGGCGTGATAATTAGAAAACCAATAACTTGAGACTGTTGATAACACGCCTCAGTGTATTCAAGAGAATCTAGTATTAAGATAAGGTTTATTAGTGATCAGTTAACCTAAACATGAGGCTATCCATTTTAGTTGAAATCACCATAATAAATGATCAACAATCCATAAACATATCTGAAACCTGAATCGAGAAATCAGTAATCTAAGTAGATACATGCTTGCCTATCTGATTATCCTTAGTTATCTTTTCTATCTTATAAATTTTTTTAATTATTTTTATTAGTTTTTTTTATTAAATATACGTTCGTACGGAACTAAAACGCACCCCTTATCTATTTGTAATTTGCAATTTAAGATTAATTAATTATTTTTAATTTGCACCGATTCCCTGTGGTTCGACTCGATCTTACCAAAGCTATAGTATAATACGAACAGGTATTCTTGCCTAGTTGTGTTTAAGTTTACTTTAGTATTTCCAATCAATTAAAACTTGTATTTTTAACAACAAATTAACACGCATCAAGTTTTTGGCGCCGCTGCCAGGGAACGGTTGTCAAATTATAATATTTAATTTTTCCCTGTAAAATATAATTTTATTTTATATTGTAAATCGATTGAAAAATCGGCTCACCCATTATGAATACAACTCAACATAGCTATAAGGAGGGTCGCTATGCTTCTCAAAAGGAATAGGTTTTTAATACGCTTTGCGCTGACCTATTTCTCCGCTTCTGTGTATGATCAATGGAGCTACCGAGGACTTTCGATGAACTTTGTAAAATAAAATCTTTAAATTAATTAATAAATTGTAAATATTAAATGTCTATTTTAATTATGTGTGTATATTATCTAACTTGTGTGATAATTATTGTATATAGAAAGTTTTTAGCTGTATTTAAAATGGAAAATATGCAAGTTGACATCGCGGAATTTAAGGACATTCAGGTCAACGAAAGTTCGGTTAAGCTGATGCAGACAATAAATCAGAGTATCGAGAATTCACCTGTGGAAGAGGAACCATATGAGTTTGACAGTTCTCTAGGATTACTTACAGTGCACGTATTTTCGGATCCAGAGGATATGATTGATTGTTTGGAATATCACCAAGGCGATATTCGTTTTCTGATTGCTACCATCAGGGCATCCACAATCGAATTTACGGTTTATCAGAAGCAACTCATTGAGCAATTGGAGCAAGAATATGAAAAATTCCGAGACGCTTAGGTAGATTTTGATCCACAAATCTTTGAAGACACCGTAATTGAGCTAAAGGAGAATTTGATACCAGGAGAAATTTTAGATGCTGATTATTGTGAGGAGCAGAGAAACTACTATAACTGTGTATATCGCGCTTTTGAGAGATCTTCATTCCCCTACTCGGAAAAACAGAATCAATTATTGGAAGAAATTAGGGAGAACACTCGGTGGGTCACTGGTAACTTAAGCAACATGCGAGACATAGTGGCACTAGAGCAAGTGCAGAAGTTCATAGATTTGATGAAAACTCAAGATCATCTTAATAATGAGAAGTTTTATGTGGACTGCACAGTGGAGTATTACGTTCAAGAAATAATTGATGATCTCTTTTATCCTGCTTCCGATGAAAATCATTTGCAAATTCCTGAAGACTTCCAAGACGAACCTAAAGTGCGCCTTGCTACTTATGTGATAGAACAATTAAAATCTGTTTATCATGGTGTTCATTTCGAGACACACCAGAATCTGTTTCACTTAGGAATGTCTGAAATTTATAACTGCATGCTATGCATCTTCTGGAACTCTGGATTACTTCTTCCCATACAGTTGAGAGAGACAATGAACAGTATCTTAGGAGACATTGGCAAAACCATTAGGAACCCGACCATTATGAATTATGCTAACTTGCAATTAGGTTTCTATGGATTCATGGATGCATTAAGACATGTTTTGCTGGAACGAGAAATGAAGATTGTTGGTGGATACAAGGTCATTGATGAAGAGGGACTTGTGGCCAAAGCTGTAGCTAAAATTACCAAGGAATTCGATGATTTGCAAGAGGCTGCAGAAATTCATCATAAGAACTTTCAAGATTATTCATCTTCTATTTCTGACATTAATAAGCCCTTGTTTCATCACTTCTTGCAGCTTTATCCAAAAGATTATAAAGAAACAATGACAGTAGATTTGAGAAAGAGATTCTGTGCTCCAGCATTGAACGAAGTCTGATTTAACCGCACATGCAGAAAATTGACTAAGATTTTCTTGCGCTTATTTTCTATTATTTTGTTTAGTATTTAGTTTCACTATTTAGTTCTATGTAATTGATTTATTATGAAATATTATTTAATTCTCTTTGTATTGTTAGTTAAAGATTGAGAGAAGCATGTCCATCTTAACGTAAGTATAATTTATTAAAATTAATAAAAACTTTATAATGGATTCATGACAAAACCATTAAGACATTGGCAAAACCATTAGGAACCCGACCATTATGAATTATGCTAACATGCAATTAGGTTTCTATGGATTCATGGATGCATTAAGACATGTTTTGCTGGAACGGGAAGTGAAGATTGTTGGTGGATACAAGGTCATTGATGAAGAGGGACTTGTGGTCAAAGCTGTAGCTAAAATTACCAAGGAATTCGATGATTTGCAAGAGGCTGCAGAAATTCATCATAAGAACTTTCAAGATTATTCATCTTCTATTTCTGACATTACTAAGCCCTTGTTTCATCACTTCTTGCAGCTTTATCCAAAAGATTATAAAGAAACAGTGACAGTGGATTTGAGAAAGAGATTCCATGCTCCAGCATTGAACGAAGTCTGATTTAACCGCACATGCAGAAAATTGACTAAGATTTTCTTGCGCTTATTTTCTATTATTTTGTTTAGTATTTAGCTTCACTATTTAGTTCTATGTAATTGATTTATTATGAAATATTATTTAATTCTCTTTGTTGTTAGTTAAAGATTGAGAGAAGCATGTCCATCTTAACGTAAGTATAATTTATTAAAATTAATAAAAACTTTATAATAAATTATAAACGATTAAGATTGTATTTTGAAAAATCAAACCAACTGCCGGTTGAATTTTTCAGCCGTCGGTTGTATTTTAAAATCAGGTGGGTCGTAAACGATTTGGGCTAAACAATTTGGGCATGTTGGGCTAACTATCCAACCGCCGGTTGAATTAATCAGCCGACGGCTGGATGTACTGGGTTTTAAACCAGTAACAGCCTTATTCTTCATTTTTCATCTTCCAAAACTAAAAACTTACAAAAACTCCGACCAATCTCAACTTCACTCGTTATTTCTCTTGCAATTTTATTTGTTTTACCACAAAGGTATGTGCATTTTCCTCTTTACTCATTTTTTGTACCTTGAAGTTTTTGCATTATAAGTTTTTAATTAGGGTTTCATGTTTGGGGGTTTTATATTCCGAATTGCATATAGTTTTTTCGCATGAACCTAGTTGATTACATGGTAATGTTAGATTCGTTTTCATATAGGATTTGAATTTGAAAAGGTTACATTTTATGGTTAGGGTTTAACTTTTGCATACTAAATTGTTTAGAAGATTTGCATGAAATCAATTGAGTATGGTATGTGATGAGTTGGAATTTTTAAATTGGAAAAATGTTTTGGCTGGAATTTGGGGAACAAGGGGGTGTAACCGACGGCTCAGGTGTCCAACCGCCAGTTGAATTATTCAGCCGGCGGCTGGATCTATTTTCCAGAAATAAAAAATTTGTTTAATTGTTAAATATTAGATAAATGTAGTGTAATTTATGAATTAATAATAAGCGATCATATAAGTTTGAATTAAATATTAACCCATATTTACATTTTGATTAACTTAGTTTGACTTAATTTTATAACGTTTGTTTTTATATATATAAGATTGTTTTTAGTGTATTTGTATAAAATGTAGTTGTTACGACTTTGTTGTTGTTAATATTTGTATATGTTTGCAATATTATGTCTATAATTTTTATCTATGGTGCTAGGGAATATTAAAATATTAATTACAATAATAATGTACATGATATTAAAATACTAGTTTATAACGCTTAGAATTGTATATATGTATATTTGTCTGAATTGTGGTTGTTGTAACGTTATAATAGTTAGTTATTTTTTATTTTTCTGTAATATATTATGTCTAAGATGTTGGTCTAAATTGCTACGAAATTATGTACTATTATATTATTGTATCTAATTGTAAATTTTATTTTGTAGATGATTTTCAACAGGCGAAGGAACCGTGGGGAAGCACTTGTAACCAACCCCATTATTCGAACTCAACCCATTTTTGAGTTTGATCATGCCACATATACCGTATCTCAGTGAGCAGGTTTCCGCGATCGATTAGCTGCTAATATCGATCAGCATATTATAGCACCGGATGTGTTGGATTGGGGTTTTATTGATCGGGTGTTGGACTCGAACACTGGAGTGTCAGGCATACAGACACTCGAGCACCTGTTGGCAGCTAGTTATATATTGCCAAGTGTCAATGTGGGTTATGTCTCTTATGCTTGGAGACAACTTTTCAGCATCCACGAGATCATCTTCAAGGAGCTCGTGGTAGAGTTTTATAGCACAATACGATTTGACATCGACGATGATGATGTCAGACTTCACAGGCTGACATTTCACCTAGGCGGGGTGCCTCGTGCATTGAGCCTAGTTGAGTTTTCTCGTGCTCTTGGGCTACACACTATGGATGAGGAATCCAATCCTCATTTTCTTGACCATTTCACAGCTGCTCGCTGTGAAAAGTATTCTGCTTTGGGGGGGGGCCAATTTTGGCTAGAGATTGGGAACGGAGATTATGGCGAGCGAGGACCATCAGATTTATTCATTAGAGATCCTATCCATAAGTTGGTGCACCGGCTGTTGGCAAACACAATTGTCGCCAGGAAGACGGGGAAGGAGAAGGTTCACAAGCCCGACTTCTTCTACCTACACTGTATCACTCAGGGAACGCTTGTATACGTTCCTTGGTGTTTGGCATATTGGATGGCTCGGAAAGCCACCAACACTAGAACTTTGAGCGGTATCTGCGGTGGTTATTTTGTGACCAGATTAGCCAGGTGGTTCGGTGTCCCAGACACGATGTTCTAGTCGTGTACACTTGTGAGTCCCGGTATACAGCTTTTGGGACAGCATCAGCTGCTAGATATTGATATTATTCGGAGGCCCATCGAGGGAGCTTACTTTTTATGGTTGACTCCATTAGCTACCAGTGGGATACCAGAGCCACAGATCAAGAGGAGAGCTCGTGTTCCAGCAGCCGACACAGCAGCAGCACCACCAGAGACGAGGGATCAGCAGGACCCTGTATATGATCTGCATCAGCTACAGATTCAGATTACAGAGATCAGGAGGATGCAGGAGCAGCAACAGATTGCTCATCATAGACACGTACAGGAGCAGGCTCATCAGTTTGAGTATAGCACATATCTGATGCACCAGCTGATGGGTAGTCCGACAACTCACCCAGGTCCGGTCCGACCCTATGTTCCATGGGATTTTGGTTCCTCCTCTCAGCAGCAGCAGCATGACGGCGATGACAGTGATTGAGCACTATATTCGGACATTTTTCTTATTATTTTATTTATTCTGTTGGATAACTGTTTAACTTTGAATATTTGTTTATTATTATTTGTTTAGGATGATTAAAATTTTATCCTTATGTTTAACATTTTATTTTTCTTGAAGCTATATTTTTCCTATTTTCGAACTTTGTGGGTGTGTTTCCTGGAAACCCTCACGAGACTATAACTCTTCCACTTGGGATACCGAGGGGTTTAAAGGCTTATTGCATATGCTAAATGCAATCGTGATTGCCTACGAAAGTGAGCTGTTGTATATTTTCGATCAGATCCAGAGAGCATTATTGCACAGTCAGGGAAGTCTTTCGTTCTAATTTCTTTTCTCATTCTCTTTCACCTTTTCTATGTTTATGTATAATGGGGACATTGTACACTTTAAGTGTGGGGATGTGAGACGAAAAGAAATAAAAAGTTTATTTGTCCTCTAGAAATAACTATGAAATTTTGTCATATTACATAAAATTTTACGATACTACTATTCTGGGAGATGATAGTACTTTAGATATATGCATAAAAATGGAAGTCTTAAATACTATTTTGATATGTTGATAGGCCTAATTAAACATGTTTATATCCAATTTTTCTAATTTTACACAAAAGTGTTAGACATCTTCATTATATGATGTATTGATAGGCTTTCTAAACAAAACTTTTTGAATTTTAAGAAGTAATAATTCAACATGAATATAAATCTATGAGGAACATAAATTGATATATGACTATGAAGTCTTAATTTCTGTATGATATCTTGTCATATTCTATAATTTTGGGGTTTAAATTGAAATCATTTAAAAGATACGCTGATCGACTCCTCTGTTATACTAAGTACAGACCTAGTTTCATCGGAATATCTTTTTATATAAAGAAAAGCAAAAAAAAAAAATGCTTAAAGAAATATAAATGTTAATCAAGTTATGTCGCTTTGTTGTACTAAGGTACAGACCTGTCACCGCTGTCTTGACTAAAATATGTAAGAAGGGTTACAATTCTGACCGAGTTAAGTTATGTCGCTTTATTGTACTGAGGTATAGACCTGTCATCAATGTCTTAACTCTAAAAATGATTTTTCAATTACTCACCCATTATACAGAAATATGGTCATGATTTGATTACAGGGATATATCAATTGTGGGAGCATAAGTTATATTCATAACAATAATAAAGTGTTATTCTTAAGCTGGAGTATAGAAAGTTTATAGAGGATTCAAATATCGATAATCATCTTGAAATGTAAAAATTAGAAATTTTGTGTTTAAAAGTGTTTAACAAAGTTTTATGAGGATTTATATCAACAATCTAAATAGATTTAATTGTTCCTAATAAATAGCATGTTGTCTAATATGATCCCAGAGAAGTTAAAAATATTCGCGAATTAAGTGTGGGAGATGAATTTCTAGTTTGTTTTATATTTATCAGAAATCTACTTGAGGAGAAGCAGAACTTAAGTGTGGGATATTTGATAACATCAAATAATGTCATATTTATATATTAATATTCCCTTATTTTAAAGCTTTTTTAGTGCAATTTATTTATATATACTACTGATTTCGTTTATATTTGCAAAAAGGTATTTAAAATAAATAAATGAAGAAAAGGAACGAAAATGGGCTCAAGACTGAAGAAAATGAAGAAAAGATTAAAGACCAAAAAGATTGGGCTTGGAAAGAAGAAGAACCCAAAAGATATAAGGTACTGGGCCAATTAAAAGAATAAAACTCGGATTGGATATAAGATAAAAGCCCAAGAAGTAAGCCCAGCCCGGCAAGTGGAATATTTTGGAACGTGCATTCAGCCGGCGGTTGAAGCTTTCAACCGGCGGTTGAACCTAAATCAGGAAGGCGGTCGAGCGCGCGAGTCAAAATCCGGGTTAACGGGTAAAATTTCGATCCAGCCGGCGGTTGAAGAATCCAACTGGCGTTTGGATTCGCGAGCCAGAAATCTATAAATAGGGCCATTACAAACCCATGTACCATACAATTACAATACGAATTAAGTAACCCTTAATTCAGTTTTAGGGTTTAAAGGTCAACTTTAAGGGCGATCAGGAGGCTAGGAGGCTAGGGTTTGAAGGTTTTCAACCCTAACGAACATTCGGTTCGGTTATTAGGGTTTTATTCTTATTCTTTTCTATTTGCAATGTGTAACAACTTGTTTTTAGATTTGATCTATCTTACTTTAATTATGAACTAATTCTTTATTGTATTTACTTAGATGAATGATTTTTAGATAAAGGTTTCATTATATGTTTATGTTGATCTGAGTTATGAATGGTTATTGAGTTTGTTTGAAAGATCCATATCGATTGTGTGTTTATTAATTGTTACTTAACGTGGTCAAAAGACTAATGCTAGAACTAATGTTTGTATGAGTTGATTAATTATCTGCAATTAAATAATTTATTAGTTAATTGTGGCTTGAGACTGTAACCGGTAATAGGTTAAGACCAATAGCAATTAATACAACCTATTTGGTGTGATAATTAGAAAACCAATAATTCACTGAATGAATCTCAATGATCTGTTGATAATTTTAATAGCATAAATCTTATGTTGATAACACGCCTCAGTGTATTCAAGAGAATCTAGTATTAAGATAAGGTTTATTAGTGATCAGTTAACCTTAACATGAGGCTATCCATTTTAGTTGAAATCACCATAATAAATGATCAACAATCCATAAACATATTTGAAACCTGAATCGAGAAATCAGTAATCTAAGTAGATACATGCTTGCCTATTTGATTATCCTTAGTTATCTTTTCTATCTTATAATCGTTTTTAATTATTTTTATTAGTTTTCTTATTAAATATACGTTCGTACGGAACTAAAACGCACCCCTTATCTATTTGTAATTTGTAATTTAAGATTAATTAATTATTTTTAATTTGTACCGATTCCCTGTAGTTTGACTCGGTCTTACCAAAGCTATACTATAGTACGAACATGTATTCTTGCCTGGTTGTGTTTAAGTTACTTTAGTATTTCCAATCAATTAAAACTTGTATTTTTAACGACAACTTAACACCCATCACGTTACAATAGTTGATGAGGTCAAACTTTTATTCTATAACTGGACGCTACTAGAAAAAACCCATTTTAAGACGTTAGCGACATACACCCAGACGTCACTAATTTGTGACACAACTAAAGACATACATAATGACTATGACGTTGTTCAAGTCCCCAATAATGTTGTAAATTTACATCATTTGAAGACAATGTCGCAAATTGAATCGCACAATAAGTCGCAAGTTTTGCGTCTTTGTCCATAAAATCGCTAAGTATGTCGCTAATTTAACAACCTACTCGCACACGACTTTGAATATGTCTCTGTATCTGGACGTTCGAACTTGTGCCACTAAGTGCGTCTCTAGTTGAGACATCCTCAAAGACATCTTAGTCGCTGATTTTGGTGCGTTGTTAGTATATATATTTACTGTGAGAAAATTAAATATACTCCGTAATAAAAATTTAGTTCAGTAATAAAGTAGTTGATTCAGTCAACGGTCAACGGTCAAGATTCAAGGTTCTAAGTTCTAGGTTCTCTATTGCTCAATTATATATATTTGTTTCTTAAACTTTTTATAAACAGAAATCTCGTCACCTCCTTTTGACTATTTTGCCGTAATTAACTAATTGCCCCTCAAACTCATATTGAATTCCGTCTTCCCCAAAATCTCCACCGCCACTGTGACTTACACCGCTATCTACAATGACGTTGCACTGCCGTCCACCGTGCCCTATACCGCCGACGATCACTACCTACAACGACGCCACACCGCCGTCTACCGTGACCTGAACCGCTGGCGAATTCTGTATTTCTGCCTACAATGACATCGCACCGCCGTCCACTGTGACCTATACCGCCGGCGATCGCTACCTACAACGACTTCGCACCGCCATAGGCTCGTACTTCTTCCGGCCTTTTGATATCTTAATTTTATCTAGTATTCTTAATTTCATGAAAAATGCAATTGATCTGTTATTTCCTTCCGGTGTTTTTGATATAAGTATAAGTCACATAATCTCTTTCAATATGTTTGCGAACATCAACGTATATCACCTTTTTGATCGTTAATTTCCTTTTTCTATTCAGTGTTTCTGTCTATATATGTATATATGTTCGATTATCGGTTTTTTCGATATCACATCGTCATATTTCGCCGAGTTATGTAGTGAGAAGGTTTAACGATATCTTCATGATATCTATTTTTGCATGAAATACTCTTTTTGTGTTTAATTTTTTGAAACTGTTGATTTAGGAGGGGATTTCTCAAAGCATATGCTATAGTTGCAATTCTCTTTCTTGTTTTCTTGTGTTTTATAAATGATGTAGTGATATTATAGTTGAAAAGCTTTTTAAATTGATGTGCCATTGCCATGGATGTTGCCTCTACTGCTGTTGAATTGCAGAGCGCCATTAAGTTCAACGACAGAGGTCCTATTCCCTACCTTTATATTTTTATCGAGTTACGTATATCCTCATCCATGTACATGTATAATTTACATTAGATCTGAAGTTTTTTTTTTCAAATAGCTTACTGTGGTCAAACTTGTATCATAATCCATGTTACTTTTCAGGTTGTGATAAAGTGTCGATCATGATATTGTGGACATGTATGCATTTGAATGATGCATTGGGATTTTGGTTAATATATATGCTCTTATATGCTTCCAATTATACCTGGTGACTATATGGCTATACCTTGTTTGGCTTTAAGGGCGATTAGTCCCTTAACACTTGATTAGTAGGTAAAAGTCTAGTGCTATTAAATACTGCTTAGTCTATTAAATCTTACTTTATGTGAATAAATAAACTTCTAGTAAATACTTATTGATGTAACTTGTTTGAATAAACTCATTACCATTCGCAAGTTGCTCAATAATCACTTGTAACGTTTCTTGATTTGTTCTCAACTTCTCATAGCTCATTGTTGGGTTAATCGGATATTCATGCAGTACACGTTGGATTAGTTAGAAGTGGTTAGCAAATAAGGAGGAGCCACTACCTAGTCATTCTCCCACTATTAGTTTTAAGTTTAGTTATTTTATTCAGTAGTAGTTTTCCTATTTAAAGTAGATACATAGCAGTAGACGTATTTTTAGGTGTTTTTATAAGTATTTGTAATTTCCCATTTTAATGAAGCATTTTCTTCCATAAAACTTCTGGGACCTTAGATTGTACATCATACATACTTGATCGCTCTGTTTTAACCAGCTCATTTGGTTGCAGGGACTACAGCTTAATTCCATGACTAAATGGTCAAAACTTATAACATAATAGGACCAAATATTGTTATTAAGCTTTGATAATAGTGTTTAAGGTTCAAACTTATCCGTCTGACATGTTTATTGCTCTTTTGTGGTATTGTGCAGCCAAAGATCTATCTATGTAAAGGTTGATTGCTACTCATTGATATCTTGAATGTTAGTTTTTCAGGTGTTGCACAATATAAGCAAATCATAGATCACTGAATGGTATGTATCCACTTCCTATGGTCGATATAGTTTTAAGTCCCCATTGTTTTTTCTTGTTAGAGTGTGAAATTTGAAAAGTTAATTGTCGAGTACTCCAGCTGATTTTTAGTCCACGCGAGGCTGCAAAAAAGCAAGTCTAGGTTGTCCGAGTTTATGTACCATTTATATTAATAAAACATGTGTTCAGTCTTATTATTATGGGCAGTATTTTGTGACACATTATAAACTGTTTCTTTATAAAAGTTTATATGATGAATTGTGATTGACAATTTTATCAGCTTTTACTCAGGTGTTATGATTCATTTGTGATGTAAATTATAATTAGTAACACAAATTAAATATCTTGATTCCCTAAATACTAGAAATAATCCCTTCTAATTCATGTTGATTCAAAAGAATGAGGCGATTAGGTCGAATTCAACTCAATTGAACAACACAATTTGAGAGAAAATGTAAATTTCATAAAATCCAACTAAACTTTCTGTCTCCAACATGAACCCTAAAAGAAGATGCAGAAATTCGAGATGGGCCTAAAAATATAACGGGCCGAACATAAAAGCCCAAAACAAAAGCCCAAAACAAAAGCCCAAAATAAAAATAAAAACATAAAATAGCCCATAACTTATTCTAGAAGGCGTTTTTGGGCCTTGACGGCAGTTTACCAAGAGGTGGGTGTTGGGAAAATTAAGTGACATTAATTTTTATGTCACATTATAGATTTGATGATACAAAGTGTAAACTGATTAGGAAACATTAAAAGTCGGCTTCTAGAAGACTTGCACTTGAAGTTAAAGATATTTGAAGATCAACATTGGAGAATAGAAGATATTAGTTTTCTAATAGGAATATAATTCCTTTTGTAAGTCTTGGGGCTCCATAAATAAAAAGATCCCTAGACATTTAGATGTGTGTTTTACCAAGAGTAAAAACCCGATCTCATAACTTGAGATCGTCTCCCATAGATACGAATAGGAGAGTTAGTAGAGATCCCTAAGGTTGTAAACCCCGATATAAAAAGAAGTTGTATCTGTTTTGATTGATCAACAAGATTAGGGATTTGGTATTGTATTGATTATTAAATATATGAATTGAAAAATATTCTTTGTGTTCTTCATATTGTGTTTATCATGTTTTAATCTTTTGTTTGGGGTTTAACGGGATCTCACAGTGGGCCTCGATCCAAGCTTCGATTTGGCAGTTCGAGGGCCTGAAACGGAGCCCCGTAGCTCAAGTTATGCCTGTTTTCGTGTAGCCATTTTTCTAACTCGATCATGGGCCTCCATAAACACCAAGGCCCGATCATCAACACTTGGGCCCGCATCAATTTGCTAAAGTTTAACATCATTTCATCTTTCAGTTTCTTCAAAGAGTCATACAGAAAGGCCGATAGATAGTTGGTTCACAAGTACCTGTCTGCCCAGGAGAGAAAAAAGTTCTTAATTCCATTCGGTGAAAGGTAAAAAGTACGTTTATTTTCTGAATATTATTGATCTGCATTATATTCATTAAAATATATTAGTACCAAATGGCAACCTTCACTCATTTGCGTGTTTTTGTTTGTGATATTGTGTAATAACATGAAATCGTATTCTCAAGAAGTGGGCAAAACAGTTTCTCAACAAGTCGACAATAAAATGTTTGGTATCAAGTAAGTTCTAGCTTACTGCATGCATTATTATGTTTGAGTTTTTGGGCTGTGAATCATCTCTAGAGGTGGTAAAATGGGCAGGTTGGGTCATGGAGTCAAATCGTGTTAAGAATTAAATCCATAAGTTGTGAATTATACTTTTTATTTTTATTTTTGTGCAGGCGCAACCCATGCTCAAGAAGTGAAGAAGGCAGGCCAGTTCTAGCAAACTTTGGAAATAGTTTTTAGGTTTAATACGAAAGAACATGCTTGATACCTTGTGTCCAGTTTAGACATTTTGATATGAAGTTTAACGTTGTGGATTGGCTATGATTTGAATTTGCCTTGTGAATGAAGTAAATAGTTAATGCATGGTTTTGCTTTAATATCGAATATTTTGAACCGTTTTTCATTTCTTCATATATGATATGAAAACGTCAATTAATCTACCTATATTTGCCATGAAAATAGGAACAAAAATAGGGGCGTCTATTAGATAAAGAATAGCGACACAGCTAACGACAAATAAAGCGACATCTTGTGACGCGAGTAGCTACTTGATAGGAAAGAACAAGTCGCTAAAAGATTTGCGTCATTCGGTAACATGTCGCTATATTAAAAATCTGCGACTTTTTTATACCGACATCTTACTTGACGTCTCTAAACGCATTGCCAGCCTTAAAACCGTCGTTAAATGCGTCACTAAACATGACTCTAAACAACTTTTTTTCTAGTAGTGGGATAGTAGGGAGAGCAAATCTAAACTCGTTTGATTGGGTTGTTTGGTCATTTAACCCAACTTCGATAATTCTAAACACTTTGTAATTCTTTTTGTCTAGCTTCTTGCTAGTTTAATGCAATTAGCCGTTCAAAAAAAATGTCTAAATGTGCAAAGCACGTGACTTGTGTTTTTATACCCTTTCCTTTTAAGCTATCCCCAATTCTCATAAAAGAACACCGAGAAATTTCACTTACAAAATTCATTTCATCGTAAAATGGATGGGAATAGGAATACAAGTGAACTGATATTTCGAGAAACTACGAGTGCGTTTAGTTGTGGAAATTTTTTCACAATTTTTCATCTTCAATTTTTTAAGAAATGAAAGAGTTTTTGTTTTCTAGAAAAGTGTTGAAAATTTAGAAAATGTGTTCAAAAAGTTGATGTATTTTCCATTTTAGAAAAATGATGTAAAAAGAAGGTTTTTGGAAAAATTTAGAAAAAAAAGAGAGGAAGTGGTATAAAGGAAGAAGTGGAAAACTTGGAATTATTGTTTTCCAACTTCTAGTTGTAATATGGCAAGATTATGTTGCCTCAACAAAGAAAACGAAGAATCATTGTAGTTATTTGATGCATAACTTCATACGTACAGAAATGTATGAAGACTGGTTTGACACTGAAGTGCAAGAAAATCACGTACAAAATGGAAATGAGCATGATGGTGTTATTAGTACGGTTGAGACTTCACAAGCTTGGAGTAATCGTAGATATAATTGTGTTAATGACATGTTTAGTGAGTAGTACATAAGAGGTAACAATTTGATGTAGAATCTTTTTGCTTATAGTGAAACATTTAGCTTGCTGTGTACCGTACTAAATTGGGATCAGTGGGTGAATGAACCCATGTCAGTAGGTGTTCACATGGTGGAGCCGAATGGTGAGCAAGTATGAAACAGAAGGATGGAATTGTGTAGCTTTTGGGGTGTGCTCTGGATCGGTAGCTAAGGATTGTGATATGGCAGCAATGGGTCAGTAGCGATGGGAACTGGTCGAGTAGTCCACAGTTGGTGCATCAAGATTGAGGCATGCTGGAACAGTTACTTGAATGCGTGTGTTTGTAGGGGTCGGGTGGATTTGTTAATAGAAAACAGTGATAAGTTTTATGAGGGGTGTTTGTAAGTGCAGGCATCTACAGTTTAATAAAATTTGCTTTTTCTAAATATTATAAATGAGTTGTGGGTTATATGAGTCTTGTTTGGGTTTATATATTATGAATGAACGTTTTGGTTATATTAGTTACCAAACATATAAGAATTGATATCTTTGTAATTTCTCAGACTATTCTCCGTACATACCAAACAGTAGAATTGTTCTCTATTTTTCTTCATTTTATCTACCTATATAACTAATAGAGGATAGCCTAGCTATTTTCTACGTGCCACCTTTATTCTTTTGACAACTACGCAAAAATCATAGATGTCATTATCTTAGCTTTCTAAAAAATCTCATGTGTCATTCAAATTGAAAAAAAGTTTAAATCCACCTATTTTTAAGCTACTAAAATTTTCAATTCCAAGATTATTGACTATCAATTGTAAATTTATACTATATACATTACAAACTCTATCTTCAAAATTATTTTCATTTCACACCCTCCTACTTATTGTTTAGTCCAAATAATTTATCAATAGTTATTTATTTATTTTGTGGGTTTGGTCCAAAATAAATCGTCAATAGTTAACTATTTATTTTGTGGTTTATGTAAGATGAGAATGAGAAAGTTGTAACGATCAATTATTGAGAAAATGATATAGTACAATCATACGTTTTTTCCCAATTTTTACAGGTTTTGATTTCTTATGTATTTTAATGCCATTGAACATCAATCTGAAATATATAAAATAATCGTTTTACATGTATATTAGAACTATATAGTATCTAGATTATATTATCATTAAATTTCTTAAGCATTCATAAATACAAAATAAATATGTATTTAAAAAGGTATATACAACCCCCAAGGGGTTGTGGGTTTTTTTCTACCAATTGGGGCCATCCCTGTACAGTTCGAACAATCTATGGGGTATTAGGGATAAAAATTAGTAAATGGAATATATAGAATTGTGATCAATAGTCATTTCTTTTCTTTGTAATACTCTACTAAAACAACTACGTATTCCTTTAAGTTCTCACCGTGAATCACACGGGTGGCGAGTTATTATTTCAGGTTTTCCCATTATAAGTGTCTACTTTGATTTTTAATCAATCTAAAAGAAAAAAAAAACTTTACTGCATATAGATGATATTTGATTTGTTAAATGTAAAGTGTACATTTTATTTGAAACACTAAATTTACATTTTAATAAGAAAAAACTTTAGATAACTTTTGATATATACATTGAAAAAAATAATAATCTTAACTACATCGTTTCATATATCATCTAAAATATTAATATATATATATATATATATATATATATATATATATATATATATATATATATATATATAAATATTTAGCAGTTCATTAGACGGGTATAAAAACTAGTTTATCTATGTTTCATTTCTCAGACTCATTTTATTTCTCTTATTTACCTTACCAAACGTGCCTTGATAGTTATGTGGGATGACCAAAAAAACCGGGTCGGAACTCGAAACTGGAAAAAATCGAAAATCGAAACCGGTCAAAATCGGTTTTGACCAAAATCGGTTCGGTTTTTGTAAAAATCGGCGGTTTGGTAACCGGTTTTGATATTTCCGTTGAAGAACCGGTTAGAAACCAAACCGGTTTGAAAAACCGATTAGAAAAACCGGTTTGAAACCGGTTTTTGGAGCTGTTCGGAAGTAGCTGTTTTTTTCGAATTTTTTGACCGTTTTGGAGCGTTTTTTGTGTTTTTTTTACCATTTTGCCATCCTAAAATTAGTATAAATAAATACCTTGGGTTTGGTTGAGTCACAACACTCAATCTTGCTAATTCTAGTCTTTAAACACTCAAAACGCTTACGATTTACGTACGAAACTCTCAAAAAGTTCTCTAACACTCTCAAAATGCTCTCAAAATGGCAACTCAATCTTCTTCAACTTCCGCCGGTGTTGGTTCTTCAAATGCACCAACTATTGTTCAAGTTTTGGTAACCAAACGAAATTCGGAGATTTGGTGTAATTACGACAAAGTGTTGTTGTCGGATGGTTCGACTAAGGCATTTTGTAAACGTTGCGGGAAATTTTTGAAAGCCGACTCCAACTCAACGTTGAAATCACATGCTACAAAGTATTGTGATGGAGTCAAAAGTAATCCGGAGTCGGGTCAAGCAACCATGTCACGGGATGGGGGTATTTTTACATACGAAGTGGAGCGGTGTCGAGAAGCATTTGCCGGCTTTGTGATTCAAGAAGCTATGCCGTTCAACCACTTCGACAACCCTCGGCTTACTAAGGTCATTCAAAATACTCTTCAACCGCGATATAATCATGTAAGTCGTCTTACTCTTAGATGTGATGGTCTTAAATTGTGGAAAAATGCTAAAAGTCAACTAATAATTAGTTTTGAAAACTTAAATACAAGTGTATCATTAACAACCGATTATTTGGTCGGCTCCTCATGGTTTGCCCGGTTCGTACCTTTGTGTTACCGCGTATTCGGTTGATCCCGCAACTTGGAAAATGATGAAACGTACCATTGCTTTTGAATACTTTGACCATCCTCACACGGGTAAAAACTTATTTTATATGTTACGAGATGTAATGAAAATGTTTAAAATAGAACAAAAGGTTTTTTCAATCTCGTTTGATAACGCAAGTAATAATACAAACGCCATTCAAACATTAATACTAAAATACGAACCACCTTTGAGAGGCATTTTCTACCATAGTAGATGTGTTGCACACATCATTAACTTGGTTGTGCAAGACGGACTAGCGGTTGAAGAAATAAGTGTAGTAAAAAACGCGTATAAAACTATGTTACAAGATATATTTTTTTCGGGTAAGGCTAGATACAAACATTATATGAGATTGTGTAAGGAAACGAATTTCATTTTTTTAACCCCTAATTGGGACATGACCGTAAGATGGAATTCGACTTACAACATGTTTGTATGTGGTTTACACCAACGCGACACTTTATACGTTTTTCATGATCAACTTGTTCAAAAAGGTCTTGCAACACCATTTTCCTCCGAATATTGGGAGGTTATTTGCTTGAAGGATCACTTAGATGCCGCGGAACGTATATAAAATGTTTCAAGTCTTGAAGGTAAAATGGAATACGAAGGAGATATACACGATATCGAGGTGGAAGCGGGTATGGCAATATCACTTTCCGATGAAGAAATTGCTCTCGATGAAGCTTCGCGAGAGGCTACCTCCGACGAAGATTTCAACTTTTGAAGACTACGCAAATTGAAGATGTTAGAAGAATTGAAGATTAATAAAAGTTGAAGATTTTGAAGATTATGAAGAATTATGAAGACTTATTTGTTTCAAGAATATTTTTATGAAGATTTAGAAGACTTTGTTTTAAGTTATTGTTAAGTTATGTTTCCATACCTAATGTACTAATATTCTATCGAAAAAAATTTGAAGAATACGTTGTTTTTCCCTAAAACGCTCAACACTCGAAAAAAACATAATTATATAGACTTATTGGTTTCAATAATTTTTTTATGAAGATTTAGAAGTCTTTGTTTTAAGTTAATGTTAAATTATGTTTCCATACCTAATGTACTAATATTCTATCAAAATTTTTTTATGAATACGTTGTTTTTTCCTAAAACGCTCAACGATCGAAAAAAAACAATTATATAGAAAAACCAGTTCCAAACCGGTTTTTGTAACCGAACCGGTTCCAAACCGGTCCAAACGGGTTACAATCGGTTAGGGGTTTTACCCTCCAAACCAATTCTTGACTATCGACTAAAAACCGGTTTGATTTTTTAATCCGAACCGGTTTGACAAAAAAACCGAGTTTATTCATCTCTAGTTATGTAATGAGAAATTAGTGGAAATCCCAATAACTATAGGCTTGGTCTAGTACTTTATAGTTTGGGCTACAAGCTATGTAATGATAATTCCAAGAAGGTCCAGAAGCATACATTTGGATAGAACTTGTCACTAACAACGTTCCGTTATCTGTTACGAGACTTTTGGATTAAACTTCAATTCCCTTAATACCGTTTTTAACGGACGTATTTCATTTATTCTCTTTCTTTATGTGTACCAAATCAAATTTTAGAACTAGTTATTTATTTATGATTTGAGATCAAAGAAGCATAAGGTTCTAGGAGGGCAAGGAGGGGCAGAAGATCCAGATCTTTCATTTTCGAGATTAATGGTGCAGATTATGCCACATCACGAGGGACTAGTTTGCAATTGATTTTGGACGGAGGGACTAACTTGCAATTTTTCTAAAGTTAACCTGAAAGGGGTCAATTAGGGGAACCCTTCTTTCTCTCTTCACAAAAACACACACAAACTCTCTCAATTCATACACTAACACACACAAACACTCACACACTAACACACCACTACCACCACCGTCCACCACCGTCCACCACCTCCGCACCGTTCACCATCGCCGCTCAACCGCCACTACCGCCGTTCCACCGTCACCACCACCGTCACTGTCACCGGAGAAACGACGACGGATTTTGTGGCCGGAGAGTTGAGAAGCGAACCACCACCGTTGGTGAACCGGCCTCCACCGGACGTAACCAACCGTGGTCGCTTCTCCATCTTACATTACTGCATCTTAAATACAACCGATGTATATTTATACTAGTACGTTGTTTACTGCATTTTGTATATATTAGTTACTGCATCTTATGATTTTTAGTACTTTTTACACTTTTCCGACAGTTTTGATTTATTTTTGAAATTGAAAAATTACTACATTTTTACTGCATCTTCTATATATTTACTGCATCTTATGTTTTCTCACATTTTATGTATTGAAATAAAAAAACCACGTATACTTATTTCTGAAATAAAAAAACCACTTAATTGTTTTCTGTAACTCCTTCTTCGATCTTCTTCACAAAACCACTTCCTGCTGCCAAATTTGAAGAGCTAAGAAACAGGATTGAAGTATGCACTGACTGAAGCAAGGAGGAGTGTTGAGAACATGCTTCAGTCACGTGGGTTTTTTTAAATTTTAAGTATTTAGTTTTAGTCAGAGTTTGTTCTAATAAGTCCTATTCTTTAGGCTGTTGAAGAGTCATGGTTTGTTACTATTCTTTAGGTTTTCGGTTATGATTCGTACTCTATAAATGTACTCCACCAGATTAGAAGTTGATTATCTTTTCACAGCATAATATTAATAAAACTACTCTCTGTTCTTCTCTCAAATCTCCAACGTTTTTCTCATAATAAAATATCAAATTGGTATCAGAGCATTTTTTTCTTACGGGATCTGTGAGCAAAAATGGTTGAAGAATCAAACTTCTCTCATGCTGCCCCACCAGCATTTGATGGAGAAAACTATCAGCATTGGGCTATCAGGATGGAAGCCTATCTAGACGCTTTGGATCTATGGGAAGCTGTCAAAGATGATTACGAAATCGCACCGTTGCCAACAAATCCAACACTAGCTCAGATGAAAAGCCACAAAGAAAAGAAAACCAGAAAATCAAAAGCCAAAGCAGCATTATATGCTGGTGTTTCAACAACAATTTTCACCAGAATCATGCATCTTGCATCGGCTAAAGATATATGGGATTTTCTTAAGGAGGAATACGAAGGAGATGAGAAAATACGAGGTATGAAAGCTCTTAATTTAATAAGAGAATTTGAGCTGCTAAAGATGAAAGATTCGGAGACAATCAAAGAATATTCAGAAAGGTTAATTGGCATTGCAAACAAGGTAAGGCTTCTTGGCACTAGACTTGATGATTCGAGAATTGTCGAAAAAATTCTTATTACTGTACGTGAAAAATTTGAAGCCTCGATAACTACCTTAGAAAATACTAAAGATCTGTCTAAGATCACCTTGGTAGAATTGTTAAATGCGTTGCATGCTCAAGAGCAAAGGAGACTTATGAGACAAGAGTCCAATGTTGAAGGGGCTTTGTTTGTCAAACATCAAAACGTCCAAAAGGATAGCAAAAGGAAGAACTTCAAGAATAAAATTATGGGAGTACTTCAAACAGCCACGTACAAAGTAAGAATGAAGGCTCAAAGAAAACCTATCCTCCTTGCAAGCACTGTAAAAAAACAGGTCATTCACCATTCAAATGTTGGTGGAGGCCCGATGCAAAATGTAACAAATGCAACCGGATTGGACACGAGGCTATCGTTTGCAAAAGCAAATTACAGAACATGGAAGAAGCCCGTGTAGTTGATCAAGATGAAGAAGATCGAATGTTTGTAGCAAAGTGCTTCTCCACTAGAGTTACATCAGAAAGTTGGCTCATTGACAGTGGTTGTACAAACCACATGACATTTGACAGAACCCTTTTCAAAGAGTTCACATCTACAACAACAACAAAAGTAAGAATTGGAAATGGTGATCACATGATAGCTAGAGGCAAGGGAACGGTTTCCGTAACAACCTCCTCAGGTACAAAATCTATTTCGGATGTTCTTTATGTACCTGATGTTGATCAAAATCTTCTTTGTGTTGGCCAATTAGTCCGTAATGGATTTAAGGTGTCTTTTGAAGATATGCATTGTCGTATTTATGATAGTGCAAGAAAGGAGGTTTTGTGTGTGGAGATGAAGGGTAAAACCTTCTCATTTGATCCTATGGAGGAGGAACACGTAGCATATTCCACTAATCACAATATTACTGAAGTCTGGCACAAAAGGCTTGGGCATTGTCATCTTCAGCGAATGCTTAAGATGAAAAATAATGAAGTGACTAGAGGCTTACCAGATCTGGTTGATCACATGCCAAATTGTCACGCTTGTCAATTTGGTAAACAAAGCCGAAATCCGTTTCCAAAATCATCCTGGAGGGCATCTCAAAAGCTACAACTCGTTCATACTGATGTCGGTGGACCTCTAAGAACACCATCACTTCAAGGTAACCGATATTACATACTTTTTATTGACGATTTTTCTAGAATGTGTTGGATATATTTCTTAAAATTCAAGTCTGAAGTTGCTGAGGTTTTTTGGAAGTTTAAGAAAATGGTGGAAAATCAAAGTGGCTTTAAAATTCAGATCTTAAGGTTAAGGTCTAATAATGGGAAGGAGTACACTTCTGACAGGTTCCGCTCCTTTTGTGATGAAGCGGGTATAGAACATCAATTCACTGCTCCCTATACTCCGGAGCAAAATGGCGTGAGTGAAAGAAGAAATAGATATGTTATGGAGATGGCTAGATGCATGCTTCACGAGAAAGAGTTGCCTAAGTTTCTTTGGGCAGAGGCAGCAAACCCCGCTGTATTTTTGCAGAATCGACTTCTGAGTGTTGCAATTGAAGAGAAAACTCCTTTTGAGGTCTGGTATGGGTATACACCTTCACTAAGCTTCCTTAAAATATTTGGATGCTTGTGTTTTGTACATGTTCCACATGTTAAAAGGGACAAACTTGACAAGAAGGCGACTCCCGGTATCTTTGTTGGCTATAGCACGATATCTAAAGCTTACAAAGTATATCACCCGCAAACTGAAAAAATAGTGATTACAAGAGATGTTCAATTCAATGAAGATGAAAAATGGAATTGGAAAGATAAACAAGAAACAATCAGACCTTTAGAAGAACTCAAAGATGATTTCTTTGAGGAGGAGGATGAAGCGACTACTCAATGGGAAAGTGAAATGGTAGATCATCCACCTGTTAGAGGAACAAGATCACTTGCAGACATCTATCAAAGATGTAATGTGGCTTTAAGTGAACCAGCTGGTCTTGAAGAAGCCTTTAAAGATCCAAAATGGAAGAAAGCTATGGACGAGGAGATGTCAATGATTTCCAAGAATAAAACTTGGGAATTAGTGAGCAAGCCAGAAGGTAGAAAAATCATTGGCGTAAAATGGGTGTATCGAACAAAGCTAAATGCTTATAACACCATTAACAAGCACAAAGCAAGGCTTGTCGTAAAGGGCTATGCTCAGATTTTTGGAGTTGATTATTCAGAAACGTTTGCTCCAGTCGCCCGTTTGGACACCATCAGGTTGTTACTAGCTTTATCAGCTGAAAAGGGTTGGAAAGTATTTCACCTAGATGTGAAATCAGCATTTCTAAATGGTGTATTGGAGGAAGAAATTTATGTTGAGCAACCTGAAGGTTTCGTTGTGCAAGGCGAAGAGGATAAAGTCTATCGACTCAAGAAAGCTCTCTACGGCTTGAAGCAAGCTCCAAAAGCTTGGTACAGCAGAATAGATGAACACTTGCTTAGCTTGGGATTCACAAGAAGTTTGTTTGAAGCTGCTCTTTATGTTAAGAAAAAGGGTGAAAGTATTCTTATTGTATCACTCTATGTTGATGATCTTTTTGTGACAGGAGATAATGAAGAAATGGTTGATGACTTCAAACAAGAAATGATGCAGGCTTTTGAGACGACAGACCTCGGACTTATGACGTACTTTCTTGGAATGGAGGTTCATCAAAACCAAAATGAAGTATTTATTTGCCAGAAGAAGTACGCAAAAGAAATCTTGAAGAAGGTTCAGATGGAGGAATGCAAACCCGTAACTACACCGATGGGTCAAAAAGAAAAGCTAATCAAAGAAGACGGTGCTGATAAAGTTGACGAGGGTCGTTATAGAAGCTTGATTGGCTGCTTGATGTATCTGACAGCAACACGACCTGATATCTTGTTTGTTGTAAGTCTCTTATCTCGTTTTATGCATTGTCCAAGTGAAGAGCACTTAAGAGCAGCAAAACGAGTATTAAGATACATCAAAGGAACTCTCAGTTGCGGTGTCAAGTTCAAGAAAAGTCAGAACTTCAATTTCATTGGTTTTTCAGATAGTGATTGGGGTGGTTCCGCTGATGATATGAAGAGTACATCTGGATACTGTTTTACTTTTGGTTCGGGTATTTTCTCATGGTGTTCAAAGAAGCAAGAAACAGTAGCTCAGTCAACTGCAGAAGCAGAGTTTGTCGCAGCTACTGCAGCAACAAATCAAGCATTGTGGTTGAAGAAAATTCTATCTGATCTTCATCTTGTGCAAAGTAAAAATACTAACATCTTTGTTGACAATGAAGCCGCAATTTCTATTTCAAGAAATGCAGTTTTTCATGGAAAGACCAAACACTTCAACATCAAGCTTTACTATTTGAGAGAAGTGCAGCAAGCTGGAGAAGTTACACTTGTTCACTGCAAGTCAGAAGATCAATTGGCGGATTTATTCACAAAACCACTTCCTGCTGCCAAATTTGAAGAGCTAAGAAACAGGATTGAAGTATGCACTGACTGAAGCAATGAGGAGTGTTGAGAACATGCTTCAGTCACGTGGGTTTTTTTAAATTTTAAGTATTTAGTTTTAGTCAGAGTTTGTTCTAATAAGTCCTATTCTTTAGGCCGTTGAAGAGTCATGGTTTGTTACTATTCTTTAGGTTTTCGGTTATGATTCGTACTCTATAAATGTACTCCACCAGATTAGAAGTTGATTATCTTTTCACAGCATAATATTAATAAAACTACTCTCTGTTCTTCTCTCAAATCTCCAACGTTTTTCTCATAATAAAACAACACTCCTTCTTCTTTCTCTACCATCTTCTACACGTACTAGTTTTCATAATTTTCCCTCAAGGTTGGTTTTTCTTCCAGATAGCTTGCTTGCTTCAGTCTCTTCTAACTTTTTTATTTGCTAAATTGAGTTGTGTACAATGCAGAAACTGAAGTATCATCAGGTTCATATATTCTTATTTCGGATTAGATTCTTATGTTAGGGTTTTGATCCCTCTTTCATTCTTCTCATTTTCTTTTAATTTTTAGTTCAAGGCGTGTTTATTTATTTATATGATACGATTAACTGTGAAAAAGGTTTCAACATATGCTCTGTTTTATAGGGATTGCTTCTCATTAACCCATTATTGATGACATTGTATGTTTGCTTTAAGAGTTGATGTTCATAGCCATTTGAAGTTCTACGTAATATATTTTTATTTTGGCTTTTGTTTTGGGCTTTTATGTTCAGCCCGTTATGTTTTAGGCCCATTTCATATGGATTTCTTTTTCTGTCAGTCAAAATATGCATGTATGCTGATTGTATGGTGCTTAACGTATAATCTGTGCTTCCCTTTTTAAAAACTGTTAAATTGAAACAGCATTGGTTTAATCGTCTTATTTAGTTTATGCCTGTGTAATAATATTCGAATTGAACATTTGTTTTTACAGTTTTCTTGCAATAATAAGTAACTGTTTTCAGCATCGTATCAACATCATGCCATTGTCAGGTAAGTATTTTGCTGTTGTTTTTCAAAATTTTATTTGTAATTAACGGTAGTGCAGAGAACTTTGAGTTTGTGGCTTTGTTTCTACAGTTTTGATGTTGTTTATTTTTAACTTTCTGGTTGTGACTTTATAAGTAATAACTTATCGTTCAAACTCGACTCGAACACGAATATTATTAAACTTGAATTCGAGCTAAATGATCTCAAACTCGAGTAGCTCGTTAACACCCTTATTAGCGAGTCCGTCCGTGTCCATTAGTTAACCTGGCCAATGTACTGGGTTTATAAACAACATCATTACTTATTATATAAAGAAAACCTTCACACTCCTACACAAAAGCAAATGGCACACGGTTAAAAACATATATGGAACACGGAAAACGGGGGGTGGGCTATCAGCGGAGAAGTCTATTTGCAAAGAAAAAGGACCACGGTTAGAGATACATGGTCTTATAACCAAACGGACCACGGTACATATATTAAAACCGTGGTAAATAACATCGGCCATGGTCGCGTGCCAAGCTAAAGGACCACGGTCGTAAAATAGACCCGTGGACTACGAAAGCACGCAAATCAGCACGGACCATGGTTCTCTTTTCCTAAACCGTGTTCCTTTTTAAATTTTTTATATTATAAAATAATGCGTATCACAGTTTATTTTTGAGAACCGTGGTCCTTTTTTTATATTTTTTAATTAAGAATACATCGTACTAGAGCTGCAAACGAGTCGAGCTTTTAACGAGCAACTCGAGCTCGGCTCGAGCTTGAGTTCGTTCGAGTCGAGCTTTTATCGAGTTCGAGCCCGATCTCGAGCTTAAAAGTAGAGCTCGAAATATATATCGAACCGAGCTCGAGTCTTTAAGAGCTCGGCTCGAGCTGTTATCGGGCTTTTCGAGCTTTAATTAATATGTATATTTTTATATAAATGTATATGTAATTTTGAATCTATAAATGATATTATTATTATACTTTAAACATTTTCATACTATTTTACATATTTTTAACTAATTTCACACTTTATTTGTATTTTCTATATATTTGAAATGATTTTTAGTATTTATTTTTTATTTTTAATCTAATATAAAATAAGTTTGAGTATTAAAAATAATTTTTTATAAGAATAGTTGAGCTTTTCGAGCCGAGTTCGAGCCATCATGAAACATTTTCGAGTCGACCTCGAGCATTCATCGTGAAAGCTCGTCGAGCTATCGGGCCGAGCTCGAACCTACCCTAAGTGAGTCGAGCCGAGCTCTAGCTCGGCTCGACTCGATTACAGCACTACATCGTACCAAGGTTCTATTAGTGAGAGTCGTGGACCGTGGTCCAATATTTAATTCTTAATAAGAATGACTATGGTTCGTTTAAAGAGAACCGAGATCTTGTTTCATTATTTTAATTAAAAAATAAAATAAAATGGCTCACGTTTTTGTTTTTGTCAACCGTGGTTCTAGTAATATATTATTTTTTTTCAAAAATATTTTCAGAACCTGCTTTTAGCATTATTTATAGAATCTGTTTCAAACATTAATATTTCTAGAATAATATTTTTATTATATAAACAGAAGTCGAGATGCCCTTAGAATTTTGACATGTTACATATGATCATGTCAATCATTTCGACAATTTTATTATTAGGTGTTGCATAAACTTGTAATGAATGAAAAATGATATGATAAAGAAACCGTGTGCCTTGTTTTATAAGAGTTGGACACGTTTAATTAATTGTATTTAATCTTATTACATTAATTAATTTGGTTTTTGGAATTTGAAAGTTAATTTGTATTTACTTATTTAATATATATGAAAGATACATGGGTTTAGGTTAAAAATTGATACTTTATAATTATAATATAATAATAGTTATCAATTTGTATGTGATAATTCAATCATCCACTTTGATACTCAGTATTAACCAAAGAGAAAATAAGAAAAAAACCTCAATTTCATTGATGATAAATAAAATATTACAATACTAAAAAAAAAATAACAAAATAATTAATTTTCATCATCTCCTTTTAGCATAATGTCTTTTCAATCCTTATGAATTTTATCATAATCTTCGAAACGTGATTTCAGACATTTGATCGATTCTTTCTGGATCGTTTAGAATACAAGATCATGATCTTCACATTTTTGAATAAATTAGATCTCGGGCTTGGAAAGTTGACAATCACATTTTATCACGTTTATCTTTTACCGATCTTTCGAATTGTTTCGTTCAAGTTCTTGAGAGTTTCACTCGACAATATTTTTGTCAATCTTGTTAATCAGAAGGTCAAATTTCTTGCCAAGCACATGCTTTTCAACTTAGATGCCATTTCTTTTTTTTCTTTTCATTTTGTGTTGTATAAAAAAGATACGGTGTATATATAAGACTAGATCGACCTTCGACTTATATAGAATAAAAATATTATCCACATTTATTAGTAAATCAAATGCAACTTTTAAATCAAAGATGTCCATAACGGCCACTTACATTCAAAAGGACCACAACTCATACAATTGAGATGTGGTCCTATTCATTTGGCAAACGGAACACAATTGACTACTAAATAACCATTGTCCTTTTAATTGATAAATAGACCACCCCTCTTCAAATGCAATTGTGGTTTGTGTTTTCAAAGAATTTTACTACGGATCCAAAGATACATCCATGGTCCGCTAAATCTTAGAACCGTGAAAACGCACGACTTTTAACAAATGAATCACGATTTTAATGTGATTTTCATTATTTATGTGGTCTATTAGGAGTAGTCTATAGTGATTTATGTGGTAGTGTCATCTTAACAAGACACAATAAGTTACCATGTGTTATTCTTTTTTTAATATTAATCCTATTCTTAATATTTTTTGTATATTAGACTTAATCTTAGAATAAATATATAACTTAATCTTAACCTAAAAGATTAATACATCCTAATAATTTATTCTAAATCATTTTCACATCTTACTCTTAACATTAACATTAATATAGATCTTAACCTTAAAAATCAACATTTCAAACCTTATAGAAATATATTTGAAAAAAAAGAAAAAAAAAACATGATTTTTAGACTTTATAAAAACAACAAAATCTTTAAAACACTATAACAAATATAACAAATATTTAAAGTGGAGTTAAAATGAGTAAGCAACTTTCTGTGATAATAGAAGAACTAATAAGAACGCGTCACGTGTCACAAAACTCACTTTCCCTCACGTTTTTAAAAATTAAATATCTTTCAAACGGTAAGTCAAAAAATCATAAAAATTGTACCATAAAAATCAGCATTTTTTCCTCTTCGATTAGAGATCTCACAAGATATATTTTCGGCAATTTTTCTTTCTTTTTTTCGTTTTCGTTGGGTTTTGTAAACAACTATCACATGTGTTACCAGCAGGTAACACATGTGATACCTGCTAGTATCACATGATCTTTTATGAGTGAAGTTCAAATGAGAATGGAATATTTTGTGAAAATAGAGGAACCAATAGGAATGCGCCACGTGTCACAAAATCCATTTTTTCCCACGTTTTTAAAAGTTAAATATTTCAAGAATGGCTCATTGAAAAATTATAAAAATTGCACCATAAAATACAACATTTTTTTCTCTTCAATTAGACATCTCACATGATATACTTTCGACGACTTTTTTTTATGATTGTACAATATTAGTAACACATATGGGACTCGTTGGTAACACATGTGTTAATCGTCAGTATCACATGTGTTACCTGCTGGATCACATGTGTTACCTGCTGGATCACATGTGTTACCTGCTGGATCACATGTGATAATTGTTTACAAAACTCACGAAAACGAAAAAAAAAATTGTCGAAAGTATATCTTGTGATTTCTCTAATCGAAAAGAAAAAAAAACGCTGATTTTTATGGTGCAATTTTTATGATTTTTCGACTTACTGTTTAAGAAATATTTAATTTTTAAAAACGTGGGGGAAAGTGAGTTTTATGACACGTGACGTGTTCTTATTAGTTCCTCCATTCTCACATAAAGTTATTTTACTCATTTGAATCTCAGTAAATCTTCTATATATACTTTCTCATATAAAGTTATTTTACTCGTTTGAATCTGAGTGAATCTTCTATATGTACTCATTGGTATATATAAGTCTATAAGTTTGGTTTAATTTGATATACCATAGATAATGGATTATTGATAAATTCATTTATTATCTCACTTCCTTTTATAATTTATATTGTTTTTACTTTAAAATAATTTTGTCATTGTATTAAATACTTTGATTTGCAGCTCGTTTTTCTCTTTGCTGTTTCAACATATAATCGTTTGTAGTTTTGAAGATAATATACACGTAATATTAAATAAATCAACATTAACAGTCCAATTATTTACTAGTTTATTTATAAGAAGTGAAAGTTCAATTTACCAACATTAAAAATGTAACATATTGGGTTTTCCGCGTCGAGTGTTCCATTTTATGTTCAATTTTTATGAGTAAAATTGAACACTCATTTATAATGAACTTACTTCCGCTTATCAAGCTTTCAGAAATTTTCATTCCTTTTTGGGAAATTTTTTAAAAACCGCGCGAAAATATACATTGAAAAGGCATGGTTCTCACTCAAATATATAAAGAAGAAAAAAGAAGTTCATCAATCAATCGTCATCGTTGTTTATGGATGTACAATTACAAATCTCACACATCAAACATTACAATTACCAAGCATATTTAGCTAGCACATTATTCGATCGTACGACAACGATATAAATCAACACACCACGGTTGGTGGGTTGGTTCGTAGGTAACTAATTAACTTCCAACAACTCTTAAACCCAAAATTTTATTGGCAAACTCTGCGAGTTTTTCAATCTCATGATAATCAACATAACCATTGAGGTTGATATCTGCGGATCTCACTGCACGCCAGCTCTTGAAGGTAGCAAACCGACCTCCACCAGTCAACTGGATGGCTTGTCGTAATTCATCTCTACTAATCCGACCATCTTTATCGTCATCAAATGTCATTAACCATATCTTGAACTCCTCCATTGTTAACTCTCGTACACTACTCTTCATTTTTTATTCCTTTATGATATGATATGATGAATTAGTTTAATTACTTGATTATGGCTTAAATAACACTCACGTACGTGTGTGTGTGTCTATATATATATATATATATATATATATATATATATATATATATATATAGAGAGAGAGAGAGAGGGAGAGAGTTTCAAAAAGAACAACATTGCACTATATGAATCTTTCTAGAAAGAATAACTTGGATAGCATGAGCTTTTGGTTTATATTGGTCAAATGAAATAAACGTGTCAATTCAGTTACTTTAATTATTTAATACTAATACTAATATTTAAATAAAAGGGATATTGATATGCAACGTACACCGTCACACTAGAGATGCACATATGTGCTTTAGCTCGAGTATGGGTTTAGAAAAAGCTCAAAAAAATCTGGTTTGAAAAAACCCGGTCAGAAAGCTCGGGCTTTTTCAACAAAAAAGGCCGATCTCATTTTAAATTAAATATTTTTAATATTTATATTTAAGTTTTTCTTATATAATATGTATATAACCTATATCTTGTATTTACATAAATTATCATTTGTATATTATGTATCATATACCTTTTGAATATGTAAAGTTATTTATTCATCACGTACGTATATGGGTATATGTCAAATTATCGATGGATATTTGAAAGATGTAGTTACGGTTCATAGGTCACATTTGTGTTGTAGTCGTTAAACTTCAATTCTGTTTTTGACATCGGTGAATAGTCTTAATTTTTTAGATTTGATGTTTAACAAAGAGTATAAGAACAGTAGTGGAGGTGATGATGCAGTCATTTTCCTGCACGTCCACGATTGCGGTTATATTATGATAGCTCATATCATATGGAATCAAAATTATCAAAAAAACAACGAATCTATCATGAATAAAGAAGTCCTTGATTGTTTTTTATAGAAGTCCTCAAAATTTCAGCATTTAATATAATAATAGATTAAACAGTTTAATTAGTAAGTATTCTATTGTAATGCAAAATTTGAAAGTAATATTGTTTGTGTTGGAAATATTGATTGAAAAAACGCATTTTTCGTCAACTTTGAACATAAATAACTATTGTACTTGTTATATATATAGTTAATTCTTTATGGGTTTACGTTCTCCTTGATGAGAGCTTCATAACGAGCTAAGATATGTCCAAAATGGAGTTAAAGTGAATGAGATATTGTGTCTTAAAGTGACATGTTTGAAACAAAAATTGAAAACTTGTCCCGCATCGAAAGTTAAACAAGTTTTTTTGAGCATTTTATAATCTAAATGGCGGAGGTCAAGATGTGTTGTAACGATTAATTTATGGAATAGATTGATTCCATTAATTAAAAATAAGGTTATAACGATTAATTAAATTCTTAAAAGATACTAGTAGGGATGAGCATTAGTACTGAAATCCCCATACCGTTACCGTACCGGTACCATCCCACTTCAAATGGTACAGTATTTGGTAGTTATATAAACATTTGTTTTGATGCGGTACTTTCGGTATGGTACTGGTATTTTTCCGGTTTAGTACCCGGACCCAATTTATATAAGATATTGTTATTTATTAAGAAACTAGATTTCAATCTCGTGTGTACACATGAGTCGTTGAATTTGTATTTAATTGGTATAACTATACTAATAATGTATACAATAAAATTCTACGGGTTTACCTTATTTAAAAAAATACGCAGTAAAGTTTGCAATAAAATTATATAAATTAGTATCTATATTAAGCGTATAGTTGATGTCATATTAATTTTACTTTTTGTATACAACTTTGAGTGTGTAAAGGGTAAATTTTATAACCGAACGCAAGATAAATCAAACAACCTCCCACAACAAATGTATCTAATTATATTTAACGAATTCAAAAGTATAAAGAATTTAAAGAAGCTAACAATCATAATCGATAAAGTTGTAACACGAAGGAGCAACTATATTATTTGTAAGACCTTTATTGTAATAGGGGCATATAAGAAATTTCAATTAAGGCTCGCATATTATTTATATACCAATTACCCAAGTGATATACACGGAGAATCACTTGGATGTATGAGAAATTGATTTTTAAATAGTCGTTTATTTTTATTTTTTTGTGTACATCGAAAACATAATCATGTCGATTCTTTGTCATCTTTTTGTTTAAATTGCCATATTTGATTCAGTTTGATATTAAGGTGGTGTTATATTTTTGTACTGTACCACTTTTTATAGCTGAACATTGTTCACCTTAGTATTGTTATACTTCTGGTACCAAGCAAGTATAGTACCATATTTTACCGTACCAGTACTCGTACCATACCGGTACCAAACCACTTCAGTTGATACGGTTTTCAGTACTCACATTAGGGCAAAAAAGAAAAGCGATATCAACCACTTTGGTACGGTACAGTACCGATTTCGTACCACGTTCATCCCTAGATACTAGCTTGTTTACCAAGTTGGTATTTTAGTATAAATACCAACCCTTGGTTCCATTCGATATACACACAAAAAATCTACAGCTTTTCTCTTCGATACCAACAAGTTTACAGCATACGTTTTCTCGTGATTTTTCAAGCAAGATTGTCATCTCCGACTGTACAACAGCTTTAAACCGTTGTACCCTGAGAAACATACATGAATATGTTTTAAGAGAATTGTGTACAACACAAGCCTCAGTTTTCTATATCCTTTACGGTTCGTTCTTTTGTGTTTGATTTCTGTTTTCTGATATAACTCCAGTTTTGTTTTCGTATACAAGGTTCTACAGTTTGAATAACTAGAACTTTAATTGCAAAGATAAACTTGTGGAACAAAGTATCGTGTGTGGACTAAAATTTTGCAAGGATTTACAGACCTTGCAGGACCTCTTTGAAAACACCATTGGTTGTGTGGTTGGTATTTTTTTCATCCATGTAGTAGACCAATATTTTCATACCGCGTCTTTTTGTTTACTCGAGAAAATGCCACGTATGATTACCCATGTCTGAAAACAAGTTTTTTTAAAAAAACAAACCGACATTTCCTTGGCTCTTGTTTATAGTCATTGCAAAACCTACCTTTATGACAAATTGTCTTCTTTTAAATTTGAACGGTATTTTTGTATCAATCGGTCTCAAAATCAGTCTTATAATCAACGTGATACTGCCTATATTGGTGCTTGTGATAACTTTGGCTTCAATATAGTGTTAAGTAAGTTTACGAACTTGAAGTCGAGTTCCATTACATAGGCCAGCAGTTTGATTAATGTTTCTAAGAAGCAGAACTGATACGTCCTTTTTAAACACTAACTTATGTTTAGGGAGGCTGGGTGCTTGAAACTCATTGAGAAGATTGGGTGTGTAAAGATCGATGTTAAAATTTGGCCCAAATCAGATTGACAAATGGAGTCTGAACTGAGGTAGACCTTCTCTTCTCCATCAAATAGTTCGAGCATAGGATCATTAATGAGATCAACATCCTGTTGGAAAATGTTAAATTGAAAATGTTCACTTTCATCGACTTTGGACATAAATAACTATAAGTATATTTCATATACATAGTTAATTCTTTGTGGGTTTGTATTCTCCTTAAAGAGAGCTTCGCAACAAGCTAAGATATGTCCAAATCGGAGTTAAGATGAATGAGATATCGAATTTTGAAGTGAGCTACTTGAAGAAAAAACTGGAAGTTAAGAAAGAGATGGGACTTTACCCACATCAAAAATTAGACCAAATTTTGAGTTATTTATAAGTTCAAATGTGGAGGTCAATGTATGATCTCTTGTGGTGTGTTTTACTCCCTTAATGAGATCAACATCCTATTGGAAAATGTTGATTGAAAATGTTCACTTTCATCAACTTTGGACATAAATAACTATAAGTATATTTCATATATATAGTTAATTCTTTGTGGGTTTGTATTCTCCTTAAAGAGAGCTTCGCAACAAGCTAAGATATGTCCAAATCGGAGTTAAGATGAATGAGATATTATAAGCTCAAATGTATGATCTCTTGTGGTGTGTTTTACTCCCTTGCCTACACGCGCGCAGGGGGTTAGTTAATTCTTTGTGGGTTTGTATTCTTCTTAAAGAGAGCTTCGCAACAAGCTAAGATATGTCCAAATCGGAGTTAAGATGAATGAGATATTATAAGCTCAAATGTATGATCTCTTGTGGTGTGTTTTACTCCCTTGCCTACACGCGCGCAGGAGGTGCAAATTCTGGGAAAACTGGGTTTGAGCTTATGCCCACACGAATGCAGCTCCGAAATTCTCATGCTTGCGCAAGGTCCTGTTTTGCTCCAGCCCACAATCTCTTTCGAAACCTGCCCACAATCTCTTTCGAAACCTTCCAGAAAATTTATTTATGGAACATATTGTTACATTCAATTAATTTGATTTTCGTATCTGTTTAAAAGGTTTAAAACGATTTGCGAAATCGTTTCAGTTTTACACAAATGCTATAGTTTGTTGATCAAGTCGGGTTCTCTCTATAAGTACCGACATCCGGCTCCATTCGATATACAAACACAAAAAAACTGGCAGCCTTCTCTCGACAATATAACCAAATAAATCACATACGTTTTCTCGTTAATTTTCAGGAAAGCTTGTTAACTTCGGTAGTACGCTACTTTGGCCGCCGTACTCTGGGAAACAAACTCGTAATTCGTTTTAAGGGAATTGTGTTCAACACAAGCTCCGGCTTTTTTACGATTCGTTTATATCCTGTTTTGCTTTTCCTGTTCAAATTGTACTACTCTAGTTTCGTTTATGGTATCTATTCCTACAACTTAAAATGAATTTCGAACGAAACTGAAGTAAAAACGTTTTGTTTATATCATGTCTGGATTGCATATTAACTTTCGAGAAAACAGTTCGGGTTCATACAAACCAGTTTTGTAGCGAGTTGACTGTATTAGATATCGAGTTAGCGATTTTTGTTCTGTCTTTTATTTATTGATAAACATATTGTGGGAACATAGTCTTTGCTTCATATTTATATTTTTCAAATTAGTTTAAATCAGAACAAAGGGTTATATCTGGCCTATCATCCTTCAAAAAGTTTTGATTTAAAAAGGCTATTACTTTGGATTCTAACCAGTTCTGCAAATAACTATTTTTTTTTTGTCACATTCAAATGGTTTACCCATAGAACGTATACAATTTAATTCTTTTTGTGATTAATTTGTCTTGGCAATAATCTGTTTACATAATCAAAACTATATAAGAGTAGTTTGGTTAAACTTGCATAAATAATCTGAGATTTGAAGTACTTGCATAAAGAATATATAAACAGTTTGTTTAATTCTTTTGTATCGTTAATTCTTCAGGATGACAACGAGCAAATGAGCATGTCAATGAGCACTCAACCGATCCAAACCACTCATGTTACTGTTACTTCCATGATTACACCGTTGCCTAATCATGCGGAAAGGCCCGAGAAGTTCACGGGTTTGAACTTCAAAAAGTGGCAACAAAAGATGTTCGTTTACTTGACTACCTTGAACCTTGCTAGGTTCTTGACTGAATCAGCTCCCCAACTGAATGATGGAGAGACCGACGCTCAAGCTGTGAGTGCGGTAGATGCTAGTAAGCATTTGAATTTTTTGTCGGTTGTTTAAATCACGCTGATCAAAGAAATATTTAAGACTTTTGTGGTCGATGTAAATCGTTGACTTGACACCATAAAGATAGTGCCGCCAAATCTTCAAAGCAAAAATCACCGCTGCAAGTTTAAGATCATGAGTGGGATAATTTTGTTCATGCGGCTTCAACTGTCGTGATGCATAAGCAATAACCTTTCCACGCTGCATAAGAACGCAGCCTAAGCCGAGTTTAGACGCGTCACAATAAACCACCATATCCTCAATACCCTCGGGTAAAACAAGAATAGGTGCTTGGCTTAACTTTTCTTTCAACATTTGGAATGCTTTTTCCTGCTCCTCTCCCCACTTCCACTGAATATTCTTTCGAGTTAACTGAGTCAACGGAGTAGCAATTTTAAAAAATTCCTGAATGAACTGATGATAATAACCCGCTAGACTAAGAAAACTTCTTACTTCAGTGGGACTCGAAGGAGGGTCCCATTTCATTACTGCAGCTACTTTAAAGGGATCAACTTGAATATCGTGAACATTGATCACGTGTCCAAGAAACTGGACTTCTCGTAACCAAAATTCACACTTAGAAAATTTAGCATACAATCTTTCACGTCGAAGCATCTCCAAAACTTGCCTTAAATGTATTGCATGATCATTATCACTTTTAGAATAAATGAGGATGTCATCAATAAAAACAATCACCGACTTGTCAAGCATTGGATGACAAACTCGATTCATTAAATCCATTAAGGCAGCTAGAGCATTAGTTAAGCCGAAGGGCATAACAAAGAATTCAAAGTGACCATAACGAGTACGAAAAGCAGTTTTAGGAATATCTTCTTTCTCCACCTTCAACTGATGGTAACCAGAATGAAGATCAATTTTTGAGAAGAAACTGGCACCTTGCAGTTGATCGAATAAATCATCATTTCTAGGTAAGGGATACCTATTCTTGATGGTCACCTTATTTGGCTCCCGGTAATCAATACACATTCTCAACGAACCATCTTTCTTTTTCACTAATAATATCGGAGCTCCCCAAGGTGAACTGCTGGGACGAATGAAACCAAACTAAATCCAAATAACCAAATCCAAAATATCCAAACAATATATAGATCGGTTGAGTTATTCAGTTAAACCAAATAATAAACACCCCTACCAATGATAATCAATGGAATGAAAAAATCACATTAAATATTATTCGTAAATCATGATAACAAATAAAAAAAACTCTTTACAAAACACTTTAAAACTCTTTTACAAATATAATACTAAATACTAATATAGTTATGCTTGCTAAAGTAATATAAAAGTTACATTATGAATAAGATATTACGTGTGATAAAAGATTCATCGAATATTGTTTTATATTTAAATTACAAATCAATGGTACATGCATCCTAAAAGATCTATAAGTTAGTAATTAGTATTATATCATAATTTATTATTAGTTTAATCGATATTTAATCTCTCTTTACGTTGATATTTCACTTTCAAAGTTCATTATGTGTTTAAATTCATACGTGTTTACTTCAATAACTTACTTTTATATTCATGAGCACCTGGACCGGTCCAGTTTGTTAGTGAGTGTGAACTCTAACACTAAGTTCAATACTTTAAACCATTTTTATACATAGTGATGTAGTATGGAACAAATGATGAAAAATAACTCACGAATAAATATTTAACCAATAAATAGATATTAAAAATAAAAGATCGGGCTCACATTTTCTTTATCCACTATTGTTTCATCAACATTGATCGTTTCTCTTTATCAACTACGTCGAAGGCATAAACGTTTGTCATTTATTTTAGTTCTGAATATTTTTAAAAAATAAATACAAATTCAATGGACGTATATATACATGGGTTTGAGGTATAGTATAATATAATACTAGACCTTAAACCCGTGTATACACATGGCCCATTGATTTTTTTTTTTTAATATTCAATGTATATGAGATTAAAATGTTTTATATACGAGTTAAATAATATGCAATGTTGTTTGGTTGAAGTACTATGCATCGGATTGTATTATTTGATCTAAGGGTTGTTGTTTTACAATTATTTAAAATCAAGGGACTTAATTGGTTGATTAAAAATTTTTAATAGATGATGTCATAATATTCTAAATTTTAGCCAATTTAATAAAATTAAGCAATCTCATTGGTCAATTAGAATTTTGATGATATCATTAACGGATTCTTATATTATATTATATTATATATATATATATATATATATATATATATATATATATATATATATATATATATATATATATATATATATATATTTAAGATAAGATAAAATAAGATTTAATTTAATTTAATTTAATTTAGGGTAAATTACAAAAAATATACATTTGGTTGTTCATTTTCTCAAAAAATATCCTCCAACTTCATTAATAACAGAGACCATACCCAAGGTTGTCACATTTGTCCCAATGACATCCCTTCGTCCAACTTTGTTACTTTTCTGTCGTTAAGTCTATACACGTGCCAAACACGTGAGGGTATTTTTTTCTTTTTCTAATTCTCACCCATTTAATCGACATTTACCTTTGCATTTATACCCATTTATTTATTTCACTATAACAATTGTGGATTCAACGGATGGTTTGCATTTATACCCATTTATTTATTTTTTAGACTGAAACAAATAAATGGGTATAAATGCAAAGGGAAATGTCAATTAAATGGGTGGGAAAAAGAAAATGACATAAATACCCTTACGTGCGTGTCACATGTATAGACTTAACGACAGAAAAGTAACAAAGTTGGACGGAGAGATGTCATTGAGACAAAAGTGACAACCTTGAGTATGGTTTCTGTTATTAATGAAGTTGGAGGATATTTTTTGAGAAACTGAATAACCACATGTATGTTTTTTGTAATTTACCCTTTAATTTAATTTAAGATAAGATATATCATTTAATTCATTTAAAATTTTGAGATGAAATTCAGGAAATTGTAACTTTTATTTTTTTCTTCCACAAAAAAATATAAATTTAATTAATTAATTAATTCCAAAAATATTAAAAAAGAAAAAGAGAGGTCATTCGAAAGAAGGGAACAAACGAGGGCGGCGGGGTGTGAAACGCTCCCAAAAATTAGGTCTACAACGAGAAGGATTTGACCAAAAGGGACGACTCCATCTTCTTAAATCCTAGCCGTCCAATCAAATTAATCGAAATCAATCTGAGCGGTTGAAGAACATTCTAGAACTCAAACATACATCTCAATATATATCACCCCTTTTCATCCGTTTCTAAACCCTCTCATATCGTTCTCTCTCTTGAAACCCTAATTTCACACACTTTTACAGAGAGAGAAAACACATTCATAATCACATTAAACAATGGCCGGCAAAGGTGAAGGGCCAGCAATCGGTATAGATTTAGGAACTACATACTCATGTGTCGGCGTATGGCAACACGATCGTGTTGAAATCATCGCTAATGATCAAGGAAACAGAACCACGCCGTCTTATGTTGCGTTTACTGATTCCGAACGGTTGATTGGTGATGCCGCCAAGAATCAAGTCGCCATGAACCCTACTAACACCGTTTTTGGTGAGTTTTCGGTACACTTATACTGATTTTGTTTTAGATCTGATATTTTTTATGCTTTTTAGTTCTAGATCTAGATTTAGTTGTTTTTAAATCGTAATGTTTTACATGATTTATGTGTTTGTCATTGCTAGATTTAATATGCTCCGCCTTGTGTTTTTAGATATAATGTTTGTTTTGCTAGTGGTGTTTTGGTGTACGTGTTTTAGTTAGCTAATATTATTTGATTTGAAGAAGTTTAAGTACTAGTACAAGATGTAATAAACCTAGTGGATCTGTATGTAAGATGTCAACGAAAGCTGTATGATGCTTAGTTTTTGGTAGTTATGTTAATTTTTTTAAAAGTTATTAGATCTATTTGATGTCAAAGAAAGCTGTATTATGATCTTTATGTATTTTATTTGATTGATATATGCTCTGTTTATCGTATTAGAAGAACTCAGCATGTTATAAATTAGACTGTCAGAATTTGTAGTTATAAGGTGTTGAAGCATAACTTTGATGTTTGTTTTAGTTTGAAAAGCTTTTAAATCGAGTGCTTCTGCTTTTATCCTTATTGAGTCAAATCTATTTAAAACAGATTAAAAATATTTTATTTAGTTTGTTATCAGTCTTGATTTAAAGTTAATTATGTGCTGATACAATTCAACTATGTCATGTTCTTGTTTTTAACCAAATAAGGTCTATAACCTTATTTTAACAATTTGTTTAAACGTTTGGTTCTGTATCTACTCTAAAACTAGGTTTTTCAAATTATTAAACTAATTTAAATTTGTTTTTTATTTGCAAGTTCAAAGGCTTCCTTCTTTGTTAATACCTTGGAATAACAGATTTTTCAGTTGCAAGTTTTTTTGTTCTAATTGAAGCACAACAATATTGACTCTTTAATAATTGTCAAAGGAGATTGTATTAATGTCACCATTGTCTTGGTGTCTTTAACTTGGCGTAGGTAGTAAAACCTTTGTTATGCTGTTATTTCATAGTTCATTCGATTTTTTTTACTTATATTGTTCATTGTATATTATCTTCTAATGGTAATTTTAATGTTTGATCGCATAATTATATTTTATCTTTTTAGTTGTAACTCGAGCGTTTTCTAACCATGCTGATTGCTTTTGCAGATGCCAAGCGTCTCATTGGTAGAAGATTTTCTGATGCTTCTGTCCAAAGTGACATCAAGTTGTGGCCATTCAAAGTTACCCCTGGACCAGCTGAGAAGCCAATGATTGCTGTCAACTACAAGGGTGAGGAGAAGCAGTTTGCTGCTGAGGAGATCTCCTCAATGGTTCTTATCAAAATGAAGGAAATTGCTGAGGCTTTCCTTGGGTCAACTGTCAAGAACGCTGTTGTCACAGTCCCTGCTTACTTCAATGACTCACAACGTCAAGCCACCAAGGATGCCGGTGTCATCTCTGGTCTTAATGTTATGCGTATCATTAATGAGCCAACTGCAGCAGCTATTGCATACGGTCTTGATAAGAAGGCTACCAGCGTTGGTGAGAAGAATGTGCTCATCTTTGATCTTGGTGGTGGTACCTTTGATGTGTCCCTTTTGACCATTGAAGAAGGTATCTTTGAAGTTAAAGCAACAGCTGGAGACACCCATCTTGGTGGTGAAGATTTTGACAACCGAATGGTTAACCACTTTGTTCAAGAATTCAAGAGAAAGCACAAGAAGGATATTACTGGAAACCCAAGAGCTCTTAGGAGGTTGAGGACATCTTGTGAAAGAGCAAAGAGAACCCTTTCATCCACTGCTCAAACCACCATTGAAATTGACTCTCTATATGAAGGTGTTGACTTCTACTCCACCATCACCCGTGCTAGATTTGAGGAGCTCAACATGGATCTGTTTAGAAAGTGTATGGAGCCAGTTGAGAAGTGTTTAAGGGATGCCAAGATGGACAAAAGCTCCATTGACGATGTTGTTCTTGTTGGTGGATCCACTAGAATTCCCAAGGTACAACAGCTTCTACAAGACTTCTTCAACGGGAAGGAGCTCTGCAAGAGCATCAACCCTGATGAGGCTGTCGCTTATGGTGCCGCTGTCCAAGCTGCTATTTTGAGCGGTGAGGGTAATGAGAAGGTTCAAGATTTACTTCTTTTGGATGTGACCCCTCTATCACTTGGTCTTGAAACTGCTGGAGGTGTCATGACGGTTCTTATCCCAAGAAACACCACCATCCCAACCAAGAAGGAACAAGTTTTCTCCACATACTCTGACAACCAGCCCGGTGTGTTGATCCAAGTATACGAAGGTGAACGAACCAGAACCCGTGACAACAACTTGTTGGGCAAGTTTGAACTTTCCGGCATCCCACCAGCACCCCGTGGTGTCCCACAAATCACTGTCTGCTTTGACATTGATGCCAATGGTATCCTTAATGTCTCAGCTGAGGACAAGACGACCGGACAGAAGAACAAGATCACCATCACTAACGACAAGGGTCGTCTCTCAAAGGAAGAGATCGAGAAGATGGTTCAGGAAGCCGAGAAGTACAAGTCTGAGGATGAGGAGCACAAGAAGAAGGTCGAGGCCAAGAATGCTTTGGAGAACTACGCCTACAACATGAGGAACACAGTTAAGGACGAGAAGATCGGTGAGAAGTTGACCCCTGGTGACAAGAAGAAGATTGAGGATGCGATCGATGAGGCTATTGCATGGTTGGACAGCAACCAGCTTGCTGAGGCTGATGAGTTTGAAGACAAAATGAAGGAGCTTGAGAACGTGTGCAACCCGATCATTGCTAAGATGTACCAGGGAGGAGCTGGTGATGCTGCCGGTGGTATGGATGAGGAACCCGCACCTTCAGGTGGCGGTGCTGGTCCTAAGATCGAAGAGGTCGACTAAGTGTGAGGTTGACATTTATCTATTTTCAGTATTTTTTGTTAGCTTGTTATAGCACTGCATGTTCAGGGTGCTTGTGATACATTACAGTTATTATTATGTTTTGGTACCTCTATTTTTATGGGGGTGAATTTTGTTTGGCTTTTATGCCTTTGGATTCTATGGATTTTATCTTTCCAGTATTTTGTTTCTAGAACTTGATTGCTTTGAGATTCAGTTTGATGCTTTGACTTTTGAGTTTAAACTAGAACAATGCTAAAAGGCTTACACAAATTTATATCGTTTCTTAGCAAGTTGTTTTTTAGGGCAGAGAGACCAAAGAAGCCCCTCCTCCAAACTTTTGGGCTGTTAGTATAATATTTTAGGGACCAAATATTTTCTGTTGGCCCTCAAGAGTAAAAAGTTCATTCCTAGAAAATTCACTTAGTTCTTGTTCTAGTATCTGTATCTTAGATTTTCAAGCCACACAAAATCACAAAAGCAAAACTGTAAGTTATTTCTAATTAATGTAATTTCATCTAATCTTTGGTGTTTTTTTTTTTAAATATAAATTTCTTAAATTATATCCTAGTACCTATTCAAATTTGGAATTAAAGTGATTACACTATAGTTTTGTTTTTTGAAAATTGAGGTGAGGTCTGATTGTTTGTTGTAAGTGTTAATTGTGTTTATCGTTACTTATTTGCTATGTGTATGTCATTAGTGAGCACGATCAAGTTATTGACGATTTATATATTACTATAATATGATGACTATGCTGATATTTTTTGTTCTGTAATAAACTACATTTTGAGGAATTTGAACCGAGTACCATTTGGAAGCACTGTATCCACTCGAAGTGAATTACTATTATATGAATTACTATTATATGATAGTAAGAAATTTTTCATGATCAATAAGAGGTTCTGTAAAATTAGTTAATTATGGATATATAGGTGTCTCTCAGAAAAGAATAGAGAGAAATAAGTATCGGAAAAACTGCTATAATTATTTTGAAATTTTATACATGAATATGGTATAAAAGTCATATAAATTAAACTACTTATATAAATCTTAAAAGAACTTAAAGTAATTTTGTAATCAATAAATAAAAATTATATAAAGCAAATTCTAAGGTAAAGATTTAAGACATTTTAGATACTTTTATTGTCTTACGAACATAAAGTAAGTTAGGTATAGAATTTAAAAACTACTTCGTTTTACATATCACAACTCAGCGAAGACTGACCTTCATATCATTAACTCTATGATTATTAATCACGAGTAATTATTTGAACTCATCAGATGTAAACATTTCTTACTCCATTATTTAGTTATTATTAATTATTAATTAATATATTACCATACAAACTTTATTATCTAGTATAGGGGTGAACAAAACCCGGTTTTTGGGAAAACCGGTTCGGGTTGAAAACCCGAACTGGTTTTTAGTCAATAGTCAATAACCGGTTTTTCCAAAAATCGGTTTGAAACCGAACCGGTTTGAGGGGGAGAAAAACCCTAACCGGTTGTAACCGTTTTGGACCGGGTTGGAACCGGTTCGGGTTCAAAAATCGGTTTCAAACCGGTTTTCCTATATAAGTCGGGTTTTTTTCGAGCGTTGAGCGTTTTAGGAAAAATCGACATATTCTTCAAATTTTTCCCGATAGAATGTTAGTACATTAGGTATGGAAACATAACCTAACAATAACTTAAAACAAAGTCTTCTAAATCTTCATAAAAATATTATTGAAACCAATAATTCTTGATAATCTTCAAAAATCTTCAACTTTTATTAATCTTCAATTCTTCTAACATCTTCAATTTGGGTAGTCTTCAAAAGTCGAAATCTTCTTCGGCGGAAGCCTCTCGCGAAGCTTGATCGAGAGCAATTTCTTCATCGGAAAGTGATATTGCCATACCCGCTTCCACCTCGATATCGTGTATATCTCCTTCGTATTCCAATTCACCTTCAAGACTTGAAACGTTTTGTATACGTTCCGCAGCGTCTAAGTGATCCTTCAAGCATATACACATCTCTAATGAAGCCGGTGTGAGTCTTGTTCTTCGTATGGAAAGTACCCTGCCACTAAGAGAAAAAGCGGATTCCGAAGCTACCGTAGAAGCTTGGACGGTTAGTAAATCTCGGGCCATGATGGTTAGAATGGGAAATTGAGATTCCCTCCCTTTCCACCAAGCCAAAATATCAAAATGTGCGAATTCTTTGGGTCCCATTGAGGCTAAAAAATCCGTTCCGGTATATCTCCCATATTCGCTAGTGGCCCTTTGGTCACCATCACCCCTTGCCCGTTTATGGTTTTCTTGTCTTAAACTATTATATAAATTAATCATTGGATCTCAGAAAGAAGATGATGAAGCAAACATTGTGGAAGTCGAACTAGAAGAAACCATTGTTGTTGAACCATATTTTTGAAAATAATGACCAAATAAATCTTTAAAAGATTTGTTAAAATAGTCTTTTGTATTTTGTGCAAAAAATGGGTCCTCATCATTCAAATCCAAATCGTTACAAATGTTATCGATAAGTAATTCCACCCCGAAAATGTTCAAACATGGGTTTAACGCGGCGGCACAACTAATTACCGGTGGCATTTCTTTAAAATATTTTCTTAGTTTTGCTTTCATTGGAGCCACCATTATTGCATATACATTATCACAAAATTCGTATTCGCTTAGTTTTGAACTCATTAAAAATATTTGATTAAGTACCAAATAACTTGTGGGATAATAAACACCCGATAATAAAGTAGTTGCGGTTTTAAAAACTTTGAGCAATTCGGTTATCTTTTGAATAACCTCCCAATAGTCGGAGGAAAATGATGTTGCAAGACCTTTTTGAACAAGTTGATCATGAAAAACGTATAAAGTGTCGCGTTGCCGTAAACCACACATAAACATGTTGTAAGTCGAATTCCATCTTACGGGCATGTCCCAATTAGGGGTTAAAAAGATGGAATCCGTTTTCTTACATAATCTGATATAATGTTTGTATCTAGCCTTACTCGAACAAAATATATCTTGTAACATAATCTTATACGCGTTTTTTACTACGCTTATTTCTTGAACCGCTAGTCCGTCTTGCACAACCAAGTTAATGATGTGTGCAACACATCTACTATGGTAGAAAATGCCTTTCAAAGGTGGTTCGTATTTTATTATTAACCTTTGAACGGCGTTTATTACTCGCGTTATCAAATGAGATTGAAAAAACCTTTTGTTCTATTTTAAACATTTTCATTACATCTCGTAACATGTAAAATAAGTTTTTACCCGTGTGAGGATAGTCAAAGTTTTCAAAAGCAATGGTACGTTTCATCATTTGCCAAGTTGCGGGATCAACCCAATGTGCGGTAACACAAAGGTACGAACCGGGCAAACCATGAGGAACCGACCAAACATCGGTTGTTAATGATACACTTGTATTTAAGTTTTCAAAACCGATTATTAGTTGACTTTTAGCATTTTTCCACAATTTAAGAGCATCACGTCTAAGAGTAAGACGACTTACATGATTATATCGCGGTTGAAGAGTATTTTGAATGACCCTAGTAAGTCGAGGGTTGTCGAAGTGGTTGAACGGCAAAGCTTCTTGAATCACAAAGCCGGCAAATGCTTCTCGACACCGCTTCGCTTCGTATGTAAAAATACCCCCATCCCGTGACATTGTTGCTTGACTCGACTCGGGATTACTTTTGACTCCATCACAATACTTTGTAGCATGTGATTTCAAAGTAGAGTTGGAGTCGGCTTTCAAAATTTCCCGCAACGTTTACAAAATGCCTTAGTGGAACCATCCGACAATAACACTTTGTCGTAATTACACCAAATCTCGGGATTTCGTTTGGTTACCAAAACCTGAACAATTGTTGGTGCATTTGAAAAACCAACACCGGCGGAAGTTGAAGAAGATTGAGTGGCCATTTTGATAGCGTTTCGAGAGCGTTTTGAGAGGGGTAGAGAATTTTTTGAGAGTTTCGTACGTAAATCGTAAGCGTTTTGAGTGTTTAAAGACTAGAATTAGCAAGATTGAGTGTTGTGACTAAACCAAACCTAAGGTATCTATTTATACTAGTTTTAGGATGGCAAAATGGTAAAAATAAAAACAAAAAAAAAGGTCAAAATTCGAAAAAAACGGCTAGTTCTTCCAACAGCTAAAAACCGGTTCCAAACCGATTTTTAAAACCGGTTTTCCAAACCGGTTTTTAAAACCGGTTTTCCAAACCGGTTCGGGTAAAACCGGTTACAAACCAGTTCGCCAACGGATTTATTCAAACCGGTTTCCAAACCGGCGGTTTTTATAAAAACCGAACCGGTTTTTATAAAAACCGGTTTCAACCGGTTTCGGGTTCGGTTTTTTTTTCGGTTTCGGATCGGAAACCGGTTTTTTTGGTCAAATCTAATCTGGTAGAGGCCCAAAATGTTTTTCTTCTTCATGGCTTATTAAGCCTCTTTTCTTGATGGTGGGCTACTGGCTTATAGAAAGTTAGAAACTACACATTCTGTTAGCTCTAAGCCTCTAATTTAATACGGAGTATATATAAATTTTAAAGCAAAATGTCTGAAAAAGTAGTATATTTGTTAATTGTTGTCATTTTGAGGTGTTAAAAGATCGTATCTATTAATTCGATATTATGAGCGCTACGAGCTCCATCAGATGTTACCTATCGCGCTTAAATTAATGATGTAGTTTAAAACCGATGATATTAATTGCTTAATATTATTAACAATTTAAAAAACGCATTTTACGTTCAAATATGCCACATAATCATGTTTGGGAAAAAAACGAAGGGTAAAAACACGTTTCTGAGCTCTAACTTGGTGGGGAGTATCACATATATGTATTAAATTAAATATGTCACATAACCGTTTAAGTTTTTTAAAAAAGTACATGTGACATGCCAACTAAGCTTTAACTGAGCAAAAAGTTTAAACTTGTGATCCTCACACCCCTCATATTATCGAATTAAAAGACACAATCATTTAAATGTAACAGTTAAAAATGAACATCCTGAAATAACAAAAAATGACAAATAGATTAAAGGGATCACGCGAGGGAGAATACTACCCGTAAAACTAACTTTTTTGTGATATAACTTGGTTGCTTAAGTAATCATTCCAAATAATATGTAAACATACAACCATCCATGGAAGCATTTCTCCTTTAGTGATATGTTCCTGACAAAAGCATTGTTGGGTCTAAAGATGGCTAGAGAACTTGATCGAAGATTAATACTGCTGGTTAGACTACAACTGCTAGTTGCTACTGTTGTAGAAGAGTTTCTACTGTTAGAACAAAAGTTACTACTGCTACCGGGTTTTACACTACCAGTAGAAACAGTTACTACTGGTAAAAAAGATTGAATTAGTACTGGTAGAACAAAGTTAGTGCTGCCGGGTAAAGTTTCTACCGTCAGTACAAAGTTTCTACGGTTGGGTAAGTTAATACTGTTTATAACTTACTACTGCTTGAGTTAGTGCTGTTACTTGGAGTTACTACTGTTCTTCAGAAATTAGTACTGCCAGTATATTTTCAAGAAGTTTCTACTGTTTATGATTAGAGCATCTTTCTAACCATGTGGGCTAATCAAATATCTTCTCTGCAAAAGCAAAAAGCGCTCAGTAAAGAAGAGCATAGCTCAAGACGATAGGAGGATTAGATAGAAAGATTATTTTCATTAATTACTGTAGCGTGTAATTGGAGCTCTATAATTCTATAAATAGAGCTCCTTACCTTCAATAGAAATAGATCTTAGAAGAGTAGAAAATTATAAGTGTATTCAATAGATTGATAAGCTTGTATAATTGTCATTTGTAAGCTTCAAGATTAATCATAACCCTAATACATAAGTGTATTCGTATTATTCAAAGAAATAATATTGAAGCTTTTACTTTGCTGTTACTTGTTATTAATTTATGCTTTAAAACATATTTAATTTTACTTCTAACTTTATAGATTACTATTTCGCGGTATTTCTATAAAATATTCAATTGCTATAATTATTGACCCTAAAGGTTCAATTCGATCCTGTCAATTGGTATCAGAGCTTTGTTAATTGATATCAACTTATAAATTGATATCAGAACGCTGTCTCAAAAGCATTGAATTTAAAAGAAGTTGAAAAATCACTGTTCCATTAATTTTTGATTAATCTATGTTTTTCTTTAAATTTGTTTTAAAGATTCACTGTTCCATTGAAGTCTTTTAAGTTCTGAAATATTCTTTATAAAAATGACTTCTGAAACTAGTGATGGAGTACAGGCCACAAGAATTCCCATGCTCAAACCAAATGAGTATGAAAAATGGAAAACCAGGATTAAGCAATACATGCTTGTTACTGATTACTCTTTATGGGAAGTCATACAATGTGGACCTAAATATGCATTAAATACTAATGGTTCTAGAATTCCTAGATCACCACCAACAAATGATGCAGAAAGAAAAATAAGATCCACAGAACTAAAATCTCTAAGTACTCTGTTGATGTCCATAACATATGAGTACCAAAGACGTTTTGTAAAGTGTGATGATGCCCAAGACCTTTGGAAAGCAATTGCAAAACGTTTTGGTGGCAATGAAAGCACAAAGAAAACTCAAAGATCGATTTTGAAACAGGAATTTGAAAACTTTATGGGTATAAAAACTAAAACTCTAACTCAAACTTTTGACAGATTTTCAAAACTAGTTGGAGACTTAGAAAATCATAATATCATTATTGACACAGAAAGTTTTTAAGGTCCTTAGGAGAAGAATGGACCATGTACACTTTATCTTTGAGACAAGGGAAAAACCTTGATGAGAAGGATTTAGATGACTTATATAATGATTTAAGATCATTTGAATCAGAGGTTGAAGGCAAGAAACAAACCTCTACTTTCTCAAATAATGCTGCTTTTTTGTCCATAAATAAACAAACAACTGAAAATCTAAATCAATATGGAACTACTTCTATAAGTTATGGAACATCTTCCAATGAAAAACCAAATGACTCAGTTCTAGAAGCGTTTTATGCCAGTCATATAAATTCCTCACTAACTAATGGGGAACTAGAACAAGTAAATCCTGATGATTTAGAAGAAATGGACTTAAAATGGCAAATGGCGATGTTAACCTTAAGAGCAAAAAGATTCATGCAAAGAACTGATAGAAACAACTTTGCATACAAAAGAGATGATGGTGCAGGTTTTGATAAAAGCAAAGTTGAATGCTTTAACTGTCATAAACTAGGTCACTTTGCTAGAGAATACAGAAGCACAGAAGGAAACAATCAAAGAACTGGAAATGGAACTCAAAACAGGAGTATCCAAATTCAAAACTCCACTGCACTTATATCACAAGATGGACTAGGGTTTGATTGGAGTGACCATGCAGAACAAGAATTGCATAATAAAGCTCTTATGGCAATCACAGAATTAGAACCTTCTTCTGAAATTCCTTATGAGGTACAAAGCAAATTATGTTCTTCTATTTGTAAGAAAACTGTTACACATTATAGAGATCATAATGCTAAAATACTTAAGGAATTTGACAAAAGTGAAATCATGAACAAAGCATACATCAATACCATTGAAAAATTTGAAAAAGAGATCAAATCATATCAAGAAAATGAAACACAGTATGATTATGATCTTAAATATGCTAGATGGGAAAGAGATTGCTTACAAGATAAGATAGATGAGCTGAATAAAAAGCTGATAGAAGTTAAAGTTGAAAAGGATAGCATTAAGTTAAAAGCAAGTGATTTAGATAATGCTTCGTCTAAACTTCAAAATCTTCTAAATGTTCAAATTCATGATAAGCTTAAAACCGGATTAGGTTACTCTAGTGTTCCACCACCTTATAACAATAATTATTTTCAAAAGACTAAAATAGATACAAGTGACTTAACACAAGAAGTTCAAACTGAAGTTGTTGAGGCAAAAACAGTTAAAAGTCTAGAAAAACATGATAAGGTTGGAGAAAAGAAAGAAGTGGTTGAAAAAAACAGAAAATAATGAGAATACTGAACTTACTAAGCTAGCATCTAAAATTGGTAAAACTAAACTAGCAGAGGGTAAGAAAATGTTTGAAGAAAAGGCAAAAATGAATCAAAAATCTAGAAATAGATTAGGATATGAGAAAAAGGAAACAAAAGCAGTGAATAAAAGGCAAACTGTTAATAATAACTGTGTTCATTGCAAATGTGAAGCAAGCTTTTCTTCACAAAATTTTTTGAGCCCAAGAGGAAATAAAAAAAACTGGAACCAAATGGTTTCACAAAAATTGGGACAAAACTTTTCAATTATAAAAAGGAAGAACTGCTTTATATGTGGAAGATCTAATCATCTTCAACATGACTGTTTTTATAATCCTAAGAATACTCAAAGGATTGTACATTCAACATGGAAATCAACTAACAGAGTCAAGGATACAAGTTTTAAAAGAAACTCTGTTAGTACTGATAAAGAAATGAAAACAAAGAAAACAAATAGTAGTAAAACAAAGAAGACAGTACTAAAAATAAATATGCATGTTAATACTTCTAAACCAGTTAAAACTGTAAGAACAGTTAATACTGCTAGGCATATTAATACTGCTAACCTTTTTAATACTGTAAATCAGTCTACTACTGCTTTAAATAAAATAGTGTCAAAAACCAGTTGGTGTTGAAAACCAATGGCAACAGAAATTTCAAACACCAAAAGTGCATCAAAATCAATGACCTTCAACAGAGTTGATTTCATTGATGCACTTGAGAAGCCCAGAACCTCTCTGGTTTGGGTTCCCAAAAGAAATAAATTTTTCTTTCTTTTAATGTGCAGAGCAAAAGAAACTTATGGCATATTGACAGTGGATGCTCTAGACACATGAAAGGAGACAGGTCCAAGCTACAGAATTTCAAATCAATCAATGGTGGACATGTAGCATTTGGAGGTAATTCAAAAGGAGGAAAAATTACAAGAAAAGGTATGGTAAAAGATGAAAGACTGAACTTTAATGATGTTTACTTTGTTGAGGAACTCAAATACAATTTGTTAAGTGTCAGTCAAATCACAGATAAAAGGAACCTAGTTCTTTTTACAAACACAGAATGCTTTATTCTTTCTGAAGATTTTAAACTTGATGAAAGTAAAATTTTACTCAGAACTCCCAGAAAAGATAATGTCTATTGCTGTGATTTGGCAAAATTGAATCCTCAACAAAATATACACTGTCTTTTATCAAGGGCATCAGTTGATGAATCTGATCTTTGGCATAGAAGGATGTGTCACATGAATTACAAAACAATCAATAAACTTGTTAAAGGAAAACTTGTCAGGGGATTACCTGAGAAGACATATTCATGTGAAAATAATTGTATTGCATGTCAAAAGGGCAAGCAGCACAAAACTTCTTTTAAGACCAAAATTTTGAATTCTAATTGTTCTCCCTTACATCTACTTCATATGGATTTATTTGGACCAACAAATGTAAGGAGCATAGGACATAAAGTATATTGTTTAGTGATCATTGATGACTTTAGCAGATTTTGTTGGGTCTTCTTTCTTAGAACTAAAGATGAGACAGGTGAAATACTTAGATCATTTATTACTAAGATAGAAAATCAAACCAATAAAAGGGTTAAAATCATTAGAAGTGATAATGGTACAGAGTTTAAAAATCTTGAGATGGATAAATTCTGTAAATTCAAGGGAATAGAAAGACAATTTAGTGCTCCTAGAACTCCACAACAAAATGGAGTTGTAGAAAGAAGAAATAGGACACTAATTGAGTCTGCTAGAACTACGTTAGCAGATGCTAAGCTACCCATGACCTTCTGGGCAGAAGCAGTTAGTACTGCTTGCTATGTTCAGAACAGAGTGTTAGTTGTCAAGCCTCACAATAGGACACCATATGAGTTATTCTTTGATAGAATACCATTGGTCAGCTTTCTTAAACCATTTGGATGTCCTGTCACTATTCTGAATACCAAAGATTACTTAGGCAAGTTTGAGAGCAAAGTAGATGAAGGAGTCTTTGTTGGATATTCTACTCAAAGTAAGGCTTACAGAATATTCAATAATAAGACCAGAATTGTGGAAGAGACCTTAAATGTGACCTTTAATGAACAGACTGTTAATACTGCAGGAAAAGGTCCAAAATGGTTGTTTGATATTAATGCACTAACAAAATCTTTTAGATACATGTGTGGATCATCAAATGCAGGAATAACTGACCCAGAAGTTGCAGATAAGAAAGAGAAAAAAATCAGAATATATTATCTTTCCTATCTGGTCTGTTGATCCACCAGAAATATCTCAACCATCTCAACAGGATGATGAAGAAACAGAAGAAGTATCTAAAACATCTGATACTGCAGAAGATCAGGGAAGCAATACCAAAACCACAGAAGATAATGCAGGTGAAGAAATGATTTCTGAACCTATCTTTTCTTCTAATGAAGCAGACAGTGAAGAAAAAGGAAGTCCAGACATGAATCTCACAAATTTGGAAGTTGAAATTCCTGTAACTTTTCAACCATCTGCAAGAGTTCAACTCAATCATCCTCTAGAGAATGTTATTGGGGATATAGGGTCTGTAATACAAACAAGAGGGAAAGCTGTTGTTTACCAAGATTCAGAAAGTGAAAGTTTTACAAGTGAATGTTTATTTGCAGCTTTTCTTTCACAAACAGAGCCTAAGAAAGTGGTAGAGGCTCTAAAAGATCCAAGCTGGGTTGAAGCTATGCAGGAGGAGTTGCTTCAATTCAAAATACAGGAAGTCTGGTCATTAATAGATCTTCCCACAGGAAAAAGACCTATTGACACTAAATGGGTCTTTAGAAACAAAAAGGATGAGAGAGGCATAGTGATCAAAAATAAAGCCAGATTGGTGGCTCAGGGGTACACTCAAGAAGAAGGAATTGATTATGATGAAGTTTTTGCTCCTGTTGCCAGAATTGAAGCTATAAGATTATTTTTAGCTTATGCTTCTTTCAAAGATTTCAAAGTTTATCAGATGGATGTTAAAAGTGCATTTTTATATGGCACAATTGAAGAAGAAGTGTATGTTTGGGTTCAAAGACGCAAAGATTGCAACCACTCCAATGGAAAAACAGAAGCACTTACATGTAGATCTTGAGGGGGAGGATGTGGATATTTATCTGTACAGATCTATGATAGGATCTTTATCATATCTAACATCTTCAAGACCAGATATTATGTTTGCTGTATATGTTTGTGCCAGGTTTCAAGCAAATCCTAAATTATCTCATTTATATGCAGTCAAAAGAATCTTCAGATATTTAAAGGGTCAACCAAAATTGGGCCTTTGGTATCCAAAGATGTCATCTTTTGATCTTATTGCATATACAGATAGTGACTATGGAGGATCAAATATAGACAGAAAATCAACATCTGGTGGATGTCAATTTCTAGGGAGTAGATGGGTTTCATGGCAATGTAAAAAGCAAACCACTGTCTCAACATCAACAACAGAAGCAGAGTATGTTGCAGCATCAAGTTGCTGTGCACAGGTACTTTGGATTCAAAATCAATTGATGGATTATGGTTTAATTCTTTTAAATACTCCTATTTTTATTGACAATAACAGTGTAATCAGTATTATTAATAATTCTGTTAAACATTCAAAAAACCAAGCACATTGAAATCAGATATCATTTTATTAGAGATTGTAATGAGAAAAAGTTAATTCAAATTTTTAAAGTCCATACTGATAATCAATTTGCTGATCTATTCACTAAAGCATTTGATGTTGGTAGATTTACATTTTTGGTTACAAGTATTGGAATGATTAATCTTTCGTAAATGATTTTTCTCATAAAACTCTATGGTGCTTGTACAAGGATTAATACTGATACACTAGTTAGTGCTGCTTATAGTAACTTTAATACTGTCAATATTAGTTACTACTGCTACTTATCAAGTATTGGTAGACCAATTACTGTCTTCACTAATTAGTACTCTATCCTATTTATATATACTATTTGTTTTCGTTTTTGATATATATATATAAAAAAAAAAAAAAAATTCTACTAGTACTGCTAAACCTCTTAGTACTGCTTGTAATAAGTTTCTACTGCCTTGATCGGTTAGTGCTGCTTATAACCAGTTAGTACTGTTAGCAATATTAGTACTGCTCTTTAACTCAGTGTGAGAGTTAATACTGCCGGTTGTTAATAGTGCTTATACACTTTCTACTGTCAAAACAGAACTATAACAGTATTACTACTGTCTTCACACTTTCTACTGTTTATAAATACTACTGGCATCAAGTTACTACTGGTTATCTATTACTACTGCTAGTATGAATCTTTCTACTGGTTGAAAGTTACTACTGTTTTTAATCTACTGGTTGAAAGTTACTACTGTTTTTAATAGATGTGCTACTACTGTTAGCATAGTTAATACTGCTTTCAAAGTTCTACGGATTGCAAAATTCTAGGGCTTGACAGTACTACTTATACAACAGTATCAAGGTATCAAAAACACTTTCATTCTCTCAACAGCAGAAATCTAAAACAGCAGAAACCTCAACCACCTTCAAACTCAACCTCTTTCAAATCAATCATTGAAAATCAATGGCGTCTTCATCTTCCTCATCTACATCTCTTCCGATTGTAGATAACCATAATATGCTCGCATATTTGGTTAAAACTCCGGATGCGACAAACTTTCATGAAATCATCGATTTCTTGAAAGAAAGTCACATCCACTATGCTTTGACTGTAAACCCAACAGTCTACTTTAAGCATATCAACTCCTTCTTGAACCACGCCAAAATCGAATCTATCGACGACACTAAACTCATTGTGTCGAAGGTAGAGGGCAAACGGGTGGTGGTCACAGATGATTCTATCCGCAACCATATCCATCTAGGAGATAATACATGTATTTCTATGCTTTCAGGCACTGAAATTTTTGAAAATTTAAAAAATATGGGTTATGAAGGGGATCTTACAAAATTTATTTTTTACAAAGGGCTTTTCTCTCCCCAATGGAAATTTCTAATCCATACAATCCAACAGTGCATGTCCACTAAAAGAACAGGTTGGAATGAGTTTGGGAGTGCAATTGCTTCTGCAATTGTATGCCTAGCCACAGACCAACTGTTCAATTTTTCTGAAATGATTTTTAATGGGATGCTCAGAAATATTGAGCAATCCTCTAAAATTTTTTTAATGTATCCAAGGTTTGTGCAAATCTTCTTAAATGATATAATAAATGATTTAAATGCACACTCCAAAATTTTGAAAGTTCTGTCTCATACTCCCAAAGTTTTTTCTAACATGAGAAGACAGAATATTGGATTTTCAAATAAGGTCACTGCATTATTTTCCACAATGCTTAGTGTACCTGCTACTAGGGATGAGGGAACAGAAAACCCATCTGTATCCCAACCCACATCCACTAGTAAGGCTCCCAAAAGAAAACAATGGACCCCCAAGCCAACCAAAGCTAAAAAGCTAAAACAGGCTCAACCTGAGGATCCTCCCATCAGTGAGTCTCAGCCAAATGTAGCAGAGGAGGTGGTCCATGAGGAGTGGGGTGACCATTCTGGAAGGGCTGACCCTACTGCTTCTAGCCCACTGGCAGAGCAGGACAGGGTCAACATCAATAAGACCCAACCAGAGGCAACTGCAAATGATGAATCTCCTTTAGGAGATGATTCTGCTGCAGGTCCCAGTACCAAGAACCAAGGGGCCTCTGCTGATCAGGCTAGGCCTGAGGCAGCAGGTAACACTTCCAATGACTTACCAAGGGATTCACATCCTGAAGGTAATGAGGATAGATCTTACCAAGAATTGACGGGTATGTTAGAGTACATGTGGGAAGAGGTGAAGAGTCACAGGCAAGTAATCAAGAAGCAAAACAGGGATATCTTGAAGCTTTCTGAGTTTGTTGAGCAACAGCAGCAACAAATAGAAGATCTAAAGATGTTGTTAATCAAGTGCCTAGATGAGAAGTAGAAGTACATCTGGGTACAAGATGAAGATATCCCTGAGCCTGTGACTCAGGAAGAAGTTGAAAAGGAAGTAGAGGCTGAGCCTGCAGAGGCTATGGGTGAAGAGGCAGAGCCCAGGGGTGAAGAGGCAGAGCCCAAGGGTGCAGAGGAAGAGCCCAGAGTTTATAAAAGGAAGGAGAAAGGGGTCTCATTCTCTGAACCTACAGAAACATTTTCTGGAGGTGAGATGCCCAAAATAGACCCTAAGGAAAAGGGAAAGGGTCTATTAATTGAAGAAGAGCCTGCTAAGAAATCTAAGGGAAAGTTTGGGGGATTCACTACCTGGGAGGAGCAGGAGGCTCATGATCATGAGGTAGCCCTCAGACTACAAGCAGAAGAGCAAGCTCAATACAATGAGGAAGAGAGGGAGCAGGCCTGAGAGATCTGCTGGAGAAGAAGAAGAGGGCAGAGGCAGAGAAGAGGGCAGCTGCCAAGAGAAGCAGAAAACCAACCAAAGCCCAGTTGAGAAAGACATATATTGGGAGATTGAGGGGTTTGATTCCAGATAGGGAGCTTAAAAGTATGAATTTTGACAGATTGGAATTTTTATACAAAAAGGAGGTTGAAAGGGAAAAGTTGGAAAGGAGTAATAAGGAGGGTCAGAATGAGAAGAAAGAAGAAGAAGAAGAAAAAGGAGAGGAGTTAGAAAGAGATGAAGCACAGTTGCTTAGTCTACTGATCTTGAGGGATGATGGGGTAAAGGTAGATCCATTAGCTACCAAGCCTCCAAAGATAGTAGATTGGGATCATGTACAGCTGGTGCATAAAGGACCTGAAGTGACCAAGATTACAAGGGAAGATGGAACTACAGAGTTCTACAGGTCATTTCAGGAAATTTTGAAGAAATTAGATAGAGATGATATTGAGAAGATGTATGAAGTCGGAAAGATGAAGTATGAGGGAAAATAGGTTGGGAAGGTATTGAATAGATTATTCTGGGAATACTTCCTCATGATGTTTGAACTTGAAAGAGTACCTCATATCTTCGGTAGATTCTCAGTAGTTAAGTTTTGGATTTACTTTCCAAGATCTGGTGTCCATCAAGTTGCCTTAGAGAATGGAGATCTTCTATTCATGCTTACTGAAAGACAGTACAACTTGAATCTGGGGTTGATGAGATGCATGATTCAAGTCAAACTGATTACCCAGAGGACTCAGAGACTGCAAGAGTTCTTCTTCATTTGATTCTAAATAAGATACATCAGAAGTCTGAAACTTCAAAAGGAAGAAGGTAGTGTATTAGCATCCCTGGATTTATTTGAAGATTTTTGTAGAAACTTGAATCTGTAGGAGACAGATTAAGTTTAGGGGGAGATTGTTGGGTGTAAAGATGGCTAGAGAACTTGATCGAAGATTAATACTGCTGGTTAGACTACAACTGCTAGTTGCTACTGGTGTAGAGGAGTTTCTACTGTTAGAACAAAAGTTACTACTACTACCGGGTTTTACACTAGCAGTAGAAACAGTTACTACAGGTAGAAAAGATTGAGTTAGTACTGGTAGAACAAAGTTAGTGCTGCCGGGTAAAGTTTCTACCGTCAGTACAAAGTTTCTACGGTTGGGTAAGTTAATAATGTTTATAACTTACTACTGCTTGAGTTAGTGCTGTTACTTAAGGTTACTACTGTTCTTCAGAAATTAGTACTGCCCGTGTATTTTCAAGAAGTTTCTACTGTTTATGATTAGAGCATCTTTCTAACCATGTGGGCTAATCAAATATCTTCTCTGCAAAAGCAAAAAGCGCTCAGTAAAGCAGAGCATAGCTCAAGACGATAGGAGGATTAAATAGAAAGATTATTTTCATTAATTACTGTAGCGTGTAATTGGAGCTCTATAATTCTATAAATAGAGCTCCTTACCTTCAATAGAAATAGATCTTAGAAGAGTAGAAAATTATAAGTGTATTCAATAGATTGATAAGCTTGTATAATTGTCATTTGTAAGCTTCAAGGTTAATCATAACCCTAATACTTAAGTGTATTCGTATTATTCAAAGAAATAATATTGAAGCTTTTTGATAATTACTTTTGCTGTTACTTGTTATTAATTTATGCCTTAAAACAGATTTAATTTACTTCTAACTTTATAGATTACTATTCCGCGGTATTTCTATAAAATATTCAATTGCTATAATTATTGACCCTAAAGGTTCAATTCGATCCTGTCAAGCATTCAAATATTTTATTTTATGTTAGAAGGACAATTCTATAATATTAGAGAGGTGATAAATACAACAAAAAAGTGATTCATACACCACATATATGCTATTGTGTACTTGTACTGTAAGCAAAAACTGTTGTACTGTTGATGCATAAATCACTTTTTTTTTTTTTTGTATTTATCAACTCCCATAATATTATGTATATCTACGAATATTATATACTCTCAGTCTCACGTGGAGCTTGAATTTTCAATATTTTATTTGATGGATTCATCTCATACTGCTAGCTAGACGTCACATATCAACCCTTGGTAACAAACGGCAAAATGTTAATTTCCGGTTTACTCGTTTTCGGTTAAAAGCTATCAACTTTCTTATATAAACACAGACAATGCTTACTTTAAGCCCTTGTGAATCATAAATGAGAATGCGCATAACTTCCTACCAAACCATATGACCAAAATCCCAAATGTGTAGCTTAAAATATGTTTTAGTGCCTTTTGCCTAACATTATCTTATTACTCCCTTAGTTATTAATTTAATGCTAAGTTTACTAAAATTCAACGGCCCCCATAAAAAATACAATAACTTATATTAACGGCCATATCTTTTACCCTTGCCGATTTTATAAATATATGTTTTCTTGACTATTGCAAAATTGCAATCTGATGACTGTTACCCATTCAGGTGATGTTCATTTTCAACTCTAGAGAATAAGTTGAATTAATTTGAAAAGAAAAGGAGGATTTGTAGCAAAAATAGGAAATAAGATAGGGAAATTAAAAAGTTAGCCCTCGTTATTAAATACATATTAAAATTTACCCTCGGAAAAAAAATGATGTTTTGCCCCGTCCGATCGCAACAAGCAAATTGCGAGCTGCGTATTGCGGGTCCGAGGTCGTGGCCGGATTGCAAGTTGTGAGTTGCGTGTCCGAGGTTGTGGCCAGGTGAGCGAGACCAAGACTTGCGTATTGCGGATCGCAAATCGCAATTTGTGACTTGTGCCGGGTAGGGCAAATCGACAACTATTTTGAAATGACAATTTTTTTTATACACTTAAAAGTTGTGTATTGCCTACCTAAACATGCTCGATCACATAATAATATAATTTAAACTTAATAAGTCCAATCCCCTGTGATGGTGGGACCAACCAAGATGTATATCCTCGACCCAACCTGAGACTCTTTCTTCCCGAACTATTTGACTCTCTGGCCGCTGTTATAGTTATTTAGGTGGTATCCCGAGATTGAAGAGATCGAATTCCTTCGGGGAACACACGAAACAAAGATATGAACTGGCGTTGGCACTTCGTCGGCTCCCAGTTGGGAACCACCGCGAGTCGTCAGCTGACACCGTTAGCACGGCCTCGTCGGTGGAGCTCGTCGGTTGGGTTACGTCAGTATACCAACGAAAGCGACGAGAAAAGTGGGGCCAACTCCATTTTAAATGTTTTTATTTTTAATTTTGTATTTAAGTTAATGTATATTGGTAAATGTGGAGTCCATAAATTAAAGTGACACGGTCATTATTGACACCGTGTGTCGATTGTGTGTCAGTTTAAAAGGTGTTGATGTGACCTTGGGGTGACAAAATTGACATACTAACTGACACGCCCACCCTCGAGAATGGTCCGATGGATATTGAATTAAACATGATTTTTTGAAAATTTGAATAGGGTTGAATATTCAAACTTAAATTTTAATAGATTAAAATTTTGATATTCGGTTATGCTTTTATTATATTGCGGTTGGTACCAACATTGTTAAACCAAATCCTTAATTGTAGAAGAGCACAAACATGGAAACTTCCGAAAGGGATTTAAAAACACAATTGCATTATTTTTTCTTTTCTCCTTTTCTATATTATTTTAGAATAAGAAAACAATCGTTATAGTAAAGAAACATAGAACATGTTGATTACTCTCCATCTCATAAAAATTCTCGCCTAAAAATCTATGTGTGAATTAAGATAGGTAAGATAAATGTTAGTTTTGCCCTTATATTGTAGGCAAAGTTTGACTGAATTTATTTAAGAAATAAATAATTGAGAGTAATAAATGAGGGTAAAATAAAAAAATTAATAATTTTTAATAGTTATTTTTAATAAGTAGACAATTATTTTGAGAGATATATATATATATATATATATATATATATATATATATATATATAGTAATGTGTACATTTATTTTTAGACGGAGAAAGTAGTATTTTAAAAGTTCTGTAACTATATTGATCAATTTTAAGATTTTCCTTCTTAAATTGAAGTTTTTTTCGAGAGGGGTTGAAAAATCATGAGATGGCCGAAATTGCCCGTCCCACTGCAATCCCAGCACAGTTTCAATGAATGTTATCCTTAGTATCTTTTCAGGGTCGTCTCTGAGTTAGTTTTCGAAGGTCATAAGCAAAAACTGATAAATTGTCGAAAGGAGACCTTAAAACTAGCTATAAGATGTTTTTTTGTTGCACCTCAGTCAATTTTGAACAACTAGAACTTATTCTTTCATGTTTTTGCAATTAACAATCATATTATATGTATGTAGAATCATATTATATGTATGTAGAATCATATATATATATATATATATATATATATATATATATATATATATATATATATATAGCCATATACGTACACTAATATACACGCCACTATATTAGTGTACACATTTTGAGGCCCTATAATTTGGAGGCTTGAGCGGTTGACTACCTCGCCCACTTTCAAAAACGACTCTGTATCTTTCCCTCTCTTGGATCACTATCGTGGGGTCCCATCGGTTGCTCAAAACGAATTTGTGAGTAAAAGGGCCATGACTGTGTACTAACAAGTAAGAGCGAAAAAAGGCTTCTCTCGTCTAGAAGAAAGATGGTAAGGCAGGGCGAAGACTTTCGTATTAAAAATGGGATTGAGATTAAGGCTAGAATGAATCGCTCCGTTGATAGATCAAGATTCGCAGCCTGCCTCAAGACTAGTTAATACCAAAGAGAATTGATCAAACTTCAAATACTTGCTTATAATTACTAAAATTGATAGAAAACTTTACACTACCATTCTATGACATTTTCCTTTGTTCCAATTGAGAGTCCTGTTCTTAAAATTAGTCAAGCCAACTCCACTTGAGGGCTTCATGCGTCAAAACAGCATTTGACTTTAAAATTTAAAAAAAGAAAAGAATTAGTGGGTACTTATTAAATTAACCATCATGCTTAGTGGGTACTTATCAAACATCATACTTTGAGTCCATTTGTCACCATTTTATGTAAAAAATTGTCTAAATAATTATTCATTCACACATCCATGCAATGGACTAAAACATATATCTTTAATTTGAACACTATGGTTCAATGCATCTTTGAACAAATAACAAAAAACAAGTTCTACCATCTACTGTAAATTCAAAAGTAAAGAAATAAGAAAAATAATTAAATAAAAAACCAAAAAAGAAAAACATCTTCCAATACTCAGTTTGATGGAGATGAAGTCAATGGCAATACCTGTGAAGCTGTAGACATTTGCTGATGATTATGATGATGATGAATACCTTCATTTTTGCCTTTATTACTAACCAATCTTACAAAACTGCCATCATTCTCCTCTGTTTTTATTGAACAATTTGCAACTTCACTCTTTTTTAAACTAGCCCTTTTCTCAGCTTCTAATTGCATCAATCTTTTCAATAACTTCTCCTCTGCATCTCTCAAGAACTTGAATGTGGGAGGTGGTGAAGACCTAATCTTGTTAAAATCAAACTCACTAATCTCATAATCATACAATGGATTCAAAAAGCCTTCTAAATTTGAAACTTGTGGGCCCTTTAATGATGATGTAGAAACTGGTGTTTCTGGTGTACCAAGAAGTTCACTCAAAGTATATGTTCTTGATTTCCTACTATCTGTTTCCAAATCCTCTTTGGTTTCTTCATTAATTGTAAAAAGAAACCTTGGTGGCCCACATAAATTATGAAGTCTCATGAGTTCAAGATCCAAACTTTCTTCACCAAAACCCTTCAATGTTGAATCTTTTTGAGTGGGGTCTTGTTCTTTTGCTTGATTCTCAATCTCATCACCACAATTCTTCAGATCTTTTTGTTGAATTCTTGAAGAATTAAAAGTCTTGAAACAAGAAAGGTGAATTTGGGTCAAATTGGAAGAAGAAAAGTTTTGATTTTCAATATCGTCTTGTGTTGGTTTTTTCTTCCACCATAGAAGATAGTAAAGTTCTGCAACAAAAGCTAAAAATACACAGCCAAAGAGGAAACACAACCCAATTCCTAAACCACTAAAAGATGACATTTTTACCTTTCAAAAAGATTCAAACTTTTTTATTGGTTTCAAGATTGTGAACTTTAAATTGAAGAATTAAGGTCAATATGGAGTGAACTGATAACGATTTTAATGGGTTTTTTAATTTGTAAATAATTGAGAAAAACCCATTACTTAGAATCAAAAAATTGAGAATCTTTTAAAATAGAAAAACTAGAAAGAGCCAAGGAAGGTGACCTTTCACCCAAAGTTCACATGCAGAGAAAACAATTGAAACCATAAAAAGAACAAGCTTTGTTAGATACCCTTTTTCAGAAGTAACAGAATTGACTTAAATTCAAAACAAAAAGCTTATGAAGATGGAGATTGTATTTTTTTAATTGGAAATTGGAATAAATCTTACAAAAATAAAAAAGTGAGGAAATATGTGAAGTGAGAATTGAGAATAGAAGAAGAAGAAGAAGAAGAAGTTGTGAAATTTAAAAAGATTTGGCAAATGGGTGACAGAGGTCACATGGGATGGCAAAAGTGTGTGGTAATAGGAACAAAATTAAATTTAGAAACAAATAATGATCATAATTAGATTTGGAAAGTAAATATTAATTAAATTAAGAATATATATATATATATATATATATATATATATATATATATATATATATATATATATATATAAAGACAAAGAAAGATAGGAACATGTTAACTATATTTCAAAATTTTGGATTCTTTATTAATTTGGAAGTTACTAAAAGCTTGGCTCATCGTGTATATGTGTCGACCATGATGGCTGATGGGGAAATTAATGGTTTTATATCGAGACTATATGAAAAATATATATACTATTTTTATATTTAAATGACAAACATTCAATTCAATTAAATACTTATAAAAAAACATGTTACATACTATACCAATACTTGTGTACATAAATTGTTGAACCATTTTCTGGTTACTAAACTAGATAACTAAACCGAGTCACTGAGTTATCTTATACTTTATAGTTTAATGTAATGAGCGATCTATTTAACCTTTAACCGGTCATTTTTGTTGATGATCATCTTCACCAGCGAAATTACGACCACTTGACATTTTTTTTTTTCGACGATCTTTCCACTACTATAGAAATGCTCATTACTCACAGATATTTCCAGCGAAACTAATCCGTGGGGAATTTCCCACACATTTTTCACGAATTTCTGACAATTAATATTTTATTATTAGTTCCCACAAATTTCCCACGAAACCAGAATTAGCTACGCCGATATTAGCTTGAGACAAAAGTCGTTAGAAATGAGTTGGTAACTGTTTACCCACGATTTTTTCATGAACTTGACCGTGGGCAATTAACAGTTTTCTTGTAGTATCTTCTGCGGGTGACCTCTACTCCTTTTCACCTATATCTTCCACCACCATAAGAAAACTAAAAATCCAAGATCCTATATGAAAACTTGTAACATCTCTTGAAATGATAGAACTGAAAAGAATGCTTACCGGAAATAAAGAACTAAACATGAGGATAGGATAACCGGAAAAACCAGCTTACCAGCCAAAATACATAATTACTAGTTATATCCACTTCATTACGTTAAATGTGTGCTTTTAAGAGTTCGTTACATATAATAGAAGCATTTTAAGTATGATAAACACGATAACTCTTCGATTATAATTTCTTAATTTCTGAATACTTGACACTACTTATTAGAGATGTACAGATATGGAAGTTTAGATAATAATTAAAGGCTATAACTTTTTTATGGTCCACATTTCTCTTATCAGGCATAAATTTCTTATACTTTTACAAACATTGTTCATATTCGGAAAAAAGACAAATTGAGAAGAACACGCAACACCAAAAATGACGAACACATAATTAAACAATCAAAGAAAATGGGATTGTGTAGACGTGAGGATATGGCAAATGATGGCAACAAATGATATAACCACATAAAAGCCTCACCGTAAAAGTAGGAGACATAAATGAACAATTGCTAGTTTCAGTCTGTTCAACGCAAACCAAACTTATACCCTAATTTAAATTACAAATTATAACAATACACTAGAATATAGTGTAATTAAGAGGGAAAAACACACTTTTACCCTTTTTCAAAAAATGTTAAAACAAACTACCCAAAAAAGTTGTCGTGAACTCGAGGACCAGGTTGCGAGTGTCGAGTTACGAATTCGTAATGTCCAGGTTGCGAATTGTAAGTTGCAGAGTCGTCGGCTAGGTCGAGAGGTTTGACTTTCAAGGATAATTTTTTTTAGTTTTTATTTTGATATTAGGTATTATGTACTTTAAATTGTAATCCTAAAATTTAATTGAAAAATTAAAATTCTTGAATATAGAAATTGACAAAACGAAAATGAATTTAAATATGTAAATAAAGGTGTAAATTTCTAATTTGATAAACATTTAAGGGTTCATTTTTAACTTTTTAAAAATTTAAAAACATGTAAAATTGAGGAAATGTTGATTTTGAAGGTTTTTAAGGTTGAAATTTGACACCCAAATAATGAAAAAACCACCTTGGGCAGTTTGCCTCGCCGTGAATTTTCCGTCCATATCTGATACGTCATGTAAATCATAACGGTTCAAAAGTTATTTCATATGGTTATTAGTTTACGGTTGAATAATGAGAGTTAAAAAATTTGTGACACCCTGCAAATTAGGCCATCGTTTATTACCTAAGATAGGTAATTACTACATGTAACTAGTGTGAAATAGGACTAATTACGGTAACACATTGTATGTTGTATTATACACACGTACGTAATTAAATGTTAATTACGCAATTTCAATCGGATGGAATCCGACACGGTAAATACGGACGTTGGTGAAAAACCTTTCTTAAATAACGTAACTATATTAATTGGTCGTTATTTAACTTATATTATAATAATAACTTGTACACGTTGTACGTGACGCAAACACGCGGATCGCGCCCGACTAATAAAAGGAGAACTCAAATGTTAATATAACAATTCCTTTAAAACAACCAAACAAATTAAATAAATTGGGTAAGTCGGGGAAATCGGGTGGAGCCCACCTTAGATGGAAATTCTGCAAGCCTAAGACTTCCTAGGTCGGCCCCATATTTCTAAGGGAATATCATCATTTTGGTTACTTACACACACAACTTAACCCTTCATTGGTCAAAACTTTCAGAACTTTACCCAAAACTTTCTCTCATTTTTCTCTCCTCACGGCAACCACAACCAGAAATCTTTCTATCTTCACTTTTACTCTCAATTCTCACCAAAAATCACAAGAAAGCTTACTTGTAACAAGGAGTCAAACTTCACCATTTTCCTACACATTTCGTTCGTCAACATATTTCGGGTAAGAACACACTCTTCTCAACTTATTTTGTTATTCGTAAGATTTTGTTGATCTAACATGCTAGTAAGTTCACTCACAAAGTCTAAACTAGAAACCCACTCGAAGTCACCCTAAAACGAACATTTTAAATCTACCGGAGAATCGTTTGTATTTCTGTCCCAAAAATCGAACACTTTCGGGATTACCAAAATATTTGAAAACTTACTTTTTACGAGTGATAAAACATTTAGATTTAATGTGTAAAGGCTTCGGGTCAAAACAGGAACAAAAACCACAAAATAGATCGAGTTTTCAAAACCAACAGTAGAAACTAACGGGCAGTAGAAACAAAATGAACTAGCAGTAGTCATCGGGAAAATGAACCAACAGTAGAAACTAAATGTGCTAGCAGTAGAAACAAAGGAAAATAAGCTAGCAGTAGAAACAAGGTGAAATGAACTTGCAGTATAAACAAAGGAAAATGAGCCAACAGTAGAAACAAAGGAAAAATGAACTAGCAGTAGAAACCGTGGAAATTACACTAGCAGTGGAAACTAAGTACATGAACCAGCAGTATTAACTTTGTCACCAGTAGAAACCGAGCAATAGAAACTCTATGCGACACTACCCGAGTGTCGCAATCGGCTAAGCAAGTGTCGCTATGACAAAGACTAACAGTACTAACTAGCGACACAAAGACTAACAGTACTAACTAGCGACACAAAGACTAACAGTACTAACTAGCGACACAAAGACTAACAGTTTTAACTAGCGACACAAAGACTAAAAGTACTAACTAGCGACAAAAAGACCAACAGTACTAACTCGCGACACTAGCCTTATTGTCGCATTAACCTTAGTGTCGCACTAGTCAAACAGTATAAACCCTAGTGTCGCATTAATCAACAGTGTTAACTATCGAACACTAAACCAACAGTAGTAGCTTGAAACTTGAATAATCAACCAGCAACACTAACGGGCGAACATATTCACTAGCTAACATATCACAAGTTCGCTACTCTATTTTATGTTCGTGACTCTAATGTTAAATACATACAGAGACAACTTGAAAACACCTAAGGTATGTTTACCTTATCAAATTAAAACACAAGACGAACATAATAATATTAATTTGAAAATTAATATCACTTCGAACTCTTCACCAACGGGCCGTACACATTTTTTTTAAACACAATCGTCCCAAACACAAACGATTTACAAACGTGAACATAACTAGTTGAGTGGACAATTAGCATGGATGGTCTTTTGAGACTTTCACTTACATACAATCTTATGTGCTTAGGGCATTAGAAGGTTGCGGGTTCGGAGAACCCACATATTGATTTACTTGCTTTCAGATACTCGCTTATTGTTATAAACGTAGCTTGCCAAGACTCAGGTGAGTCTCATAGCCCCACTTTTACTGTTTTAATTATTGGGGTGAGAATACATGCACTATTTTCATGAACACGAGTACAGATTTACACATATACGGATTGCATGAGTTTCACTTTCATAATCCACACAAAAGTCCTCTACACATCATAGTTTCGTTAGTATGTATCTTAGTGCGAGTATTAATGAATAGATCTATTTGGGATTGACCATCCCCGTCCGGGTTAGTAGCACTAACTGGTCAAACGGGCGCATTATTATTTGTTCATACGGATGTTCTGGATTAGGCATCTGCAGGAGGCAAACTCATATTGGTTAAGCTTCGGACTATGAGCTCATGACAGTAGTATACATTTATTTATCGTAGTTTTACGATGCAAATAAACATGGAAATCTCGTGGTTCACATTAATATTTTGATATCTAAACCTATGAACTCACCAACATTATTGTTGACCATTTTAGTATGTATTCTCAGGTTCACAACAGGAGTAGGATTACTCCAGGACACAATAGCTCGAGTCGCATGATTTACAAACATCGGAGATTTTTCTTGCATTACCATTTTGTAACATTAGTTATGTATTAGAATCTCTAGAACTATTCTCGAACTCAGAATTTGGTGTAAAACATTTGGCTTATCAATGTAATACTTTTGTACTGTTTTCAAAACGACACATATAGTGGTCGTTCGTGGTGACTTTGGGTAATGATTTCTGATTAGTCGCGCCCCGACCCGACTTCCGCTGCATCATAATTTGGGGGTGCGACAAAATTCTATTTCATTTCTCATTGTGAAATTTGTAATTTTGAGTCGATCTTAAAAAAGTTGCACCACTTACACAGCTTAAAAGATGGCCCGTTAGATCTTGATATAAACCATGATCTATATAATTCTCGAGTACGAAAGAAAGTTAAACTATCATCACGTCGAGTGAAAAATACGATAGTACGGAACCTATAACCTGTTGAATTGTACTTGAAGGACCCCATTGCTACATTTAGTTGCGATGTCATTCTAACATTTAAATTTAAAATAGCTATGAAAATATATGAGATAGTTACACAAGTAACCTTTTTTCAGATCATAATGACCATTGGACTTGTCAATTACTGTAAATGTAGTTGGGCATTGTCGAAGTGGTACCGTCACTGTAAATGTTTAGACCTTTTCGTGGCTTAGCATATGTGTTGTGGACATGTGATTTGTCCGGCGTTGATGCTCCTTAGAAGAAGAGCAGACGCGTATCATTGAAATTTAGTACGGAAGTTAGGAGTACCTTCCAAATTATTTTTTTTAATGTAAATGTGTAAATATATATCATGCTGTTCAATTGAAATTAACATTTATTCGAGATATATTTAATTGAAATTTTCTATTGCACGTATCTAAGTGTTTAACCGTATGTTTCTATGTTTTTGTCACCAGATGTTTTTATGTCTTTGACTATTCTTTTAAAATGATTTATTTTTCATTGACAAGTTAAAAAATTTTTGACTGTAAACTTGCATCGAAGAATCCGAAATCTGACCCGATAAACACCTATAATTTTCCACCTCCAAAAAAAAATTCGCCGATTCTACCTAGTGCGTCTATGCATACCCATCCCTACATTCCTAGATCCGCCACTGTTTACGTAGTCCAAAATGGAGAAACATTTGACTTGTTACACATATCCTCCTCCCCTGTAAGTAAACAATTGTTTCTTAGCATAGGCGATAATTGAGCTCATTTGAAGAAGAGCTTCCTAAAGTCAGCCAAAAAATGTATATTCATTTTACAATAAATGGTTCTAAAATATGAAAGAAACATTGTTAGTTAAAGGAAATATCATGATTTCACTCCTAATGAAATAGTCATTTACGCAGTAAAAGTAATCATAAAGTCTAAGAATGATATTCGTCCTTCACATTACCTAACAAATATAGATGTAAACATTATATATATTTAAATGTTATCTAACAATATATATATATATATATATATATATATATATATATATATATATATATATATATATATATACAGGGGAGCTTTCAAAAAGAAAGTACGTTTTTAGGAGAAGTGGGGAAGCGTTAATATTCATCACGAAGAATATTACACTTATCAATCAAAATGTAAAAAAAAACCTCGGAAGATTTGAACTTAACATATATACCACGTTAACATTATTTCGTATAACACATTCAAAAGAAATAGGACTTGTTAAGCCCTGTCAGTACATCTCTTAAGATGCCCAACGAAAGAACTTGCAAACATTTAATTATCAATTTATAAAATATATATAATCAAATCTATCTCTTCTCAATTGAGTTTTATTTTAGTTCATTCAAATTCGTAAGAAGTCATCACACATATATGCAATACTTATACTTATACTCTCATTAAATCAAACTTAAGAAAAGTATGTATATCAAGGATAACCAGTTCTCATTGGAATCGATCGTTAATTGATCTATGATGACACATCGAACTTTTAAATTTATAAAGTAAATATAGAAGTTTAGTAAAATGTACCAATTATTAGAGAAATGGTCTTCATATTATCCATCCATATTTTTCAAGCCATTATCAAAATTTACTTAAAAACATTATGAAGAACCGTATACTTCTATTTCCAAATAATGAAATAGTGAAATTAGAATCTTTTTAATTGAAAAAAAATAAAACATATTAATATTAACCAAATTTTCATTTACTTCCTTTAAAATTGAAAGTAAATATTAAGATGAATTACTTTCAAGAAAATTAAATCTCAAAACTTATGATATGAAAGATAGACAATGAAAAATCACATTTAATGACATGGATTAAATGGAAGATGAAAAAAGTTCAAGAGTTTGACATGTAAGAAAAGTAGATAGATGTAATGCTTACCAATCATATTTCATATCGAACACTCCTTTTTATAATTTTTACCCCTCAAGTTTTTTTATGAAATAATTTAATCATTTCATTTTAGTTTATTTGTATGTTTGACAAATGTAACAGTAGACTTTCGCTGTAAGCTGTTAGCTGTAGGCTGTAGCTTTTACCTATAAGTTGTAGCTTTTAACCGAAGCTGTAAGTTGTAGCTTTATTTTGTATGAATTAGGGGTGTTCATCGGTTCGGTTTACGATTTTCTCGGTTTATTCAGTTCACGTTGTTCGGTTTTGATTTTTTTTAGCAAAACTGAAAACCAAACTGAAAACCGAATTCAAAATGTAAACCGAATTGAAATCGAAATCGAAAATCAAATTCGAATTTGGTTCGGTTTTGGTTAAAACCGAAAAACCAAAAAACCTAAAAACCGAAAAACTATAAATAAAAAAAACCTAGTTAACCAATATAACCATTAAGAAACAGAGCTTGAAAATAGGCATAATTTTACCATACAAGTTACATAAATCTAAGTATTAACAAGTGGAATTTAAAGTGCAAATAAAACAAGACAGATTGTTTTTTCACATATGTATGATAGCTATGTTAGTTAAGCTCTTCAAAACTCCTAAAATCTTCAAGTCATCAACCATCAATCTTCAAAATCCCCTCCAGCTTCAAATATAAAAGATAGAAAGGTGAGAGTTGGGAATTACCACTAGTTGATTCCACCAACTCTTTAGCCAATTCTACAAAAAGAAAATAAATAAACATCAAATGTGTAAATATATTAAGCAAACAATAAATAAACAAAGAGACTTCAATTTACCCTCTTCAAATTTTTCAAGGTCTTCAATGCGTTCTTCCACATCAACGGTAGCATTACTCGAGTGGATCCATTCTTGACAACGTATTAACGCCTCAATCGTTAGAGGAGTTAAAGAACTCCTAAATGAATCAAGAACTATACCCCCAGTACTAAAGGTAGATTCAGATGCAACTATGGAATAGGTATAGCTAAAATATCACGTGCAAGTAGAGACAATATAGGAAAAGCTGGACCTCTTTTCTTCCATCAACCCAAAATAATAAATTCATCACTCTCAAAATATTCATCATCTCCCTCAATCTCCTCATTCAAATACCTCTTCAATTTAGATTTAAAATCATTTGTCACACCCGATTATGCCTTTTGCCTTGTAACCTTGGCCTTGTTTTTCTTTCTAAGATGTCTAAGTGTATAATCCTAGCTACCAAACATATCAGTATCTTCAAACTATTTGCTAACAGAAGTAGACTCATTCATGCCATGAGAGGTTGAAGAAACATTCCTTACATGTGGTTTTGAGTAGATTCTTTTATATTCATCAAATAGATCGTATAATAATTTTTCACATTCATTTCCAACTGTTAGCCCAATAACTGATTCATACATATCATTAAGTGTAACTTTAATGTAATCTAATTTATCCCTTGGATAAAAAACGGAAGCAATAAACAACAAGAAATTGAATTTCTTGATATTACCCCAATGCTTATTAAACTTCGTCATCATTACGACTGCCATATCTTTCAGATCTTTATCAGTATTTTCAACACATTTCTTCAAAATATTATCGATGACACTAATTGAATCCAAATACGTGTTCGAAGTAATGTACTTTGTACATGTGCAGATTTTTAACATGTGCATAATTTTAACAGTGAAAACTGTGCAGAATTTTAATCGCTAAACAAGTGCAGAATGTTAATCACTAAACATGTGTAGAATTGAGCTAATGAAATACCTGAAACTCTAAGAGTGAGCTCGTAAAAGTGGCGAAGAAAAGACATCAACCTCCTTGTATTGTCCCAATCAGTTGATTCCGGTACCCCAGCCGCTCCCGCTTCTTGTAGGTCACGTAAATATACATAATCCTCTTCTGCAAAGTTGTCAAACACACTTTCATACTCAATTGCTACACTCAACATTAAGTAAGTGGAGTTCCAACATGTTGGAACATCTAAGCATAGACACTTCTCACACTTGATCCCTTCCAAGATAGCAAAATCTTTGAATTTTTTACCCCTTACTGTTGACATTCGAACCCACCGAACAACCTGCCTAATACGTTCAATAGAACCTTCCAAGTTTTTAAGCCCATCTTGTATGATTAAATTCATAATATGTGCCATACATCTTACATGAGACCACACTCCTTGAAGAATACAACTATCACCCCATATCTTGAATTTGCTCTTCAAATACTCCATCGCAGTGTCATTGCTAGTAGCATCATCAACCGTAACTGTCATAATTCTATTCATATCCCATTCATTTAAACAATTCTCAACAGCTGAAAAAAAAACCGAACCGAATATTGTATGTCATAATTCGGGTTTTTTTTCGGTTTTCAGTTTGAGTTGTTTGTCATAACCGAATATTGAACACCCCTAGTATAAATGTGTTTGTTAAAGTAACTGTATCTATAATTGAAAATGTAAAATGACAAAAAAGCATATCAATAAAAAACTAAATAATGAACTTGGTTAACAATTGACTTCATTATGAAAATTGATTAGTTTATTTTTTGGATAACGTAAACATATTGTATGAATACAGTTAGCAAAGACTAAAAGGTAAACGACAAAAAATCAATATGTTCGTAAGTCGTAAGGCCTGTTTATTTACGCATTAATGGGCTTAATGCTCTGAAAAGATTAATGGGTCAATTATTTTGGGTGTTTACTTATGACTTATTTATTGAGCCCATCTATATACATGACTTATTCGGTCAAGCAGAAAAAAGTTGTTGTCCCCCTTAAGCCCATCTTTTTCCAAGGTTACCCCTTACCCTTTTCAACCTCCAGACGCTGATACGCTGCACAAAAAAATTATCGTTCCCACTTCGAGCAACAAAATCGGTCGACATCTTTGTCCTTCCTCCGACTTCTCGATGTGATTCACCATGAACCACCACCACCACCACCCTCTCCATCTCCGCCTCGCGTTTTGTCACCGGTAAGTTTCGATTTTGGGGTTTTGATTGGAACAAAAAAAATTGCAATTATTTTGTCAATGTTTAGTTTAGTTAGCAAGTGTCACACCCCCAAAATTAGAATAATAATAATTATGGCGGAAGCTTGGGGCGTGACTCGATCAATCGACGATAAATCGAGAGCATATGATTATCGCAGAACATTTATAATATTAAGATGCCAATAATAGTTTTACAAACATTACGGCTTATCAAGCCGTCAAAATAGCAATGTTATCAAAAATATTATTTTTACAAAAGATAAGTTCTGGGATATTATAAATAAAACTACATTAAGTTAGTATTATAAGTAAATCCCATTTGTTCAAAATATGGCATCCTAATTATCGTGGCAAGTACGTTCCCAATATGCATGTGGTCTTGCGGCATAGCTAATTCCCTGAAAAATATATTTAAAACGTCAACATAATTGTTGAGTGAATTCACAGGCTTAAGACTCAATCATAAACCATCATTTAGTAAAGTTCATCAGTAAATCAAAGTATGGCCTCGAAGGCCTAATGTACGATTATTTAAAGTTTGAAACATAGACCGTGATCCCCCAATAGGTTTGCAAGTCCTAAGAGTTAATATGCCGAAACTAAGCCTATAACCAAACCACGACTTATAATGAATCGTTTGCCTTGGACAATGTAAGTATACGATCTTCGATGCGAAACAACGTCACTAGTTAGCGCGACTAACCAAAACAGTGGGAGGGAACGTCACCCCGATAGTACTATCCGTATATTCAGTGGCTAGCGTCATCTAGCTTAATGGTTATAATCATTGTAAGCAAAAGGACTTCTATGCACTACAACTTGAGAACTTAGGCTCCCATAAGGATACGTTGTCAGGTTTCAATAATCGCATAAATCAGTTGTATGTTTTTCACCCCAATGTTTGAAAGCATTAAAACAGTAAAATAGGGGCTGTGAACTCACCTGAGTCCGAGCGTGCTAGCAAAATGAGTTTAAGTAAATGAGCCCAAATAAGCCTCTTAGCGCCCTAAACGCATGAGGTCGAGTTAATAAAGGTAGACGACTTAATAGTCCGTCTATGCTAGTTGTTCACTCAACTAGGGTTTTATGTGCCCTCATAGGCGTATGCGACACGTTGTGATCATTTATAGTTTTCAAGATACTACAATCGTTTATGTCAACCTTATAATGTACTATTATTCATAATATATTCATAGCGTTGATTATTGATTCGTTATATGTATCGTCTTGATCGTATTTGATTCGAAGTTCACGATTTCGTTTAATCGACTTTTAGGCAGAGTATGGCGATCGAAAAAGATGGCTGCCACTATTTTGTCGAATGGAACATAAACACTTTTTTTTTTATCTCTTTGATTGATTTACATGTGATCTGATCCAATTTTGTTGTTCCCAAACATCATGCTGGATCTGGCGTCAAATCCAAGTGGTTTTAGGTTTAGTTTAGGGGATGTGTTAACTGCTAAACATGTATTCATGGATTTACGTTTGTGAATTCGTTACAGATATGGGTCTTGCATTTGGCCGGAAACTGCTGTTGTGTTGGAGTTGCTACTGCACCGAAAAGCATATGAACAACTGCTGTAAGTTTGAGTTTTATTGTTTCTTCATGTCTATTTAAATTATTAAATGCATTAATTAATAGCATTAATTTTTTGAATTTTGAAAAGTGTTTCGTTAAATGTTTTCAATTTGAGAATGTGTCGGGATCAATGATTGGTGTTGCCGAAAGATTCGAAAAGTGTTACATCCGAGAGGCTTTTAATTGATGGATCATTTATGTAATGAAATCAACTTTTGGGTCATAATTCATGCTCTTTTAGGCCGGATAGAGAAGTCAGATTGGAAAAAAATTTGTGAATCGAAAATTGGATAAATTGATGTTGGTTTCTTATTCATTTAAGAACTGTTTTCATTATGGATTGAGTAGTCTTTCATAGTAGTAGCATTTAACCCATGTAGTCGTTCCAATAATCTTGGATCAATAAGATTCTGATTTTGTTTTGTGTACTTCCAACAGAATAGCTCGACTACAATCATTTGAGTCGTTTGGTTAAGTAGCAGTAGTGGAAAATGGTCAAAAGGTTACCCATTTTATCATATTAGTACATTTCTATTTTAATGTGCTTTTCATGTTTATATGTAGATCTTTATTTGTGCCAACTATATGTGCAGAAGCAAGGATGGGGCATATTAATGTAGCCCAATACCCTCAAAAGTAGGTTATGCACAAAGTATCTAAATAAACATGAATAAATTTTTATTTCAAAGTACTTAGGTTTACATTAAAGAAATTCTTATATGGTCTTTAAGTAAATTCATGGTCTTAATCTATCAAGTGTTATGCTTGCTTGATTTTTGATATATGGGTAAATTGCCATGAAAAGTGGCGTTGCTTGCAGTTTTAAATTTTAGTTAAGTTTTATTAATGAAGACATGCCCTGTTACGTTATCTGCTGTGTGGTTCTTGTCAGGACTCTCATGCCCACCTATTCTTTGAATGCTCCTTCTCATCACAGGTTTGGTTCAGGGTTATTAGCCACGTGCATCTGCAGATTGTGTCTGATAGACTTGAAGATGTTTTGCCGTCTCTTTTTTCTACCACGGGTCCAAAAAATATTGACCATGTGGTGCCTCGTCTGGTTCTGGCTGCTACGACATTCTTCATTTGGCAAGAACGTAATTTTCGGCTCTTTGACAAAGGCAAGAGGTCTTGTAGGGAGGTAGCTGATGCTATCATCAATACGATTAGGCTGAAGATGGTATCTTTTCCCTTCAGACCTTCTTTTCGTGCTCTCCGTGCCATGGAGAGATGGAAGATCCCGAAAGGGGTGTGCTCTTCGGCTAGTTGAGTCTCTCATCATGCGGGTGCAGTGGATCATTGCTTGGCTGGAGTTAGTCTGTTACTATCTATCGGTTGTGCTTTTTAGCTGGATGTCATACACAAGACATGTCTTGTGTATGCACTTAGTCTTTTATATCTATTAGATTAAGTCTTGTGGTGCTGCCACATCTATTGTTTCTGTAACGCTTATCATTTGTTTTAATAATATTTGCCGGGGTAATTTTTCCCCTTTAACAAAAAAAAAAAATGCAAGTTCAATTTCACGTGAGGAGTCATATTTGAACCTTTACTAATTAAATTACTGTTTAAGAAAATATGACATTCTTGGGATGTCAAAGTAACTTGGCAATGATCAGAAACTATTTTCCTATGAGATTGATCTAAATTCCTAAATGAATAAATTATGTTCCTGTATTTGCATTGAGAAGTGTTATCATTACTATTGCAATCTTATGCTTAGTAAATTGGCATATAACTTGATTTGAATCATTTTGCAATCTTATGGAGAACTATGATTGTTGAAACATCAACAAATATGAATAGAAGCTACAGGGCAGAAATAAAAACGAAGGGATAAAAGCATAATTGTTGTTTTTAATAATTCTAGAAGGATTTTTTGGTTCACTTTCTCATTATTTATGCACATAGAAAAAATTGTAGTGATTTGAACTTTTGGTTTATGTGCTTTCGTTGTAACTTAGATATCTTCGAAGCAAAACTTAGCGACCTAGATTTTATCTTTTCGACTTTATTAAGTAACATTGTTCTTGATAGAGTTGAGCAATAACATTTTTATCTTTTTTTTATTTTTTAGGATTTGAAGTTGAATATGTCGACGTTTGATATGTGAAGTTGGAAAAATGAATTGTGGGCAGAATGGATGTCAAAATGGGTCAAAACGGAAGAGGCCGGGCATATTATAACAGTTAATATGTGAAGCTGGAAAAATGGGTTGCGGGCTGAATGGGTCAAACCGGAAGAGGAAGGGCATAACAGTTAGTTATGTGAAGCTCAAAAAATGGAAATTGGAAGACTACTATGATATGTGCATGATGAAGGAATTATACTATGCATGCTCCAAGCAAAGAAAAATGAAAATGTAAAAAAAAGATGGTCGATCATAATTTGTAACCAAGATTTTGTATGTATTTTGACAGGTTCTGGACCAATTGTTTTTTCTTTTTTGTATGGTCAGATTAACCCATCGTCACTTCGTATTTTTCTAAGCATATATGTATCTGATTGTTTAATATGATTCCTAAAGATCATGTTATTTGATTGTTATAGTTTGAACATTGGTACTTTGGCCTTTGCAAGTATTTGGATTGAGTTTGGACTTTGTTCATAACTTAGAATTTTTTTTTATCAAACCCCATTAGACATAAAAAGTTATGTGCTTTTTGATGTTAAATTAAGTTGAATGTGGTTTTAAGTTTTTATAAACATATGAGATAAAAAGGGGTGTGCCTTTGGATGTTAAATCAAGTTGAATGTGGTTTTAAGTTTTTATCAAATAGCAAAATAAAAAATAAAAAATATTTCATATATTAACACAATTCATATATCAATTATGACACACAAATTGATATCCTATTTTATCTTTAAATTTTTTTAACTTAATCTACGGTTGCCCGCATTGTCGCGGGTCTTAAATCTAGTTAATATAAAACTAGATACTCCATGTTAATTAATCTTTTTCTGTTCTATATATACAATCTATATATAAACGTATGAGATTTTTAATTCTTCGAGACTTGAGACATCACAATTTTCTATAAAGGGAAAAAGAAACAAAACTATTTACACTTTACTTTTACTAAAAATATAAATTCTTTATTTTTATTTTTTTCTGTTAAAAATAGATACAAATCAATCCAATTCTCTATTTAAATATTTGTAATTTTCCAAAGACATTATTACTCCTTATTATTATTATTATTATTATTATTAAAAAAACTACGAAAATTGGAGGAAAAAATAAGATGAAGCAAAGATACAATAGATAGCTTCCTCTATCTCACAGGCTTAGAAAATAGTTGGTACCTTTTATTTCTTTTCTTTTTAGGAGTACCTTCTTATCTATCTATTTATCTATGTATCTATCTATCTTCTATCTTCTATCTATATAATTAAAACAGGATAGCATGGAGGAATCTCCATCCTTCATTAACATCATTCCTTCACGATCTTACGGTTTAGATTTATTCCTACCTCCAATTATAATATTTAAAAAAGTGTGTCTATGAGTTTCGTATAATGACATTTTTTATCCTTACTTTTTGATTAATATGTGTAACTCATAATTAATGAAACATATAATAAAGATTAGGACCCGTGATTAGGTTACTTCATTAACGATCAACGATCTAGATTCGTCCAACATAATTACACTTTACCCCCTAATTATTTGTAAAACATTTAATTTTAAATTGCATCCAATATAAAAATTTATATGTACAACAATTTCAATTTAGTCGTCACCGTTGTCGCGGGTGTCACCTTTAATAAATATTATATTAAAATTAAACTAATTACCTACAATATTTAAGCTTTTTGCTATATAATACAAAATAAATAAATAAAAACTTTTCAATTGTATTTTTATATTAACATTATACATATATACAATATGACACTTTAAATTTAAGACACAAATTGAGTTATTTATTTGATCAGAAAAACTTAAATTTAGTCGCCCGTGTTGTCGCGAGTAGTTTAATATATATGAAAATGTTGAATTATCATCATAAACAAAAGATTTAGTTGCATACATTATATTATATAGGTTTTATAAAACAATTATATAAGTTTTATAAAGCAAGATAGTATTCGAATTGTAACATTTAAATATTATTGAACGTTTATGTTTGTATTATAGTCTTACGAGTAGATAAAATTATAAGACACATGATATATATAATGAGACTAATGCAAAAAAAGGTATTGCCTTTTACTCATTTTACTTTCACCTTACAAAATTTAAATACAATTATTTCTATCTACATAGAAATGTCATATGTGAATGGATGGAACGCTATAGAACCTATGTTTTTTAATTGTTATTTATAGTTCTTATAACATTAGTCTCTTTCTTTTCATTGATATAATCCCTTGTACATTATGGTTACTTAAATTTAATTGTTACATTTACAAAGTCAAATGTCGTAACCCGCGTTATCGCGGGTCCTTTACCTAGTACTTTCGAAAAGAAAAAATATTTCGATGCTTGTGGATGTGAAGATTTGTCAAGAGGAGAGTAAAATTGAGGTTCCTCAAGCAAACTCGGCGGGATAGTTGAGATTCCATCAGAATCAGTAAACGAAATTTGGGCAAGAGGTTTGTATCCCGACGGGATGGGGTTTGTCAGTCAAAATCCAAATTTGCTACTTCCCTTTTATCTAACCTTGTAAACTCTTGGTTCAAAAATTATAATGAAAACTCTTTGGTTTGGTTTGGCCCCATGGACTAATCCGATCTTCAAGACCGGAGTTCAGACGTAACCATGTTATATATGTGTCGTACTGTTCATATTTTATCTTGTTTGCTTTGTTTCTGTTGGTGCATTTTGTGACCGTCACTATGCAATTCACGAACAAGCCTAGAGCGCACAATGTAAGTATGTTCGTGGGCCTGCGAACACATGGGCAAGCGAACATGGGCCAGCGAACTTGTATATGTTCGCTCGGCCCGATCCCAGCAAACTTAACATGTATAAATATGTGATACCCGACAAATTAGGCCGTCATTAGTGATTAATCATAGATCATTATTGCATGTAATTAGTGTGAAATAGGACTAATTACGATAGCACCTTGTATATTGTATTATACGCACGTACGTAATTAACTGTAAAATTACGCAAATTCGAGCGGATGGAATCCGACACAATAAATATGGACGTTGGTGAAAAATATTTTATTAAATGACATACTTATGACAAATAATTGTTATTTGACTTATATTATTACGATAATATCTAAAACGTTCTACGTTTCGTACAAAACGTACCGTACGCGACGAAAACGCGCAAATCGAACTCGACACCGAACGAAACCCGACAAACATTTTGAAGAGGTTAAATAATGTATTGATAAATACTTGGTCCATTCAAAATCTCAATCTTATATCAAAATCAAAATATTAACAATTAATATCTAACACGCGCGATTTAACGTTAACCGAACGAATAACGTAACACGAAATCGAGGAAACGAGTCACGAGCCCGAGACCACAACGGGTCAGGCCCACCTCGGCCAGCCCAGCCCAGAAAAGCCAGCCCACCCTTGGCCCTCCTTCCCCCTCTTTGCCTCCACACCCTCACTCAAACCCTCACACTTTTTCACACAATTACACTTTCTTTTCTCTCTCAATTCCTTACTCTCTCAAACCTCCAACCATAACCACCACCACCACCATCAATCCCAGCCACCTCCAAGACACCTAGACACCATTATCATCATTAGAAAAGAAGAACAAGTGAAGAACAAGAGATCAAGTCACAACAACCCTTTTCCTCCTCATTTCGGCTCTAGATCGACTTCTCCTTGTAAGAACCCCCTCCAAACTCTTTTATTTCCCTTGGATGATGTTAATATACATGTTAGAAGTTCGTTTATGCTAATTATGTCCAAGATCTAAACCGAAAACCAAAAGATAATGCTAAAAACTTTCGGGTAAAGCTCGAAGCACTCAAGGAAGAGAACGTGAAAAACGAAGCCCTTCGAGGCATGGATAAACAGCTCGAAATCAAACCCGATGGGGCCCGATACTTCTCTAACCGGATATGGTTACCAAAACTTTGGAAATTCACGAGATTTGGTGTTGGATGAAGCTCACAAATCTCGATACTCTATACACCCTGGAGCCGACAAGATGTATCACGGCATCAAAGAGTCGTATTGGTGGCCCAACATGAAGGCTGACATAGCTACTTACGTTAGCAAGTGCCTTACCTGCTCAAAGGTTAAGGCCGAATACCAGAAACCCTCCGGATTATTACAACAACCTGAAATACCCCAATGGAAATGGGAGCAGATCTCCATGGACTTCATCACCAAACTGCCAAAAACACCGAGCGGTTGCGATACCATTTGGGTGATCGTCGATCGTCTCACCAAAACTGCTCATTTCCTGGCAATCAAGGAAACTGACAAGATGGAGCGTTTGACTCGCATCTTCATAAAAGAAATCGTCGCTCGACACGGCGTACCCATCTCGATCATCTCCGATAGAGATAGCCGTTTCACCTCTCGCTTTTGGCAATCCTTACAAAAATCACTAGGCACTCGTCTGGATATGAGTACGGCCTACCACCCGCAAACCGATTGCCAAAGCGAACGAACCATTCAGACCCTAGAGGATATGCTACGAGCTTGCGTAATTGACTTCGGTAAGAATTGGGAAAATCACTTGCCTCTATGCGAATTTTCGTACAACAACAGTTATCACTCCAGCATAAAGGCTGCACCTTTCGAGGCACTCTATGGGCGAAAATGCCGATCACCTCTCTGTTGGACCGAGGTGGGAGATAGCCAACTCACCGGTCCCGAAATCATACATGAAACCACTGAGAAAATCGTAGGTATCCAAAACCGGCTGAAAGCCGCACGTGATCGTCAGAAGAGCTATGCTGACGTGAGACGCAAACACCTCGAGTTTCAAGTCGGGGACAAAGTACTGTTGAAAGTGTCACCTTGGAAAGGTGTCATTCGTTTTGGTAAACGTGGAAAGCTTAACCCTAGGTACATCGGACCGTTTGAAATTCTGGAAAGGATTGGTCCGGTGGCATATCGACTGCAGCTACCTCAAGAACTCAGTAGCGTGCACAACACTTTTCACATTTCTAACCTTAAGAAATGCCTGTCTGATGAGACACTTAACATTCCACTTGATGAAATTCAAATCGATGACAAGCTTCATTTCGTCGAGGAACCCATTGAGATCATAGACCGAGAGGTCAAACGTTTAAAACAGAGTCGTATTCCCATCGTCAGAGTCCGGTGGAATTCCAGGCGTGGCCCTGAATTCACATGGGAACGGGAAGACCAGATGCAACAGAAATACCCGCACCTATTCTCAGATACCACACAAACCACGGCAACAAACTAATTTCGGGACGAAATTCTTCTAACAAGGGGAGAATGTGACACCCGACAAATTAGGCCGTCATTAGTGATTAATTATAGATCATTATTGCATGTAATTAGTGTGAAATAGGACTAATTACGATAGCACCTTGTATATTGTATTATACGCACGTACGTAATTAACTGTAAAATTACGCAAATTCGAGCGGATGGAATCCGACACAATAAATATGGACGTTGGTGAAAAATATTTTATTAAATGACATACTTATGACAAATAATTGTTATTTGACTTATATTATTACGATAATATCTAAAACGTTCTACGTTTCGTACAAAACGTACCGTACGCGACGAAAACGCGCAAATCGAACTCGACACCGAACGAAACCCGACAAACATTTTGAAGAGGTTAAATAATGTATTGATAAATACTTGGTCCATTCAAAATCTCAATCTTATATCAAAATCAAAATATTAACAATTAATATCTAACACGCGCGATTTAACGTTAACCGAACGAATAACGTAACACGAAATCGAGGAAACGAGTCACGAGCCCGAGACCACAACGGGTCAGGCCCACCTCGGCCAGCCCAGCCCAGAAAAGCCAGCCCACCCTTGGCCCTCCTTCCCCCTCTTTGCCTCCACACCCTCACTCAAACCCTCACACTTTTTCACACAATTACACTTTCTTTTCTCTCTCAATTCCTTACTCTCTCAAACCTCCAACCATAACCACCACCACCACCATCAATCCCAGCCACCTCCAAGACACCTAGACACCATTATCATCATTAGAAAAGAAGAACAAGTGAAGAACAAGAGATCAAGTCACAACAACCCTTTTCCTCCTCATTTCGGCTCTAGATCGACTTCTCCTTGTAAGAACCCCCTCCAAACTCTTTTATTTCCCTTGGATGATGTTAATATACATGTTAGAAGTTCGTTTATGCTAATTATGTCCAAGATCTAAACCGAAAACCAAAAGATAATGCTAAAAACTTTCGGGTAAAGCTCGAAGCACTCAAGGAAGAGAACGTGAAAAACGAAGCCCTTCGAGGCATGGATAAACAGCTCGAAATCAAACCCGATGGGGCCCGATACTTCTCTAACCGGATATGGTTACCAAAACTTTGGAAATTCACGAGATTTGGTGTTGGATGAAGCTCACAAATCTCGATACTCTATACACCCTGGAGCCGACAAGATGTATCACGGCATCAAAGAGTCGTATTGGTGGCCCAACATGAAGGCTGACATAGCTACTTACGTTAGCAAGTGCCTTACCTGCTCAAAGGTTAAGGCCGAATACCAGAAACCCTCCGGATTATTACAACAACCTGAAATACCCCAATGGAAATGGGAGCAGATCTCCATGGACTTCATCACCAAACTGCCAAAAACACCGAGCGGTTGCGATACCATTTGGGTGATCGTCGATCGTCTCACCAAAACTGCTCATTTCCTGGCAATCAAGGAAACTGACAAGATGGAGCGTTTGACTCGCATCTTCATAAAAGAAATCGTCGCTCGACACGGCGTACCCATCTCGATCATCTCCGATAGAGATAGCCGTTTCACCTCTCGCTTTTGGCAATCCTTACAAAAATCACTAGGCACTCGTCTGGATATGAGTACGGCCTACCACCCGCAAACCGATTGCCAAAGCGAACGAACCATTCAGACCCTAGAGGATATGCTACGAGCTTGCGTAATTGACTTCGGTAAGAATTGGGAAAATCACTTGCCTCTATGCGAATTTTCGTACAACAACAGTTATCACTCCAGCATAAAGGCTGCACCTTTCGAGGCACTCTATGGGCGAAAATGCCGATCACCTCTCTGTTGGACCGAGGTGGGAGATAGCCAACTCACCGGTCCCGAAATCATACATGAAACCACTGAGAAAATCGTAGGTATCCAAAACCGGCTGAAAGCCGCACGTGATCGTCAGAAGAGCTATGCTGACGTGAGACGCAAACACCTCGAGTTTCAAGTCGGGGACAAAGTACTGTTGAAAGTGTCACCTTGGAAAGGTGTCATTCGTTTTGGTAAACGTGGAAAGCTTAACCCTAGGTACATCGGACCGTTTGAAATTCTGGAAAGGATTGGTCCGGTGGCATATCGACTGCAGCTACCTCAAGAACTCAGTAGCGTGCACAACACTTTTCACATTTCTAACCTTAAGAAATGCCTGTCTGATGAGACACTTAACATTCCACTTGATGAAATTCAAATCGATGACAAGCTTCATTTCGTCGAGGAACCCATTGAGATCATAGACCGAGAAGTCAAACGTTTAAAACAGAGTCGTATTCCCATCGTCAGAGTCCGGTGGAATTCCAGGCGTGGCCCTGAATTCACATGGGAACGGGAAGACCAGATGCAACAGAAATACCCGCACCTATTCTCAGATACCACACAAACCACGGCAACAAACTAATTTCGGGACGAAATTCTTCTAACAAGGGGAGAATGTGACACCCGACAAATTAGGCCGTCATTAGTGATTAATTATAGATCATTATTGCATGTAATTAGTGTGAAATAGGACTAATTACGATAGCACCTTGTATATTGTATTATACGCACGTACGTAATTAACTGTAAAATTACGCAAATTCGAGCGGATGGAATCCGACACAATAAATATGGACGTTGGTGAAAAATATTTTATTAAATGACATACTTATGACAAATAATTGTTATTTGACTTATATTATTACGATAATATCTAAAACGTTCTACGTTTCGTACAAAACGTACCGTACGCGACGAAAACGCGCAAATCGAACTCGACACCGAACGAAACCCGACAAACATTTTGAAGAGGTTAAATAATGTATTGATAAATACTTGGTCCATTCAAAATCTCAATCTTATATCAAAATCAAAATATTAACAATTAATATCTAACACGCGCGATTTAACGTTAACCGAACGAATAACGTAACACGAAATCGAGGAAACGAGTCACGAGCCCGAGACCACAACGGGTCAGGCCCACCTCGGCCAGCCCAGCCCAGAAAAGCCAGCCCACCCTTGGCCCTCCTTCCCCCTCTTTGCCTCCACACCCTCACTCAAACCCTCACACTTTTTCACACAATTACACTTTCTTTTCTCTCTCAATTCCTTACTCTCTCAAACCTCCAACCATAACCACCACCACCACCATCAATCCCAGCCACCTCCAAGACACCTAGACACCATTATCATCATTAGAAAAGAAGAACAAGTGAAGAACAAGAGATCAAGTCACAACAACCCTTTTCCTCCTCATTTCGGCTCTAGATCGACTTCTCCTTGTAAGAACCCCCTCCAAACTCTTTTATTTCCCTTGGATGATGTTAATATACATGTTAGAAGTTCGTTTATGCTAATTATGTCCAAGATCTAAACCGAAAACCAAAAGATAATGCTAAAAACTTTCGGGTAAAGCTATTAACCTTCGGACAAAAACTTAACCCGACTTTGACACAAGATATCTAACTCATTTCTTAACCAAATCGAACGATTCTTGAGTCTAAAATCAAGTTCAAGGAGTCTACTTTCGAACCCAAGTGGTTTGACGATTTTCTGAGGTCATTTGATATACGAAAACGATTTTACAAAAATATATGTCTGGACTGTCGTTTTGGACAGAAAAATCGACCAACTTTGGGAAAGCATATCTCGAGATCTACAACTTCAAAACGACTGAAACCACTTGGAAAAGTTTGCTTTTTCTGTTACCTTTCAAAATTGTACTCGCACTTTTTCTGAAGCTTTGTAAATCGTGAGATATGAACCAAACACTGAGCAAAGGTCCAAAAATCGACCTGCTGGACCTTTGTCTAATCCTTGGACGATTTCGTGAGCTATACTTGGCCAAAAGTTATGATATTTTTACTGGAAGTAGCTAAGACATGTAGGAACAACTGTGATTTTTCTTGGAGTCCACTTCGAAACTTTGGTTAGTCAAAACGAGCCCCGAAAACGACCCAAAAACTCGGAAGATAAACCCATGGACTGATTTTGTGACAAAAATGAAACGACACTTTCGGGTTAACTATAAAACATAACGACAATTTTCCTAAGCTCTAATAACATATTTAAGACTTCCCTAAAAGTTTCGGGTCAAACCGAGCACATTTGACCAAGTTCCCGAACAAAGAAAACACAACAGCCCGTCTGTGTCGCAGCTGGCCCAAGGCCATTGCGACACAAAGCTTGTGTCGCTAAAACATATGACAGCAGTACCAATCGGCGACACAAAGCTTGTGTCGCTAAATCATAAAGCAGTACTAACTTGCGACACTAAGTTAGTGTCGCAATAATTCAACTAACAGTATTAACGCTTGTGTCGCTAAATCTCAAACAGTACTAACCTAATGTCGCAACATGCCTTGGTCGCCAACTATTTTCAATGTCGCTGAGGCTAGCGACACAACGACTTGTGTCGCATACTTATGAAAAATCATGACCTGCGACACTAACGCTTATGTCGCAAAAATTACCTTAAATTCACCATCAGCGACACTACCCTCATGTCGCAACAACCTATAGCGACACAACCATTGTGTCGCATAACACAGACTTATCCTAAATATGTTTTCACAAAGTACCGTACACGCGTAATAACGAACGTTCACATATAACTTATTACGTATATGAAACCCATATACTCTATTAAGTATAAAATGAAACAAACATAATAATAATGTCTTCGAGAATTATTATTACAAAACTTCACCAACGGGTCATACATATTTTTCTAAACGCAAACAATGAACAAACACTTGGACATAACTAGTTGAGTGGACAACTAGCATGAATGATCTTTTGAGACATTCACTCATACATAACCTTGTGCGTTTAGGGCACCAGAAGGTTACACTTTGGACAAACGTTTATTAACTTAAACGCACGCTTACAAGACTCAGGTGAGTCTCATAGCCCCACTTTTACTGTTTTATACTATGGGGTGAGATTACATACACCGTTTTATAATCACAAGTACTGAAACAACTCTTATACGGATTGCATGAGACCTTTAATCCACTAAAAGTCCTCACTTTATCATAGTTCGTTAATTGTATAAGCGCGAGTATTATTGGATAGATCTATCGGGGATTGACATCCCCGTCCGGGCTAGTCGCTCTAGCCGACCCACGGACGCATTAATATTTGACTGTTACAGGTGTATTGGATTACACGTCTGCCCGAGGCAAAAACTAGGTTAAGCGTCGAACTGTGAGACTCATGGCAATAGTATACTTTTATTTTTGCATTCGTGCAACACTGATGAAATCTTGTGATTATTACCAACTTTTGATAACTGTTTCAAACCTATGAACTCACCAACATTATGTTGACCGTTTTAGTATGTATTCTCAGGTTCACAACAGGAGTAGGGCTACCCCAGGATACGATAGCTCGAGTCGCATTGCTTACAAACATCAGAGATTTTCTTGCATTACTATTTTGTAACATTGGTCATGTATTAGAATCTCTTGAACTATTCGCGAACTCAAATCTTGATGTAAACAATTGAATTACTAATGTAATTACTTTGTATCATTTTTCAAAACGTCTCATATAGAGTCGTTTGCCTTAACTTTGTGTAATGATCCATGATTAGTCGCGCCCCGACCCGTTTTCCGCTGCATCATAATTTGGGGGTGCGACAGATTGGTATCAGAGCCATAGTTATAGCGAACTAGGTTGCATTAGTGGACCTAGACTATAACTTTTAGGTAGTATTCCTCATTAGGCATAACTAGCTCGGGAATTTCATCATTCAATTTTAATTAACATAGCCTGATCAACTATGTACAATTAAAAGGGAATCGATGCAGGACTTGATCTGGTTATGGTAAATGGGAATACATTAGACGACTTTGATAACATTAGAGGCAGGACAAAAGTATTCCATACTATATTTATTAGAGTATTATGTGTCATACGTATATGTATAGTTCTCACGTACTAAAACTCTGACCACAGAATGGCAGACTTTCCTAACCGCATGACTATCACCGAGGGAGACGAAACTCCAAACTCATCCACCCGTGCTCCTTCAGGGTCCCGTCGCCCACGCACCAGGAGCGATACCAGAGCCAACCAGGCCAGACCTCGGTCGAGAAACGCCGCAGGCATTCGAGTCAGAGACCACCGTCAAGCGGGAACACGCGAGTGGGACTGGTTGTCAAACGCGCTAGAAAGCTGGAGACGCGAGGAAGGGATCCAGTCAACCGCAGAACCCATGGATGTTTCTCCCTACACTCAGGAACCCACCCATCACACTGTTCCGGTGTTAGCTGCGAGACTTCACCGTCACGAGAGGAGGCTCGAGACAATGAGAATGGAGCAAAGAGAATTTCGGGGTGACATGACTCAATCCCTCCAGAATCAGGAAGATATAGCAGAAGTCGTGAACCTCACAAACGACCTAGCAACGGATACGGGGGACGAGCTTATGGAGTTGCGGATTAGAATGCAACAATGTGAGCAGCGTTCCCAGGAGGCTGAACAGCTCTCGCGAATGCTAGAGCAACGTCTAACGCTAGCTGAGGAGAGTGCGCGACAGGCTGGCAGACTCGCAGAAGCGGTCGATCGGATCATCACTCTACTACCACAGGCAGATCGACGTCGGGATTAGTGTAATAATTGTCATGTAACGAACCGGGTAGCTACTTGTGTCTCGACCGGACTTAAAATTTTCCGGTCTCTTTTGTAAACTTTAAATTCTGTAAACATTCGAACTTGTACTTTGAATGATATCAAATCTTGTTGCTTAAATCTGTGATTGTCACTTGTGCTGTTGTATATTACCCCTTCATAAATATACATCTGTGAAAATCATAACCCTCGTATGAACTAACCCACATTTCTTTCAAATCCTTATTTAAGAATCATGCCGCCTAGAAGACAAACTTTCAGCGCTGAGGAACTCGCGCAATTCATCGCTCAAGGAGTAGCCGACGCATTGGCTGCTCAGGGAGCAAACCAAAATATTGGATCGATACCACATGCTGGCAGTGAAAACACCTCAAATGCTGCCCCAACGACCAAACCTTGTTCCTACAAGGAATTCATGAGCTGCAAACCCTTAAACTTCAAGGGTACTGAAGGAGCCATCGGTCTGTTACGATGGATTGAAAAGATGGAGTCTGTATTCCGTATCTGCGACTGCACCGAAGAGTGCAAGGTCAAGTACTCCACCTGCACCTTCTTGGACGGTGCACTTACCTGGTGGAACACCTACATGCAAACTGTGGGGATCGACACCGCCTATCAACTCCCCTGGGAGGATTTGAAGAAGATGATGACGGAGGAGTATTGCCCTAGGGAGGAACTACAACAACTAGAGGTAGAATTCTGGAACCTCACAGTTAAGGGCGACGACATCGCCAGCTACACCACCCGTTTTCACCAGTTGGCACTCCTTTGTCCAACAATGGTGGACCCTGAGTACAAGAGAATCGAAAGATACATTTGGGGACTCCCAGCAAAGATCCAGGGAATGGTAACTGCTTCAAACCCTGGAACCATTCAAAGTGCCGTCCGTATGGCACACAGTTTAATGGCCCAGGTGGTCCGCCGTGGGACACCTGCTGCAAACACGGAGAACCGGTCTGGGGATAACAAAAGAAAATGGGAAGGAAACTCCAACCAACAACAGAACAGAAGGCCGGAGACTGTGAGAGCCTATACAACGGGAACCGATGACAAGAAAAAGTACCAAGGGAGCAGACCCTACTGCCCCAAGTGTACCTTACACCATGATGGTCCGTGTGGCAACGTTTGTACTAAATGCAAACGACAGGGCCACTTAGCTAAGGACTGCAGAGTTCCCAACACCACAGCCAAACTCGGTACACCAAGAACCTGTTTTGAATGTGGTAACCCCGGACACTTCAGAAATGACTGTCCGAAGCTGAGAAACAACAACAACAACAACAACAACAACAACAGGAACAACAACGCTCGCGGTAGAGCTTTTGTGATTAACTCGGGAGAAGCCCGACAAGACCCTGATGTGGTTACGGGTATGTTTCTCCTCAACAACTTAACTGCATCTGTCTTGTTTGATACTGGTGCTGATAAGAGTTTCATATCCGATGAGTTTAGCTCACTACTCAATATTACTCCCACGACCTTAGGTGCTAAGTATATAGTGGAATTAGCAAACGGTAAACTGATTGAGGCCGACAGTGTAATCCAAAATTGCACTTTAAACTTAGCAAACGAATCCTTTTCCATAGATTTAGTTCCCATCGAAATCGGGAGCTTCGACATCATCGTAGGTATGGATTGGTTGTCCAAAAACCGCGCCGAAATCGTTTGCCACGAGAAACTCGTTCGCATTCCTCTCGTCACCGGTGGAACCTTAGTCATACAAGGGGAGACCGGGGGATCGAGGGTGAATGTAATCTCGTGCATGAAAACTAGAAAATATCTACGAAAAGGATACCCGGCACTTCTGGCACATGTAACTGAGAAGAAGTCGGAGGAGAAACGGCTTGAAGATGTGCCTATCGTCCGAGACTTTCCTGAAGTCTTCCCCGAAGACTTGCCTGGCCTCCCACCACACAGACAAGTCGAATTTCAGATCGATTTAGTGCCCGGCGCAGCACCCGTGGCACGAACTCCGTACCGTTTAGCCCCTTCCGAACTTCAGGAGTTATCTACTCAATTGCAGGAACTCTTGGATAAGGGATTCATTCGACCAAGTTCCTCACCGTGGGGAGCTCCGGTCCTATTTGTGAAAAAGAAAGATGGATCCTTCCGAATGTGTATCGATTACCGAGAGTTGAACAAGCTGACCGTTAAGAATCGGTACCCACTTCCCCGAATCGATGACCTATTCGACCAACTCCAGGGATCGAGTGTTTACTCAAAAATCGACCTACGGTCAGGTTATCATCAATTGCGAGTTCAGAACGACGATATCCCAAAAACCGCATTCCGGACTCGATACGGTCACTACGAATTCCAGGTCATGCCATTTGGCTTAACCAACGCACCGGCTGTATTCATGGATCTTATGAATCGGGTGTGCAAGCCATATCTCGACAAATTCGTCATTGTGTTCATCGATGACATCCTGATTTACTCTCGCAACGAACAAGAACACGGCCAACACTTGAAAACCATTCTTGAATTACTCAAACGCGAGGAGTTATACGCCAAATTCTCCAAATGCGAATTTTGGATCCGAACCGTACAATTCTTAGGGCACGTCATCGACAGTAAAGGGATACATGTCGATCCATCGAAAATCGAGGCCATTAAGTGCTGGCAAGCGCCCACAACTCCAACCGAAGTACGTCAATTCTTAGGACTTGCTGGATATTATCGGCGATTCATTGAGAATTTTTCAAAAATAGCTCAACCTTTAACCACACTGACTCAAAAAGAAAAGAAGTTCGATTGGACTGACAAACAGGAGTCGGCATTCCAACTATTAAAACAAAAACTTTGCAGCGCACCTATCATGTCGTTACCCGAAGGCAACGATTACTTTGTGGTCTACTGTGACGCCTCACATCAGGGACTTGGTTGTGTGTTAATGCAACGAGAAAAAGTCATAGCTTACGCCTCCCGACAACTCAAAGTCCATGAGAAAAACTATACGACCCACGACTTGGAACTAGGAGCTGTGGTTTTCGCACTTAAAATCTGGAGACATTACCTATATGGTACCAAGTGTACTGTCTTCACTGACCACAAAAGTCTTCAGCACATCTTTGATCAGAAGGATCTGAACATGAGACAACGCCGATGGGTCGAGCTACTTACCGATTACGACTGCGAAATCCGCTACCACCCAGGCAAGGCGAATGTTGTGGCCGATGCCTTAAGTCGAAAGGAACGAGTTAAACCGCTGCGAGTTCGAGCCCTCGGTATGACTGTGCATAACAACCTCATCACTCAAATCCATGCCGCACAACTCGAAGCACTCAAGGAAGAGAACGTGAAAAACGAAGCCCTTCGAGGCATGGATAAACAGCTCGAAATCAAACCCGATGGGGCCCGATACTTCTCTAACCGGATATGGTTACCAAAACTTTGGAAATTCACGAGATTTGGTGTTGGATGAAGCTCACAAATCTCGATACTCTATACACCCTGGAGCCGACAAGATGTATCACGGCATCAAAGAGTCGTATTGGTGGCCCAACATGAAGGCTGACATAGCTACTTACGTTAGCAAGTGCCTTACCTGCTCAAAGGTTAAGGCCGAATACCAGAAACCCTCCGGATTATTACAACAACCTGAAATACCCCAATGGAAATGGGAGCAGATCTCCATGGACTTCATCACCAAACTGCCAAAAACACCGAGCGGTTGCGATACCATTTGGGTGATCGTCGATCGTCTCACCAAAACTGCTCATTTCCTGGCAATCAAGGAAACTGACAAGATGGAGCGTTTGACTCGCATCTTCATAAAAGAAATCGTCGCTCGACACGGCGTACCCATCTCGATCATCTCCGATAGAGATAGCCGTTTCACCTCTCGCTTTTGGCAATCCTTACAAAAATCACTAGGCACTCGTCTGGATATGAGTACGGCCTACCACCCGCAAACCGATTGCCAAAGCGAACGAACCATTCAGACCCTAGAGGATATGCTACGAGCTTGCGTAATTGACTTCGGTAAGAATTGGGAAAATCACTTGCCTCTATGCGAATTTTCGTACAACAACAGTTATCACTCCAGCATAAAGGCTGCACCTTTCGAGGCACTCTATGGGCGAAAATGCCGATCACCTCTCTGTTGGACCGAGGTGGGAGATAGCCAACTCACCGGTCCCGAAATCATACATGAAACCACTGAGAAAATCGTAGGTATCCAAAACCGGCTGAAAGCCGCACGTGATCGTCAGAAGAGCTATGCTGACGTGAGACGCAAACACCTCGAGTTTCAAGTCGGGGACAAAGTACTGTTGAAAGTGTCACCTTGGAAAGGTGTCATTCGTTTTGGTAAACGTGGAAAGCTTAACCCTAGGTACATCGGACCGTTTGAAATTCTGGAAAGGATTGGTCCGGTGGCATATCGACTGCAGCTACCTCAAGAACTCAGTAGCGTGCACAACACTTTTCACATTTCTAACCTTAAGAAATGCCTGTCTGATGAGACACTTAACATTCCACTTGATGAAATTCAAATCGATGACAAGCTTCATTTCGTCGAGGAACCCATTGAGATCATGGACCGAGAGGTCAAACGTTTAAAACAGAGTCGTATTCCCATCGTCAGAGTCCGGTGGAATTCCAGGCGTGGCCCTGAATTCACATGGGAACGGGAAGACCAGATGCAACAGAAATACCCGCACCTATTCTCAGATACCACACAAACCACGGCAACAAACTAATTTCGGGACGAAATTCTTCTAACAAGGGGAGAATGTGACACCCGACAAATTAGGCCGTCATTAGTGATTAATTATAGATCATTATTGCATGTAATTAGTGTGAAATAGGACTAATTACGATAGCACCTTGTATATTGTATTATACGCACGTACGTAATTAACTGTAAAATTACGCAAATTCGAGCGGATGGAATCCGACACAATAAATATGGACGTTGGTGAAAAATATTTTATTAAATGACATACTTATGACAAATAATTGTTATTTGACTTATATTATTACGATAATATCTAAAACGTTCTACGTTTCGTACAAAACGTACCGTACGCGACGAAAACGCGCAAATCGAACTCGACACCGAACGAAACCCGACAAACATTTTGAAGAGGTTAAATAATGTATTGATAAATACTTGGTCCATTCAAAATCTCAATCTTATATCAAAATCAAAATATTAACAATTAATATCTAACACGCGCGATTTAACGTTAACCGAACGAATAACGTAACACGAAATCGAGGAAACGAGTCACGAGCCCGAGACCACAACGGGTCAGGCCCACCTCGGCCAGCCCAGCCCAGAAAAGCCAGCCCACCCTTGGCCCTCCTTCCCCCTCTTTGCCTCCACACCCTCACTCAAACCCTCACACTTTTTCACACAATTACACTTTCTTTTCTCTCTCAATTCCTTACTCTCTCAAACCTCCAACCATAACCACCACCACCACCATCAATCCCAGCCACCTCCAAGACACCTAGACACCATTATCATCATTAGAAAAGAAGAACAAGTGAAGAACAAGAGATCAAGTCACAACAACCCTTTTCCTCCTCATTTCGGCTCTAGATCGACTTCTCCTTGTAAGAACCCCCTCCAAACTCTTTTATTTCCCTTGGATGATGTTAATATACATGTTAGAAGTTCGTTTATGCTAATTATGTCCAAGATCTAAACCGAAAACCAAAAGATAATGCTAAAAACTTTCGGGTAAAGCTATTAACCTTCGGACAAAAACTTAACCCGACTTTGACACAAGATATCTAACTCATTTCTTAACCAAATCGAACGATTCTTGAGTCTAAAATCAAGTTCAAGGAGTCTACTTTCGAACCCAAGTGGTTTGACGATTTTCTGAGGTCATTTGATATACGAAAACGATTTTACAAAAATATATGTCTGGACTGTCGTTTTGGACAGAAAAATCGACCAACTTTGGGAAAGCATATCTCGAGATCTACAACTTCAAAACGACTGAAACCACTTGGAAAAGTTTGCTTTTTCTGTTACCTTTCAAAATTGTACTCGCACTTTTTCTGAAGCTTTGTAAATCGTGAGATATGAACCAAACACTGAGCAAAGGTCCAAAAATCGACCTGCTGGACCTTTGTCTAATCCTTGGACGATTTCGTGAGCTATACTTGGCCAAAAGTTATGATATTTTTACTGGAAGTAGCTAAGACATGTAGGAACAACTGTGATTTTTCTTGGAGTCCACTTCGAAACTTTGGTTAGTCAAAACGAGCCCCGAAAACGACCCAAAAACTCGGAAGATAAACCCATGGACTGATTTTGTGACAAAAATGAAACGACACTTTCGGGTTAACTATAAAACATAACGACAATTTTCCTAAGCTCTAATAACATATTTAAGACTTCCCTAAAAGTTTCGGGTCAAACCGAGCACATTTGACCAAGTTCCCGAACAAAGAAAACACAACAGCCCGTCTGTGTCGCAGCTGGCCCAAGGCCATTGCGACACAAAGCTTGTGTCGCTAAAACATATGACAGCAGTACCAATCGGCGACACAAAGCTTGTGTCGCTAAATCATAAAGCAGTACTAACTTGCGACACTAAGTTAGTGTCGCAATAATTCAACTAACAGTATTAACGCTTGTGTCGCTAAATCTCAAACAGTACTAACCTAATGTCGCAACATGCCTTGGTCGCCAACTATTTTCAATGTCGCTGAGGCTAGCGACACAACGACTTGTGTCGCATACTTATGAAAAATCATGACCTGCGACACTAACGCTTATGTCGCAAAAATTACCTTAAATTCACCATCAGCGACACTACCCTCATGTCGCAACAACCTATAGCGACACAACCATTGTGTCGCATAACACAGACTTATCCTAAATATGTTTTCACAAAGTACCGTACACGCGTAATAACGAACGTTCACATATAACTTATTACGTATATGAAACCCATATACTCTATTAAGTATAAAATGAAACAAACATAATAATAATGTCTTCGAGAATTATTATTACAAAACTTCACCAACGGGTCATACATATTTTTCTAAACGCAAACAATGAACAAACACTTGGACATAACTAGTTGAGTGGACAACTAGCATGAATGATCTTTTGAGACATTCACTCATACATAACCTTGTGCGTTTAGGGCACCAGAAGGTTACACTTTGGACAAACGTTTATTAACTTAAACGCACGCTTACAAGACTCAGGTGAGTCTCATAGCCCCACTTTTACTGTTTTATACTATGGGGTGAGATTACATACACCGTTTTATAATCACAAGTACTGAAACAACTCTTATACGGATTGCATGAGACCTTTAATCCACTAAAAGTCCTCACTTTATCATAGTTCGTTAATTGTATAAGCGCGAGTATTATTGGATAGATCTATCGGGGATTGACATCCCCGTCCGGGCTAGTCGCTCTAGCCGACCCACGGACGCATTAATATTTGACTGTTACAGGTGTATTGGATTACACGTCTGCCCGAGGCAAAAACTAGGTTAAGCGTCGAACTGTGAGACTCATGGCAATAGTATACTTTTATTTTTGCATTCGTGCAACACTGATGAAATCTTGTGATTATTACCAACTTTTGATAACTGTTTCAAACCTATGAACTCACCAACATTATGTTGACCGTTTTAGTATGTATTCTCAGGTTCACAACAGGAGTAGGGCTACCCCAGGATACGATAGCTCGAGTCGCATTGCTTACAAACATCAGAGATTTTCTTGCATTACTATTTTGTAACATTGGTCATGTATTAGAATCTCTTGAACTATTCGCGAACTCAAATCTTGATGTAAACAATTGAATTACTAATGTAATTACTTTGTATCATTTTTCAAAACGTCTCATATAGAGTCGTTTGCCTTAACTTTGTGTAATGATCCATGATTAGTCGCGCCCCGACCCGTTTTCCGCTGCATCATAATTTGGGGGTGCGACAGATTGGTATCAGAGCCATAGTTATAGCGAACTAGGTTGCATTAGTGGACCTAGACTATAACTTTTAGGTAGTATTCCTCATTAGGCATAACTAGCTCGGGAATTTCATCATTCAATTTTAATTAACATAGCCTGATCAACTATGTACAATTAAAAGGGAATCGATGCAGGACTTGATCTGGTTATGGTAAATGGGAATACATTAGACGACTTTGATAACATTAGAGGCAGGACAAAAGTATTCCATACTATATTTATTAGAGTATTATGTGTCATACGTATATGTATAGTTCTCACGTACTAAAACTCTGACCACAGAATGGCAGACTTTCCTAACCGCATGACTATCACCGAGGGAGACGAAACTCCAAACTCATCCACCCGTGCTCCTTCAGGGTCCCGTCGCCCACGCACCAGGAGCGATACCAGAGCCAACCAGGCCAGACCTCGGTCGAGAAACGCCGCAGGCATTCGAGTCAGAGACCACCGTCAAGCGGGAACACGCGAGTGGGACTGGTTGTCAAACGCGCTAGAAAGCTGGAGACGCGAGGAAGGGATCCAGTCAACCGCAGAACCCATGGATGTTTCTCCCTACACTCAGGAACCCACCCATCACACTGTTCCGGTGTTAGCTGCGAGACTTCACCGTCACGAGAGGAGGCTCGAGACAATGAGAATGGAGCAAAGAGAATTTCGGGGTGACATGACTCAATCCCTCCAGAATCAGGAAGATATAGCAGAAGTCGTGAACCTCACAAACGACCTAGCAACGGATACGGGGGACGAGCTTATGGAGTTGCGGATTAGAATGCAACAATGTGAGCAGCGTTCCCAGGAGGCTGAACAGCTCTCGCGAATGCTAGAGCAACGTCTAACGCTAGCTGAGGAGAGTGCGCGACAGGCTGGCAGACTCGCAGAAGCGGTCGATCGGATCATCACTCTACTACCACAGGCAGATCGACGTCGGGATTAGTGTAATAATTGTCATGTAACGAACCGGGTAGCTACTTGTGTCTCGACCGGACTTAAAATTTTCCGGTCTCTTTTGTAAACTTTAAATTCTGTAAACATTCGAACTTGTACTTTGAATGATATCAAATCTTGTTGCTTAAATCTGTGATTGTCACTTGTGCTGTTGTATATTACCCCTTCATAAATATACATCTGTGAAAATCATAACCCTCGTATGAACTAACCCACATTTCTTTCAAATCCTTATTTAAGAATCATGCCGCCTAGAAGACAAACTTTCAGCGCTGAGGAACTCGCGCAATTCATCGCTCAAGGAGTAGCCGACGCATTGGCTGCTCAGGGAGCAAACCAAAATATTGGATCGATACCACATGCTGGCAGTGAAAACACCTCAAATGCTGCCCCAACGACCAAACCTTGTTCCTACAAGGAATTCATGAGCTGCAAACCCTTAAACTTCAAGGGTACTGAAGGAGCCATCGGTCTGTTACGATGGATTGAAAAGATGGAGTCTGTATTCCGTATCTGCGACTGCACCGAAGAGTGCAAGGTCAAGTACTCCACCTGCACCTTCTTGGACGGTGCACTTACCTGGTGGAACACCTACATGCAAACTGTGGGGATCGACACCGCCTATCAACTCCCCTGGGAGGATTTGAAGAAGATGATGACGGAGGAGTATTGCCCTAGGGAGGAACTACAACAACTAGAGGTAGAATTCTGGAACCTCACAGTTAAGGGCGACGACATCGCCAGCTACACCACCCGTTTTCACCAGTTGGCACTCCTTTGTCCAACAATGGTGGACCCTGAGTACAAGAGAATCGAAAGATACATTTGGGGACTCCCAGCAAAGATCCAGGGAATGGTAACTGCTTCAAACCCTGGAACCATTCAAAGTGCCGTCCGTATGGCACACAGTTTAATGGCCCAGGTGGTCCGCCGTGGGACACCTGCTGCAAACACGGAGAACCGGTCTGGGGATAACAAAAGAAAATGGGAAGGAAACTCCAACCAACAACAGAACAGAAGGCCGGAGACTGTGAGAGCCTATACAACGGGAACCGATGACAAGAAAAAGTACCAAGGGAGCAGACCCTACTGCCCCAAGTGTACCTTACACCATGATGGTCCGTGTGGCAACGTTTGTACTAAATGCAAACGACAGGGCCACTTAGCTAAGGACTGCAGAGTTCCCAACACCACAGCCAAACTCGGTACACCAAGAACCTGTTTTGAATGTGGTAACCCCGGACACTTCAGAAATGACTGTCCGAAGCTGAGAAACAACAACAACAACAACAACAACAACAACAACAGGAACAACAACGCTCGCGGTAGAGCTTTTGTGATTAACTCGGGAGAAGCCCGACAAGACCCTGATGTGGTTACGGGTATGTTTCTCCTCAACAACTTAACTGCATCTGTCTTGTTTGATACTGGTGCTGATAAGAGTTTCATATCCGATGAGTTTAGCTCACTACTCAATATTACTCCCACGACCTTAGGTGCTAAGTATATAGTGGAATTAGCAAACGGTAAACTGATTGAGGCCGACAGTGTAATCCAAAATTGCACTTTAAACTTAGCAAACGAATCCTTTTCCATAGATTTAGTTCCCATCGAAATCGGGAGCTTCGACATCATCGTAGGTATGGATTGGTTGTCCAAAAACCGCGCCGAAATCGTTTGCCACGAGAAACTCGTTCGCATTCCTCTCGTCACCGGTGGAACCTTAGTCATACAAGGGGAGACCGGGGGATCGAGGGTGAATGTAATCTCGTGCATGAAAACTAGAAAATATCTACGAAAAGGATACCCGGCACTTCTGGCACATGTAACTGAGAAGAAGTCGGAGGAGAAACGGCTTGAAGATGTGCCTATCGTCCGAGACTTTCCTGAAGTCTTCCCCGAAGACTTGCCTGGCCTCCCACCACACAGACAAGTCGAATTTCAGATCGATTTAGTGCCCGGCGCAGCACCCGTGGCACGAACTCCGTACCGTTTAGCCCCTTCCGAACTTCAGGAGTTATCTACTCAATTGCAGGAACTCTTGGATAAGGGATTCATTCGACCAAGTTCCTCACCGTGGGGAGCTCCGGTCCTATTTGTGAAAAAGAAAGATGGATCCTTCCGAATGTGTATCGATTACCGAGAGTTGAACAAGCTGACCGTTAAGAATCGGTACCCACTTCCCCGAATCGATGACCTATTCGACCAACTCCAGGGATCGAGTGTTTACTCAAAAATCGACCTACGGTCAGGTTATCATCAATTGCGAGTTCAGAACGACGATATCCCAAAAACCGCATTCCGGACTCGATACGGTCACTACGAATTCCAGGTCATGCCATTTGGCTTAACCAACGCACCGGCTGTATTCATGGATCTTATGAATCGGGTGTGCAAGCCATATCTCGACAAATTCGTCATTGTGTTCATCGATGACATCCTGATTTACTCTCGCAACGAACAAGAACACGGCCAACACTTGAAAACCATTCTTGAATTACTCAAACGCGAGGAGTTATACGCCAAATTCTCCAAATGCGAATTTTGGATCCGAACCGTACAATTCTTAGGGCACGTCATCGACAGTAAAGGGATACATGTCGATCCATCGAAAATCGAGGCCATTAAGTGCTGGCAAGCGCCCACAACTCCAACCGAAGTACGTCAATTCTTAGGACTTGCTGGATATTATCGGCGATTCATTGAGAATTTTTCAAAAATAGCTCAACCTTTAACCACACTGACTCAAAAAGAAAAGAAGTTCGATTGGACTGACAAACAGGAGTCGGCATTCCAACTATTAAAACAAAAACTTTGCAGCGCACCTATCCTGTCGTTACCCGAAGGCAACGATTACTTTGTGGTCTACTGTGACGCCTCACATCAGGGACTTGGTTGTGTGTTAATGCAACGAGAAAAAGTCATAGCTTACGCCTCCCGACAACTCAAAGTCCATGAGAAAAACTATACGACCCACGACTTGGAACTAGGAGCTGTGGTTTTCGCACTTAAAATCTGGAGACATTACCTATATGGTACCAAGTGTACTGTCTTCACTGACCACAAAAGTCTTCAGCACATCTTTGATCAGAAGGATCTGAACATGAGACAACGCCGATGGGTCGAGCTACTTACCGATTACGACTGCGAAATCCGCTACCACCCAGGCAAGGCGAATGTTGTGGCCGATGCCTTAAGTCGAAAGGAACGAGTTAAACCGCTGCGAGTTCGAGCCCTCGGTATGACTGTGCATAACAACCTCATCACTCAAATCCATGCCGCACAACTCGAAGCACTCAAGGAAGAGAACGTGAAAAACGAAGCCCTTCGAGGCATGGATAAACAGCTCGAAATCAAACCCGATGGGGCCCGATACTTCTCTAACCGGATATGGTTACCAAAACTTTGGAAATTCACGAGATTTGGTGTTGGATGAAGCTCACAAATCTCGATACTCTATACACCCTGGAGCCGACAAGATGTATCACGGCATCAAAGAGTCGTATTGGTGGCCCAACATGAAGGCTGACATAGCTACTTACGTTAGCAAGTGCCTTACCTGCTCAAAGGTTAAGGCCGAATACCAGAAACCCTCCGGATTATTACAACAACCTGAAATACCCCAATGGAAATGGGAGCAGATCTCCATGGACTTCATCACCAAACTGCCAAAAACACCGAGCGGTTGCGATACCATTTGGGTGATCGTCGATCGTCTCACCAAAACTGCTCATTTCCTGGCAATCAAGGAAACTGACAAGATGGAGCGTTTGACTCGCATCTACATAAAAGAAATCGTCGCTCGACACGGCGTACCCATCTCGATCATCTCCGATAGAGATAGCCGTTTCACCTCTCGCTTTTGGCAATCCTTACAAAAATCACTAGGCACTCGTCTGGATATGAGTACGGCCTACCACCCGCAAACCGATGGCCAAAGCGAACGAACCATTCAGACCCTAGAGGATATGCTACGAGCTTGCGTAATTGACTTCGGTAAGAATTGGGAAAATCACTTGCCTCTATGCGAATTTTCGTACAACAACAGTTATCACTCCAGCATAAAGGCTGCACCTTTCGAGGCACTCTATGGGCGAAAATGCCGATCACCTCTCTGTTGGACCGAGGTGGGAGATAGCCAACTCACCGGTCCCGAAATCATACATGAAACCACTGAGAAAATCGTAGGTATCCAAAACCGGCTGAAAGCCGCACGTGATCGTCAGAAGAGCTATGCTGACGTGAGACGCAAACACCTCGAGTTTCAAGTCGGGGACAAAGTACTGTTGAAAGTGTCACCTTGGAAAGGTGTCATTCGTTTTGGTAAACGTGGAAAGCTTAACCCTAGGTACATCGGACCGTTTGAAATTCTGGAAAGGATTGGTCCGGTGGCATATCGACTGCAGCTACCTCAAGAACTCAGTAGCGTGCACAACACTTTTCACATTTCTAACCTTAAGAAATGCCTGTCTGATGAGACACTTAACATTCCACTTGATGAAATTCAAATCGATGACAAGCTTCATTTCGTCGAGGAACCCATTGAGATCATGGACCGAGAGGTCAAACGTTTAAAACAGAGTCGTATTCCCATCGTCAGAGTCCGGTGGAATTCCAGGCGTGGCCCTGAATTCACATGGGAACGGGAAGACCAGATGCAACAGAAATACCCGCACCTATTCTCAGATACCACACAAACCACGGCAACAAACTAATTTCGGGACGAAATTCTTCTAACAAGGGGAGAATGTGACACCCGACAAATTAGGCCGTCATTAGTGATTAATTATAGATCATTATTGCATGTAATTAGTGTGAAATAGGACTAATTACGATAGCACCTTGTATATTGTATTATACGCACGTACGTAATTAACTGTAAAATTACGCAAATTCGAGCGGATGGAATCCGACACAATAAATATGGACGTTGGTGAAAAATATTTTATTAAATGACATACTTATGACAAATAATTGTTATTTGACTTATATTATTACGATAATATCTAAAACGTTCTACGTTTCGTACAAAACGTACCGTACGCGACGAAAACGCGCAAATCGAACTCGACACCGAACGAAACCCGACAAACATTTTGAAGAGGTTAAATAATGTATTGATAAATACTTGGTCCATTCAAAATCTCAATCTTATATCAAAATCAAAATATTAACAATTAATATCTAACACGCGCGATTTAACGTTAACCGAACGAATAACGTAACACGAAATCGAGGAAACGAGTCACGAGCCCGAGACCACAACGGGTCAGGCCCACCTCGGCCAGCCCAGCCCAGAAAAGCCAGCCCACCCTTGGCCCTCCTTCCCCCTCTTTGCCTCCACACCCTCACTCAAACCCTCACACTTTTTCACACAATTACACTTTCTTTTCTCTCTCAATTCCTTACTCTCTCAAACCTCCAACCATAACCACCACCACCACCATCAATCCCAGCCACCTCCAAGACACCTAGACACCATTATCATCATTAGAAAAGAAGAACAAGTGAAGAACAAGAGATCAAGTCACAACAACCCTTTTCCTCCTCATTTCGGCTCTAGATCGACTTCTCCTTGTAAGAACCCCCTCCAAACTCTTTTATTTCCCTTGGATGATGTTAATATACATGTTAGAAGTTCGTTTATGCTAATTATGTCCAAGATCTAAACCGAAAACCAAAAGATAATGCTAAAAACTTTCGGGTAAAGCTATTAACCTTCGGACAAAAACTTAACCCGACTTTGACACAAGATATCTAACTCATTTCTTAACCAAATCGAACGATTCTTGAGTCTAAAATCAAGTTCAAGGAGTCTACTTTCGAACCCAAGTGGTTTGACGATTTTCTGAGGTCATTTGATATACGAAAACGATTTTACAAAAATATATGTCTGGACTGTCGTTTTGGACAGAAAAATCGACCAACTTTGGGAAAGCATATCTCGAGATCTACAACTTCAAAACGACTGAAACCACTTGGAAAAGTTTGCTTTTTCTGTTACCTTTCAAAATTGTACTCGCACTTTTTCTGAAGCTTTGTAAATCGTGAGATATGAACCAAACACTGAGCAAAGGTCCAAAAATCGACCTGCTGGACCTTTGTCTAATCCTTGGACGATTTCGTGAGCTATACTTGGCCAAAAGTTATGATATTTTTACTGGAAGTAGCTAAGACATGTAGGAACAACTGTGATTTTTCTTGGAGTCCACTTCGAAACTTTGGTTAGTCAAAACGAGCCCCGAAAACGACCCAAAAACTCGGAAGATAAACCCATGGACTGATTTTGTGACAAAAATGAAACGACACTTTCGGGTTAACTATAAAACATAACGACAATTTTCCTAAGCTCTAATAACATATTTAAGACTTCCCTAAAAGTTTCGGGTCAAACCGAGCACATTTGACCAAGTTCCCGAACAAAGAAAACACAACAGCCCGTCTGTGTCGCAGCTGGCCCAAGGCCATTGCGACACAAAGCTTGTGTCGCTAAAACATATGACAGCAGTACCAATCGGCGACACAAAGCTTGTGTCGCTAAATCATAAAGCAGTACTAACTTGCGACACTAAGTTAGTGTCGCAATAATTCAACTAACAGTATTAACGCTTGTGTCGCTAAATCTCAAACAGTACTAACCTAATGTCGCAACATGCCTTGGTCGCCAACTATTTTCAATGTCGCTGAGGCTAGCGACACAACGACTTGTGTCGCATACTTATGAAAAATCATGACCTGCGACACTAACGCTTATGTCGCAAAAATTACCTTAAATTCACCATCAGCGACACTACCCTCATGTCGCAACAACCTATAGCGACACAACCATTGTGTCGCATAACACAGACTTATCCTAAATATGTTTTCACAAAGTACCGTACACGCGTAATAACGAACGTTCACATATAACTTATTACGTATATGAAACCCATATACTCTATTAAGTATAAAATGAAACAAACATAATAATAATGTCTTCGAGAATTATTATTACAAAACTTCACCAACGGGTCATACATATTTTTCTAAACGCAAACAATGAACAAACACTTGGACATAACTAGTTGAGTGGACAACTAGCATGAATGATCTTTTGAGACATTCACTCATACATAACCTTGTGCGTTTAGGGCACCAGAAGGTTACACTTTGGACAAACGTTTATTAACTTAAACGCACGCTTACAAGACTCAGGTGAGTCTCATAGCCCCACTTTTACTGTTTTATACTATGGGGTGAGATTACATACACCGTTTTATAATCACAAGTACTGAAACAACTCTTATACGGATTGCATGAGACCTTTAATCCACTAAAAGTCCTCACTTTATCATAGTTCGTTAATTGTATAAGCGCGAGTATTATTGGATAGATCTATCGGGGATTGACATCCCCGTCCGGGCTAGTCGCTCTAGCCGACCCACGGACGCATTAATATTTGACTGTTACAGGTGTATTGGATTACACGTCTGCCCGAGGCAAAAACTAGGTTAAGCGTCGAACTGTGAGACTCATGGCAATAGTATACTTTTATTTTTGCATTCGTGCAACACTGATGAAATCTTGTGATTATTACCAACTTTTGATAACTGTTTCAAACCTATGAACTCACCAACATTATGTTGACCGTTTTAGTATGTATTCTCAGGTTCACAACAGGAGTAGGGCTACCCCAGGATACGATAGCTCGAGTCGCATTGCTTACAAACATCAGAGATTTTCTTGCATTACTATTTTGTAACATTGGTCATGTATTAGAATCTCTTGAACTATTCGCGAACTCAAATCTTGATGTAAACAATTGAATTACTAATGTAATTACTTTGTATCATTTTTCAAAACGTCTCATATAGAGTCGTTTGCCTTAACTTTGTGTAATGATCCATGATTAGTCGCGCCCCGACCCGTTTTCCGCTGCATCATAATTTGGGGGTGCGACAGATTGGTATCAGAGCCATAGTTATAGCGAACTAGGTTGCATTAGTGGACCTAGACTATAACTTTTAGGTAGTATTCCTCATTAGGCATAACTAGCTCGGGAATTTCATCATTCAATTTTAATTAACATAGCCTGATCAACTATGTACAATTAAAAGGGAATCGATGCAGGACTTGATCTGGTTATGGTAAATGGGAATACATTAGACGACTTTGATAACATTAGAGGCAGGACAAAAGTATTCCATACTATATTTATTAGAGTATTATGTGTCATACGTATATGTATAGTTCTCACGTACTAAAACTCTGACCACAGAATGGCAGACTTTCCTAACCGCATGACTATCACCGAGGGAGACGAAACTCCAAACTCATCCACCCGTGCTCCTTCAGGGTCCCGTCGCCCACGCACCAGGAGCGATACCAGAGCCAACCAGGCCAGACCTCGGTCGAGAAACGCCGCAGGCATTCGAGTCAGAGACCACCGTCAAGCGGGAACACGCGAGTGGGACTGGTTGTCAAACGCGCTAGAAAGCTGGAGACGCGAGGAAGGGATCCAGTCAACCGCAGAACCCATGGATGTTTCTCCCTACACTCAGGAACCCACCCATCACACTGTTCCGGTGTTAGCTGCGAGACTTCACCGTCACGAGAGGAGGCTCGAGACAATGAGAATGGAGCAAAGAGAATTTCGGGGTGACATGACTCAATCCCTCCAGAATCAGGAAGATATAGCAGAAGTCGTGAACCTCACAAACGACCTAGCAACGGATACGGGGGACGAGCTTATGGAGTTGCGGATTAGAATGCAACAATGTGAGCAGCGTTCCCAGGAGGCTGAACAGCTCTCGCGAATGCTAGAGCAACGTCTAACGCTAGCTGAGGAGAGTGCGCGACAGGCTGGCAGACTCGCAGAAGCGGTCGATCGGATCATCACTCTACTACCACAGGCAGATCGACGTCGGGATTAGTGTAATAATTGTCATGTAACGAACCGGGTAGCTACTTGTGTCTCGACCGGACTTAAAATTTTCCGGTCTCTTTTGTAAACTTTAAATTCTGTAAACATTCGAACTTGTACTTTGAATGATATCAAATCTTGTTGCTTAAATCTGTGATTGTCACTTGTGCTGTTGTATATTACCCCTTCATAAATATACATCTGTGAAAATCATAACCCTCGTATGAACTAACCCACATTTCTTTCAAATCCTTATTTAAGAATCATGCCGCCTAGAAGACAAACTTTCAGCGCTGAGGAACTCGCGCAATTCATCGCTCAAGGAGTAGCCGACGCATTGGCTGCTCAGGGAGCAAACCAAAATATTGGATCGATACCACATGCTGGCAGTGAAAACACCTCAAATGCTGCCCCAACGACCAAACCTTGTTCCTACAAGGAATTCATGAGCTGCAAACCCTTAAACTTCAAGGGTACTGAAGGAGCCATCGGTCTGTTACGATGGATTGAAAAGATGGAGTCTGTATTCCGTATCTGCGACTGCACCGAAGAGTGCAAGGTCAAGTACTCCACCTGCACCTTCTTGGACGGTGCACTTACCTGGTGGAACACCTACATGCAAACTGTGGGGATCGACACCGCCTATCAACTCCCCTGGGAGGATTTGAAGAAGATGATGACGGAGGAGTATTGCCCTAGGGAGGAACTACAACAACTAGAGGTAGAATTCTGGAACCTCACAGTTAAGGGCGACGACATCGCCAGCTACACCACCCGTTTTCACCAGTTGGCACTCCTTTGTCCAACAATGGTGGACCCTGAGTACAAGAGAATCGAAAGATACATTTGGGGACTCCCAGCAAAGATCCAGGGAATGGTAACTGCTTCAAACCCTGGAACCATTCAAAGTGCCGTCCGTATGGCACACAGTTTAATGGCCCAGGTGGTCCGCCGTGGGACACCTGCTGCAAACACGGAGAACCGGTCTGGGGATAACAAAAGAAAATGGGAAGGAAACTCCAACCAACAACAGAACAGAAGGCCGGAGACTGTGAGAGCCTATACAACGGGAACCGATGACAAGAAAAAGTACCAAGGGAGCAGACCCTACTGCCCCAAGTGTACCTTACACCATGATGGTCCGTGTGGCAACGTTTGTACTAAATGCAAACGACAGGGCCACTTAGCTAAGGACTGCAGAGTTCCCAACACCACAGCCAAACTCGGTACACCAAGAACCTGTTTTGAATGTGGTAACCCCGGACACTTCAGAAATGACTGTCCGAAGCTGAGAAACAACAACAACAACAACAACAACAACAACAACAGGAACAACAACGCTCGCGGTAGAGCTTTTGTGATTAACTCGGGAGAAGCCCGACAAGACCCTGATGTGGTTACGGGTATGTTTCTCCTCAACAACTTAACTGCATCTGTCTTGTTTGATACTGGTGCTGATAAGAGTTTCATATCCGATGAGTTTAGCTCACTACTCAATATTACTCCCACGACCTTAGGTGCTAAGTATATAGTGGAATTAGCAAACGGTAAACTGATTGAGGCCGACAGTGTAATCCAAAATTGCACTTTAAACTTAGCAAACGAATCCTTTTCCATAGATTTAGTTCCCATCGAAATCGGGAGCTTCGACATCATCGTAGGTATGGATTGGTTGTCCAAAAACCGCGCCGAAATCGTTTGCCACGAGAAACTCGTTCGCATTCCTCTCGTCACCGGTGGAACCTTAGTCATACAAGGGGAGACCGGGGGATCGAGGGTGAATGTAATCTCGTGCATGAAAACTAGAAAATATCTACGAAAAGGATACCCGGCACTTCTGGCACATGTAACTGAGAAGAAGTCGGAGGAGAAACGGCTTGAAGATGTGCCTATCGTCCGAGACTTTCCTGAAGTCTTCCCCGAAGACTTGCCTGGCCTCCCACCACACAGACAAGTCGAATTTCAGATCGATTTAGTGCCCGGCGCAGCACCCGTGGCACGAACTCCGTACCGTTTAGCCCCTTCCGAACTTCAGGAGTTATCTACTCAATTGCAGGAACTCTTGGATAAGGGATTCATTCGACCAAGTTCCTCACCGTGGGGAGCTCCGGTCCTATTTGTGAAAAAGAAAGATGGATCCTTCCGAATGTGTATCGATTACCGAGAGTTGAACAAGCTGACCGTTAAGAATCGGTACCCACTTCCCCGAATCGATGACCTATTCGACCAACTCCAGGGATCGAGTGTTTACTCAAAAATCGACCTACGGTCAGGTTATCATCAATTGCGAGTTCAGAACGACGATATCCCAAAAACCGCATTCCGGACTCGATACGGTCACTACGAATTCCAGGTCATGCCATTTGGCTTAACCAACGCACCGGCTGTATTCATGGATCTTATGAATCGGGTGTGCAAGCCATATCTCGACAAATTCGTCATTGTGTTCATCGATGACATCCTGATTTACTCTCGCAACGAACAAGAACACGGCCAACACTTGAAAACCATTCTTGAATTACTCAAACGCGAGGAGTTATACGCCAAATTCTCCAAATGCGAATTTTGGATCCGAACCGTACAATTCTTAGGGCACGTCATCGACAGTAAAGGGATACATGTCGATCCATCGAAAATCGAGGCCATTAAGTGCTGGCAAGCGCCCACAACTCCAACCGAAGTACGTCAATTCTTAGGACTTGCTGGATATTATCGGCGATTCATTGAGAATTTTTCAAAAATAGCTCAACCTTTAACCACACTGACTCAAAAAGAAAAGAAGTTCGATTGGACTGACAAACAGGAGTCGGCATTCCAACTATTAAAACAAAAACTTTGCAGCGCACCTATCCTGTCGTTACCCGAAGGCAACGATTACTTTGTGGTCTACTGTGACGCCTCACATCAGGGACTTGGTTGTGTGTTAATGCAACGAGAAAAAGTCATAGCTTACGCCTCCCGACAACTCAAAGTCCATGAGAAAAACTATACGACCCACGACTTGGAACTAGGAGCTGTGGTTTTCGCACTTAAAATCTGGAGACATTACCTATATGGTACCAAGTGTACTGTCTTCACTGACCACAAAAGTCTTCAGCACATCTTTGATCAGAAGGATCTGAACATGAGACAACGCCGATGGGTCGAGCTACTTACCGATTACGACTGCGAAATCCGCTACCACCCAGGCAAGGCGAATGTTGTGGCCGATGCCTTAAGTCGAAAGGAACGAGTTAAACCGCTGCGAGTTCGAGCCCTCGGTATGACTGTGCATAACAACCTCATCACTCAAATCCATGCCGCACAACTCGAAGCACTCAAGGAAGAGAACGTGAAAAACGAAGCCCTTCGAGGCATGGATAAACAGCTCGAAATCAAACCCGATGGGGCCCGATACTTCTCTAACCGGATATGGTTACCAAAACTTTGGAAATTCACGAGATTTGGTGTTGGATGAAGCTCACAAATCTCGATACTCTATACACCCTGGAGCCGACAAGATGTATCACGGCATCAAAGAGTCGTATTGGTGGCCCAACATGAAGGCTGACATAGCTACTTACGTTAGCAAGTGCCTTACCTGCTCAAAGGTTAAGGCCGAATACCAGAAACCCTCCGGATTATTACAACAACCTGAAATACCCCAATGGAAATGGGAGCAGATCTCCATGGACTTCATCACCAAACTGCCAAAAACACCGAGCGGTTGCGATACCATTTGGGTGATCGTCGATCGTCTCACCAAAACTGCTCATTTCCTGGCAATCAAGGAAACTGACAAGATGGAGCGTTTGACTCGCATCTACATAAAAGAAATCGTCGCTCGACACGGCGTACCCATCTCGATCATCTCCGATAGAGATAGCCGTTTCACCTCTCGCTTTTGGCAATCCTTACAAAAATCACTAGGCACTCGTCTGGATATGAGTACGGCCTACCACCCGCAAACCGATGGCCAAAGCGAACGAACCATTCAGACCCTAGAGGATATGCTACGAGCTTGCGTAATTGACTTCGGTAAGAATTGGGAAAATCACTTGCCTCTATGCGAATTTTCGTACAACAACAGTTATCACTCCAGCATAAAGGCTGCACCTTTCGAGGCACTCTATGGGCGAAAATGCCGATCACCTCTCTGTTGGACCGAGGTGGGAGATAGCCAACTCACCGGTCCCGAAATCATACATGAAACCACTGAGAAAATCGTAGGTATCCAAAACCGGCTGAAAGCCGCACGTGATCGTCAGAAGAGCTATGCTGACGTGAGACGCAAACACCTCGAGTTTCAAGTCGGGGACAAAGTACTGTTGAAAGTGTCACCTTGGAAAGGTGTCATTCGTTTTGGTAAACGTGGAAAGCTTAACCCTAGGTACATCGGACCGTTTGAAATTCTGGAAAGGATTGGTCCGGTGGCATATCGACTGCAGCTACCTCAAGAACTCAGTAGCGTGCACAACACTTTTCACATTTCTAACCTTAAGAAATGCCTGTCTGATGAGACACTTAACATTCCACTTGATGAAATTCAAATCGATGACAAGCTTCATTTCGTCGAGGAACCCATTGAGATCATGGACCGAGAGGTCAAACGTTTAAAACAGAGTCGTATTCCCATCGTCAGAGTCCGGTGGAATTCCAGGCGTGGCCCTGAATTCACATGGGAACGGGAAGACCAGATGCAACAGAAATACCCGCACCTATTCTCAGATACCACACAAACCACGGCAACAAACTAATTTCGGGACGAAATTCTTCTAACAAGGGGAGAATGTGACACCCGACAAATTAGGCCGTCATTAGTGATTAATTATAGATCATTATTGCATGTAATTAGTGTGAAATAGGACTAATTACGATAGCACCTTGTATATTGTATTATACGCACGTACGTAATTAACTGTAAAATTACGCAAATTCGAGCGGATGGAATCCGACACAATAAATATGGACGTTGGTGAAAAATATTTTATTAAATGACATACTTATGACAAATAATTGTTATTTGACTTATATTATTACGATAATATCTAAAACGTTCTACGTTTCGTACAAAACGTACCGTACGCGACGAAAACGCGCAAATCGAACTCGACACCGAACGAAACCCGACAAACATTTTGAAGAGGTTAAATAATGTATTGATAAATACTTGGTCCATTCAAAATCTCAATCTTATATCAAAATCAAAATATTAACAATTAATATCTAACACGCGCGATTTAACGTTAACCGAACGAATAACGTAACACGAAATCGAGGAAACGAGTCACGAGCCCGAGACCACAACGGGTCAGGCCCACCTCGGCCAGCCCAGCCCAGAAAAGCCAGCCCACCCTTGGCCCTCCTTCCCCCTCTTTGCCTCCACACCCTCACTCAAACCCTCACACTTTTTCACACAATTACACTTTCTTTTCTCTCTCAATTCCTTACTCTCTCAAACCTCCAACCATAACCACCACCACCACCATCAATCCCAGCCACCTCCAAGACACCTAGACACCATTATCATCATTAGAAAAGAAGAACAAGTGAAGAACAAGAGATCAAGTCACAACAACCCTTTTCCTCCTCATTTCGGCTCTAGATCGACTTCTCCTTGTAAGAACCCCCTCCAAACTCTTTTATTTCCCTTGGATGATGTTAATATACATGTTAGAAGTTCGTTTATGCTAATTATGTCCAAGATCTAAACCGAAAACCAAAAGATAATGCTAAAAACTTTCGGGTAAAGCTATTAACCTTCGGACAAAAACTTAACCCGACTTTGACACAAGATATCTAACTCATTTCTTAACCAAATCGAACGATTCTTGAGTCTAAAATCAAGTTCAAGGAATCTACTTTCGAACCCAAGTGGTTTGACGATTTTCTGAGGTCATTTGATATACGAAAACGATTTTACAAAAATATATGTCTGGACTGTCGTTTTGGACAGAAAAATCGACCAACTTTGGGAAATCATATCTCGAGATCTACAACTTCAAAACGACTGAAACCACTTGTAAAAGTTTGCTTTTTCTGTTACCTTTCATAATTGTACTCGCACTTTTTCTGAAGCTTTGTAAATCGTGAGATATGAACCAAACACTGAGCAAAGGTCCAAAAATCGACCTGCTGGACCTTTGTCTAATCCTTGGACGATTTCGTGAGCTATACTTGGCCAAAAGTTATGATATTTTTACTGGAAGTAGCTAAGACATGTAGGAACAACTGTGATTTTTCTTGGAGTCCACTTCGAAACTTTGGTTAGTCAAAACGAGCCCCGAAAACGACCCAAAAACTCGGAAGATAAACCCATGGACTGATTTTGTGACAAAAATGAAACGACACTTTCGGGTTAACTATAAAACATAACGACAATTTTCCTAAGCTCTAATAACATATTTAAGACTTCCCTAAAAGTTTCGGGTCAAACCGAGCACATTTGACCAAGTTCCCGAACAAAGAAAACACAACAGCCCGTCTGTGTCGCAGCTGGCCCAAGGCCATTGCGACACAAAGCTTGTGTCGCTAAAACATATGACAGCAGTACCAATCGGCGACACAAAGCTTGTGTCGCTAAATCATAAAGCAGTACTAACTTGCGACACTAAGTTAGTGTCGCAATAATTCAACTAACAGTATTAACGCTTGTGTCGCTAAATCTCAAACAGTACTAACCTAATGTCGCAACATGCCTTGGTCGCCAACTATTTTCAATGTCGCTGAGGCTAGCGACACAACGACTTGTGTCGCATACTTATGAAAAATCATGACCTGCGACACTAACGCTTATGTCGCAAAAATTACCTTAAATTCACCATCAGCGACACTACCCTCATGTCGCAACAACCTATAGCGACACAACCATTGTGTCGCATAACACAGACTTATCCTAAATATGTTTTCACAAAGTACCGTACACGCGTAATAACGAACGTTCACATATAACTTATTACGTATATGAAACCCATATACTCTATTAAGTATAAAATGAAACAAACATAATAATAATGTCTTCGAGAATTATTATTACAAAACTTCACCAACGGGTCATACATATTTTTCTAAACGCAAACAATGAACAAACACTTGGACATAACTAGTTGAGTGGACAACTAGCATGAATGATCTTTTGAGACATTCACTCATACATAACCTTGTGCGTTTAGGGCACCAGAAGGTTACACTTTGGACAAACGTTTATTAACTTAAACGCACGCTTACAAGACTCAGGTGAGTCTCATAGCCCCACTTTTACTGTTTTATACTATGGGGTGAGATTACATACACCGTTTTATAATCACAAGTACTGAAACAACTCTTATACGGATTGCATGAGACCTTTAATCCACTAAAAGTCCTCACTTTATCATAGTTCGTTAATTGTATAAGCGCGAGTATTATTGGATAGATCTATCGGGGATTGACATCCCCGTCCGGGCTAGTCGCTCTAGCCGACCCACGGACGCATTAATATTTGACTGTTACAGGTGTATTGGATTACACGTCTGCCCGAGGCAAAAACTAGGTTAAGCGTCGAACTGTGAGACTCATGGCAATAGTATACTTTTATTTTTGCATTCGTGCAACACTGATGAAATCTTGTGATTATTACCAACTTTTGATAACTGTTTCAAACCTATGAACTCACCAACATTATGTTGACCGTTTTAGTATGTATTCTCAGGTTCACAACAGGAGTAGGGCTACCCCAGGATACGATAGCTCGAGTCGCATTGCTTACAAACATCAGAGATTTTCTTGCATTACTATTTTGTAACATTGGTCATGTATTAGAATCTCTTGAACTATTCGCGAACTCAAATCTTGATGTAAACAATTGAATTACTAATGTAATTACTTTGTATCATTTTTCAAAACGTCTCATATAGAGTCGTTTGCCTTAACTTTGTGTAATGATCCATGATTAGTCGCGCCCCGACCCGTTTTCCGCTGCATCATAATTTGGGGGTGCGACAGATTGGTATCAGAGCCATAGTTATAGCGAACTAGGTTGCATTAGTGGACCTAGACTATAACTTTTAGGTAGTATTCCTCATTAGGCATAACTAGCTCGGGAATTTCATCATTCAATTTTAATTAACATAGCCTGATCAACTATGTACAATTAAAAGGGAATCGATGCAGGACTTGATCTGGTTATGGTAAATGGGAATACATTAGACGACTTTGATAACATTAGAGGCAGGACAAAAGTATTCCATACTATATTTATTAGAGTATTATGTGTCATACGTATATGTATAGTTCTCACGTACTAAAACTCTGACCACAGAATGGCAGACTTTCCTAACCGCATGACTATCACCGAGGGAGACGAAACTCCAAACTCATCCACCCGTGCTCCTTCAGGGTCCCGTCGCCCACGCACCAGGAGCGATACCAGAGCCAACCAGGCCAGACCTCGGTCGAGAAACGCCGCAGGCATTCGAGTCAGAGACCACCGTCAAGCGGGAACACGCGAGTGGGACTGGTTGTCAAACGCGCTAGAAAGCTGGAGACGCGAGGAAGGGATCCAGTCAACCGCAGAACCCATGGATGTTTCTCCCTACACTCAGGAACCCACCCATCACACTGTTCCGGTGTTAGCTGCGAGACTTCACCGTCACGAGAGGAGGCTCGAGACAATGAGAATGGAGCAAAGAGAATTTCGGGGTGACATGACTCAATCCCTCCAGAATCAGGAAGATATAGCAGAAGTCGTGAACCTCACAAACGACCTAGCAACGGATACGGGGGACGAGCTTATGGAGTTGCGGATTAGAATGCAACAATGTGAGCAGCGTTCCCAGGAGGCTGAACAGCTCTCGCGAATGCTAGAGCAACGTCTAACGCTAGCTGAGGAGAGTGCGCGACAGGCTGGCAGACTCGCAGAAGCGGTCGATCGGATCATCACTCTACTACCACAGGCAGATCGACGTCGGGATTAGTGTAATAATTGTCATGTAACGAACCGGGTAGCTACTTGTGTCTCGACCGGACTTAAAATTTTCCGGTCTCTTTTGTAAACTTTAAATTCTGTAAACATTCGAACTTGTACTTTGAATGATATCAAATCTTGTTGCTTAAATCTGTGATTGTCACTTGTGCTGTTGTATATTACCCCTTCATAAATATACATCTGTGAAAATCATAACCCTCGTATGAACTAACCCACATTTCTTTCAAATCCTTATTTAAGAATCATGCCGCCTAGAAGACAAACTTTCAGCGCTGAGGAACTCGCGCAATTCATCGCTCAAGGAGTAGCCGACGCATTGGCTGCTCAGGGAGCAAACCAAAATATTGGATCGATACCACATGCTGGCAGTGAAAACACCTCAAATGCTGCCCCAACGACCAAACCTTGTTCCTACAAGGAATTCATGAGCTGCAAACCCTTAAACTTCAAGGGTACTGAAGGAGCCATCGGTCTGTTACGATGGATTGAAAAGATGGAGTCTGTATTCCGTATCTGCGACTGCACCGAAGAGTGCAAGGTCAAGTACTCCACCTGCACCTTCTTGGACGGTGCACTTACCTGGTGGAACACCTACATGCAAACTGTGGGGATCGACACCGCCTATCAACTCCCCTGGGAGGATTTGAAGAAGATGATGACGGAGGAGTATTGCCCTAGGGAGGAACTACAACAACTAGAGGTAGAATTCTGGAACCTCACAGTTAAGGGCGACGACATCGCCAGCTACACCACCCGTTTTCACCAGTTGGCACTCCTTTGTCCAACAATGGTGGACCCTGAGTACAAGAGAATCGAAAGATACATTTGGGGACTCCCAGCAAAGATCCAGGGAATGGTAACTGCTTCAAACCCTGGAACCATTCAAAGTGCCGTCCGTATGGCACACAGTTTAATGGCCCAGGTGGTCCGCCGTGGGACACCTGCTGCAAACACGGAGAACCGGTCTGGGGATAACAAAAGAAAATGGGAAGGAAACTCCAACCAACAACAGAACAGAAGGCCGGAGACTGTGAGAGCCTATACAACGGGAACCGATGACAAGAAAAAGTACCAAGGGAGCAGACCCTACTGCCCCAAGTGTACCTTACACCATGATGGTCCGTGTGGCAACGTTTGTACTAAATGCAAACGACAGGGCCACTTAGCTAAGGACTGCAGAGTTCCCAACACCACAGCCAAACTCGGTACACCAAGAACCTGTTTTGAATGTGGTAACCCCGGACACTTCAGAAATGACTGTCCGAAGCTGAGAAACAACAACAACAACAACAACAACAACAACAGGAACAACAACGCTCGCGGTAGAGCTTTTGTGATTAACTCGGGAGAAGCCCGACAAGACCCTGATGTGGTTACGGGTATGTTTCTCCTCAACAACTTAACTGCATCTGTCTTGTTTGATACTGGTGCTGATAAGAGTTTCATATCCGATGAGTTTAGCTCACTACTCAATATTACTCCCACGACCTTAGGTGCTAAGTATATAGTGGAATTAGCAAACGGTAAACTGATTGAGGCCGACAGTGTAATCCAAAATTGCACTTTAAACTTAGCAAACGAATCCTTTTCCATAGATTTAGTTCCCATCGAAATCGGGAGCTTCGACATCATCGTAGGTATGGATTGGTTGTCCAAAAACCGCGCCGAAATCGTTTGCCACGAGAAACTCGTTCGCATTCCTCTCGTCACCGGTGGAACCTTAGTCATACAAGGGGAGACCGGGGGATCGAGGGTGAATGTAATCTCGTGCATGAAAACTAGAAAATATCTACGAAAAGGATACCCGGCACTTCTGGCACATGTAACTGAGAAGAAGTCGGAGGAGAAACGGCTTGAAGATGTGCCTATCGTCCGAGACTTTCCTGAAGTCTTCCCCGAAGACTTGCCTGGCCTCCCACCACACAGACAAGTCGAATTTCAGATCGATTTAGTGCCCGGCGCAGCACCCGTGGCACGAACTCCGTACCGTTTAGCCCCTTCCGAACTTCAGGAGTTATCTACTCAATTGCAGGAACTCTTGGATAAGGGATTCATTCGACCAAGTTCCTCACCGTGGGGAGCTCCGGTCCTATTTGTGAAAAAGAAAGATGGATCCTTCCGAATGTGTATCGATTACCGAGAGTTGAACAAGCTGACCGTTAAGAATCGGTACCCACTTCCCCGAATCGATGACCTATTCGACCAACTCCAGGGATCGAGTGTTTACTCAAAAATCGACCTACGGTCAGGTTATCATCAATTGCGAGTTCAGAACGACGATATCCCAAAAACCGCATTCCGGACTCGATACGGTCACTACGAATTCCAGGTCATGCCATTTGGCTTAACCAACGCACCGGCTGTATTCATGGATCTTATGAATCGGGTGTGCAAGCCATATCTCGACAAATTCGTCATTGTGTTCATCGATGACATCCTGATTTACTCTCGCAACGAACAAGAACACGGCCAACACTTGAAAACCATTCTTGAATTACTCAAACGCGAGGAGTTATACGCCAAATTCTCCAAATGCGAATTTTGGATCCGAACCGTACAATTCTTAGGGCACGTCATCGACAGTAAAGGGATACATGTCGATCCATCGAAAATCGAGGCCATTAAGTGCTGGCAAGCGCCCACAACTCCAACCGAAGTACGTCAATTCTTAGGACTTGCTGGATATTATCGGCGATTCATTGAGAATTTTTCAAAAATAGCTCAACCTTTAACCACACTGACTCAAAAAGAAAAGAAGTTCGATTGGACTGACAAACAGGAGTCGGCATTCCAACTATTAAAACAAAAACTTTGCAGCGCACCTATCCTGTCGTTACCCGAAGGCAACGATTACTTTGTGGTCTACTGTGACGCCTCACATCAGGGACTTGGTTGTGTGTTAATGCAACGAGAAAAAGTCATAGCTTACGCCTCCCGACAACTCAAAGTCCATGAGAAAAACTATACGACCCACGACTTGGAACTAGGAGCTGTGGTTTTCGCACTTAAAATCTGGAGACATTACCTATATGGTACCAAGTGTACTGTCTTCACTGACCACAAAAGTCTTCAGCACATCTTTGATCAGAAGGATCTGAACATGAGACAACGCCGATGGGTCGAGCTACTTACCGATTACGACTGCGAAATCCGCTACCACCCAGGCAAGGCGAATGTTGTGGCCGATGCCTTAAGTCGAAAGGAACGAGTTAAACCGCTGCGAGTTCGAGCCCTCGGTATGACTGTGCATAACAACCTCATCACTCAAATCCATGCCGCACAACTCGAAGCACTCAAGGAAGAGAACGTGAAAAACGAAGCCCTTCGAGGCATGGATAAACAGCTCGAAATCAAACCCGATGGGGCCCGATACTTCTCTAACCGGATATGGTTACCAAAACTTTGGAAATTCACGAGATTTGGTGTTGGATGAAGCTCACAAATCTCGATACTCTATACACCCTGGAGCCGACAAGATGTATCACGGCATCAAAGAGTCGTATTGGTGGCCCAACATGAAGGCTGACATAGCTACTTACGTTAGCAAGTGCCTTACCTGCTCAAAGGTTAAGGCCGAATACCAGAAACCCTCCGGATTATTACAACAACCTGAAATACCCCAATGGAAATGGGAGCAGATCTCCATGGACTTCATCACCAAACTGCCAAAAACACCGAGCGGTTGCGATACCATTTGGGTGATCGTCGATCGTCTCACCAAAACTGCTCATTTCCTGGCAATCAAGGAAACTGACAAGATGGAGCGTTTGACTCGCATCTACATAAAAGAAATCGTCGCTCGACACGGCGTACCCATCTCGATCATCTCCGATAGAGATAGCCGTTTCACCTCTCGCTTTTGGCAATCCTTACAAAAATCACTAGGCACTCGTCTGGATATGAGTACGGCCTACCACCCGCAAACCGATGGCCAAAGCGAACGAACCATTCAGACCCTAGAGGATATGCTACGAGCTTGCGTAATTGACTTCGGTAAGAATTGGGAAAATCACTTGCCTCTATGCGAATTTTCGTACAACAACAGTTATCACTCCAGCATAAAGGCTGCACCTTTCGAGGCACTCTATGGGCGAAAATGCCGATCACCTCTCTGTTGGACCGAGGTGGGAGATAGCCAACTCACCGGTCCCGAAATCATACATGAAACCACTGAGAAAATCGTAGGTATCCAAAACCGGCTGAAAGCCGCACGTGATCGTCAGAAGAGCTATGCTGACGTGAGACGCAAACACCTCGAGTTTCAAGTCGGGGACAAAGTACTGTTGAAAGTGTCACCTTGGAAAGGTGTCATTCGTTTTGGTAAACGTGGAAAGCTTAACCCTAGGTACATCGGACCGTTTGAAATTCTGGAAAGGATTGGTCCGGTGGCATATCGACTGCAGCTACCTCAAGAACTCAGTAGCGTGCACAACACTTTTCACATTTCTAACCTTAAGAAATGCCTGTCTGATGAGACACTTAACATTCCACTTGATGAAATTCAAATCGATGACAAGCTTCATTTCGTCGAGGAACCCATTGAGATCATGGACCGAGAGGTCAAACGTTTAAAACAGAGTCGTATTCCCATCGTCAGAGTCCGGTGGAATTCCAGGCGTGGCCCTGAATTCACATGGGAACGGGAAGACCAGATGCAACAGAAATACCCGCACCTATTCTCAGATACCACACAAACCACGGCAACAAACTAATTTCGGGACGAAATTCTTCTAACAAGGGGAGAATGTGACACCCGACAAATTAGGCCGTCATTAGTGATTAATTATAGATCATTATTGCATGTAATTAGTGTGAAATAGGACTAATTACGATAGCACCTTGTATATTGTATTATACGCACGTACGTAATTAACTGTAAAATTACGCAAATTCGAGCGGATGGAATCCGACACAATAAATATGGACGTTGGTGAAAAATATTTTATTAAATGACATACTTATGACAAATAATTGTTATTTGACTTATATTATTACGATAATATCTAAAACGTTCTACGTTTCGTACAAAACGTACCGTACGCGACGAAAACGCGCAAATCGAACTCGACACCGAACGAAACCCGACAAACATTTTGAAGAGGTTAAATAATGTATTGATAAATACTTGGTCCATTCAAAATCTCAATCTTATATCAAAATCAAAATATTAACAATTAATATCTAACACGCGCGATTTAACGTTAACCGAACGAATAACGTAACACGAAATCGAGGAAACGAGTCACGAGCCCGAGACCACAACGGGTCAGGCCCACCTCGGCCAGCCCAGCCCAGAAAAGCCAGCCCACCCTTGGCCCTCCTTCCCCCTCTTTGCCTCCACACCCTCACTCAAACCCTCACACTTTTTCACACAATTACACTTTCTTTTCTCTCTCAATTCCTTACTCTCTCAAACCTCCAACCATAACCACCACCACCACCATCAATCCCAGCCACCTCCAAGACACCTAGACACCATTATCATCATTAGAAAAGAAGAACAAGTGAAGAACAAGAGATCAAGTCACAACAACCCTTTTCCTCCTCATTTCGGCTCTAGATCGACTTCTCCTTGTAAGAACCCCCTCCAAACTCTTTTATTTCCCTTGGATGATGTTAATATACATGTTAGAAGTTCGTTTATGCTAATTATGTCCAAGATCTAAACCGAAAACCAAAAGATAATGCTAAAAACTTTCGGGTAAAGCTATTAACCTTCGGACAAAAACTTAACCCGACTTTGACACAAGATATCTAACTCATTTCTTAACCAAATCGAACGATTCTTGAGTCTAAAATCAAGTTCAAGGAATCTACTTTCGAACCCAAGTGGTTTGACGATTTTCTGAGGTCATTTGATATACGAAAACGATTTTACAAAAATATATGTCTGGACTGTCGTTTTGGACAGAAAAATCGACCAACTTTGGGAAATCATATCTCGAGATCTACAACTTCAAAACGACTGAAACCACTTGTAAAAGTTTGCTTTTTCTGTTACCTTTCATAATTGTACTCGCACTTTTTCTGAAGCTTTGTAAATCGTGAGATATGAACCAAACACTGAGCAAAGGTCCAAAAATCGACCTGCTGGACCTTTGTCTAATCCTTGGACGATTTCGTGAGCTATACTTGGCCAAAAGTTATGATATTTTTACTGGAAGTAGCTAAGACATGTAGGAACAACTGTGATTTTTCTTGGAGTCCACTTCGAAACTTTGGTTAGTCAAAACGAGCCCCGAAAACGACCCAAAAACTCGGAAGATAAACCCATGGACTGATTTTGTGACAAAAATGAAACGACACTTTCGGGTTAACTATAAAACATAACGACAATTTTCCTAAGCTCTAATAACATATTTAAGACTTCCCTAAAAGTTTCGGGTCAAACCGAGCACATTTGACCAAGTTCCCGAACAAAGAAAACACAACAGCCCGTCTGTGTCGCAGCTGGCCCAAGGCCATTGCGACACAAAGCTTGTGTCGCTAAAACATATGACAGCAGTACCAATCGGCGACACAAAGCTTGTGTCGCTAAATCATAAAGCAGTACTAACTTGCGACACTAAGTTAGTGTCGCAATAATTCAACTAACAGTATTAACGCTTGTGTCGCTAAATCTCAAACAGTACTAACCTAATGTCGCAACATGCCTTGGTCGCCAACTATTTTCAATGTCGCTGAGGCTAGCGACACAACGACTTGTGTCGCATACTTATGAAAAATCATGACCTGCGACACTAACGCTTATGTCGCAAAAATTACCTTAAATTCACCATCAGCGACACTACCCTCATGTCGCAACAACCTATAGCGACACAACCATTGTGTCGCATAACACAGACTTATCCTAAATATGTTTTCACAAAGTACCGTACACGCGTAATAACGAACGTTCACATATAACTTATTACGTATATGAAACCCATATACTCTATTAAGTATAAAATGAAACAAACATAATAATAATGTCTTAGAGAATTATTATTACAAAACTTCACCAACGGGTCATACATATTTTTCTAAACGCAAACAATGAACAAACACTTGGACATAACTAGTTGAGTGGACAACTAGCATGAATGATCTTTTGAGACATTCACTCATACATAACCTTGTGCGTTTAGGGCACCAGAAGGTTACACTTTGGACAAACGTTTATTAACTTAAACGCACGCTTACAAGACTCAGGTGAGTCTCATAGCCCCACTTTTACTGTTTTATACTATGGGGTGAGATTACATACACCGTTTTATAATCACAAGTACTGAAACAACTCTTATACGGATTGCATGAGACCTTTAATCCACTAAAAGTCCTCACTTTATCATAGTTCGTTAATTGTATAAGCGCGAGTATTATTGGATAGATCTATCGGGGATTGACATCCCCGTCCGGGCTAGTCGCTCTAGCCGACCCACGGACGCATTAATATTTGACTGTTACAGGTGTATTGGATTACACGTCTGCCCGAGGCAAAAACTAGGTTAAGCGTCGAACTGTGAGACTCATGGCAATAGTATACTTTTATTTTTGCATTCGTGCAACACTGATGAAATCTTGTGATTATTACCAACTTTTGATAACTGTTTCAAACCTATGAACTCACCAACATTATGTTGACCGTTTTAGTATGTATTCTCAGGTTCACAACAGGAGTAGGGCTACCCCAGGATACGATAGCTCGAGTCGCATTGCTTACAAACATCAGAGATTTTCTTGCATTACTATTTTGTAACATTGGTCATGTATTAGAATCTCTTGAACTATTCGCGAACTCAAATCTTGATGTAAACAATTGAATTACTAATGTAATTACTTTGTATCATTTTTCAAAACGTCTCATATAGAGTCGTTTGCCTTAACTTTGTGTAATGATCCATGATTAGTCGCGCCCCGACCCGACTTCATCTGCATCATAATTTGGGGGTGCGACAAAATAAGGGGGTTCGGCTAGGGTTTTATGGTTAACGAACTAGAGGGCAGAAAAGTGTGTGTTCGGTGGTGGTTTCAAGAGAAGAAAAACGGCTGCAGGGTTTGGTCCGAGCGAGAGAATCAATAGATGTAATCTTAGGCTAGTCTCGTGTATATTTCTTGTATATTATAATCTTTATGATTAATGTATAAATGAATGTTTGGATCTAATTAATTTATGTATTTGTTGTTCGTTTATTGTATTGATTTGTTCGTTGGTTATCCTCATAATCTAGTCTAGGAAGATTCCACATTCTTAGACAGGATACGGATCTCGTATATGTTCATAACGAATAAAGGGGCGTTAACAGTTTCATTATGTGTTTGTTGTTTGTCGGTGTAACCTCGATTACACAAGTGTAGTGGGTTTGTTTTTTCTAACAATAAGTTGTTGTTAGTTGTTGTTTATGCTGTAATATCTAAATCCTAACAACCCCATGCCTAAGTCATCTTTGGAGGCAACATGGTTAGTTGAATCATGCCGGAAAAAATCAGCATTTGTATTGTGTTAATGTATCCCTATTTAGGTTGTTTTCGTCTTTAACTAAAACAAAACATACATGCTCCAATGTGTAACACCCCAATTTTTAAAAGTATGTGTTTTAAATTAAGAAGAGTTATTTAAATTATTAAATTCGTGTTTGCTATTAAATACAAATATCGAGTTGGGGTTAACTTATGAACGAGAAATAAGCTATATGACCTGAGTGCGAAATATAAGTCTTGAGGGACTAAACTTGTTAAAATCGTAAAATGTGTTAGGAGGGTTGAATTTATAAATGAGAACCTAGTTGGGGGACTAAGTGTGATAAGGGAGTAAATTGGATGGATTGAAGTTGAAAACTAAGCTTACTTATGGGTTAAGAATGTAAATTATTATATTTATATTCTAATTAAAAGAGAAAAATCATGTTTTAGTGTGTGTATTGTGTGTGGGTGTGTCTTGAACGAACGGGAAGCAAGGGAGGAGAAAGGAGAAGCTTAAAATTGAGGCTAGAATCAAGTAAATTGAAGCATATAAACCCTAATTCTTCATCATAAGGTATTAACAACACCCCTAATCCTTTTAATTTGATGTTTTGAGAATTTGAGTATGAACCCTAAATTGGGTTTTGAGGAAAGATTGTGTTATCTTGGTGTAGAAAGGTTAGATGATTGTTATTGAGTGTCAATGAACTTATTTGAGTATAAAAGATATGAGTTTTGGTGTTGTTTATATGAATTGATGATTTTGTGAAAATAGAGATTTGTGGAGGATGATGATTATGATGATGAGTTGTTATTTTTGAGTTATAATTGCTAAGAGAGAATCAAATAAACCATATGCATGTGAATTCCATGAGAAAAGTGTGTTTATTACTAGTTGAAGTAATTTGAGTTAGAATAGTAAACACTTGAGTCGATTGGAAACTTGGTGTCATTGAGATTATAACATGGTTGATTAAATGTTTAATCTTGTTAGAAATCAGTTCTTATTATACTAATTGAGTAACTGTTTATCAATAAAAGTGTTTGGAACATATTTGAGTTGATTTTGCATAATTTTGGTGAAAACTCGAAGTTGGACAGCATGTTGTGCAGAAAATGAGCTGTTTTTGAAAAATCATAACTAAATAACCGTAACTCATATTTTAGTGTGGTCAGAGTCATTGGAAAGGTGTACGAGTCTATTTTCCAGAAAAGTTTATCTCAAGAGCGGAAAATGAGTTTAAGTTTGTCAAATATTAAAAGTCCTGCAGGCTGTCCAGAATGGTGTGTAAACTTGAGTGTTTGGATGAGTTTGTTTATTATAGAGATTTTAATGATGAGAGGACGATGATTAGTTGTTGTTGGTATATTGTTGTTGTTAAATATGAGTTAATAAACTATGAGCATTTGCCTATTATGAGAGAAAGAGTATATGTAATTAATTGAGAAATTGTTGTTTGAGTAACAACATTGGGTTTGTTGATAAATGAGACATGAGTTGTTAACGAATTAAATGAGTTGATTATTGAGTTTATATGTGACCTTATGTGTATGATTCTAATTATAGGTACATTATATAGTCAAGAAGTTGCTAGAGCTAGCTAATCAAGATTCGCAAGGTAAGTAGGGGGGGGGGGGGATTTACTAATTAACAATACTTGAGATTCTTAAGTGATGATCAAGTATGGGTAAGAGTGATGAATAAAAGAGTTGATAAAATGACATTCGAGTATGTCATAAGAGTATGAGTCCAATGGGGGATTCAAGGATAGCAATGGGGCTTGAGAAATCTCGTTGTTTATGCCTTGACACCATTGTGATGTTCCTTTATGTAGGAACCAAATGAGTACATTAAGGATCCTTAATTGTAGTGTTGATTGATCGCTTGAGTATGATCAATATCTTGTAGATTGTTGTTGTATTCTTTTTCTCATTACTTACTAAGCATGAGGCTTACCCTCATTATTTGTTGTTGTTTTGAATAGGTAAGCTAAACAGGTCAAAGAAGTAATTTAGGCGAGGAGCCAAAGATCGACTATTGGTGGGCTTGATATCGAGTTAGTAAGTCAATCCATTTTATAAATTATGTTCGTGATATATATTGAAGCCCCATTTTGAGAAAACAAAAAATCATTCGAGTATGATCATATTTTGTGATTGAAACTTGGTATGGTTTTAAAGTCGTGATATAATGAGTTGATATAAATTGGTTTGAAGTAATGTATGTAAACGTCGATGGGATTTAAAAATAATACTTTGTTGTTTGTAAGCAAATGGTTGTATTTACATTAAAGAATGTTGTTTAGGGTTAACTATTGATGTAAAATGTTTAGTTGAAATGGTTTGGTTTTAAATGTGCTCATGAGTTACACAAATGAGTCGGTCACTACAAATCGAGTTGGTTTAGTGGTGTTTAATTTTGATCAAAAATATTAGTGCTGCTGTACTAGCAATATTAATACTGTTGTCTTTAAATGTTGATACTGTTGTCTTTAAGCAAAGGTTAATACTGTTGTACCTGCAGCTTACCCGACGGATAAGCCATGTACCCGGCGGATACTTGGTATACATGGCAGAAACGGGTAAAATCCTTATTATTTTTCACAGAATGTTGGCTTTGAGTGGCTACCCAGCGGGTACTTTGCCTACCCGGCGGGTACCTACCAGTTTTGTTGAATATTTTATTCTGAGTCCAAATTGTATGAGTAATATTTATAACGAGTTTATATTAACATAATTGAGTTGCGGGGCATTTTTTTTTTAGAGTTTATGAGTTTTGAGATAAGTTTGATCGAGTTAATGTTGTATTACTTAAGGAAGCCGACTCTCGTTCTTTGGACCAACCTATGACCGAACAAAAAGCTTTATTTAACACCTTGAAGAATTGAAGATTTTACTAAATGAGATTTTTATTCTGAGAATGATTATTTGAGTAAAAAAAAATAGGAGCGTTTTACAATGTCAACCCAATCTCACACAACCCTTGTTAGCCCGCTAACCAATTATCAGCTTGCTGTATTTTCAGCTAGTGATTTCAAACAAATATATTGATTCAACATATATGCATTCAACCATTAATACGCTTTAATTTAATCATGCACAAATCTGTGATTCGGTACAAAGATGATGATAACAGTCATATTTTATGGTTTTAAACTTAATATCCATGATCGTCGAGTAATACTCATTAAATGTTTGTTTTTTTGCAGCTGTTCATGGTATAAATTTGAGGAGAACATATATGAAACTGGCTGGTTTTGGTTCTTGTTTTCTTTCAGTACATGCTGACATTTTCTTCCGGTACATGCTCATATATATTCTCTCATGCATCAAATTTCTAACATATTATTGCAACTGGAATCATCATACAGAGATATGGTTACAATTTCTCTTTGCAACTTAGTAGCATATGTCGTCATCAAGAAGCAGTATTTCTTGTATCTCGGGGTTGCTTTTGCACTTCCTTGGAGCATAATTTGGTCTTCACCGCACCAAGATGAGAAGGAAGTTCAATGTCATGGTAAATATTTTGCTCGCGTTTAATATTTGTTTGAATTTCATATGAATTTTGTATTTGTAATGGCATAGATTTTCCAATTAGTATAAACGTAGGTTAAAATTGGTAACATATTTAACTAGTACGGTGTCCATTGAAGCTTGTTCATTTCTTACCAAATAACTACCATAAAGTCCATAACCACTTATCAGACCGCATACAAAAACGAACTACCCTCTTTCCGGTGACACAAATGCTGAACTCCGTCCATTCAAACCACCAACAACCATGGAATTCAACACACCAAACCCTAATTCATCTCCCAAATTGCAAAACCCAGCTCGATATTAACCAAATTCACGCGCGATTACTCACTACTGGATTCATTTCAAACTCTTATCTAACCACGAAATTAATCCTCAATTTCACTTCTTCACCACACATTCCTTTAATTCAATTTGCTCTCCATCTATTCTTCTCGAATTCGATCACCCGATGCTCGAATGCAGAGGACCCTTTTCTGTGGAATGCTGTGATTAAAACTTATTCTCATGGAGATGATTATGATGACCCGAAAGAAGCTGTTTTTGTTTTGGGTTTGATGATTGAAAATGGTGTTTATGTCGATAAGTTTATGTTTTCCTTGGTTTTGAAAGCGTGTTCATGGTTACGGTTGGTTAAAGAAGGAATGCAGGTTCATGGGTTTTTTGATGAAAAGTGGGGTTGTGAATGATTTGTATTTACAGAACTGTTTGATTTGTATGTATGTAAAATGCGGGTGTGTTGAGTTTTCCCGCCAAGTGTTTGATAGAATGCTTCAGAGGGATTCAGTAAGTTTTAACTCGCTGATTGATGGGTATGTCAAGTGTGGCAAGGTTTTGTTGGCGCGTGAGTATTTTGATTCGTTGCCGATAGAAATGAAGAATTTGAGGTCCTGGAATTGTATGATTAGTGGCTATGGAGTTGTGGATGATGGGTTTCGGATGGCTTGGGAGTTGTTTGAGGAAATGCCTGAGAGAGATTTGGTCTCGTGGAATCTAATGATTTGGTGTTGTATCAAGAGCGGGAAGATTGATTTGGCTCGTGCTTTGTTTGATAGGATGCCGAAAAGGGATGTTATCAGTTGGGCGAAACTAATTGATGGGTATGCGAAATTGGGGAGTATTGAGATTGCTAGATGCTTGTTTGATGAAATGCCCGGAAGAGATGTAATTTCATGTAATGTGATGATGGCTGGGTATGTGCAGAATGGGATTTGTTTGGAAGCATTAGAAGTTTTTCGTAATATGATAAGTGAGGGCAATCTCGCTCCTGATGATACCACTTTATCAATAGCTCTCTCTGCGATTGCCCAATTAGGACAACTCAATGAAGGTGTTGCTGTACATACATATATAAACAAGAACCGGCTTAGATTAGATGGAAAGCTTGGTGTTTCACTTATAGACATGTATGCAAAATCAGGTAGTATAGAAACCGCTATGCATGTTTTTGAAAGTATAAAAGAGAAAAACGTCGATCACTGGAATGCAATGATTGGTGGTTTAGCCATCCATGGATTTGGAATACAAGCTTTTGATTTGTTTCTTGAGATGCGAAGAGTTCATGTAAAACCCGACGCAATCACATTTGTTAACGTTCTAAATGGTTGTGCTCATTCAGGAATGCTAAAGGAAGGTGTTATCTGTTTTGAAATCATGAGAAGACTCCACATGTTAGAGCCAGAAGTCCAGCATTTTGGTTGTCTCGTTGATATGTTTGCTCGTGCAGGGCAGATACAAGTGGCCACAACTATCATAGAAGAAATGCCTGTTGAGCCAAACAATGTGTTGTGGCGTACTTTGCTTAATGCCTGTAATCATCTTCAAAATAGCATAGAAACACCCATGGTGAAGCATGGAATCATAATGGACTATTATGATTTGAGTACTTATGTGTTGTTATCTAACATATATGCTCGTTTCGGCATGTGGGAACGTGTTAGGAGGGTGAGGGGAATGATGAAAACACGAAAAATTAAGAAAGTTCCAGGGCGTAGTTGGATAGAACTTTCCATGAATTCTTTGTAGGAGATGGATCACATCCTCAAGTTGCAGAGATATACTCCGTGTTGGATAACTGGTCTCCTCTTGATTCTCAGGTTAAATCTGTAAGGTTACAATCTAATCTCGAACCTGCTTTGTTTCCAGTTGGTAGTCAGATTTAAATTGCAAATTTTGCTAATTGTGTAGATTTAGCAATGCATAAAATTAAAGTTAAACTGTTGTCCGTAAAGAAAGAAACTGTATCATAAAGGATTCAAAATATGATGAGAACAATCATCTAGTTCAATACAATTGTATCTTCTAATGGCCTGGTTCTAACTTCTAAGTATCCAAGATAATAAGGTTGTCAATTTCGTTGCAATGCTCTTGTTCATGTTTCGAATTGGGTTTTTTGTTTTTCCCATATTCATACTAAAATCATATATTTGTTGGGTGTATAGTAATGACTATGGATTAAGAATGTTAGTAAGTTTAAAGTTCCTGTTTGATGTTTAACATCGAAGAATATGTTTAGACATTTCACAATGCGCTACTAATTTTATTTAGCCAAGTTATATGGCAAATGATTACTGTATAGTTTCATTCGATATCCAGTGGACATTTACAATTCACGTTGTTTGCTTCCTTTGAGAGTAGTATCTTCATTTTATGTTCAAATTTCAATATACAGATGACAAATGCTACACTCTTGAAAACTTCATAAAAATAATCTTACAAAATTACATGTCATTTGAATCAAACGAATTATTCTATGTTCATTTTAGCTCTTATTTCTCTGTTCTCTTTATCACATATCACATTATTTTGTAATATGACTCGTCATGTTAGACTAACATGAGAGGATCTGATTCCGTTGTTCTAAGTCTAGCATTTCTTCGATCCTTTATTGCATTATTGGTATGACACAAGGTACATTTAGAAAATGAGTTTGTGAGACGTTTCTTTGGTCAGTACTTCACATTGAGTTCCCCTTCTCTTGTTAAAGCAAAGTATGCATGACTAATATTGCCTGATGTAGATATGGTTGTTGAACCAAATCAGGTTTGGTTAAATGGAATGAGGATGACAATGCTAAGTACTTTACAGCACTTTTACCTAATCATCAATCATCAATGAAATATATGATTTTAGCTCCCAATGGATTCTTGATTGCTCATAAGTCATAAGAAAAGGACAGCTGGTTCACAAGCACCTTGGCTCTTTTCATCAAACCATGTTTGTTACTTAAAGTAAAGCCTTTTAGGTAATTTGTCTTTTATATACGGTTCAGGAATATTTTTTCGAAGAAATACAGTATCTTTTACTTTTAGCTTGTTACAAAAAATAGGATATTTTGATTCTAACTTACTTTTGTATAAAAAATTAGTAACTACTCAATTAGTAATATGGTTAGTCTTGTTTTTAGCAACTATTTAGACATGGCTGGTTTTGACCCGAATTTGTGGTGTCCCGAACCCATTTTAACCCAGTTGCCCAAATGATCCGCTGGCCCGTTTTGACACCTATACATGTATCCAACAATGAAACATTTCCGTTTTGACACCTATACATGTATCCAACAATGAAACATTTAACTACTCTATTTAGACATGTATCCAAAAATCCATTGTCTGCAAGTATTACAGTGTTACATCACTTTCTACAATAACTTGTCTTTGTTTGATTACTTTGAGATTTTGGACTTTGGGTTAGAACCACATATATTGATTAGAGTGCTCTTTTACCACTCCCTATGAAGCTACAACACTTTTGAGATACTAAGATATACAGTAACTCTTTTAATTATAATAACATAAAATGTTCTTGTCAAAAAAGACAAGATAAAAACTTCAGATTTGAACATGCAATAAAACTCACATATTTCTGATTTAGATCTGAAAACTTTAGACATTCATTAAAGTCAAAGTCAAACCAATGAAAATACAAATCCTGGATAAGCCCAGATCGCGTAAAGTCACGTAAACAACTTTACGCAACCTGGAGTTAAGTACAACAAGAGCTTAACTAACTCGAGTGAGAAACTCGAACAAAATAACTCCTTTCCTAAAACCTTCACTAACAAGTACCAATATGTAAATTAAGATGTAGAACCAACGTTACTTAATTCTTGAGCCACTGTCACAATCATCGGCCTTGAGTTCGGGGACTCGTGAGTGCACATCAACGCAATTTTCCCGAGCATAACAGCCTCGAGCTCAGAAAACTTCCCATCAAGATTAGCATCCACAAAATCTTCAAACTTGCACAACTCAGCACCTTGGCGAATAGATGTGCCAATTCTCGTTTCACCTGAAACGGTTTGGAAAACAAGTATCCCAAATGCATAAACGTCGCTCTTTTCAGTAAAACGACCTGTTGTTGTGTACTCAGGAGCAAGGTATCCCATTGCAGCACTAGCTTTGAGTGTAGAGAAGATGATGTCATTGGCTAGTAGTTTGTGGAGACCTGAACCTGAGAGCAGTGGGTTATAGTGTTGATCGATGAGCACTTTTTCAGCAGATATGTTTTGATGAACAAGTGCCGGTTTCTTTCCTTTGGTCCCGTGTAAGTAGTCGATACCTGGTGCAACAAAAACAACGAAAAAGATCAAACAATGTGGTGTTGTTTGATTTGCTTTCTGATAGTGATAATATGAAATGCTATTTAAAAGTTTTATCAAACATGGATTTTGACTAACCTTTAGCAACGCCTTTAATTATCGAGAATCGAGTAGACCAATCGAGAACGCTCCCATTTCCAGTGTTGCCCTTGACATCGAGATACCGCAACAAGTTACCCTTCGTCACATAATCAAATATCAAAAAACACTCTCCCCTACCTTTCGAACAGCAAAAACCTCGTAACTTAAGAAGATTTTCATGTTTTAACGAGGTTAGTATCTTCAATCCCTTCAAAAACTCGGTTTCATCAGATATGCAGCTCGTTTTTGCTATACATTTAATAGAAACTACAGATCCATCCCGTAATATCCCTCTATAAGTAGCTGAAAAACTACTTTTTCCTAATAAATTAGAGTCAGAAAAGAACCGAGTTGCCGACTCGACGTCATCAACGTTGAATACGTAGCTCTCGAGAACTTCCTGTAAGAACCCACATCCAGTTTGACCTTTTGACATCGGGTCCCACCCATTCGAGTACTCAAGACTTATGAGTGGTGAAGCGCTTCTTCGGTTGACTATTTCTTTGACTTGATATTGATCGGTACTAATCCGACAATCGGAAGATTCAAAGGCAGTTCCGATTCTCTGCTTTCTCCCGCGATACCATATGAAAGTAAACACCCGCAACTAAAAACATGGTGGTCACGACAGCTCCAAGTATGGCAGCAAGTCCGGCATTTGTTCCCTTTGACTTTGACCGAGTCTCTGTCACATATGCGGACTGTGGAATAGCCTTGTATGCGAGTCCCTTTGACTGTGGCCCAAATGGCTCCGGTTTATTAGGGTTTTCAGGATCAAAAGAAGAGTTGCAAACGTTAAGATCAGCAAAACCAGATCCACATAACTCTGAGTTGTTTGCGTACTGAAACCCGTCATCAAGTTTCTTCAGAACTGCAAAAAATTTGATGCAAACATGTTGATAATTCGATCAATAATTAATTTGAGATACTTAATGAACACAAACTTAATGTTTTGACATTGTCGCACAAACTATGATTTGGAAAGTCAATGTCAAATGAAAGTAAGTCATGTTTCAGTGAACTACTAAATTATAAACATAAAGCAAGATTACCTAAAGGGACATTTCCCGAAAGTGAATTATTTCGCACATCCAACACCTGCAACAATGGGGCATTGGCTATTTTTAACGGGATGGAGCCAAAAAGACAATTAAAGCTCAAGTCCATCCTCTGTAAAGTCCCCAAATCTCCAAGACTAGCGGGGATCGCACCAGTGAGTTGGTTATACTGAAGAGCAAGAACATTGAGTTTCTTTAAAGATCCAAGTTGTGTAGGCAAGCTTCCAGTCAATTGGTTGTAGCATAGTTGCAAAACTATGGAAACGATAAAAACAACATTAGCAAACATAAAACTATTTAATAAGATAAAGGTTTCTTTCATTTGGTGTGTCTCATCCTTGTTTCTGGGCACACAAAGGTTTTATCATCACTTGCTTGCTTGTTTGTTTCATCACTCATTGTATAAATGTGAGTATGTGACCAATATTGAACATATGATATTGCATTGGATCCCATTATGTGAAAGACCCACTAGCACATCTTCATAAACCAATAAGTGGCCCCAAAGTGACTACATTATTTACATAAGATCCTTAAAACATTACAACATTGTTAGACTGAAGATATTAACCACATGAATTATTCTTTATTTTTATTCAACTTTGAACCAAGACACATTCTAAGAAATTTCATTTGTAGCCTCAAGAAACCACAACATTTTGGTTATTGTTTCCAGATCAGAAACTTCCAAACCCATAGTAATGTTTCTATAATGACTTGTATATTATTTATTGAGACTTGTACCTTGTTTTGAGTTTAGAAATTTCTACTAAAGGAACTAATCTAACATTGATTCTTTCTTCCTTACATGTTATTAATGTTAATTAATTCTACCCATTGCAGGAACTTTATTACACACACAAACATTATTGTAAATCAACAGACATTATTGTGCCTCCTTTAATTTCAAAGAAATGTCTAAAATGAAAAATCCAAATTACATTACATATTACATATACATTATAAAAAGACCACATGTAAAGGATCTTTATTCAAGTTTGAATCTTTATAACAAAAAAAATTAGAGAACCACAAGAAACTAACTGTGAAGATTAGTATTTTTTCAAGCTCAGAAGGAATCTCTCCGCAAAGAGAGTATATGCTACTATTACTGTTAATTAAATCATGTCCATTTACTACAAGGTAAAGTGCCTTAAATACACAAATTATAATTATAATTCCAAATTACACTACAAAAAAGCCACATTTTTTAGTCTATATAGATGCTCCAATCAAGCTTGAATCTTTACTATAAAAAATTAAAGTAAACCCCACAAATTATAAAATTTAATATATGATGATTCCATCAAGTCACAATATTTAAAGGAAAAGGCCAACAAAAACAAACCTTGAAGATTAGCCAATTTTCCAATCTCGGGAGGAATCTGTCCAAATTTGTTTATATTCTCTTACCAAAAAACCAAAGCACCAAACCCTAGAAAGTAGAAACCGGATCCGGCCAAATCTGACCGTGTTCCGTCGTCTCCCGCTGTCTACCGCCGCCTCCTTCTCCGGCCGGCCTTCTCCCTCCTTCTCCGCACATTTTTCCGGCCAAACTTCTATCCATTAAGGTATTTTTGAATTTTAAGTTTTAATTTATAGAATTAGATGTTAAATTTATGTTTACAAGTTTTAATTACGTCTTGAATTAGATGTTAAATTGTTAGTTGTTGAATGAGGCTGTAGTATAGTATGTTTACAGTATGTTTTTATGTTAAATTGTTAGGAAGGGTAGATAATAAGAGTATCTAAATACATATTTAGGGTTTGGCCTTTTGGGTCTAAAAAAGATTTTATTTTTATGAGGGTTCCAAGTTCTGAAGTGGGGTTTTCTTCATTTTTAGCTAGGGTTTTGATGAGAGGTTAAAAACTAGTAAAACAAGAAAAAGGGTTTTCATTTTTGGGGAATGATAACTGGTTTTCGGGTTTGAAGATGAAGGGAATGAGTGTGTGTTTTGAGTGAGAGTTTGAAATGGTTAACAAAGAAACTGACAAAAGTCACATGTTAAAGACATGAATCAGGGTTGAAACGCATTGTTGTTTGAGTTCAAATTAGTTACAATTAGGTTCTTGTAATATTTATATGTGTCAACTTTAGTCCCTATATTATTGATTTATGATACAAACAGTCCCCAGTCCCCACACTTTTGAGTTTTGACATGTACTATAGTGGAGAATGATTTATAGTCGCATTTAGGGCGTGTTTGTCTAAAGCCTAGAACACCTTATTCGATTTTGAGTTTATACTTTCTAAAAGTTCTAGCTTTAATGGATAAAAAGTTCTCATTTTCTTTGAAAAGGTTTATAAAAAATTTTAACTTTTAACGACGAACTTTAGCTTCGATTTCAAACTAGTTTTATCGATTATAATGTTTCTAGCGATCTGTCAAACAAAATTTCTACAATGAGTAGAATAATAAGTCCAGATAAAAATAACTTGCTAAACTTATATTGGAATACTATATAAGTACACTTGTTGACTTTAAAAAATTAAAACACATGTGTAGCAAATACATATAAAAACTATACAAAACCCGCTTACCTGTTTTTAGAGCAAATAGACCATACAAGTATCATCTAGAGACAAACTCACGGCATTGATCTATAATTCCATTATTTTGATTTAAATAGAAGTTGCGAATACCAAAAAGAGTGCATATTAGGAACATTTTAATAAAAAATGTCACTAGTAGCATAATGATTCGTCGTAAAATGAAATTTAGCTAGAAAAGTACAATTCCAAATAAAAAAGGTATAATTAAAAAACTTGGTGAAGGTTAATTGACTAGATCAGTTTATATACTATACGTGCCCTTCAAATTTTAGACGAGTTGCACTAACAATAGACGGAATCTTTTAACATTTTATAAGACACGTTTATCAGTGACATGAGACATTCTGTCATTACAGTTCAGTGTTGACCAACTTGAACGTTGAGACGGGCGTTACTCACTTCTCATTGGCGTTCAAGTTCAGTGTTCAAGGTTAATGTTCAAGATAGAACGCTGATTGCAATGAATTTATTTATTTATCTTTTTTTTTTCTTTTTCTCATTGGTTTAAAACAAACTTTTGGGGCCCATTTGAATATTGAATTGAACATTGAACCACTTCTTTTAAAATCGTACATGTGTTAAACTTCAATGTTCAATTGAATATCGAATTGAACACCGAACATAATGTCAACAACACATTGTGCTAACACATTGTGCTCTAACATGAACTCAAACCTCATAAATTGCTTTTTAGTTATTAGTGTCATCATTTTAGAAAGTTTCGCCACCATGGAGTTGAATAAATAACCAACTTAAAGACTTATTATTGTGTTTTGTAAAGTTCAAAAGTTCATAGAACAGTCATTAATATAGTACAACTTAAAACAGTAACATATGTGCAAAGAAAAATGTATTTTAGAAAGGTGGATTGTGACACATTCTTTTTTGGAATGATGATATATGGCAGCAGCTTTTTACTTCCCATGCCTTATTCAACGTGTGGATATAAGTAAATTCACAAAGGTCTCAATGATATTTTTTTAGTGGAAAAATCAGTGCTTTTTTCAACTTATTTGGCCACATATATTGTTTTTTCTTCATTATCTTACTATATTGGAAATATTTTGTTTACAGATTTGTTTGCATAGCCATAAAAAGCATAATGTTTTTTTCTTTTCTTACTACATCAAACTCTTAAAGACCAAAACTCTTTTTTTCTAACTTGCTTCAAGGAGAGTAAATGAATGAATCTGGGCCCAAGGTCTGCCCTAATCAGCCCAAACTCGAGCCCAGCATGGGGCGGGTCCAAGTTTAGAAAACGTTTCATAAACAATTACAGAGTGTGTGGTCACTCATTTTCTCTCTTCTACATCGTCGCTCTCGTTACAGTGCTCAGGTAAAATCGTTTTATAACCCTTGTTTTTTTTTTTTTTTTTTTGTGCAATTTTGAAATGTGTTGATGCCGATAACAGGAATTAGTTTATAATTAATATAAGTTACTAACAAACTGAGACTAAGACTGGATCAAATAAGTTCCCTTTCGAGTCCGGCCTAAATTGCAATATTCCAACTGATAATACAAAAATCAGTTATAGTTTTAGGACATTCTTTTTACATTCATAATAGTAAAGTTTAAGTTTTTTGCATTTATTATTAAGCTGTTTTACTTTCTGTGTATTTTTCATTTGAATACTTTGCAGCTAATTACAATTAAACACACTGATAATGCCAGTTTACTTAAAGCTGGATGTCTTTGTAATGTCTCTTTTGCTTATATTGTATCTGTGTTTGTTGTTCTAAATAGAAACTTATATTTGTGCAAAAATGAAAAGATCGAATAAGTAACGTCCTATCGTGCTTTTGTTTTTGGATATCAGTTTTATTTCAAAGCTGTCTAATTTAGTATTGTTAGCTAAAAAATTTGTTTTTGGGCTTGTGACAGCATCATTAAACTACCAAAGATGCAATCTTTAAAAGAGATTGTGCCTGCAGCGCGAAACAACATAAACGCGCAATTCATAATTTTGGAGAAAGGGAGGATAACTTTAGAAGCAGGTCAAACCAAGACATGTTTAGGACTTGTGGCAGACGAGACTGCATCAGTTCATTTCCAATTATGGAAAGAAGAATGTGATGCGTTCCAGCCTGGAGATATCGTGCGTTTGTCAAATGGCATATTCTCTTATAACCGCAATAAACAACTGGTCTTACGGGCTGGAAAAAGAGGCAAGGTAGAAAAAGTAGGAGAGTTTACGATGGTGTTTGTGGAGACCCCAAATATGAGTGAGATTGCATGGGTTCTGGATCCGAATAACTCAGGTACATTTATGCAGGAATCTGTGATTTCTTCCCATTCGCGTATGTTCCCACCAATGGTTTAGGACAAACATTAGTAGCATTTTTATGTAGTTGATCCCTGTGCATACAATGTTAAAAACTAGTCTAATGGAAATGTGAAATCTTTGTTGTTTAAATTGCTTCACTTGTTGTGTACTCATATCTCAAGCTTTTTTGTAGTTCTATCTGTTTTTGACTAATTGTGAACTTTACAAGCTTTTGTATCCAATGGCTCAGTTTGATAATATGTAAAAGTTGCACATAAAGTTGAGTGATTTTGGTATATAAATGACTAAGACTAAAAGCTAGTGCTTCTGTGATTATAATTTGTAAATATCTCCCATTGTTTTGAGTTTTGATCATCAAATCATGGTGCACTCAATGATCAATACAACAATGAAAGCTTACACAACAGCTTTACAAATGAAGTGTAGAGTGTATTGTGGTCACATTTTTATACAGGTTCCAGAAAGGACAGGCAAGATATATTTTCATGGATGACTGAGATAAATTATCATATAATTATATTTATTTATGTTTATTACATGAATATTTTAAGCGCAATTGTGGTGACTTCTAGAGTTTTACATGTAATCCTTAGAATCTTTTTGGTCATAAAGTTCTCAACAATCTTGGGATAAAACCCCCTATAAATTGAGTGAGAATGAGGCTTATACTATATGAAAGTTTGTGTGCAATCTTAACGTTGATTTGGGAAGCCAAGAGTTTTTCAATACACTTGAAAAGTAATTTTTGATATAAAAGATATGGAAGTACATGCATATTTTACATTATCAATATCACTTCACTACTAATATCTGTTTTGTGTTTTGACATGAGCGTAGGCTGGGTCTAATTTCAATTGTATTTAAGGATTAAATAAACTTTAAAATTATGATATGAACTCAAATGGGTGAAGAGTAGGGTTGTCAATGGGGCGGATTTTGATTAGATCCGACCCGTTCCATTTATGTTTTGGACCTATGGATCCAAAAAGAGATCCAATGAGTCGACCCATTTGAATGGATCTTCACTTGAATCGATCCATGACCCGTCCGGGTCAACCTATTTAAAATGCAATATTAAAATTCCACAAATTACACTTTATAAGCCTATAAATCAATTCATTTTACACTTTAAAACAAATGACATAATCGCAAAATGTACAAAACTGAGTACTTTTGTTTCAATACTACCAAATAACTTTGATGGAATATTTATATAGAATCTCATAACAATTCATCGTTCATCCACAATTTCAAAGATCAACTTCTAACTACCAACAACTATACCACTTTCAGCCAGTGACGGATCTAGGAAATGTTAGCATAGGGGGCACTGAGTATTAAGACATGTTAGATAATGAATTTTTAGTATGTGTAAAACGGGTCAGGTCGTATTGAGTTTACAGATTGTTTTTTTTTTCCAAACTACCAAATTAGGGGGTATGCAAAACAACCTAATTAGCTCAATTTTTCAAACTATATCAATGTTTTGTGTTTAGCATCATTCTACAATGAACTTGTTGGCATGCAATTTCTTTTCGCCATGTATTGAGACTAAATTCAACTTTACGATTTTGGTATAAATTATAGTTTGGAATACAAACGAAGACTAATTTGGTAAAATGAACAATCCTAAATTACATATTGTTCAACTAATATTGAACAATCCTATATGTGAAAAATAACAGACAACAAATTTATATAAGACCAGTTAGTTATACAACAAACTAACTAAATTACAACTTAACTATTCCGATAATAAAGTAACAAACTAACTAAAAGTTTTCAACTACTATTTTATTTGTTTCTATGTGGCACCAAACATCGTCCAATAGATTGTAAATTTTGATTTACACATTCTATATACAGGGAGCATATCACTTTCATAGTTTCATTTTAGTTACAAATGAGTTGAGATTACATTTTTTATTTTTTCTTATGTCACTGAGGGCGTTTTTTTATCTTGGGCAAGAGCCTACTAAGCTTCAAGCTATAAATATTCAAAAAAATCTAAAGAATTTCAGTAATAATTTTTAATTTGTTGGGGGCCATTGACCCCATTATCCAATGAAGGGATCAGCCCTTGCTTTTTAGCATCTTTGTCATCTTCCCTTTCTTTTCTTTCCTGCATTTTAGATGATTAATTGTCGAGGAAAAGTAAAACTGGTTATATTAGAACATATTGATATGGGAATAAGTCAATCAAGCTAACCTTGCAGTCTACAATTGAAAATGGAAACAAAGACTGGTAGTGACATTACATATTAAAATGGGTCAGTCAAGACAGCCCAAAAAGTTTTTGTCCAAGCCATAAGTTGATGACTTTTTCTCCCACCAGCTCGTAAATCCACAACTTTTCACCAACCGAAAGTTAATGCTAATGTGTTTTAAGTTTAAAATGACTAAAAAAACCATTATGATGTCAAACTGCTTATTGTATGCATAAGCTGATTTCAGCTTGACCAGATAAAATTGTCAGTCAAGAGAACCCAAAAAGACACCTGATGGTTGCACATTTATATAGAAGTTACAAATTATAATGAAAAGGCTAGCAGCAACTAATCTTGGTTACATCAGTATCAAAAGTTAGCAGGTCAACTCACATTTTAGCAGACCTAAAGTCTAAACATACGTGACCAACACAAATAACACAGTTTGTTTAACAAAGTTAAAACAATTGACAATTACAAAGACCAACTATAACATGATAAATATTAGAAAGTGAAACATACATCAGCATTACTCTTCGATCCAGTCTTGTGTGGTAACCAACGCTTCAACAAGTCCGGAAGCATAGATGCACGTGTCTCATTAATTGTTCTTCCCTCTACTCAGATGCAATTGTTGTGGTAGGAACTGTCAAAATATCTCTAGCTATTTTTGCAAAAACGGGATACCTACTTGCATTAATTTTCCACAATTGTAACACACAAAAAACATCGTTATCACGAGGTATCAATGAATCTAGCAAATAAACAGAAGCCTCAGAGTTAGACTTAATCGCAGAAACAAGCACAAGTTGGCAAGGTTCTATAATCGCAGGGTCCAACAACTAACGTTCAAGAAAGATGATTATGTTTGGCGAAAGAACGAGGCTAACAGGACAGAAGACACGGCCAAGCTGGGCAAAACTGGGAAGGACCATACCAGGTTAAAGAGGTTCACGGCAATGGCTCTTACTCCCTGGCACCTACTGATGGTAAACACCCGCCTCGTTTTTTGACATGCCACCAATTTAAAGAAATGTTATGCGTAAACATTCTATTGTAAGCCCAGGAAGGATTAATCACCCCTCCTGTTTGGCCAATCTATGTTAAAATCGCTTTTCAAGAAGTTATTAATGAAAGTTGTTTGTTACAAACGGTCTTTCCAGTTTTTAAGACCGTCAGTCCTCTTCCCACGGAAATTGGAGTTAGAATGTTTGGCTACTGTAAACCAACTTTCAGGGGAATTGGACACTGTAAAGTGGGCACTAAACAGTAAAGGAGTCGCTTCTCTTTTATGCAGGCGGCAATACATTTCAAACATCATAATTTTTTGCAAACCTAAGGGATGGATTTGAGAAAAACCAATACCATAATGTTTTAACAGGGAAATAAAAAAAGGAGTTGGGGGCAACCTAAAATTGCTTATTTCAAACCAGTGGGCATAAATTGTCACTTTCACAGCAGGAGGGGCGTGAGCGCGTTGCGCAGAAGTAGTGGGAGTGGCTTCGAAATGATCCAAACAAGAAAACTTACTGGCCAGAGTAAGTATATCTTGTTTCCTTATTTTACTCTCAACATTTACTACACTTCAACCAGAAAATCGGGAAGTAGCAATAACCGGAATAACTGCCGGCGAAGTATTTGCGGCGGCAGAGGATGACGACGCCATTTTTATATAAACAGTATACAATGGAAAAAAGCAAGCAAAACACAAAGGAAAAGTAAACAAATCTAGATTCACCAGACACGACAATCGTATAAGCAAACGGAGGAATATCTCGCACCAGAAAAGGAAAAAAAAAAAGACAGATAGAGTTTTTGAAATTTTTGAAGTAAAAAGATAGCGTAAAAAAGAAGTATGGAATAAATAAACGCTATTTATAGGAAAGGGGTAACAGTTATGGGCCCAATGGGCCCCATCCAGGCCTTACACGTGTAGGGTTGAAAACAAATGGGCAAATACACGCGCAAATAGATGTCAACTCAGATGTCAGGATGCGCCGTTTGATAGCCTACACGCCCCCCAAGACACGCGAAGAGTCAAGAGCATAAAATGCAAAACAGGGGCACTTGAGAACACCGATAACTGATGCGACACCATCAGTCAAACATCACATCCCTGTTTAGCAGGCTCCCCTTATATTTTGTAACAAAGTGGGTGAACCCCCTAGGTGGCACAGTATGAGTTTAGTCCCCTGCCACTTATGACAACAAACTAAAGTGGAGGGACTTAATCACGTAACATATAGCAGGCCTAACATCTTGGGCCTGCCATCACTAATTCACTACTAATTGAGCCTGACAGATTTAGCCCAAGCAGCAAGCTCATGTACCTTTAGGGTTTGTGCCCTCCAGATACCAGACAATCTGGTACCAACGGACATATACATTTTTATGCCCACACCATTAAGGATGTTCCCCAATCACAAAGAGCCACGTGGGCAACAGGGACCCCACTGTGATCCTTGTTGTCACAATGTGATTGGTCCACGTGGCAAACCTATTCCCCCAAGGTTTCTAGAAGCTGGGATTTCTATAAATATAAAGAATGGATCCATATTTCATTCCTCAAGCATTCTTCACATAAAACACACACAAAACTCCAAAAGATAACCGTTTATCTTTTCCGGTAGTGAGATAAACAAACTTAGTCCCCAATCCATCTAAACATTCAACATCATTCCAAAAAGAAGAAAGAAAAAAGAAGCTAACTGTGAAGAACTAAAAATGGCCATCAATGGTAGAAATGTAGTTGATCTTGTGAAGGAATGTTCCAAAACTTTGTCTTTTCCACCCAAAGTCTCATTTTATTTATCAATTCTTCAGGGAAAAGCAAGTAAACCTGTAGTGAAAATCACCAATCTTAATGATGCTTATCGATCATTTAATGAGATGCTTCACAGAAAACCTTTACCATCTGTTAAAGATTTTAATCAGTTGCTTAATCTCATGTATAATTCACAATACCATGCTCAGGTGGAGTTATTTGGAAGATTAAAAAGCAGCAAGGTTCATTTTGATATCTTTACTCTCAACATTGTTACAAAATGTTGTTCCAAACTTTTGGGAACAAGGGGAGCTTTTACTGTTCTTGGCTGTGATTTTAAATTGGATGTTGTTCCTGATGTATACACTTTTAGCACACTGTTAAACGGATTGATTAATAAAGGAAAAATTCAAAAAGCTGAGAACTTTTTCAACATAGCCATCGAGAAAAAGCTTTGTATACCTAACGAGGTTATATACTCTACGATGATCAAAGGGCTTTGCAAGGTCGGGTCGATCGATAAGGCCGTTGAGATGCTACGGGAAATGCAGAAAATATGTGTTAAGTCGAATGTGATTACGTATAGCATAATTATAAGTGGATTTTCCAGCCGTAACCGGGTTGATGAGGCGTTGAAATTGTTTGATGAGATGAAGTTTGAAGACATTCAACCGGATTGTATTTCGTGTAACGCGATCATCGACGGACTTTGTTCCCTCTCGCGTTTCGAAGAGGTGAATGAGTTTCTTAGAGCCATGAAAGACGACGGGATCGATCCAGATGTAATCACGTACACGCCACTCGTTAAGGCGCTTTGTACACTCGGGAGAGTTGCAAACGCCAAAGCGTTTGTAACAAGGATCATCAAAAAGGGGGTGGTGGTTGATTCGGTGATTTACACTTCGCTAATCAATGGGTATGTCTTGCGTGGTGAGATGATTAATGTCGTTCATGTTTTCGAGACTATGAAGCACAATGGGGTGTTTCCTGATGTTGTTACCTACAACAGCATTATTAATGGATTTTTTAGAAATCTGGCCATTAATAATGCATTTAAGTATTTCGATGAAATTTCTAGAGTTGAATTGAAACCTACTGTTGAAACCTACAATACCATGATTCATGGTTTGTTCAAAGCCGGGAAAATCAGGGCTGCTTGCAATATATTCAACACCATGGAGGCTCACGATTCGATCACGTTTAGAATTGTTTTGGAAGGTTTGTTTGATAACAAACAAACGAGTGGAGCCTTCGAATTGCTCCATTTGATCTCCAAAGCTAAAACGGTTTCGGATTTGAAATTGTACAATATATTAATCCAAGGTTCGATCGAGATTGGGGAACTTCAATTGGTGAATATGTTACTTGGTAAGCTCATTGTCAATGGGATGAGCCCGGATACAATTACTTGTAACGAGATCTTGATTGGGTTAAGTCGGAATGGTCTATTCCGCGAGGCCGAGGAGTGGTTCTTTAAAATGGGAGATGTACGCAATTCGGTCTCCTACAACTTCATGATCATTTTACTTCTGAAGGACCAAAATCAGGCTGATTCGGTGAATCAACTTTTGGTGGAAATGGATGCTAAGGGCTTACCTGTAGATGCTGCATTAATATCTCTTAGTCGTGTTGCGGGCGATCTTGAGACGCGAATGTTGATCCGTAAAATGGCACAACGGGGTCTTTGAGATCGTTTTCTCAAGTGGTAAAATTTCTTCAAAAACAGCACTAGATTATCAAGTGACTTTGTGCACATTTTAATGTTGAACTCCCTGTCTTGATTAACATAGTTCTAGGCGTTTTGGTTAATGTAGTTCTAGAAGTCACATTAGTATAGTAAATTAGTGGTTATGTTTTAATGCTGTTTGGATAGATGGATAGATATGAAGAAATTAGTAAGCTTAGTTGAAGGGAAATTGATTGATATATGTAACAATGTTTCACTTTTTTATCAGTTAATGCAACTAACTTTATTAATTAACAACAATTGTTGCACCATTATTCAACTCTATGTGCATGAGTTTACATGGACAAATAGTTTCCCTGGTTTCAATTACATCTAGGTTTTCCGATTTAGTTCATATTCAGGGACAAGTACATACAAGACAACAGGTTCATTTACTACATATGCTTGAAGTTCTTGCATTCATTTTGCTATGTAAATCCTTAAGAACTTAAGGTTGGTTATCGGTGTTTGATATGATTTTGTGTTCGAGAAGAGCTCAATAAATCATCAGTACTACTGTCTTTACATGCAAGCTGGACCATTACACCAAATGCAGGTAGAGCTTCATTCTCTGTTCATTTACTACATATGCTTGACTATCTATATATATACCCATCGTTGGTGTAACTAAACGCTGGAAATTTGATGACATATTTAATATGTTGTGATGCCATATCCAGCAAAGCCTAGAAAGGCTGCTACATTTGCTTGAATTGTGGAACTCATGAAATTTATTTCAAAATAATTATCTCATTTTATGAAACTCGTGAAAACTTACTGATGGTGCAAGCAAATATAGGAAGATTGATAATGCAAGGCGTACGTCTACTTAAAGATGCAACAGGATTGTCGGCGTAAATTATCTATTATCAATATAGATGTTCGAATCAATGAGTCTCGTATGAATATGTATGAAGATATGAGCTTTGAGAGTAAAATGTGTAATTACACCTTTAAGTGTGTGTTTAGAATGAAGAAGCTTACATGAATTAGCATGGTTACATGCTTATATACCTAGTTTCTTAAAGTATGGATATTACAAGTAAACTTATTAACTAAGCATTGTTTACAATCTATTATTAGTCCTAACAATCTCCCGTTGATCGTAAATATTGCTCAAATTGTCTTCGATTAAGATCTTTAACTTAGAATTTATTTTTAACATCTGGGTCAGATGGGTGTATGCTTACAAACTTCGTGACCGCAGCTTCTGGGATGTCCCTGCTCAGAGTAGTATGAGCTGGGGTTGGCGAAGCCTCCTACGTATCAGGGAGGTCGTCCGGCCGTATTGCTGGTATAAGATTGGTAATGGGAGGTCTGTGTCGGTTTGGTATGACACGTGGTGTCACCAATGTCCCATTGCCCGCATCCTTTCCAGCCTCCGTGATATTACTCGCTCGGGTTTCTCAATATCTGATTCTGTTGCTGATCTCATTGACGGTGACTCTTGGAGATGGCCGGCCGAATGGCGTCAAAGGTACCCTTATCTGTCTCAGATTGAGGTCCCTACTCTTTCCTCTCTGCCTGATAAGCTTCTGTGGCGCGACTCGGCCAGTGAGTTCCTCAATTTTCGGGCTGGTCAAGTTTGGGAATCCATTCGGCCAAGAGGTAGCGTGGTGGACTGGGCTCCTGTTGTGTGGTTTTCTTCTTGCATTCCTAGGCATGCTTTTCACCTGTGGCTCGTCTTAAGAGGCAGACTGAAGACCCAAGACCGTATGAGGCAATGGGATGTTGGCCCTTCGGTTGACTTAGCCCTGCTGCGTTGTCAGCTGTGTGGTTCTTGCCAGGACTCTCATGCTCACCTGTTCTTCGAATGCTCATTCTCCTCCCAGGTTTGGTTCAGGGTTATTAATCATGCGAAGTTGCAGGTTATTTCTGACTGTCTTGAAGTTCTTATGCCCTCCTTCCTATCTGCCACAAGCTCGAAAAACATTGACCATGTGGTCACCCGTCTGGTGCTGGCGGCATCAACGTACTTCATTTGGCAAGAACGGAACTTTCGTCTTTTTGACAAAGGCAAAAGGTCTTTTAAGGAGGTGGCTGACGCAATCATCAATACGATAAGGTTAAAGCTGGTTTCATTTGCCTTCAAACCCTCGTTTCGTGCTCTCCGCACTATGGAGAGATGGAAGATCCCGAAAGGGGTGAGTCCTTCGTCAAGTTAATCATTTCTTCATGCGGACGCAGTGGTTTATTGCTTGGCTAGAGTCTTGTTGTTGTTGTTGTTGTTGTTGTTGTTGTTGTTGTTGTTGCCTCATGGTTGTGTGGCCTCATAGTTGGGCTTTGCTGGTTGTCATACTCAAGGCCTGTCTTGTGTATGCGCTTAGTCTTTCCGTCTGTTAGATTAAGTCAATGTGGTTCTACCACATTCTTTGTACTTGTATTGATTATCATTTTATTCTAATAATATTTGCCGGGGTATTTTTTCCCCTTTATCAAAAAATAAAATAAAATAAAATAAAATTATTTTTAACAATGAATCCAAATTGTTTGTACATATTTTTAAAGGACTATATTGGAAAAAATTATACCCTTAATTTCTTGATGTGTAGGTTCATTACTTAATTTCAAGATGTTAGGTGATTTACTCCCTTATTTAAACCACATACATATTTCATATTTTCAACTTAAAAGCTTATAATCGACGATCTTATCGATATAATCTTTGGTGCGTAAACATCAAAGTCTAATATACTAAGTGTTCTTTTTTAAAAATAAAATGAGATAATTTTGCAATAAATGTATTACACGAATAACAAGTTGACTCTTAAATTGTAAAAGATCGTTCAACCGACTAAAATGTACAAATGTATGTGGTTTTAATTCATTTTTATTTTTGTCAAAATATAATACTTAAAAGTTTTCATTAGCCATTTTTATTTTAGAATCACAATATTGGTTAGTTATTTAAGATAATGGTTTGACCCATATTTTTATATGTTTTTGTATACAATATGTCGAGAATTCAACTCAAGTGTCATATAAACGAAAAAAATCGTTAAAAAGTCATTTCCCGCTATATTATGAATTTAAAAATCTGCTTTTCCTTTTCGGATCGGTAGCTTTTCATGTGCTGCTTTTAATGTAATTTTTTAAAAATCATTGTCATCTCTTTAATAATCTTAAATATAATATAGTAAACGTTTGATGATGTCATCAAAAATCTAATCAACTAATAATAGGATCATTCAATTTTGTCCGATTAACTAAAATATAAGATTTGATGACATCATAAATTATGATTATGAATTAAAATAATCATAATAAAAATTAATTTGGAATTCTAATCCTATTCTAATTCTAATACTTTATACTTTATAATTTGTTACATATAACATATACAAAAATCATTTACGATCAAACAATTATTTTAAACTTATTATATATGGAGCTCTAAAATCACAAAATAATATTTATTAAACTACACAAAGAACAATTTAACTCTTAACAGTGTCTAGCCAATCGAACGTACTCCACATGACAAATAAATAATCTAACAAATACGTTCAGTTACCGTATACATGTCCGAAATTGTATACAAAAAGTAACAATGATATGACACCAACTAATGTTAAATATACAAACTACCTTAATTTAATTTTAAACTATATTGCATAATTTCTAGCCCGTATGAAACGTTAAAACTTTATTACATACCGTTTATTAGAATTAAATACAAATTTAATGGCATGTGTGTATAAACAGGTTTAATATCTAATGTAATTATAAACTAGTTGGCCCGTGATCCAACTTCTTTCTATTTGTAAGCCACTTGAATCCAGCTTGATTCTTAGCTTCTAATCATAATATCATTGAAATTAATTATAAGAACCTTTTGATAACCTTTATGCCGTTATTAAAGAGAGGATGGATCATAGCATATTACACTTAATTTTCCCGAACATTTACCTGCGAGTAACCTACAAGTTGCTCAAAGGTAATAGAAACACACAATATTTTGATAACCGGTTTTTATAGTCAAACCGGAAAGGCCTTCATTTCCGGTCGGACCGGTTGGACCGGTCGAACCGGCCGGTTCAATCGGTTTCAATTTTTATGTGTTTTTTTTTTATATTTTTATTTTTTCAATACTACTGAATATATATTTAACTTTCACATTGCTTAAAACACACATAGAAACACATATAAAACAACAATACTAATCAATAAATATACAAAACGCATACAATTAAATACCAAAACTATACAATTTAACGTGAATATAAGTTTCAAACTTCAAAACGAGCAAACAACATTACAAATCTAAACTTTAAATAGTTCAACATGAATACAAGTCTTAATTCAAAGTTCAAACAGATTAGTATCAATCCAAATAATAATAAAAAAAAAAATAAAAAAACAAAAAATAATAAAATAAAAGTTGAAAACCGGTTCCGGTTCAACCACCCGGTTCCCGGTCGGACTGGCGGTCCGCGCCAGAGTCAATAATGGTCAAAAATCGGTTTACAACCGGCCGGAAAGCTTAGATTTTCCGGTTCGACTGGTCGAACCGGTTTTCAAAATATTGGAAACACAAGCTTACACAAGTTCAAAGGTAAAAGATGCGCACACAACCAAAACAAGGATAGTCAAAATCAAGAATATATATATATATATATATATATATATATATATATATATATATATTATAATCTTCAAAAGAAGAAAAATAATAATAACTTATAAGTTGTTGAAAAGGAGATACAAATCAAACTCCTATAAGCAGATGAAGCGTGAAACAAAATGCCTTAAGAAACAACATCGACTTGAACCTGCAAAATTAAGAAAAAACCCCGACAAAGATGATTCAATTTGTTGCAATTTATATATAAACCATGGAATAGATGAAGCAAAGATGCTAAAAGAAGTATACTTATCAATGATTACCCTTACGGTCTAAGGTTCATAAAAGGTATAGCGAAAATTGGAATGATCAGCAGCATATTCCCATTCTCTTGTTATAAGTTTACGGGTCAACTTGAACGTAGTGTTGTCTGGCTCTCTAGCTATCTTTTGATCCATTAACAGCAACATATTTGAACCACTCATTTTGTAACCCATTTTCCACAATTCTTTTAAGATCACCTGTGCAACATCAAAGGGCCAGTTCTTCAAATATTCTTCAACACTATCGTTATATTGACATAATTTGGGCGACAATTGCTCTTTTTCATACTAAACAATACCCTTATTGCATCTTTAAGTAGACCTCTCTGACAAAGACCACGAATCATCAAAGTATATGTTTCAACATTAGGTTGTAAACTTTTAACAAATAGGTCATGGAAAAGGCGCCTTGCGGTATCAATCTTCCCGCATTTGCATGCACCATCAATGAGGATATTGTACACATCAATATCTAAATTTATCTTGCTATCATCCATTACATCAAACATAGCGAGTGCATCTTCATAGTCTACGTGGTTGCAATGGGCCTTCAAATAAGTTAAATAAACGTGTTTTTGTGGAAACTCTGCTTCCGCTGCATATTACTAATTGGTACCCTATTTGTGTGGCTATCGCATATCTTTTAGTGCTAGACCGCTGCCTATAACGACAATGTCGCGCGCAACCATGTCAGGTTTGGGTTCGACGCGTGTCGCAAGTAAGTGCATGGTTATACATATGAAAGGCCTTATCCACCTTAGAATTCTTGCAAATACCCAGCCAATAACTTGTTGTAAGTAACAACATTAGCATCATCAAATAGGGTCAAAGAATTAAAAAGTGTCTATGATTTCCTTATTTCACCTTGCAACCAAAAACCATCGATAAGCGAATTGTATGTGTCTATGTCAGGAGGATACCTACGACAGTTGTCATCCACGATATCGATAATGAAGTTTGCTTCATTTGTTTTACCTTGTTTGCAAAGTGCATCAACTATTACAATAAAGGTTGTCCTTTGTGGTGAGATAATTTCATCCTTCATTTGTTTTAGCATCCTAGAGACCTCATCCCAACGGCCTAACTTAGAAAGGGCATAAATGAAAGAGTTGTATGTGAGGACATCAGGCGGGACGGCCTTTTTAGAAATCATATCTTTAAAGAGCTTGAGAGCATCATCGATCATTATCAAGTCATTACATAGACTATCAATGATGGTGTTATATGAAACAATATCAGGCTTACAACAACCACCTCTTCCATCCATTAGCCTAAGCAAAGCAATGGCTGTAAAATTATTACCTATCTTACAAAGCCCTTCAATCATAGTGTTGTAAGTGATTAAATCGAGTTCACAAACTAGTTGTTGGTTGTTCTTGAAGAACAACTTATTGAACAATATCTCTGCCTTATGAGTCTATCTTCACGGATGAAACCATTTATGATGTTATTAATTGCGGATAAATGAGGTACAACACCTTGTTTAAAGCAGTAGCCCAAGACTGTGAAACTGTGTTCGGTTTGTCGCAAGCGACAATAACACTTTATTACAACAGTGGCAGTGTAGTTATTAAGTGCAGGAACACCAATGGCACACATTTGTTTGAAAAAACCAAGGGAACAAGAATAATGTTTTATTTTGAAAAAATTAATAAACTTACCAACAGATGGCAGAGGCCGAATCTGTATCATGTTGTTGGTAACTTTTTTGAACATAGATCGAGGATTCTGATTAGTGACATTATCAATGGGACAAGAATTAAAGTGAAGTGAAGGAGCTGAATATGACGACGATTTGTGAGCAGGACTTAACTCAAGACCTAACTGGAAACAGTTGGGAGTAAAAAGAGTACCTTTTTGTAGTTTTATAAAACTATGAATTCTGAAATTCACCATCTCCAACCAACAAACATAGCCTTTTCAAGTTCAACTCATTTGATGTTTGATCTTCGTGTTTGTGTTTCTGTTTGGTGTCAAGGTACTTTTGACCGTCTCAATTCTGAATTCTCAATGGTAGGGTAATAATAAATGAATATACTAAGAACAAATTATATATTTTTAAAAATAATTATTTTAATAAATTAACTAAATTTAAATATTAATTAAATATAAATCTTATCTTATATCTTATATAAATAAATAAATATAAATATTAAATATTAATTAAATTAAATATAAATATAAATAAATATATAAATACTTAAATCAGAATCTCATGGAAGAATCTAGACCTTTCAATGGAGTTTTCCAAATCGATCCGACGACCTATATTTAATCTTGATAGTTACATTTAACCCCTAAACATCCTAAAATATATTAAATTAAAGTTAAAGATTATTATTTAATTAATAATAAAAAAATCGGCCCAAATATATTTTAGGGTTTCTCTCTTCTCCAAATAATACTCTCAAATCTTCTTGATAGTTACATTTAACACCTAAACCTCCTAAAATATTAAATTAAAGTTAAATATTAATAATTAATAATAAAAAAATCGGCCCAAATATATTTTAGGGTTTCTCTCTTCTCCAAATAACCCTCTCAAATCTTCTCCATCTAACTCGGGCCTGTTTATTTACGCATTAATGGGCTTAACGCTCTGAAAAGATTATTCAGTCAATTATTTTGGGTGTTTACTTATAACTTATTTATTGAGCCCATCTATATACATGACTTATTCGGTCAAGTAGAAATTAGTTGTTTTCCCCTTAAGCGCATCTTTTTCCAAGGTTACCTCTTACCCTTTTCCAACTCCAGACACTGGTACGCTGCACAAAAAAATTATCGTTTCCACTTCGAGCAACAAAATCGGTCGACATCTTTGTCCTTCCTCCGACTTCTCGATGTGATTCACCGTGAACCACCACCACCACCACCCTCTCCATCTCCCCCTCACGTTTTGTCACTGGTAAAATTTTTTATAAGTTTCAATTTTGGGGTTTTGATTGGAACAAAAAAATTTTGCAATTAATCTGTCAATGTTTAGTTCAGTTAGCAAGGGCTATAACTTGTTAGTTTAATCTTGTTATAAACAACAATTAATTTTAACAGTTGTGAGCACAAATCAATTACAACTATAGCAGTAGACTTAAAGCTAGCATGTCTGCTATGTTCATTGTTTCCGAGTACCCACATCATTGCAGTGAATGAAAGTGGGTTCAGTGGGTAAACGATCCGAAATCAGTGGCTGGAAAAAGCTTGGGGTGAAACGAGTTGTACATAAAGCTGTGTGGGTTCGATGGGGGTTAAATGGGGCTAGCTCGATTTTAAGTGTTGCTACTGTTTTGTTTTGTATTTTGAATGGCCAAAATAGTGGCTCTAATCTGTCTGGACGTCTTGTATGGTTTTGGTTTTTGTCATGTAGTTGAAGTGTGCTAGTAAGGTTTGTGTTGCATGCCGTATGTATTGGTGTATCTTGCCCTCAGATTACTACTTGTTTGGTTGTAATTTTGGTTTCCTGGCTGCAAATTGATTCATATTTGTGTGCAGTTAATCAAATATTATTCTAAATTTCTAATGATTCATGAATTATAAAACAATTATTTTTTTTAAAATGGTAAGTTATACAATCATGTTTGTCACCCAATAACAAACAAATAATTTAATTATTTAGTCTAGGGGTAAAATAGTCATTTTTATTATTCAGACTGTTTATTCAGCACAATAAGTAAACAGGATTATCCATTCACTGAATACATATAGTCATTCTATACTTATTCTGCCATATTTATCTATATATGACTTAATGAAAAAAAAAAAGTAAACAGCCCCATAATATATAGCAGATAGCTTATTATACATGACTAAACATTATGTTTTTTAAAAAGAAAAATATATAGAAGATATCCTGAAGACTTGAGCATGATATAGATTTAACATTGTTTTACTACGTGAAAGTTACCAACAGCTTAGAAAATGTAGAGGGGGTGGGCTTTAACGTATTTTCTTGTGCCAAACAAACCCTTACTCTCTCCGTCCTATAATAAGTGTCCACTTTAAATTTGCACAAAGTTTTAGAAATCCCACTAACTTCACTCTTCACCGATAAAATATCATCCTAACTTACTAAAGTCTCTTTTGGTTGGTTGAAATACAAAATGGACACTTATAATGGGCACAATCCAAATAAAAATATGGACACTCGTAATGAGACGGAAGTAGTATTTGTAATGGGCTCTTTCTCAAGTCTCGGACTCTCGATCAGGTTTTGAAATAATAGAAGGGTCTCATGTTGAGGCCCATAAACTCACTAAAAATCCCAAATTAGTCTTTTCTAAGATTAGGGGGATAATGCGATGGGCTTTATTCAGTTCCACATACACACACCAAACTATGTACAAAAACAGAAACAGAACATATGTAAAACGGTAAATATGGCAGACAGAATTTTATACTCCCTCCATCCCACTTAAAGTATCCATTTACTATTTTGTATTTTCTCATTGTAAGTATCCACTTTGATATTTAACAAATAAAAAAAGACTTTAGTGAGTAGAGATAATCTTTGATTGGTAAAATGTGTAGTTAATGAGAAAATCGGATTTCATAGATCTGAATAGAATATTTAGCTTGGGGTAATAATAAGGTAAAGTATTTAGATATATATTTTAATCGTGTCTACCATTTTTCATCCAGTAAAAGTAAAGTATTTCTTAAAGATAAAATCAAGTTAGTGTGAAAATATTTTGGACTCACAGTTTGTAATAGATTAAGGTTCCGTTTTGTTAAAAGAATGATTTCTGAAGGAATAAGATCTGTCAAATGATTCTAAATTTGATAGAATTGGATTTTGATGAAATTATTTATAAAAATAAATATAGATATAAATATAATTTAAAATAGGTCAAAATATAGTTTGGTACCCTAAACTTGGTTAACTAGATCTTATAGTACCTTAAACTATTAAAGGTATAAAATAGTACCATGAACTTGAACAAATAGTTAATTTACTACCCCAACTCATTTGACTCGGTCACATGCAAAGCTAAAATAGTTAAACAAATAAAATAGTTAATTTCATCTAGTATCGCATAATCAATATATATAGGTGAAGAAATCGATTTCTTCTCTAATTACAGTTGTTGTGTTGTTTAAATTCTAATTCACACGAAAAAGACACCCAGTTTCTTCTTCCTAAAGTACCGTACACCATGAACCCTGTGAATTTTGGGTTTCTATTTAATTTTGACTGGACTGTGAACATGTTTGACATTTTGACTTCTTATTAGCCTTTTTAACAGATTGTCCGTCATTTATTAACGGAAAGAAGTCATATGCTTTGCATGTGACCGAGTCAACTGAGTTGGGGTAGTAAATTAACCATTTGTCCAAGTTCAGGGTATCATTCTACACCTTTAATAGTTCAAGGTACTATAAGATCTAGTTAACCAAGTTCAGGGTACCAAACTACATTTTGGCCTTTAAAATATAAAATATAAAAATTTACAATATAAAATATAAAATATAAAATTAAAAATATTGTATATAATATATAATATAAATATAATATAAAATATTTTAAAATATTAAATAAAATATGAAATATAAAATATAAAATATAAATTATATAGTATATAATATATAATATATAAAATATAAAATTAAAGATACAATAAAAAATATAAATTATAAACATTGAATAATAATAATACTAAAAATAATAATAGTATTAATAAAAATAATAATAATTAATAATAGTAATACTAGTAATAGTAATAATAGTAATAATTAAACCTTCCGCTCCAAAATAAATGTCTCATTTCAAAATGCATACAATTTTAGAAGAGTAACTATCTATTCACTAAAAAATTTTCTGATCGGCTATAATGAAATTTAGATACTTATTTTGGGACACCCCAAACTAATATGTGAGTCACTTAATTTGGGACGAATAGGGTAATAATAATAATAATAATAATAACGTAACATAAATACTTTGTATATATAGTTATATAATATAGTATAATATCATGTAACGTAACTGAATAGAATTCTTTAGTTAATTAAATAAGATTACAGTAAAAACGTCAATAAATTAAATTCCACCGTTTTATGAAATTTGATAGAGTTAAAAAATGTCAATAATTTTATGATTGTAATTAAATTTCATTGCATCATGTTTTCATATTTTGCCAAACTAAATAGGAGAATAAAATGAAATTTTATTTTAATTATATCAGATTTCATCAAAATTTGCCTATGTAATGCGCCTAATAGTTGATTATAGATGAAAAGTTTTGAAATAAAGATAAGTTTAAAGGATACGTATATTTATATTGTAAAGTTGTAGGACCATCCTTTCCATTTTCGGTGATGTCAATATCAAAGCAGAAGCACTACGTCGATCGGTGATAAAGTAAGCGTTTTCGATTCTCGTGCTTTTGTTTTTCTTCCACTTTAGTACTGTGAATGTACACAAAACTTTTATCTGTGAAAATAATAGACTACGAATAATAGAAATATCTCAAACTTCTATCATCTATCATCTAGGTCGATAGACTTCAAAAGAGTAGCCTAGTATAAAAGGAGATTCGAGTTCAAACTCCACAAGCATCGATATGTATTTGGAGTCATGCTCACCTTCCGAAAAGAAGAAGATTTGTCCGGTTATGTGATGCGGACGTTTTGCATAAATTTCGTAGAGTAGTGAATCATCAAAGGTGGTATCGACACTACAGTTAAAGGAAAAGATCTATGTCGATAAATATGTATATATGCAAATATACGTAGTTTGTATGTTGTATATGTCTCCTCGTTTTAACCTTTCATTTTGTTATTTGTAATTCATACCCGTATTTTGTATACATACATTATTAGTCTAGAATCACCATTTTTAAAAATTTTGAACTGTTACATTTGTTTAAATAATCTTTTGTATCTACTAGGGGTGTCACTTTTATCCGTATTTGAATAATCCATCCGATTCAAATCCGATTTAGGTTAAATAGATATGATTATTTGAATTACGGATTGCTTAAACGGATTACGGATTACTTAAATGGATTACACGGATAGGATAAAGGATCAAAATCAAAATGTTTGGATATATCCGAATAATCCGAATAAGGACTAAGTAATTACATAATATATTTTTAATAATATATTTATGCTTAGCATATAAGAATTATTTATAAATAAAATCTTAAATTATTTTTTTTAAAAGAATTAAGGTTTGAGCTTTGGAATGGTATGAATTTCAAAAAAAAGAAGATCGAGTAACTTTGGTTGTTTTGAGACTTTTTTTTCAATTAGATTGTAGGTGATGTTTATTTGGTTTAAAAACTACGAATCTCTTGTACATTCTATTGTATGTTTGAACGTTATAAGTTGGAATTGAAATTTGGATCTTATAATATGATCTATCATTACATCTATGTTATTTATATAATTGATTTAAACGTAAACAATTTGTTAAATAGAACAGTTCCAGAGGACGATCAACTAAGATAATATTATTATTTAATATTTAATAATAATTATTTGTATTAATATTAATTAGTTGAACATTTGCAGAGGACGACAAACTAATTAGATTCCATTAATATCACAATTCCAAATACACAACACAAACCCCAACAACAACAACTAGTAAATAAATAAAACCACGTACTCAAACACATCGATCAAATCCTAATTAATAAACTACTTAATTATTTCAAATCCTTCCCATAATCAACCCTAATTAGTCACTAAACCTACGGATGACAGAAAATAACTTTAAGCTCTTTTGGCGACGAACACTCATGCGTTAGCGACGGACTATCGTGAGCAAAAGCAAACGTCGCTGGACACGCTTTCTTAAAAAAATCAGACCATTTTGAACCCTTACAAGTATTCGCATTATTAAAATGTCCCCTACAACAAAACTCATCGGTGTTAAACGCTTCACACCCACTCTTACACGCGATCACGCGCCCATTAGCGTGTTTCTGTAGGGACCACGGACACGTGGCAAGGAGATCCGCTTTGCACCCAACAACCGGGCACGTGCCTTTTCCCTCATGTGGTGTGACCGTCATGGGAACATTAAACCCGTCGACAAGACTAACGGCGTACGAGGATTGGTCGGTGTGAGAATGGTGGAGACTGAACTGCGCCAAAGTTGCGGGGGTGGCCCCACCAAGACCGTTGCATTCTAATTTGCCGCCGCAGTCACCAGTAATGCAGGAGAAACGGTTGTTGGTATGGGTGCAACCGGTTCGGGCCCAGATGCGGCCCGACCAGTGGGTGGGTGGGGCAGGGAAGGAGCGGTGGGTGTTGGTGTTGAGGTAGAAGCCGCCTCGTTCAAGGACGGGGTGACCCGCGTTGGGTTGGATGGCGGGCCAAATCGGAAAGGGGCAGTGGTTTACGACGGTGAGGATCATGGAGGCATGGGAAAGAGGGAGGAGGATGAGGAGGATTGAGAGTGAATAGGATGAAGACATGGTGATTGTTGTTTGTGGTGGGATGTAGAGACAGGGGGTGTATTTATAGGCGTCTTGGATGTTTAGTTTGTGTCTTGAAATATTTGGTGACTCTGGTCACTGATGCACTTGTTACGGGCCTTGTGGGCTTTGTTGAAATATCGTTATCCACTCTATTATTCATTTTAAACAAAATGAATAAGATCGAGTCGTATAATTAAATGAACAATCATCGATAGGAGTCTAATTCGTTTATTTATGTTCGTAAACATTTGTTAATATATGTTCATTTGGTTATCACGCTTTATGTGTTTTAGGCTTGAAGTACACGTGCTTTCGATTTTATTCTGTTATGTTTGTTTTACCATGTTCACAAACGAACATAATCAAATACGAGCAATCTAGTCTTCTAATTAATGAACGACCACGGACACAACTTTTTGTTCAGGCGCTTGGTCACGTATCATTCATTAAATGATGAATGGTAAACGAACAAAGATAAACAAGGCTCCTTCATGTTCGTTCGATTGGTCTAAATGCGTAGTTTAAACTGTCTAATAATCGAGCAAAACATGTAAATATAGTTGCGTAATCGGTATTCTCCTAATGTATAGAAAGATGTGCTGATAGAAGTTAGTACCTTTGGCTACTCTAACAGCTTCCTACAGTTATAACAATACCAAAAGATCATATTTTTTTATGTCTCCGTAACAAAAAGGTCACCAACATCTGATCAGGATATCATTTTTAATTTTATACTAGACGCGTGCAAGACTTTGTCCCAATCGTTAGAGGATCCACAGTAAAATTATTTATACCCCGAATTAACTGATCATCAGAACTCAATATTTAATAAATAAATTTATAAATCTAACGAATTAGAACATCACTTCCTTTTTTAATAAATATAACAATAACAATACTAAAAAAGTTGAATTTATTGAAAAGCTTTTATTTATAGAAAAGAAACTTATGATGCAAGTGGCTGACTGAGTTAAAATATACGAAGACATGGATTGTTTGGTTATAATAATAGGGAAACATTTTATGCTGGGTACAAACTCATATTTTACATCGAAAAAATAAAGAAATCAAAGTATGTATATAAGTTTACGGGCTAGTCTCTCTACTAGCAATTGATTTTATAGTGGAACCTCATTTGGGCTTATATACCGCGCTTTAAACTGGTTGGGCTGAAAAAGGTACGTCCTGACAAATGGTATCAGAGCTACGATTGTAGCCCATTGTTGATGTGGACGGAATCCATGAAAACTCTAAACTCCGGTCGATGATCTCAATAGCTCGTCTGGTCTCGTCGCACTCTAAGAATAACAAAGCTTGATGTTAACAATACTTTAAACTTTACAATGCATTGAAGGTGCTCTAAACCCCATTCCACATCAGTACATCACCATCTCCGGTAAGAGTCCCCTGCTAATCCCTTGCCACGTGGACTCCATAACCATGCTATACCGTCACTTTTGGAAGTGCTCTTAAAACCAACCAGCCAAATCGAAACCGAACATATATAGGTGGTGTACCGTCCCAATCAGGTTCATTGGTATGAACAAAATTTGGTGTTTAGTCTAGTCGCTCACGTCCGCTTCTGTATGTGTCCAGTCCGCCTTTTTTGTATGCGTGAATGTACCACTACAGTAAAGGCTTTTACTGAGAATCTCCCAACAGTGACACAAATTGATGCATCAGTGTCTGTCACATCAGCATCACATTAGCGCTTTTCTAAACTGATACAACACCGTCAAGAGTAATACATCACTCAGTTTTTCTGGACCCCACACATTATTTACTTTATATATTTAAAAAACAAACTAAATAAAACATTTTCATTAAAGTTATAAACACTACATTAATTAAAGATAAAACATTAAAATAACTAAGATTGACCTGAATTGGGTCGTTTTATAACAACCTTTCCATATTAGTCGTAAGAGGGTAGGAGTTCGGGATGTCATCACCAAGATTGATCGATTCCGAATCGGCTTCGAATTTACGTTTGTTGCCCATAACCACCGACTCGAAAAAGAACTTCAGATAATGTTTGAGTACGTTCCAACATTTCTCGTAGATGAATTTTTGTTCTTGTTGGGACTTAAAGAGGTCACGACATGCGATCATAATGTGTTCGTCTCGTACTTTTTTCTTTAACGAGTGTATTATAGTCGTTTAGTACTTTTTTTCCAAAAACTATCATAGCTTTGTGAATTTCCTTCCGGACTTTGTTCGGACACGTGGATCCACCGTTCAGACAATGTAACCACATGCTATTCCTTCCATCTCACTTGTTTTCTTTTACCTTTCTTGTATTCGGGTTCGGGTTCAGGTTATGCATCTTCTTGAGCTTCGGGTTGTGTTTGGATATTTTCGAATTGTGGTAGGTTTATTGGGTTTGTGGGTATGGAGTGAAAGTTGAGGGTACGTGTTGTTAATAAAATGGTTGGTCTTGATAAAACGAGGAGTTTTGTGTCATTGGATGGTATGGTGAGTAACCTTGATAATTTTGATAGTGTGAACTTTGTTGTTGGAATTGGTATTGTGAAGAGTGTCATGCAAACCTAATTGGATTAGTAGGTGATTGGTAGCTCGATTGAGCGGAATACGAACCCGTTGATGAACTTGGATTCGGCATGGAATTATTAATTAAATGGTTCTACGTATCATTTGCGATTGAAGATGTACGTGTTTATGTATTTTTATTGTGATATCTAGGGATTTTTGTATTCTGAAAGATAAGTTGTATGTAGTGTATGATTATTGTAGCTGTTTGTAGTGTGAAAAAAATGTATGAAGTGGATATATATATATATATATATATATATATATATATATATATATATATATATATATATATATATATATATATATATATATATATATATATATATATCGTGTGAAAATGAGTTAGTTTTTGAATTTAAAAAAAAAAGAAAAAAAAAGGTTAACACGGCAACGGATTGATTTTTGGTCGTTGACACCCCAAAGGTTTAATTTGACCTACTTTTTTGTTTTTTATTAATTTTTTATAATTTTAATCGAATATAACAAAAAAGAGGAAAAATTTATTGCATGCGGGCCCCGCGTTTCCTTCCTTTCACAGTCGCCACACGCCAGTAACCGACACGCCAACTGGTGCCAATGGCATCGATTGGCCAGCTGACGTTACCGTTGTTACCGGTCTAAAAGCATCTCAATGAATAAAAACTATAAAAAGATATTTTTGTTTTTCTTACATAGTTTTGCACACTCTAGTCCAGTGCGAAAATAGTTTTATATGAAATGGGTAATGATTTCTACCGTACTTTTTGATAAATTTTCTAAATTTATGCATTATTTATTTGATAAATTCACCAAATCTTTGCATCATTTATTATGGTGAATTTATTAAAAAGTGTCACCACCAAAGTGAAATAGAGTATATTTACCCCAAAATTTTGCATTTACAAAAGGGTAAAAGTGAGGCCTCTTTTGGTGGTGGAGTGCTTGTATCACGTGATTGTCTAAAGGAATCTCAATCTGGATCCATCATCATTGTGATTGTGTGTAAGTAATTGTGTCTTTGCGTGTTTTGCGTTTCCTTCTTTTTTGCTTTTCACCAGGTTTGCATTCCAATATATACTTCCTTACAAACACCATTTTTATTTAATGCTCGTATTATTTATTCAAAAAAAATATATATTAATAAATTAATTGGAATTTTGATTTTTTGTCTCTCTCAAGAAAATTAGTGCTGCCTCTTGCTTTGCTACCTCCCTTTATTAGGAAAAAAACACATTAATAGTAACATTAACTTACAAATTAAGTTGGTTATACTTTTACATTGAATAACATAATACCTACGCTATCCAGCAGAAATTGAAAATTAAATATTGTGCGAATGCTGTTTTTCAACGGACATCCTAAAATTGTTTCGAATACATATTTTATGTCATGGTCATAACTATCTTCATGACAAAATGTAGTATAAAGTTTTGCATATATGTTTGCTAATTATTTAGATTGTATTCAAATAATTAACTAAACTGTACATTGATAGACATTGTTAATTTAAAGATAAACTGACAGATATTAATAATATGCATTGACGTATTACCATATTTAATAAAGTCAAATATATCTAATAAGTCTTAGAGGGCAATTTAGTCTTTAAACAACGTTGAATACAACTTAAGACAAATATTGAAATGTATTATATGTAGTTAAAATAAACTAGCAAGATGTTAAAGAACTACAACTTAAACGACCATAATACACATACAATACACCTTGCTTACAACAAAAACAAACCCTACACCTTGATTCCAACCCAAACGAATCTAAAAGACTACACCAACCCAAAGATCCAAACATTGAATACTCCGTCATTTGAACCTCTCACATAAGGGCAATCACCCGATAAAAAGCGTGGAAACGGGTGAAAGCGGGCCATAAACTTGATACCTTAGATGAAACCTACCGAAGCCTCACACCAAACAGTTCCAGACACACAATCTGACCGAGTGGTGGTAATGTGATGTGTGCTGCGGCGCTGGACAATTGCCAAAGAAAAAACACATGATTGTATCGGGGAAAACGACTGTAAGGCCTAAAACTTGAAGCATAATCCGTAATTCATTTTATATATCCTCCTATATATTACTCCGTATAAAATATTAAAAGACCAGCTGTGAAATGGTAATTAAGATATTTTGATTTAGAAGGTACGTGAGCTCTAAGTCAATATTCAAATAAAATTGCTTAAAGAATATGACCTAATCCTCTGGTAACGATGATGGAGATTAAATGTAGTAAGTAATCTTTTAAAGTGATGCCAAAATTCTATATATGCTAGTCTATAGGTGACATAATGTTACCGTAAATTGAATAGTGAAAAATCTTTAATAGCTGACACACTATGAAAACAATCATCCAAAAGAAAAAAAGAATAAGGTTAATAATGGTTTAATTTTTCAAGTTTCAATTTTTAAAATCATTCAAGTTTTTTTTTAATGATTTAATCCTTTATGCGTTGACTTATTAGATTACTCCTAACCGTGACATAAACTGAAGCATCAGTTTGTGTTACATTAGCGCCACGTGAGCATTTTTCAAAACTGACACAATACTGCCAACAATATCACATCACTCAGTTTTTTCGGACCCACATTTACCAATATACCTCTAATTCTATACACTAAATAAAAAACAAATTTAATTTTTTAATGATTCCAGCTCCACTCTCTCCTTCAGTTGAACGTCGTGAAATCGAAGAAGAAAAGTGACGGGTCCAAGTGAAGTTGTTGTGCAGACGGTGTATGTGAAACCAACGGCCGTCACTTCTCTTAGTTTAACCCTTCAAAAGGTTAAACCACAAAACTTGTAAAAGTTAAATGATTAAATTAAAGGATTAAACCATCAAACTTTTATAGTTTAAAGAGCAGGTTTCCACGTAAAATGTTAAATTATCAAATTTTTGAAACTTGAAAGTTTTAATGATGAGAAAGAAAATTAAAGGGTTAAAATGAAAAGAAAAAATTGAGAATTAAATCATTATTAACTCTTAACGATACTCATTGTAATAAGTAAGGTTCTTGCGGATCAATTAAGCCAATTTTAAAAACTCGAGGTAACAAGTTATGTACGTCGAACATGACGACTTCATCGTATCCTTCTGTTTGTGTTTTAATTAACGTCGAAAGAAATCATTGTGAAGCAAACTAACTATATGAATAGTTAGTTTAGATATAACAAGAAAAAGACAAAGAAACAAACTATTGTGTACACTTTAAAATTTAAAACTTAGACATACAAGACTAGTTATTATTAAAAGTTACACATATGGTATATATTGTAAAATAGCATTATAAAATTAATACAGAGTACTATTTAATTGTTGCTATAATAAATTAAAATGAGTTATGATATATAGATCTATATAGATAAATCTTAAAGTACGTGTAACTCACTGATACAATTTGAGTGTTTTGGCAACAATTAGTTGTGAGTTTGTAATTGGAGTTGTAGATGATGACTGTCAAATAAGGATTTTTTTTGAAAGAGATTGAATTTCTAAAGTATTTTATTTTAATATTATAAGTTAAACTTGATATATATGTCATTTTCATATTGTTAAATTTATTTTTATAACTAATTGAGTAAGTCTATATATTACTTTTTAATTAAAAGTAGTAAGTATTAAAATAAATGTATAAACACGTTTCCTATGAGATAAGGCCAAGCACTAGAAAGTAATGCTACATAATCCAAGACCCTCGTTCGTACTTATTTATTGGTCAAGTGTCTTCCCACAACCACAAATTAACTAATAAACGAATCCAAAGCAAATATTCCCACTCTCTCTCGGAAGTTGAAATACATGTAATTTAACCTTTATTTACTACTGGCAAAAACACTTACGATGCAGCAGATTAGATTAGATTATATTTTTGGTAATCAATTAAGAAATATCGTGATTAATTATAGAATAGTTGATGTGAATAATATTTTAAAAAATTAAGTTGAGCTTACAAATACATTATAATGGTTAAAAGATACGATTTAAAAGTATTACCTGTAAATGCATCTTTATCCTCTTATTCGAATTCTGTCTATTTTATTATTCCGTAGCGCTGCCAAGCTAATAGTGTGACATACAATTATTATCTAGTAATTATTTTCAAAAAAAAAAAAAAAAAAAAAAAAACTATTATTATTATTGACATAGGTGGAGGATTAGAGGATCATGACTCAAATGAGGGACAAGAAGGAATACCGAATTTACTATATTTTAAAAATAAATTTTTATATGTAAAATGTAGTGGTGTTAAAATATAATTAACTTTATATGTGTAAAATGCAGTATGTTAAAATGCATCCGTTGATAAGAGGCATTGAATCTTACTGACAAATATCTCAATTGAGTTCTAAACCTCAGAACCATACTCATTAATATATAATATACAGTGTCTACTTAAGTATTTGATTTATTGGTTATTTCCTAATTTATATATGTTTATTTATGGATCACATCATGTGTTTAATACTATATAAATATTGTTTTAGACATTAGGTTTTATTAAATTAAAAAATGTTGTTTAATTTAGTAACGAGTAATTTTGTCTTTCCGTTATAAGTAGGGGTAGTTCTACAGTTTTGTCTTTTGTGATTTTTAAAAGTGTAAGTCTTTAAAGAAAATATCCAAACAATTTATAAAGGAGAATGATACATCGTTCGCACACCACCACTTTTTATTCATATACTAATTATATTTTATAGTGTTATATAATACAACACCATAAAACATATTTGGTGGTAGGGATGAGCATATGGACCGAAATACCAAACTGAACCCGGTACCGTACTGGGTCCGAACTGAACTGTTACCAACCAACTTCAAACGGTACAGTATTCGGTACTCATTTTGAGGCCAAAAAACAAAGCGGCACCAACCGGTTTTTCCCGATTTGATACCGGACCCGAAATTTCATATTTGAGTTACCCAAAAACTAATTTGAATGATTTCAAAAGTTTTAAATCGTATTTCTTAATCTTTTTTAATGTTTTCAAAACATTTCAAAGCATTTAAATTAGTAGGAGATTTCTTTTCTCTTTGTAATGTGAATGTATCATCTATCAACATTCAAGATTGATCCTTCTTAACTTCAAAACAAATCAAGGAAAATATAAGATAACAAAGTTTCACAAATAAATAAAAGAATTTAGCAAATAAATAGTTTAACGTATGCACTGGTACGAAGCAGTCATATAAATGGAAGTATAAGATCAAGGCGGCATTTAGAAGATCAGATGACACATCACACTTCATTTGCATGAAGATACGTTGTTTTATTGTGTGAATATGTGTTTTTATTCAATAGAAAATAGAACCACTCTTGGTAAGTTGGTATATATTGATTAATTTGAGAAAAAAAAAAAGAATTATAAGTAGTGAATTTTTTTTTTGTTTTTAATTTTTGGTACCAAAATGGTATAGTACCGAAATAATCGGACCGATGCTGGAACCGAACCGGTACCAACCAACTTAAAGCGCTCCGGTACTCGGTACTCACTTTGAGACCCAAAAACAAAGCAGTACCAACCGGTTCGGTGCGATTCGGTACCAGTTCCGTACCAAGCTCATCTCTATTTGGTGGTGTATGATCAAATGTTCCAATTTTTATATCAATTAAAAAAAGTGTTTCTAAGTGATAAAGATAAAATTTTATTGCAAAAAATAAATAAAAATATAATGATTATATATTTTTAAAACTGTAAAATTTTTCTAGGTGAACATTTAAAATAAGACGATTCTCGAACATACTAAAATACATATGGGTCAGAGGCCAACGTATGATTAAAAAGTGAACCGTAACAAAAAGTTTTCCTCCTCTTAATATTAATAATGTATTTTAAATGTACAATTAAATAATCAATGACTAACAAGTTAACGGATAACAAATTACCTCATTAAACTAATAATGTATCCCTTCATACCTTATTTTAGTTAAGTAAAATTAATCTAACAATTATAAAGTATTTTCTAAATTAATAACATGAAAAAACAGACTCATCTTAAATTAAATATAATATTGTAGGTCCTTTATCTCAGAATCTATCAGATCGTATCTCAATCGTAAGTGCATAATCCAAACGATTAAGTATTTGAACGAAATAACAATTACACAATTCTCTATAACGTTTTCTTTGTATTAACAATTGAAGTATAAACGTTTAAAATCACTTTCACACTCTGCCTTTCTCTCTAACTCGTCCCCTTCTCTATATGCAAAAAGGCTCACGCAAAATAAAACATAATGCTCCTATTTATAGACAATCATGACCTACCTGCGACACTAGCCAAGGGTCGCAGTTGCCAACTCTTGCGACACTAGCTTAGTGTCGCAATCCACACTTGTATATTTTCTATATTCACTTTTCGTTTACAGACTCGAATATACAAACTTAACATTTCACAAACTCAGACTAATTAACTTTGAGAGGCACAAACGTTGATCAACTGACTGACACACATCTATGTACCAACAAACTCCCCAATGTCAGCAGCTTGGTCAAATAAGTCTTCAATTAGTCTGAACCAACAAACTCCTCCATTAAGAGAGAGCTTGGTCTTCAAAAATTTTGATGTTCAGTTTCATGTGACTGACATACAATTAGATCTTCAAACTTAGTGACCATCTCTTTCTCATTCATTAGCAGCTTCTTCAATAAAGTTTATCTTCAAAGTCTTTGGAAAATAACAGACATCCTTTACATCTTCAACATTTGATTTTAACAAGATATGTGACATTGATGAAAATAACACAGAAGTAAAATCTTTTTGTATTTTCTTTATAAAAGACGATAAAATAAAACATAAAAATTAATAAAATAAAATAAATTGGAAATAGGATTGTTTTAGGTCTGCTTAGGGATCATACCAGATTGACATGCTTTTATTAAGAAATAGTAAGTCTTATTTCGATTACCAGTATATTTGTCCACTTTAAATTTACTTAACATATTTAAAATCACATTTCGAAAAGTTAGTTCACGATGATTATTGATATTATTTGTCCACCTAAACATTGTATACTTAAGAAGCTAAACTTTGTATCTTTATTATTAGTATGCATATTACTTTATTTTACTCATATTATAATATACATTTGAAATGTAAACATGTTAATATTTTCTATATAAAGAGTGAGAATATTGAAATATCTTTAGAATCATGTCAGCGGTGACATGTCTGTACATAGTACAACAGAGTCACATTCGCAGTGATTCAGGTTGAACAAACACCGGTTTGAATAATTAAACTAGAGGATAAAGGTTTGTACAAAGTACAACAGAGTGTCATAGTTTAACACAAGCCAGTACTAGTTAATCCTTTGTTGAAAAATTATTCATGTACTTAGTACAATATTTTGAGTGCAGGATTACCACGGGTTCGTAATTTTGTCTGTAACTTGATACAGACTATGTACCTATGTTCTTTTAAAAAATATACGAGTTGCAATCAGGTCTGTACAAAGTACAACAGAGAAGACAACTAATACATTTTCCCAGATAAAACAATATTAAGACTCTAAATCATAGATCATAGCATGTTTACCGTTCAAATTTTAAGACTACACGCTTAAAATAATATTAAGACTATGTGTCAAAATATAAGATTTAATGTCATATTTTTGACTTAATGTCATACATTAATAATATGTTTTATATAATATGCAAATGTTAAGTTATGTTCTAAAGTAGTTTAGAAACTTAAGTACAAAATGCCTACTAATGCATCACATAATGAATCTAATGTTTAGTAGAGTGAATTTAAATATGCTAGATAAATCTACTGACATATCAAACATAAAACTTAAAATTTTGATTTTTATGCTTGTCCCATGATATACTATCATTTCCCAAATTGTTCACAGACACGACCCAAATGATTAAAACAGAATCTGTCTGTTCACATTTTTCTGACTTTTTAAATCATAATTTTAAAATTACTCCCCGTGAACAGCAGATTCGGTTTTCACATTTTTAACCAAAATTACTCCCCTGAAACATAACTAAAACAAATAAAGTTTAAATAAAAATTCCAAAATCACATATCCAGTCAAGGTCAAGTCCTTTTAGCACTTTTACCACCTCGTAACACTTCGAAAATTTCATTCATCCAATCACAAATCATCACACTTAACCACCTTGAGAACAATCTTTTTCTTCTCATCCTTGCACTCACTAAAAATATTTAGCTATATAAAAAAAAACTGACTGCATCACCACAAACAAGTAAACATTAGTGATTATGGGACACCCAAGCCTTGATAGACTTGGGTCGTCCAAGATCATCCATAACTATCACATCAATAAGTTTATGATTTTTCAAAAACTCAGAAGATTTTATTGGTGTGTCATTTTTAGATGCAGGTTTATTTGCCTTTTCACCCTTTAATGTCCAAACTTGTTTAGGTTCGGAAGATTGTTTATTAAAAATTTGTGCGTTGGTTTTGGCTGTTTAGTTTGCACAACATTAGTTTTCCCAATCGGTTTGGGAGATGGTGAGCTATGCCTAGAAACTGGTTTTGAGAAAGAGTTTCTATAAAATGTATTTCTTGGCGTACATCTACCAAACTTTTGATGAGATATTAACAATCAATCTCGTAATACATGT